>CM070068.1:18184805-19414691 GCA_036320875.1 Cotoneaster glaucophyllus | reverse complement strand
TAGCATGAAGTAGGCGTTTAAGTTTTTCATGTTACTTAATGTTATGTAATGTTTAAAGGTTTAGAAGTTATAGGGAAAAATGAATTTTTACAATTTTTAAAACAAATTTTGTAAATAAAAAAAATTAAAAATAACGGCTAGCTGACGTCAGCTAGCCATTGTATTTAAAATTTTGGCATACCATTCCTGTCGGATATAACTGACAGGAATAATGAAATTTCCAGCCCGGCCCGGGGCTGGCTGGTTGGATTGGGTTTTTTTCCCCGTAGGGCCCACGAGCCCTTTGGCCTAGCCCTCAGTTGAAGACGGTTTTCAGGCTATTTTCGGCACTCTACCCCTCTAGACCCTTCGGTTGGAGTTGGTCTAACTGTTTGAAATTGTGATAATTTCAGCCAAATCAGAAAGTATTTCCGTCAAATACTATTACTTGAGGGATCCCTAATAAACTGAAGTTCACTATACAACATATTGAATGGCGCCTCCAACAATGCGATCATTTTCATACTTTTCACACACAAAGACACAAAAGTCATCAACCCAAAAGCAGAATAGCATATAGATAGGTTCGTCACCATTTCTTTTCTTTTCTTTTTTTTTTGGAAACTGGCTCGTCACCATTTCTTCACGTTGACTTCGAAACTTGATTTTTATCTCGCCGCTTTGTCAGGCACTTTTCTTCTGATACCGATAATAGGGATTCGGATCTCATCCATCCGGATCCTTATATTCAATCAATTCATTTTACATCGTGCAGTTAGAAATCATTATGAATTTTTTTTATTTAAATTAAACATAAACAGTACCTAACGAAAACTGACCGCACAGTGTACGATAAACGGATAAGATGTAAAGATCTCGAAAATTCTCACAAAGAGGATCAGAGTATCCTCATCCCCAATAATAGGTTTGCAAATGCGGAAAAAAGATCCTCTCCGGATCTCTTCCTCCAAACCCGCGGATCAAGTGATCAGGGCTTTTGAATTTTGATTTAAGGGCTAAAAATTATTATAACTTTCAGGAGCCCGGATTTCAAGGGTCGTTCGATCAAAGTTCAAGGACTCGGATCACTTCATCCGCGGGCTTTGGAGGAAGAGATCCGAAGAGAATCTCTTTCCTACAAATGCAAAGCCATATATACATACGTGTAAGATGGTCTTCAATGGAGTAATCATTTAATAACTTGTACCAATTTAACTGTTGCCGTCACTTAGTACTATGTTTTAGTGATATTTTTCTTCATTTGTAAGTGTGAGGCCTTAGGTTCAATTCTTCGCCAAAGACGAATTTGAACCACACTATTATGACTAGTCTATTGTGAAGTTTTAGCGTACTCTCTCATCATCTTAGTGTAGATCCTATCATTTGTTCCCAAAAAAAAAAACAAAAAGAAAAAAAAAACACTAAAGCCATAGTCTATAGAAAGCAAAACGACTATCACATACTTTTTACAATTAATCGTTCGGAATAATGAGTATATTTCTCTGGTATACAAAGGCATCAAGTTGTAAGTTGGTAACTAACTTGCATTTTACATTAGTCATTTCCCACCTAAGACCCATTCGGCAGTGCTTTTGGAATTGCTAAAGTGCTTCGTACAAAAGCACTCTCAGACAGTCCCCTAATTTGCTGGAGAAGGATCATAGATTCTCTTATGTGAGAATTTGGAAAAGATAATACAATGCATCTTATACTTAACTGGTTTTCTTTGACTACCTTATAAACTTAATTTTATACACATCATAGGACAGATCTAGATTGTCTAGTAAAACCAGTTGGCCTGCATCTAGAGCTTTCTGCAGTTCTTTTTATAAGCCTTCATATAGAAGAAGGGTAACTTGGCATATGATAAAGGTTCTATTAACTTGGCATACATTGTTAAGAGACCCAGAGAAGAAGGGAGAGAGAGAGGAAGAGAGGTAAGAAAGTGAGGAAGGCAGCCAGGTTCTGTTAACTGGTCAAACTTTGTTGATGCATTCCCTAACCACTTGAGTTTTTGCAATGGTAGCCAAACATGGTGTCAAAGCTTTGGTTTTGGGAGGTCTTCCATCCTACACCTCTCATCCTGTGTTCCAGTTATTTGTCGATTCTAGGCGTATAAAAGATCATAATTTTCTTTTGCCCGTCATGCATATTGTTGCATCTCATGTTATTTGAGTATTCATCAGAAAATAAATGGGCATACATTTCTTCATTCAATATTCATTGAATCCAGTGATTTATCATATCCAAGACAATCCTAGACACCAAACAAGGCTCGAGTGCCTAAAGAATTTGATAACAACAACAACAACAACAAAATTTTATCCCATTTAGTAGGGTGGACTATATGAATCCTAGAACTGCTCGATATTTTTGTTCAAGTACTTGTACACCTTCTTTAATTTCATAGGGCCCGCCAAAAGAGAGAGTATGTCCAACTCATCCACTCTTAATTTAGGGAATGAGGAGAAGTTTCAAGTCCTCCAAGTACAACCATACTTGAGTATGGATGGACAAGGCCGACCCTAAGAATTTAGGGCCCTAGGCGAGCCTTCAAAGTGGGGCCTTAGAGTTCTCTGACTGTACATTGACATGTGTAAAATAAAATTGACTAAATACATGAAAAGTTTATTTCTACATCAAATATCATTAAAAATTGGGTAAATTACATTGTATCCCTTCAGGTTTGAGGTCGATTTCAATTCTTTACAACATCTTTAAAACATTTCAATTTCATACCTCAAATATGATTTAGTTGCAATTTCATACAATTCGTTACATAATCTGTTAGAATGGCTGTTAAGTAATAATGTGGCAGATATGCGACCCAGTTTTTAATTAGGTGAATGTCAACTTTGCACCACGTGGATAAAAAAAAAATTATAAAATATAAGTTATAAAATATAAAAATTTATTATTATTTGAAATATTTAATAAATAATTAAAATGTCAAAAAAAAATATATATATATCAACCCCACCCCACCCCCACACCCAACCCCTCTTCTCTCTAATCAACTCCTCATCCGCTCATCCACCATCCCCACACCTCTTCTCCCTATGATCAACCCCATCTTCCATAACCACCAAGAACATGCCTATCCGTCACCATTAACCCTCGACAAGACACCGCCACCTCATTTCCCTCCACCTCGCCAACTGCTCCGATGACGTCGCCCTCTCCTTCACCACCCTCAAATCCCTCCCTACCCTTAGTCCTTCCAGTTCCTCAACTGCCCCATTGCTCCAATCCGCTTCCCCTCTGACCTAGTCGCCTCCCTCCACTCCTTCACCTGCATCGACTTCCTCCACCACCTCACCGGCGTCTGCCTCGCTCGCCTCCAAAACCTCATTGAGCTCACCGTCTCCAACCTCTAAGTCAAGGCCTCCGGACCCTTCGTCATCCTCGGAAACTTGAAGAAGCTCAGGTCAATCACCATCTCCCACGCCAATTTAAACGACAGCATACCGAAACACATGAATTTAAACCTTACCCACATCGATTTTTCCGGCAATAAGCTTCGGGGAAAGATACCCAGTTCCCTCACACTCCTCGAAAACCTCGAAACCTTAAACTTTTCCTCCAATTCCATCAATAGCAAAATACCCACTTCGTTCGGGGATCGATTTCGCTAAAGAACGTGTCTTTGTCCTCAAATTCTTTATCCGGCGCCATCCTGGAGTCGATTTCAGCAATCCCAGACTTAGTTCATCTCGAGGCAGGGATTTGCAGTGTGTTGGTGAGTGGCGAGAGATGGAGGAAGTTCAGGGAGTCTCGTGCAATGCGTGAGATTTGCAGGGAGGAAGAAGGTAGCACGAGGAAGAAGAGGTTGAAGTTCTATAGGGTGGCGGAAAAAGCTTCCCAAACCCAAACGGGATTATTGGTTGCAGACAAGCACAGAGGAGATGGGATGGAGTTGAGGAAGAGATGGGGTTATTGGGCTAAGCTTTGCCCAGATAGTTGGGGAGAGAGAGTGGTGCGAAAGAAAGAGTGTTGGGGGGGGGGGGTGATGAGGGGTAGGAGGGTGGGCACAAGTGGGGATTTGGGAAAGAAGGGGATCTGGGATTTTATTTATTTATTTATTTATTTTAATTTTTTGTAAATAAGTTTTCTTTAAATAATTATTTTAATATTTTAAATTTTTTATTTAGTTTTTAGCCACGTGGCACAAATGTGGCAGCCACGTCAGCACAAATGGGGACTCTATATTTGTCACGTTTTCACTTAACGATCATTCTAACAGATTATGTAACGGGTTGTATGAAATTGCAACTAAATCATATTTGAGGTATGAAATTGAAATGTTTTAAAGATAATGTAAGGAATTGAAATTGACCTCAAACCTGAGGGGGTAAAATGTAATTTACCTTTAAAAAATAATATCGAAAAAAGAAAGATATACAAAAATTACTCAAATATTATCTGTCTAGCGTTTTTAGATGCAAATGCACTTATTAAGTTTATATAATCTAATTTTTCAACCAATTCAAATTGAAAGAGAAGTCCCTACCCCATACGCCAAATTCCAATCATTTTTCTATTGTTACAATGTTACTTTTTACATTCAATAAATGAATGAATGGTTGGATTACAGAGACAACATCTTACAGCTAGGGAAATTAATAGAGTGAAGAGGATAGTAATTTTCGTATACGAATCTAGATTGACGAGACAAATTTGAATTATTTATTATATATTATATAAACTAATTAATTTGAACATTAAATAATGTCATTTATCAAAAAGGTAAGAGTTTTAACCTTTTAGGCATATAATAAAGATATATGTGGACTGATCTAAAAATAGGGTAATAAAACCTCATAAAGATAAACATAAAGGTGATATTTGGGAGAGAAGCAAAAAAGTAAAAATAAGATGGTGGGGACTATTTAAAAGGGAGAAGACGAGCAGCTATTAAAAAAATAAAGATGGTGGGACCATCTTAAGTAAAATCGTGCAACTAAAATGATGTTGGGAATATGATTGTCTTCTTCCTCGCGCGAGATCGACCCTGCAACTAAAATTATGTATGTTGACATGTTGCCACTTAGACATGGTTTTATTATGTATGTTCCCATCGACACCGTCTCCATATTTCATTTTTCCCTACTTCTTCTAATTATATATCGCTATTCACATTAGGATCGTCGTCCCAATCATCTTCATGATAATCATCATGAAGATATTGTTCATTTGAGGGAGTTTCTTGTTGAGGGGGGTGTAGGCGTACTAGATTGGTTTGTTTGTTCGTGAAGATATCACAACCATCAGTTCAGCATATATACAATTATTGATATAGCACATCTCCAATTCAACATATCAAATTCAAATTAGTACATCTCCAATTCACATATCCAGTTCAATTCAATAAACCACATATTTAATTCATTTCACATATCAAATTCCAATTCATGAACAACATATTCAATTCAATGAACCACATATTCAATTAAAACTACATACCTAATATTCAATAAACCACATATCCAATTCAAATTACATACCAAACCAATTCAAGATGCCACAATTCCAATCCAATTGAAAAACCACAATTCCAATCCTATTGAAAAACCACGATTCCAATTCCATTCACAACCATAATTTATAAGTACATAATGCACAGAAAACTAACCTCAATCAGTCACCAGATTTGCAGTACTGAATCACAGTTTTTCACTTGGTAGTTCAACAAATTTGTAGCACACAGTTCTTCACTATTATGACATCAATTATGTTGTTATTAATATTATAACATGTAGATTAATAACATCAACATTATTATCTTCATAAATTTCTCATAAATTTTCTATCACCAGCCCTAGCAATTTATTTGAATCTGGGCCATAATTGATCTCAAGAATCTAAATACTATTGGCTAGAATTTGACTACTGCAGTTGTAAGGAGGAGGACCATGTTTAGTGAATTAAATATCAATGTCTTGTCAGAAGCTTTGTCTAGTCTGCTGATCATAATATATCTCCAATAAAATTGCTTTATGAGTTTTATTCCCCAATTTTAGTTCATTTTTGTTACTTGTGCATATGTTTTATTTTTACATAGGAGATATTTTTCAACATTTTTTTTTATTACGGCTGATACTAGTACTTTAAACTATGCCTAGATAAAGAGATTGAGAGTTTGAACTCGAGACGCTGTGAGTTGGACTCGAAAATACTAGTCACCAGAGCATTCTACAACTTGCAAATTTACCATAAAAATCTCAAATATACTGGTTAAAAAGAAAAAGAATAATGGAATTTGAAAAAGTAAACTTGATAAATAATTAAGGTGTCTGGTCTGAACTATTTTACGGGGAAAATGGCTTCAATTGCAAGCCATCAAAATGCATCATCTTGAAATGGTTGATATTAATATTTAGGGTTAATTTCAGTTTACTACTCTGAAGTTTCGTGGTTTTCAACATTTGGTACAAGAATTTTTTTTCATCCTAGAGTCATACCTCAAGTTTTAATTTTGGGACAGTTTCATACATCCATTAAGTTGGCTGTTAAGTCAGCTGTTAAATGATGACGTGGAGCCACGTGTCAATATGGGCTCACATAAATATTAAAAATTTAAAAATTTAAAAACTAAACAAATAAAAAAAATGGCCTATGGATGCGGGCCTTCCCTTTCCTCCACCCGCACCAACCTTTTTTCTTCTTCTCTTCGACAATCACCAAAGCTAATCTGAAAATCAGCACCACCACAATGAAGGAGAAAGAAAAAGAGTAGAGAGAGAGGAGAGAGAAACCCCAGATAAGAAATGTAGAAAAATGGAAGTCTTTGTGACCACAGAGGCATTCATCAAGGAGTGGCATTTGGAAAGGAATCTCAGTGGGGATTTTATGCAAGCTCGTGTTGTGGAATCTGAAAAAATGCCCAACCTTTCCAAACCCGAAGGTAATCCTACAAGCAAATTCAAAAATATTAGATCTTAGATTGCCAAAGATAAACTAAGGGTGGGCACGGGCTGGACCGGGCCCAAAATTGAAAGGATCGGATCGAACCCGCTTGAAAATACAACGGGATAGGCCGGGCTGGATTTTGCTATTTTAACACTAAGAACCAGACCTAACCCGGCCCGTATAAAACGGGTCAGTTCCTACGGGTCCAACGGGTACCCTTTTTTTTCCTTCTAATTTTCAATATCCCAGAACCCAAATTCCCAGTTGAATTTGCACTCGATCAAGTTCTGATTCGAGTTCAAAATCAAATCAAGACATGAAGAGGGCGTCGCCGTAGACAAATCAGAGAACTGGAGGAGGGCGCCGCTGGAGACAAATCAGACAAATCAGAGACCAATCAGGATAGGAAGAGGGCACATCGACATCACCCCATCCAAGGCTCAAAGCTCTTTCCTTAGCCGTTGCAAGAAAATCTTGCAAGCGTCCATCCTTAGATTAACAACTGCAGCCAACGCAACGAAAGCCCTTGCGTCCTCCATGTAGCAGTGATGGTGAGATCTGCAAAAGAGAGGGGAAGGAGAATATAGGTGATCACGCTCTGCCACCTCCAACGAGAGATTGGGGTATCGCTTGAAATCAACGGGACCTGGGTTCCAGGGTCGGACTCGGCCTCGCTCACGCCCTGCCACGATTGGGTCAATAAGAAGTCGTCGAAGGTGACGTACATCAGCACCGATAGCGTAAGGGTCACTGGTGAGGTTCAATTCGAGGTGTACGAGAACAAAGACATGGTTTTGTGTGGGTCTCTGGATGGGATGAAGGGTGTTTGGCTCAATGGAAATGTGGGGGGATAGGAGAACAATTCGAAAATGGGGTGGAGTTAGGAAGAGAGAAACGTTGAGAATTGGGCTGGGCTTAATTCCTAGGATGAGGAAAACATTTCTTTCTATTTCATGCTAGAAACGGGCTAGGCCGGGGGCCTGTTCCCTCCTATTTTAAGATCGGCCCCGCCCCGTTAATTTCGTGTACCCGAACCACCTTGCCCTGTTTTAAGTTTAGAAATTTTGGACCCACTCCGAACCTGAATTACCCGCCTCTACTCGCGATTCCTATACCCGTTTACCCAACCCTAAGATAAACCCTAGAATCTGAAACAAAAACACAAATACATCACAAAAACACCAAAACCCGGATCAAGTTTTCATGAAAGATTGAAGCTTGCACAGTGATATGGAAACTTTGGAAGATTATAACGAAAACCCAGAAAGGAAAACAAGAACCCAATTAAGGAAAGTGAGAAAAATGAGAGGGATTTTACAGAGCTGACCTGATCAACCCTTTTTCTTCTTCTCTTTGACAACCTTTTTTCTACTCTGGTTTGAAATCTCCGCTATGAATGCCTCGTTGTTGTTGTCGACAGATAAGAAAGAGAGAGAACCCAGGCCGTGGTGGTGCTGATTTTTAGATCAGCTTTGGTGGCTATTGAAGAAAAGAAGAAAAAGGGTTGGTGCAGGGTGGAGGAAAGGGACGTCCTGCGTCCATAGGCCTTTTTTTTTATTTGTTTAGTTTTTTAATTTTTAATTTTTTTTAAATTTTAATTTTTTAATATTTATGTGGGTTCATATTGACACGTGACGCCTAGTCATTGTCCACGTAGGCACCACGTTATCAGTTAACGGCTGACTTAACAGCCAACTTAACGGATGTATGAAACTGTCCCAAAATTAAGACTTGAGGTATGACTCTGAGATAAAAAAAAAACTTCATGTACCAAATGTAGAAAACCACGAAACTTCAGGATAGTAAACTGAGATTAACCCTAATATTTATGATGACTACCAATTCAAGCCTCAACCATAATAACTAATTAATCTGCATAAAATCTTCTTCCTATGATCCCACTTTCACACTAATCTTCTTCTGTTACATATAGCTACTACTCAAATCAAATCTCATGCCTACAATATCTTCATATTTCATTCCTTTTGCCACACATTTTGAGGGTGAACCTGCAAAACACAATAGGCAGCACATTATGTTAATATATACATATAGGAAACAAAATGAGAAAAATTATCGATGATGTACCTGGCCATGCCTATCTTCATTGAAGCTCGTTCGTCTATCTTCACTGAAGCTCGCTCTGATCTTCAGCTCCCCTCTGCTGGTTGTTAATTCGTCTAATATCTCAGCATCACACATCTCCACTCCACCTTCTTCGTTAGAAGTTTCCGATTTCTAATAAAGAGAAGCACATTGTTCAGATTTAGAGGGGGAAAAAAAGAGCTAAGATAGCAATGATGATGACACTAGTCATCGGAAAAAAATGAATATTATGTACCCCAGAATTGATACTGAGAGAGCGTACTGGGGCGCCCACGACTTCCTCCCATTCAGCTGAGTCCAGCTCTTGCAAGTGATATGATTGGAAGAATTTGGGGAGAATATGTTGTCTTATCCATATGAGAAGGAAGAATGGCAAGGGGAACAAAATTCCGGCTATGGGGATCCATGTAATACCAAAACAGACCAGGAAGTAAACAAATTGAAAGAGTGTAAATATTGCTATGAATTTGAATGGCACTGACTCCACAAAGGAAGCGTGACCCCCTTCCAAGACCCTGCAAAGATTATCACAACCCAATTAATATTATGATCGGGAAAGCAGTACTCGCCAATGTTGTACAATTATTCTGCGTTAATACAAGGAAAGTCAGGTTCTACACAAACCATTAATTAGTAGTTTTTACAAGGGGGATTTGGAAATTTGAAAATACTTCATTTTGTTCAACTTGGTGCCTAGAGGGGAACTCTTAATGTAAATTCCGCCAGTTTCAAGAAGAAGGTTACTTACTTGTACTGTCGGCTAGGGGAGATGAAGAGAAGTAGCATCCTTTCCCAGAATTGGTTCCCTGGAAGGCTGTCAATGGCCATATAAGCAAAGTATCCCCACAAAACTGATGTCGGTATCTTCTTGATGATAGGCATAGCAAAAACTGATGCTGCCACAAGGAGCGACTGCAACAGATTGCTCAATCTTTGCTCATTAACTCTTACTGGCAAGTATGCATCAATGTGCTTCTCAGGATCAAATGCATTTTTTGCATCATCCTCTTTATTTTCGCTTTTCATAACTGCCTCCTTCAATTCATTTAGTTCTTTAACTTCTGAAGTAGGCTGCAATGAAAAACATTCAAGACTCAAGAACCACCCCAACGAAGATCTTTCTGATCTTTCTCCTACTAAAATCACCAGAAAACTTAAAGTTCGTTTATTTTTCATAGATATACGCAGACATGAAATGTACATTCATGCACATATAGATAGACATCAATGCAATGCTAACTTGGAGAATTTCAATGCATAGATGTTCAAATTGAGAAAAAAATTACTGTAGTCAAGTTATCCATCTCTATGAAAACGGCTTGCATTTTTCCGTAGATTTCAGAGTTGCTGGCTTTCTGTTTTATTGATTCCTTAGCACTCTTCACCATTTTCCTTCGAATCAACTGCATATGGA
Organism: Cotoneaster glaucophyllus; assembly: GCA_036320875.1. NCBI lineage: Eukaryota > Viridiplantae > Streptophyta > Magnoliopsida > Rosales > Rosaceae > Cotoneaster > Cotoneaster glaucophyllus. Next base: position 19,404,283 of record CM070068.1, on the reverse strand, counting down.
TAGGTGAATAAGTATCTAATTTAGCTGAATGACTAACAAGATAGTTGACAGGACATTCCCTACACAAACCTGCTTCTTAAGAACAGCAAGGCTCTTAGAGTGCATGGGTGACTGTGGCAGGACCCCGTTAGAAGGAGGAAGCCCAAGCAATCCACAAAGCAACGTCTGAGACCAATTATGAAGGAGAAAAATGTATTCGTAATTGCTTGACTGTGACAAAACAATCTTTCATCTTAATATGTTTGTTACACCTACCATAAATCCCAGCAACAAGATATCATAATGATACGCAGAAGGCTTCTTTAGATTGAACTCTTGTTGTTGCGCCATCTGTGAAGCGACGCTATGGTCAAAAAAGTAAAGTCCAGCTACCATCACAGCAGGTATAATGGCAGCAAATATGTATCCTGGAGAAACCTTCCCCATATCCTACAAAAAAGAATGAAAAAAAAAAAAACTTTTAACTGTAAGTGTTTGCAAAAGCACAAAAGTATAAGAGTTCCTTCATATGACATTAATCTGATTTTACTACAAGTCTTACGTTGAATCTCAATTAACAAGAAGATTTCCTCAATATTAGTTTACCTTGATGACGGTCCAATGGTGTAAAGATGAAGAGTCCCAAGCTACAGGGCTATAGAGCCTTCTAGGAACTCTAGGAGGAATATTGTGTGGAACACTAAATGATAGTGCTGTCCATACTAACACCATTAAAGGAACCCCGTAATCTGCAATGAAACTTCTGAACCAACCTGCAAACATAGTAAATATCCTCAAGTTCCGCACACAAAACAAAAAGGTTATTGTAGTAATGAGAACGAAGAGACTCAAACTGTGCTTGACAAACCTGTTGCATACCACCATGACCTTGCCTTTCTGCTCTTCAAAGCAGTATAGAGGAGTCCAAAACTAAATATGACCCCCAGCAGTCCATTTGTGTAAAGCCACTGAAATTGATACGTCTCCAACTTTGGATCTTCGCCTTTGGGAATTTTGAACTCACTCACCATACCCTTCCATTGAAATGTCAACCTTTTGTTACTTCCCTTTCCGTCATCTGTATTAGATAGATCCAAAATGACCTTATTTCTATGTAGAACTTACCTTGATGGCCTCTTGAATGAATAAAACAGAAATCAACATGCCAAAAAGTTCGCCTGCAATCCTCGTAAATCTATTGATGATATCACAAGCATTGAATATTGCAAGAAGAACGAGGAAAAGAGCTGTCCATACCCAAATCCTGTAAAATTCAAGTGAATAAGGTGAGAATTTATATTGCCTTGCATAGCCACCGAGGATCATAAGTTTTGAAACTCGAAAGTTTTGTCATTTACCATGCAACCCAAGCCAAAAATAGCTCAGGCCCCAATTCTTTCTTTCCTTTCGCAAAGTCATACATGTAACTGTACATAATAACAGTGGGTTCTGCAACTCCTAAAATCAAGAGAGGTTGTCCACCGAAAATCGAGTGTATTATACCACAAATAGCAGTAGAGGCCAAAGTTTCTACCGTGCACAAAATTCCATCTAGACAAGGAAAAATCCAAGTGAGTTCAAACTCATCAAACGAGTATATGCTTGTATCACATCACACGCTTAACTGATGAAGAATAGGAGCATCCAGTGAATTATGCTCCGTGTTAGAATTTGTTTTTTTTCCAATAGCATATTTATTCGTAGGGCTTATGATATGCTATCTACACATGGTAGGAAAAATGTCAACAAACCTGTATCTGTGCTCAGTTGCTCTCCAAATGTTATAACAGGAAGAGCTGAAGCAAAGAAGATGTAGGTAGTTGGGGCGAGAATCCTAGCACAAACGAGGGCAGGCGAAATTAAAATTTCAAGGACCAAAGAATAAGGAGAGTGAAATAGATCCAAAACCTTTGATTCTAAATGTTTTGAGTAAAAGCAATAGGAGAATACTTACCCGATTCCTGCACGAAAACCTCCAACCCAATCGTGTTTATAGCATGTTGCTCTTCCTCGGACATCGTTTGCAATACCCCTGAATGGAGATTTAAAGCTCTCCATTTCTGCTAAAATCCCAACATATTATGTTAAAACAAAACTTTAACAAAAATTTGTGTTGCAACATTAATTGGGTTGATGAGAAAAACATAAACTCAGCTGCCAATAAAATAATCGATTTGGCAAAGATGGAAAGAGAAAAGGCCTATTTTTTCTATTGTTCTGGTTCTTCTCTTGGCCAAAGAAGTATTTGAAGATAGTTTTTCTTTGGCCTGCAGCTAGAACAAGATACTTTTCTGGACATTGTCTGACGTTCAAAAAATTTCCAGCTATTTTCTTGTCCCCTGCATGCATTTTCCTGGCAACCAAACACAGCATGAACGAGACAATTCTTTCCTTATTGTCACATTCATAAATCCAACCCAAGAATCCTCGAAACCCCACGATTTCATTACCCTCGAATACTCAAAAACTCTACCAGAAGAATAAAACAAGCACCACATATTATGATCATTGCAATGAAAGGAAAGAAACCCCGAAAAAGAAAGAAAAAAATAAAAGCCACCACACATTTGCATATTTATATTGTATTATTTACAATTGTATGGAAAATAAAAGGGAAAAAAATGAAAGCCAAAAGCCGAAAGAGAGATTTACCGGAGAGCTTCAGCGGCTGGAGTGTCGAGTGATGGGTGGAGAACAAATTGATCAGAAATTTGAGGACGACTTTGAAGGCGTTGTTTTAGCCTTGTTATTGTTTCATCACTTGGCGGGTTTATAGTAATATGATTGTTTCATCACTTGGCGAGTTTATGTTTATAGTAATATGAGAGAGCGAGAGAGAGAGAGAGAGAGGGAGAGAGGGTGCAACTGCAGTCCCACGTCTTCAAAAGACCCGCCAGAGAGTACAATGCGGATTCTCCATTTTTCCATTTGGACTTACTTTTGTTTCTACTTTCTACCCAATTTTCAATCAAAACAAATCTCAAAGTCAAATTAACATTGATTGTTTTTCCTCACCAAAAATACTAATTATTATTGCTTTTACAATTCATAGCTGGAAAAGGAGCATCGACCAATTCAATTGAGCCATTGGTTTTACGTCTCTAATTATTGATTACCAACAATCAGTACACACGCTTTACCTGTGAAATTAAATTTGTTTTTATTCTATTGCAACTTATTATGAGTAAGAATGACAGTTAAAAAAAGAAAAATAAAAAGAAAAAGAGACTGGTCCGTGCTGCTCTCTCTTACATCTTCCCACATTCTTTGCACTCTGCACCAAACAACCGCGAACCCCAAATCGCTACCGGTGGAGATATGGTTCCGACGGTTGTCTGGATTTAAAATAATTTTAAATGTAAAATTTAAGGAAATACAATATAGAAGCCCCAAGCCACCTCCCCCAATTTTTTTGTTTTAATTTTAATTTTAATTTTAAATAGGGACTCTTATTATTCCCTAACCGTGACGTTTCATCATATAAAAAACGGTAAAATTCGTTTTCATGTAATTACTTAATTGCACATATTTTTTTTTTATTTTTGTTCAGTTTTGATTAGAAAGTTAGAGTGGTAATTTCATTATATTTTGGTTGATAATAAATTTTTATCAGTATTTGTAATTTAGTTATACAAATTACAATGCGTTGAACAAGAAGGGAATATACAATACATGGGTGTTGGTACAATCGGATAATAGTTGTCTATAGAAAATTAGACAAATATACATTTTTTTCTACTCATCCCCTCAATAATTAAAAAAAAAAATCTCAAGTACAGGATGCGCAACCTAAATCCTAATCTCAAGTACAATCGGATAATATTTTTCTACAGAAAATTAGACAAATGTACATTTTTTCTACTCATCCCCTCAATAATTAAAAAAAAAAAAAAAAAATCTCAAGATTCGCGTAGAACATGTTATGCTCAACCTAAAATCCTATTCTTAATGAAACAAAAGAAGACTCAAAAAAACAAAAGAACAAAAAAAGACACGTAAATGTTTTTTTATTCCTTTAAAGCTGGCAAGTTAGAAAAAGTTTGGTTTAGGTTGACCATGGTGATGTCAAGCTTCCTTAATAGCAACTTAAAACTTGTTTTTCGACCATAGATAAAAAAAAAAAAAAAAGTTTTAACAAAACATCCGACACTGTTCACTTTTAACGAAAAATCACATTTTTACCTTTAACTGACTATTCACTATACCTTTAAAAATGACTTTTCATTAAAAAAGAAGTTTTTTTGGACTTTTCGTTAGTTTTCCTTAAAAATAAAGGAAAACTAAAGAAAAATTTTAAAAAAAAATTAGTTTTAATGAAAAAGGATAAATAAAAGTGTAGTAAACAGTACCAAAAGTGTTTTGTTAAAATTCTCCAATAAAGGTGCAAGTGGTCCTTTTTCCATGGTAGTAAAAAGATATTATGCTCTTGCATGACATTATCAGTTCAAATATCATTGGTATCTAATCTAACATCTAACTTACTAACGTTACCGTTCGACTACAAATATAAATAAAAAAATAAAGGTGACTACGACAGACACCACCAAATCGTTTTTGAATTTGTTCCTCGCAAATAAAAAAGAATGGAGGTGGTAGAGAAGACTTCCTTACAGTAAAAGCCATGCACACGATATCTTATGTTCTTGTATGTGACGATATCTTATGTTCTTGTATGTGACGATTTCTCTGTATCCACCCATTTGGGTGACCTTCAAACTTTGAAAAAAAGTTTCCATTTGTTGATAAATATGTTTTTTTTAAACTGGATAAGGTTTTCAATGTAATTCTTACACCCCATCATGTAGTATTATTAATTTATTTATATTATGATATGTTTTATTTATTAATTTTATATTTTAGGTCTATAATATTAACGATCACTACAAGAAAACTGGGCAATGCACACAATAAATTAAATGTGCCCTTTAATGCCAAAGGGCACTAACATTTGTGCTCATAGGTCAATGGCAACAATGCAGCAACTATAATTCCATCTGTGCCCTTTATGGGTGTTACCATTGCTGATAGCACACAATATGATGTTTTGTGCCCAAAGGCTAAGCACAAATACAACCCTTTTTGTGTCTCACCTCAAATAAAGGCTATTTAATGTATGGTGTAAGATGGGCACAATTGCTATTTTAAAGGCTTAGATTGCTGTATAGATGTTAAAGCAAAGGCACCACAACTTTAAAATTGTGCCACTCTATTATATTTTAATAAATACAATTAAGCTCCAGCACAACTTTAAAATTGTGCCCTTTGTTTTATATTTTAATATATACAATTAAGCTCCAGCACAACTGTAAAAAGTGTGGCACAATTGGATATTTTTACTTAAATAAAGAAATCATCAAGCTTGCTCACAGGACCTAATTTCCACCAAATTTTAGGAACTTACAAATCATCCATAACAAGCTAAACATAAATCAACATTAGCTTCATTAACATTAGCACTAAAATAGTGAAGTTAATATATTACATAACCCATGTTCTTGGCTAAGACCGATTCATGCAACCTAACAATACAACCCATCCTAATGTTCAACCAAAAAATACATGTTATCCTATGCTGGACATACCTGAGATTCTCTATATACAACAAAATATAACATATCCAAGCTTGTATTCCCAATTCAAACGTACAAATGGTTAAACCAGCAATATATAAACAAAATACACATCTACAAGGGCTGCTTGATGACAACTAACCAGTATTCTCACTTTGGCAATCCTCATGCATCATAGCACTAGAAACCGGAGGTCCACACTGCACATTCTTGTCATTTCCACCTTCGAAAAGCGTTGAAATCTGAGCGTGTGAGCTTCCACACCCTTGCTGCTGAGTTGAAGTACTTTGTAGAGCACCCACTCCAGAACCAATGTTGATGCCTACATGTGCCAACATGGATTTCAATTGCTCAGCCATTTGCACCTTTGCTAACCTCAAATTCTCCTCTTGTTCGACCCTAAGCCTTTGTATGCTTTCTTCTTGCTCTCTTTTCATCTTTTCCGCTTTCTCACTTGCCTCATGCATCATACGAGTCATTTTTTCTTCCGCAGCAGCAGTGACATCAATGGCACTCTAGATTAGAACTAGATAGTAATGCCCGCGCGTTGCTGCGGGATTAAAAATAAAAGTGACTACAAATGAAATTAATACATTGTAATAGTTTTAATAAGAACAAGAGTTGAAACCACCAGTCAATTGCCTAGTATTTCCATTCTAAAATGAAACAAAAGGGTGTACAAAGATAGATGAGATACACCTGACTTGGTGTCTCGGAGATCATCACTTCCATCTTTTCTTTTCAAGGGAATTAGCTGCTACCAATGTATATACAAAGGCTTTCTTCTTTTGATCTGTTGTAAAAGCATGCCTAATTACTTGGCAGTTCACTGAGAGGTTTAAGATGGATATCCAAAAAGTATAAATAGATTACCAAAGATATAATCTTTCCACATGCCTCAACTGAGCCAAAGAACAAGTTAATAATATGGAAATTGTTAAATCTAATTAATGACTGAAGGGAATGGTCTACAGATAGATTTAACAATTCCTGTATTGCTAAGGTGTTGTGGATAGGTTACATCTTTGTTGGGGGCATGTTGACTTACACTTTTGGATGTTCTTAACCTTGAATGGGCAAGCAATTGTTCATGTATTCAGATCAGATGAAAAGACGATAGAATGTGTGTATATATATTGGTGGCAGCAAAGAGAAAGGTTAGTAGATCGATGTTAGTAGAACGATTGCAAAAAAACTTTAAACACACGACCTAAAAATGAATTTTTGAAATCTAGAGTAGGATAAATCACTTACTATTGGTGGCAGCACGGTTCATGCGTATGTTGCAGGTTGATTCATCAGATTTGGGTGAGTTGGCGGTGGACTGAGTGAGTTGGCGGAAAAGAACTTGATAAGAACTGTGAAATTGAATAATAATGAGAATGAATTGTAATGAATTTAAAGATATGAAAAAATTGAAGAAAAGTTATACCTTTTTCTTTTCTTGGATTTGAAAATTTTAAGAGTCTGACCTTTTTTTTCAGTGTAGACAATAGATTGAGAAGGCCTTCTACAGAATTTAGACATGTATCCCATTAATACATCTACTCTACAATATAAAAAAAATTCGGAGGGATGTGCACTGTTAATTCAATCCAAGATCTTAGAGTCCATCTAGTAATAAGTACTAACATAACTACGAATGAAAAAATACAAAAATTTCAATCCCCAATTGTTTGCTGATCTTAAAAACAAAATCCATGCAACTGAACCTAACTAATACACAGCTCGGCTGAGCCAAAGATTTCAATTTACTGGACACAAAAGCAAAAAGTCACAGAATTTTAAGAGGGTAAGTAAGAGATGTGCCTAATGCCACCGATCGTACACCAGAAAGTGCATGGACTGCAAATATCTGGTTCTTTAACAACTCCTACATCTATAAATTCAACAAATATCATAGAAAAAGTAATATTTATAATCAGCAGTTGAGATATAGCTTTATATCCCATTCAATTTTTACTTAACAAAGATTTCTTTGTAACGTTGTTCCACACATGTAGTCGACAATTTTCAGATGCAAATGGTTGACAGTCGGTAACGCATGCTGAAAAACTTAATTTGGAATTTGGAGAGGTGACTCATGGGATTATGATACCATTTTATCAAAAAAGCAAACAATAAGCAGGCATTGTGTAAAAATATTGCAGAATCAAAACCAACACTCAGACCACAGACCGACCCGAATGCTCAGAAAAATTATTTTGACTTTCTAACAGTAACCCAATAAACAGCAACGAAGACCCAATACAATTTACACAAACATTGGTACCTTTGCGGCATTTAAACAAACACCTCGTCTGCAATATCCTACAAAGATGAAAACCCGATAAATACGAAATTTTCCTACGAAACCGAAAGCTAGGAACTTTGAACGAAATTAAAGTTCAATTAAACCAAATTTAAGCTAGGAACTTTGAATGAAATTTTCCCATGAACCATTTTTCCAGAAAATGGGAAGAAGACGAACCAGAAGAACTTTGCGCTCGTACGACCGGAACAATGGACGCATTTGATGCGTGCTTTAAAGCGATATTGGGCTGACAGAACCGAAATTTTGCGAGCTTGGTGCTGATCGAGCTCGAACCCAAAAGAGGAAGCTTGTTGAGGTGGCAATGGAGGTGCGGCTGACTCCGAATTCGAAGGCTTCCCCGACGGCGACGAAATATTGATGAGGACAACGACTCCTCACTCCCTCTCTGACTCTCACCTGCCCTTCTCTCACCAACACCTCCTAACCCGACGCACCTCCCTCCCATGATCCCTCCCTATCGGACTCGGATCCCAATGCGATTTCCGATTCAGGCTCTACATCCACCGATCTTCCCAAACCCGACCCACCCCCTCCCTTGACCCCTCCCTACCAGACCCGATCTTCCCAAACCTTCCTCCATCGCGTGCAGGGGGTTTCTGCTAGGGGATTCTGGCGATGATGGAGCTCAAGAGCCTCCATGATTTGTCTGGAGAAGGTAGAGAGAAAGCGGGGTTGGAGAGAGAGAGAGACAAAGGTGAGAGAAGAATCTGAGGGAGGCAGAGCGGAAGAGGAAAGTAAAGTGAAAGAGATAGAAGGGACCCGAGATAGAATTAGGGTAGAATTTTAATTATTATTATTATAAGAGTTATGGGCACAATTATTATTATAACAATTATTTTTTAATTACTATAAGAGTTAGAGGGCACAATTGTGTAATGCGGTGGTGGAAACCCTAGTTTTTGAATTTGGTGGTGGGAAAGCCAAACTTGCATCATAAAATAGAGGGAGAAGTCCAATTTGGAGAAGGGGAAACTTAATATAAATCCAATTTTATAAGCTTGTCACTCCCCGATCCCGACATACGTCCCGGATCGACACATGACATCATCAAGTATTCGTACGTCTATCATACCACGCCTTCGGGATATGGCAAAGCACAAATCGAGCATCGATTCGCATAGTAATTTTATTTTTTTTCTTCCTGTGATTTCTGATTAGTTGCTCAACCCCCCCCCCCCCCCCAAAATTCTAATTGGTCTTCCACCATTTAACTGATTGGTTCCTTCCCTTTGGCCTGAATGGCCTCTTTCCCACGAGGTGGGAGTTTATATTCCTTTAAATCTATAGTTTAGTAAAACAACTTCAAATGTCCGTAATTATACCGTTATAATCCGGACTCGCAAACGGTTTTCGTCTATGCATTCGTGGTCTCGAGATCTATTTGAAAACATCAATTGTGAACTCGAAAGGTCAACGAATTTTAAAGATTGATTACGAAAATTCAAATCCGATAGTTATTCGATTTAATTCCAAAAATCAACGGAATTAAAATTAACTAATGAAAATAACGTAAACGTGAAATGCGAATTTAAATAACGAGATACGTAATTAATAGTGAAATTCCGGGGACGAGATTTCACAAAGCCATTATTAATTATAGTCCAATTTTGTTTTAATTTTGAAGTTATATTGGAGGTTAATTGTGTTTAGCATGATAAAAGGCTTGCGTGTCAGCCTTGCGTTGTTCTTTTATTTATTTTTTTCTTTTTTCTTTTCGTTTTTCTTTTCTTTTTTCTTTTCTGTATGAACCAGACGGGAAACATAATTATAAATCAAAAAAATATACAATGCTGGGAGTATCTATGTCATGGGCCAATTAGAAAGAAAACATTATTATATTGTAATACTACATAAGTTGATAAAAGGACCCAAGAGGAGTCCAGCATAGCATAAGATAATTATATTTTCACACACCAGTGAAATATAACATAATACAAAATATATTAATTGTCCTCGTCGTCGCTGCTTAAAATCTCAACGGTAACATTCTGCATATTTCGTGAGCTCATCTGTGGGAGAGACAGGCCTCTAGGACGAATTTGTGCTTGATAAGTGCGTGGTTCTTCAATAATAACGACATAACTAGTAGACTCTTCAGTTGTTGTTTCAGCATAAACCAAATTGACAGGGTATTGTTCTGTCCTACCTGGGTTTGCCCATGCTGGCAATACACGTCCTTGAGGTGTGCGTGCGCATCCGTTAATAGAGGGTAATGCGTAGCCAAGACGACCATCAACAACAGTAATAAGAATGTATTGGTTATCAATAGAACGAGGTATGCGCCCGACATTAACAGGTTGCCATGGACGTTGAGCTGGAGGATTCGTTATGGAATTTGCTGTTGTAATGTTGGAAGCAATAGACGAATGTGATGCTAGAGATTCAGTTCCAATTCTAACTCCACGATGTCGCCTGTTCGCCATTCTCAATGATGTAGAACTTGATCAAATTCAAAAGAAACACAAGTGTATGAAGCAACCTTCTAAATTTCCATATACAAATTAGTAAGGGAGTGTGGACGTTTTATACTAGAATATGGGCACAAATCCATAATTGTGTCAACATATTCCTTTGCTATAGAGTCATTTATTATTTATTAATATTTACTGGACACAATTTTTAACATTTGTGTCAGAAAAAGAATTTTATAATTATTAAGATATATTCTCTATTTGAAGACCCAATGAGAAGTAGAGTGATTTATTATTTATTAATATTTAGTGGACACAATTTCTATCATTAGTGTCATAAAAATGAATCTATAATTATTAACTCATTTGTCTATCTGAAGACCAACTAACTTTTGCACATAGACCGACCCTAAGGGCACAATTGTTGGTTATGTGTCACTGCAGGTAGGACTTTTAATACAGTAAAAAAAATAAACACTTACTATAAAACAAAAAACCATATCACCAAGTATAAAAAACAAACCTGCAGGAAGATAACAATCTAAAAAGCAGTTCAAAAAGATACGAATCTAACAAACATTCATTGCACCTGGAAATGATCCTTTGTAAATCTAAAACACGCCGCTTAGTACTTACTTGTAAGTGAGATATCTGAGGTTCGGCTCTCGTGAAAAACGAATTTGAACAACATTATTGCTAACTTATTTCGAGGCTAAAATATTGCACAGTAATAAATAGCTCATACCATTATTTACCACAATTTTATAAATTTTAATTATTGGTGTGCTAGAGGAGGTAAAGACAAACGAGAGAGAACATAGAGTGCCTCTAACAAATAATTTTTATAGACACAAAATGTTTTTTGTGCCCATTTTCAGTAAAAAAAGTTGTCATCTGACCCCACTCGGCACGGTTTCCGTGCCCATTACTGTTTTGTGTCTGCTTTTTTTAACATTGGGCACAATAGATGGTGCCCTTTATGGAATGGGAATTGTTTAAGCTTTTTGGTGGTCAAACAGACACAAACTTCTCAATTGTGCCCTTTGTTTTGTACCCATAGCTCATTTTTGTTGTAGTGGATCTCGTTGAGCTATTCCAATAATCAAATTAGTAACAACACGTGGCAATGAGATCATCACCTATTGCAAGATTTTCTCGGTTGTGCTATGTTTTGGCTCCTTCAAGGGCATAACGGAAATATTTGGGACATTTTTACACTAAGGGAGAGAAGGTGGGTTTAGCCTCACAATGAGCTAGCAATAATGTGGTTTAAATTCGCCTTTAGTGAAAATCGAACTTAAAAACTCTCATTTACAAATGAAGAGGAATACCACTAAACTGTAGTACTAAGTAGCGGGACAATTCTTGTTGTGTCACAAAAGAAAACAATTGCGTCTTAGTGGAACTTCCCTTCCCAGATTTTTTTTTTTTTTTTTTGGGTCGTGCCCTTTCAAGATTTTTAAACATTAGCTCATTCGAAACTTGTTATGTACATGAAGAATTCAAATTCAAGACTTCTTGCAATGTAACGAAGAAATATACCACCATAAGTGACATAGACTTTTTAAAGGAGTCTGGCTACCATGATACATACCACTGAGTAGCATGATTTTTTTTGTAACATCTAACATGTTGAGGGTAAATCTTATATTAATAGGAGAAGGGATCTTACATAGACTTAAGTAAGTCGGGCTACTTTCCACATTGTCAATTGGTTTTATGGCAAACCTCAACTTCTTTCATGATATTAAAGCATGTTGTCCTTCGTGTGAAGCTTAACGGCCACACGTGCTTCATACCATCGGGTTTGTGTTGTCCGCATGTTAGGCTTGAAAATATGTTGTCCGCATGCTAGACTTGAAAATTCAGCATACGTGAGGACGCATGTTGAGAAAGAATCTCACATTGATGGGAGAAGGGATATTGTGATGCAGGCCAAGGACTAAAGGTGTTATTATATAAAATTACTGGCAGCTGAGATTGAAGTTTTATAATATAATACATGCATTTTTGGAGTTTTATAATATAGTGCATGTATCTAGCTTTAAATTTGTGTCTTATAGAATTCCTAGGTTAATGACATTTTATGAAATCATTTAGTTTTATAGGAGTTAACTTATTTTTTTCGTTATCAATAAAATTACCATCGTACCGTCGAGGTTTCCCCAAAAAAAAAAAAAAAAAAAAAAAAAAAAGAGGAGTTATAGTGTAAGCCTTTATTTTTTATGTCTTTTTATATTTTTCACTTTAAGTTGTAAGCCTATAAATAATTGTATTTGTAAAGAAGAAGAGGAGAAGTTGTTTGAATTATCAATATTGATATTTGAGTTGTAAACTCGTTTTTATGCCTTTCTCTTGTCTAAGATTCTGCTTCTTTGTTCTTTCTAGTGTCTACATCGTAGGCTGGTACTAGAATCAAAGTTCTTAGGATTTTCAGGTCTCTCCTCACACTAGGAGATAGTGGACCTTACCTATATATCCTATTTATCATTTTATTTTGTTTCTATCCACTGCGCCCTGCATCACATTGCATGGGCTTACAAGTATGTTGGGCGCTACTCCTTATTTTGCCAATTGTTTTTATGGTGGAACAAATTCATTCATAACCATTGCAAAGATCCATTAGATTTTTATATGTAAGATCTAATCGTTGATTTTTCGAACCACTAAGTGGTACGAAGCATAGAAGAAAAATGCTTTTAAAGATAGAAAGTTGGGTAAAAACATGTGGAATAAGTGCGGATACCTGTTACTTGGTGCTCTCTTCTTAACCCAGCACCCAACACAGTCTGATCAAAGCAAAAGGGAATATGTTTGCGGTAGCAATTCAAAGACCCAAAACAAGTGTGATTCTTTGTCAAAAGAAAAAAGATTTTGGAACCAAAAAAAAAAGCAAAAAAAAAAAGCAAAATGATTTGGGACTCTTTCTTGCATAAAAACATATGGATGGATGGCTAGGGACTAGGCTTCATGACCTACGTTTCTCTTTGAATGACTCTTCCTTTGGAACTAGGCCCCATTCTTTTGATTCGTCCCGCAATGGGTAGGACGGATTTATACTTTAGGATATAGTAGTATTAATGGATAGACAGACTAACACGAGTGGATTATTATCACCACTAACGGTGTTATAGTCACACTGCAAAATTACTTGTCACTAAAGAGAAGACCAAATAACACGACGTGTGTTAAAATCACTCCCAACCAGCCATTCACAAACGAGTAAAATGACCATGAGTATATGTAAGAAAGAAACGCAAACGGAATAACCCTGTAAACATCACAATGGAAATTTAACAGCCAGCCATGAATGGCAAAACCCTATATTTAGGCGCATCATAATGCTCAACTTGTAGTGAACACGAGTTGTTACACAAGTGGTCCATATCACAGGCTGACTAAAACTCGTCGGACAATAATTAAGACATACTATCTGATGAACTCGATACTAATATTTCCTCCCAAGGTTACAAAATATATTTGATCAGATGACACATTTACACAAACCTGAAGGGACAGGACTCCTGTATGCTATCCAATTTTTGGGGCAGCCCTTGTCTGACTCTACTGTAATCCACAAAAGAAACACAGCTTTCTCCTGCAAAAAATATGACTAGTACTAATTAAGTTCAGTCAAGGATAATAAACACAGCCAACAGAATAACAATTTCAGCCAAGGATGCAAGCTTACCGAGCATGCCTAGCTAATTACAAGTGCTTTTTCGTTTTAATAACGTCTCTAATCTCCTTTTCATATTCTGCAGAGGAGGGGCTCCCAAGGGGAGGAAAAGTAAAATATTAGAAGGTTAAAAAATGAAGAATTATTCCCCAGCACTTGGAGACATACACATATAAAGTCAGAAGTCCCCAAATCTGTGAACAAAGAAAACAAATCAAGTGCTTCTATTTCTCACAGTACTGAATTTTCAAAACTTAACCCAAGTCAGGTTTAAAAGTGTATGAAGTTTTCTTAATTGATTGCAAAATTAAAATTTGTTTTTCTACATAGAAACTTTTGAGAGTGAATCTCACATTGATGGGAGAAGGGACCTTGCATGTGCTTATAAGAAGTTAGGTTACTCTTCATATTGCCAATTCGTTTTATGGTGGAACCTCAACTTTCTTCATGGTATTAGAGCAGGTTGTCCCACTTTTGAAGCCCAACGGCCACACGTGCTTCATGTTACCCGTCCACGTGTTAGACTTGAAAATCCGTCAAACGTGAATCCGTCAAACGTGAGAGGGCGTGTTGAGAGTGAATACCGCATTGATGAGAGGAGGGACCTTGCATGTCTGATCACAAGATGTGTTGTCTCCGTGTTAGGCTTGAAAATCCGTCATACGTGAGGGAGCGTATTAAGAATGAATCTCACATTGATAAGAGGAGAGACCTTAGATTGTCAGCAATGCTTGAAGAAACGTGTAGTAGTCAACAGAAAGGGGTTCATCTCCTCCTTCAGCCATCGAGGGAACATAGAATCCGCTGCCCAGTTGAATGAGAAGCCGAGAATACCCTCTTTTTGACAACTCTTGTTTAACCTCATGCGCATCCACCGTTGGAACAAGAGCATCAAAACTAGTAGTTCCAACAGTTACGAAAACTGTCTTCTTAGCAATCAGATTAACCTCACTATTTCCCATCTAAAACAATTAAGTTTGACTAGTGACCCTTCGGCAACTAGGAAGAAATTAAAATTTGTTTTTCTACACAGAAACAGTACTGTGATTGGAACATCGAACATAATGGCATGAATAACTTTGCAAAAAAATGTATTGTCAACATTATGTATCATGGAAAAATGGTTAGTGTGCAACGTAGTGTGCTATGATTAGGAAAATTCGGAGCACCTTATATAAAGCGTCCCACCATAAATCTGACTTTTGGTGTAGAAGACACCATTCCATGGCCATATTGTACTCGATTGTATTGGGCTGAGAACAGTGTGATGTTGATACTGCCTTTCTCTACAAAAGGAACAAGAAATCGCGACAAGAAAGAATTACATTCGTATGATTATTAGAGAGACATTGGCAAGCCCACTATGCATAATAGTTCATTAAATCTCCATTCAAAATCATCAATGCAAAAAATATAGGGTATCAAACAAACATTGAAATGATCACCATTTACTTTCGATTTGGCTTAATGTTTGCAAGGATGATCCTTGAATGGACCTAAATTATAGCTAACTCAGGTCGTTAAGCTACAGTAAAAGTCAACCATTTCAGGTTAAAGAGATTTTGATTGTACTGATATTTTTACATAGACAAGTTGAGCCTATCATTGTGCATTTTAAGGGATCCCTCAATGAACATGCATGTGTCAGTCAGTTGAGAGGCCCTCAAATAGTGTTATTAGAAACAGTGTTTTGCATCTTTTAACTTTGCAATGCAGTTCAATGATCCAAGTAGAGACAGCTAAATTCATAACCTTTAACTGTTTGAAATTGTGATAATTTCAGCCAAATCAGAAAGTGTTTTGTCTCCGTCAAATAGTATTACTTTTTTTTTCCCAAGGTAGAAATGATATTAAAGACGAATAGAAAGTTTTACATCCTGAGCCAAAAATGTTAAACAAAAAATCAGGTCCAATACAGTCTCAAACATAGTCCTTACCCACTTGGAAAACATACTTGACCACCGAATGAGCCGCACGATTGCATGCACGGGGAGCATAGGCATAAGTCACCGCCTCCATGGCGCACACAAGATTTTCGATGTCCCCGAGAATGCATTCCAGACTACAGTCGAGGATAATCTCCTTCTTGAGCATTTGAATAATGGCCTTGGCATCAGATTCCACAATTACATTACTGAAGCCGAGATTGTTGCGCAACTCAAAGCATAAAGGATTGCATTGGCCTCAGCTGCTGCAGCACTATGGCAGAAGAGTTTTCCCGTTCCTCCCACAGCATGCAGGATCCTGGTAAAATCTCGGGTAACCCAGCCCACACCTGTTTGTAACGACTCCTTACACCAGGCGCCATCAGTATTAACCTTGATAGTCCCGTAACTCGGCTTCTGCCAATGCATCTCACGTTGCAAAAGAGGGAAGACATAGGTCCCATCAGGGGGTTTATACATGCCATCCGTTGCAGACCAGCGTCCCAGAATTCAGCTACGTTGTTCTTCCATAATTCCAAAATTTCAAGAGGCTGGAGGTGCACACCTTTAAACACCATCTCATTCCTGTTTTTCCAGAGACGCCAAAGACCAGACACAAATTCTTGTTATAACTCAGGTTCGTTAGGTCTTCCTTTAACCCGGTTGCAGAACTTCACCCAAGTATAAAGGAAATCGGTCCCCTCCAGCTCAAAGGAATTGATTTGAAGGGGAGAACAGAACCAGAAAAGATGGCTAACCTCGCAGCGAAAGAAGATGTGATTCTCGGTCTCATTTAGTTGCTTGCAAATCTCACAGATATTGTCAACTCTCATTTGTCTTCTTTTCAGATTTTTACGAACTGGAAGAGCATTGATACAACATTTCCAAACAAAGAACTTTAATTTGTTGGGCACATCTAGGCTCCAAATCTTGTTCCATACTTGTTTAAGATTAGAGGTTGAGCTCGGGGCCTCGAACCCTTTCTTGCCCAAGTCACCGTTTTCCATAAGCCCGAGGGCCACCCCGTACCCGGATCTGACAGTATAATCCCCATTTTTTGAGTGGTGCCAGATCAATCTGTCTCCGAGGCCGCTCCTGCTTATAGGGATACTAAGAATTGAAGCCACGTCATCTTTATCAAACCCTTTCGTAATGAGGTCGGCCCTCCACACACCTAAGAGTGGGTCAATGAGATCACTGACCATTGTTGCTTGCAGGCCCTCACGTGTCCGGGCTTTGAAAGTTGAGAACTTTAGGAACGAAGGGTCATCCCTTAAGTTAATGCAAGTACCATCACCCACTTTTCATCTGATGCCCTTGTCCAGCACCTTTCGTGCTTCAAAGATACGTTTCCAGCCCCATGACGTTCCTTTACCGCAGCCAGCTTCTCTTAAAGTTTTCCCTGGGAAGTATTTGTCTCTCAAAACACTAGAAAGAAGGGAGTCAGGGTTTTGGATGAGTCTCCATCCGATCTTAGCAAGGAAGGCAAGGTTGAAGCACTGGAAGTCCTTGAAACCCAGACCCTCATTGCATTTTTGCATTCTTAGCCGATCCCAGGCAACCCAATTAACGCCTTTCTTGCCACCGTTCCCCCGCCACCAGTAGTTTCTAACAGCCTTCTCAATGTCTTTACACACACCAATGGGGAGTTTAAAGCAGCTCATGGCGTGGTTGGGCATAACCATAGCCACAACTTTTATAAGGATCTCTTTCCCAGCTAGAGATAGGAATTGCTCCGCCCAGCCCGCCATACGGTTTTCAATTCTTTCTCGAACAGATTCGAACACAGCTTTCTTTGAATGCCCGAAGTCAGCCTGTAACCCAAGATACTTCCCGAAGCCAACCTGAATTTGTGGTTTTGGGGCTAAAGAAAATGGAGCTTTTTGATAAATTTATTTCTTGCCCCAAACCATAAGCATAGACATTTAGAATTTCTTTCACACCCTTCGCATCCTCAGCCGAGGCGTTGCAAAATAAAACCGAGTCGTCAGCGAAGAAGAGATGTGATATAGGCCTCCCCGTGGGAGAGACCCTGAAGCCATGCAGGGTATTGTTTTCCAGATCACCATAGAGTAGGGCTGAGAAGCCTTCAGTGCAGAGAATAAATAAGAATGGGGATAACGGGTCTCCTTGTCTCAGCCCCCTTTGAGGCAGAATATATCCAGTAGGATTCCCGTTCATTAGGATGCTAAAAGAAACCGTGGAAATGCATTCACTGATCCAGCTGCAGAACAAAGGGTTGAAACCCAATTTTCCCATCATAGCAAGAAGAAAGTTCCATTCCACCCGATCGTAAGCTTTTGCCATGTCAAGTTTGATAGCCATGCCTGCCGTTTTCGTTTTAGTCTGATGTATTAAGGAATGCAGGACCTCGTGCACCACAAGGATATTATCCTGAATTTGTTTCCCTGCTACAAAGGCAGATTGGTTGTCGCTGATCACCTTCGGCATGAGCCTTTTCAGCCAGTTCGTTAGTACCTTAGCAAGAATCTTGTAGCTGACATTGCATAAAGCAATGGGACAGTATTGTTTCAGATTTTTGGGGCATGAGACTTTCGGGATAAGAACAAGGTTGGTGTGATTTAGTTTCCTCAGAAGCTTGCCCGAGTGCCAGAAAGCTTTAATTATATTAGTCACATCTTTCCCAATCACCGCCCAATGGTCTTGGTAGAAACACCCCGAGAACCCATCGAGCCCTGGGGCTCTAGTAGGGGGGATCTGGAAAACAGCATCTTGTATCTCACCTTCCGTCACTGGGGCCACGAGCATCTTGTTATCCTCTTGAGACACCCTTTCAATCATCAGATTCTCGATTGTTTCAAACTGACTAGACCGACCAGAGAAAAATAGGTTGGAGAAATGCTTCCCAGCAATCTCTGCCATCTCACTTTCACTTTCATGCCAATTACCTTGTTCGTCTTCGAATCCTTGAATCTGATTGAATCTCCTCCATTTTATTGTTTGGGCATGGAAGAACTTTGTGTTCTTATCGCCCTTGTTGAGCTATTGGACTCTAGATTTGGCTCGCCAGAACATCTCTTCATCCTTGATTCCTCCTCTTAGATCCTTTTTCCATACGCCGAACATCTGTGGAATCGAACTTGTTTGACCCATAAGCCGCACGGATTTCCTTTTTTAAAAAATCAATCGTCAACTTCGAATTCTTAGTTCTTCCTTTATACCACAATTTCAGACTTCGTCCCAGGGATTTTAGCTTTTCACTAAGCCGGTAGCCATGCGAGCCAATGTAGTTTATGTACTATTCTCCACAGATCATTTCCCGACACTCTTGCTGCTTGCTTCATCTTGAATCGTACATAAATCTTTTCTCGATCCTTGGCTTGGAATTTTCTGTTGATAGCCCAAGCATAGCATGATCTGATCCTTACAGTATCACATGCGCTATTTTTGTGTCGGGGTACATGGTTTGCCAGCCCAAACTAGCCAGCCCACGATCAAGCCGTTGTTGAATTGGTCCGCTCTCTCTTTTGTTTCTCCAGGTGAACGGGTAACCTTCATAGCCCAGATCCATAAGCTCGTTCCTTGCCACAAAGTCTCTGAAATCTCTCAGACTAGCCACCGTTCTGTAGTTATCACCCTCATTTTCGTCGTTGTTTAGAATGTCATTGAAGTCCCCAATTAGAAGGCATCTTTCTCCCGCATTGCCTATCCGGTGGCTTAAAGACATCCACTGATCCCTTCATTTTTTCTCATCGGTACTAGCATAGATAGCAAACAGATGCCAGGTGCACTGTTTTTTATCATCCCAGATTTCCGCCTCAATCATGAACTCC
Source organism: Cotoneaster glaucophyllus (assembly GCA_036320875.1). Classification (NCBI taxonomy): domain Eukaryota; kingdom Viridiplantae; phylum Streptophyta; class Magnoliopsida; order Rosales; family Rosaceae; genus Cotoneaster; species Cotoneaster glaucophyllus. Next base: position 19,384,611 of record CM070068.1, on the reverse strand, counting down.
CTGGCCTTGATCCATATTACTTGAGAAGCGTCTTTCCACATCATACACAGACCTCCTCCGATTCCTTTAGGTTCCACAGCGTGCAAGAACTTCATCCCTAACTTTTTTCTCAGAAAACCATAGCGACTGCTTTTATTTTTTGTTTCTAGCAGAATCACTATGTCGGGGGTGTTAATCCTGTTCTGTTCTAACAGGTTGTTCACTGTCAGGTCACCCCCGATACCCTGACAGTTCCATGCTAGTAGCTTCATGGGATTTGGGAGACCCCTTAAGGCTGGTCTCCTCCGCCTCTGGAACTGGACACCTACGTGGGCGACTTCGCTTCTGTTCGAAAGCTTCCTCAGGCCCAATGTACACTACCTCCTGGAATAGGCGTTTCTTTCTTTTTTGCTCTGTCATTGCCGCCTCAATGATGGGTAGCAAGTCAAACGGGTCATCACTTATCTGGTTAACCTCCCCGAACCTCTCCGCCCCTTTCGCTTGGCAGGTCAGGTCAGACGTCCCCAAAGAAATCCCACATTCTGCCTCTTCAAGGTGTTGCATTCCAACGTTAAGATCAAAACCATTGTGTCCTTCCGTATCTGTGCTTTTCCACACTTCCCCATCATCCTTTTCGCATAATTCTTTAAGCTCGATGTGTTTAGCCCCAGCAGCAACTACGCCTCCCGGGCCAATTAAACCTGCATCAAAAGCAATCTCCCTAGCCCTTCTGGCCTCCTCTTCCTCCATCTTTTGGCGCTGAATTTTGTTTGCGAGGGAAATGTCTCTCTTTTCCTGCCTGTTTGATGACCAACGGGGCTTTCTTGGTGAGATAGCCGTGTCAGTCGTTTCCTCGTTCTCGAAAGTTGGATAGGCTCCCTCTTTCCGTGATGTCCCACTCCCTGAGGGTGTACGTTGCCCAATTCTTGATGTTGTTGAGGATCTGCCCGATTTTCTCACCCCTTCCTGTTCCTCGCTCGGTTCGTCCTTCCATCTTTCAGAATTTTTTCGCCCACCATTAGATCCCATAAAACCTTTACTGCGTGCACTCGTAGCCAATGGGTTTCCCCGGAGGTCAGTCGTCCCATCCAAGCCCCGGAAGGCGTAAGCATCATCCCAATCTCCAGAACCTTCACAAGGTTCCCCTCCATCGTTCTGAAGACTTTTACAGACTCTTGTTACATGCCCCATTAATCCACAGATTAAGCAATATTTTGATAGAGATTCATATTTGAAATCAACCCATACCTTTCCATCATCAGGAAAAGTAACAAAAGTTCCTATCATGAGGGGTTCCCGTACGTTGAGGTTGATTTTTGTTCGAAGAAATCTCCCTATGCAGTCACGGCTCCCTGCAGTATCTGCCTTACGAATAGAGCCCATCAGGCCTCCAATTGATTCTACGACTGCCATAGTCATGCTGAGTGGCTGGACATTGTGAATTTGGACCCAGAATGTCCCCCTAGATAGGGGGGCCCATTTATTTAGACCAGGCTCCGATCGGTCTGCCACTAAGACTAGATCGTTCCTGAAGGTCCAGGGCTGGTCAGCCTCTATCACTCTTTGCAAGTCGCGCTATCCAGCAAATCGTGCCAAGAACCTCCTCTATCAAATGTCGCGGATTGAGACTCATTCTCTTCCCCTCCATAGTGACATGAAGCAGTCTATGAAAGCATCGCCATTAATCTCCTTGGTTGTGAGCACTTCAGCTATCAGGGTGTATTGAAATCCTAGGAGGGTTCCCTCTACATCTTTTCTTTCAATATTGATTCCTTCACGCTCTTCTCAGATAATTTCAGTTTAGCTCCAAAGCGTGAGCCCAGAGTCTCAATCTCTTTTTTGTCTTTTTCCTTTGCCATGCCGTTATATGCCTCACAAACCTCGCCTGACACCCTCATGAACTTTACGCAGGGTTTCAAGGGTGTTGCAAAACTTGCTCTGTCTGACAGGTGCAGGTTCACCACGGATCCTACCCTCACACCTTTAGAGATCGTAGCAAATCCACGGAAGCTCAATCCAGAAACTGGGCTAATCTAGGTTTTCACCTACAGCAAGCATCCAGGACACAGAATCCGGGGCAGCCGCAACCTCTATCAACGCAACCCTACGACCCACAACTTTCACACTGACGACACAGCACCTCGATCCTCTCTTTAAGCCCAAATTTCCTCCAAATGCCTTTAGATCTGTCACACTTGGGGTGCCGGTAAGCCCTCAGATACCGAGACCAAACTCCGAGACAGCGACGACCTCTATCAGCGCAGCACCACAACTTTTCCTTCGCTCTAACGGTGCACCACCACAACCCTCACCTTTCACCCAAGATCCTCCAAAGAAACCTTCAGATCCACCACCAGGTAACAAGACCCAGATGATGTCACCCCTGAGGAGGGCCATCTGGGCACAAAATAGCTATCACAGACTGCGAATCGAGCCAGACAAACCAGATCCCACTAAACCGGATTGCACGGGAGGCCCTCTGGCGCCGAGCACAGACTCCTGGAAGGCACCGGCTACAAACGGCGCAGCACCGCAGCCCTCTCCTTTCTAGTACCACCACACCTCCTTTCGAGGAACCTGTCAAATAGTATTACTTGAGGGATCCCTAATAAACTGAAGTTCACTATACAACATATTGAATAGCGCCTCCAACAATGTGATCATTTTCACACTTTTCACACACACAGACACAAAAGTCATGAACCCAAAAGCAAAAAAGCATAGATAGGCTCGTCACCATTTCTTCACGTTGACTTCCAAACCTGGTTCGTGGAATGCTCAGATCTCGCTACTTTGTCAGGCACTTTCAGAGTTCTTCTGATACCAATAATAGGGATTTGGATCTCATCCATCCGGATTCTCATATTCTACCCATTCATCGTGCGGTTAGAAATTATTATGAATTTTTTTATTTAAAATTAAACACAAACAGTACCTAACGAAAACTGGCCGCACAATGTACAATGAACAGATAAGATGTAAAGATCCCTAGAATTTTCACAAAGAGGATCAGAGTATCATCATCCCCAATAATAGGCCTGGAAATGCAAAGCCATATATACATATGCATAAGACGGTCTTCAGTGGAGTAATCATTTCACAACTTGTACCAATTCAATAGTTGCCGCCACTTAGTACAATGGTCTAGTGATATTTCTCGTCACTTGTAAGTGAGAGATCTTAGGTTCGATTCTCGCTAAAGACGAATTTTGAACCACATTATTATGGCTAGTCTATCGTGAGGTTTTAACCCACTTCCCCATCTCTTTAGTGTAGATACTATCGTTTATTCACAAAAAAAAAAAAAAAAAAAAAAAAAAAAAAAAAGATATACAAACATTACTCAAATATTACATGTCTTGCATTTTTAGATGCAAATGCACTTATTAAGTTTACATAATCTAATTTTTCAACCAATTCAAACCGAAAGAGAAGTCCCTACCCAGTACGCCAAATTCCAATCATTTTTCTATTGTTACAATGTTAATTATTACATTCAATAAATGAATGAATGGTTGGATTACAGAGACAACATCTTATAGCTAGGGAAAATACTAGAGTGAAGAGGATAGTAATTTTCATATACGTATGAACCTAGGCGGACGAGGCGGATTTGAATAATTTATTATATATTATATAAACTAATTAATTTGAACATTAAATAATGTCATTTTTTAAAAGGTGAGAGTTTTAACCATTTAGTTACATAATAAAGATATATGTGGTGTGATCTTAAAATAAGGTAATAAAACCTCATAAAAATAAACATAAAGGTGATATTTAAGAGAAAAACAAAAAAGTAAAAATAAGATGGTGGAGACTATTTAAAAGGGAGAAGACGTGCAGCTATAAAAAAAAGATGGTGAGACCATCTTAAGTAAAATCGGGCAATTACAATGATGTTGGGAATAGGGTTGTCTTCTTCCTCGCGTGAGGCCGATCCTGCAACAAAGGATCTCCAGATTCCGGAGTTTACATATAAGCATGCATAGCTCCCACCTATCTCCGTCCAAACCTGCCTACTTCTGTCTAAAGATTGGGGGGCCTTTCGAAGTGGGGCCCCTAGGTGGGCGCCTGCTCCGCCTACCCTCAGGGCCGGCCCTATGGATGGACATAATCTCAATCTACTGATCCAAATTCGTGTATCAACAATCTTTTTCTTTCTTTCTTTCTTTCTTTTTTTCTTTTTTTTTTCTTTTTTTCTTTTTTTCTTTTTTTTTTTGTCTTATCAAGATAAAAAACTTATTATTCAAAATCAGTAAAGAAATCCTTAAGGGATGCCTGTAATTCCATCAAGCTTGTGCGAACGAAACCAATCCTCCACCAATAAATACATGCCAAGCACAACGCGCACATAACCTTTTCCATGTGCCAAATCACCTACTAAGTTCACACTGACTTAAGACATGTAGTTTGCGACATGCCAAAAGAGTTGAGGTTTAGGAAATTACAAAACCTCACAATTGCGATTGAAAGCTCTTAGGGATCAAGATTTTTCTTATTTTTTGGAAAGCTGGAATTCAATTCAAACCCATGGCAGAATGCCACAAGCACATAATGGCAAATGGAAGGCTAACAAACATACATATCAGAAAGAAGGAAAGGGATAACAGTAAAGACGTTGCTACAAATAGCCTCGTTGTCATCCCCTCACACTTCTGATCACTCGCTAGCATCAACTGGCGGACACAGCAAGCCATCCTTGTTCAAAATCCACCGCTCCATTGATGCCCGATGAACCCTGGACCAGCTGCAAGCTTGAAAGAAATCCCGCAGATCTAAGATACGAGTTAAAATAGGAATGTCTCCCAGTTGCCTTTGTGAACTCCCCTTTTTAAGCTCGTAATGATTTCCTTTGACTCAGATTCCACGACTATGTTTGAGAAGCCCATCTGTTGCTGTTGAGGAAGAACTTCTAGTGCAAACAGAGTCAATTAACCTTCAACTTTTAACTCTTATGCATTAAAGAGAGATTAAATCAATCTTGCAGTTACATGTAACTTTTGTAACTTCTAAAGTTGGAAGTCTTACTTTTAAATCGAGAGTTATACCCAAAGTCAAATATGACTTTGCATATAACACCAAATGCATTATATGATTCCAACTTTTCGAATGCATTGGAGAGGGATGAGTCAAATTTACAATCAAATATCAGCTCGTTTGGAAGTGTTTTTAAAATGACTGAAAGCTCTTTTAGAGAAATTAAATGTTTTTGGTTCCAAAAGGACTTGCACCAGTTATGTACTTCTTTCAGGAAGCACTTCAAGTGCTTTTCCAGGATTTACTAACGTTTTTACTAAAGATTGGTTCAAAAAATATTTTCACCAAAAGTCATTTTAAGGCCATCTCCAACCGAAGGGTCCAGAGGGCCGAAAATAGCCCGAAAACCGTCTCCAACCGAGGGCTTGGCCAGAGGGCTCTGGAATCTGGGAGGGCCCCACAGAATCCCAAAGGGCCAAAAGGCCAAAGGGCTGGCTGCTTCCGGCCAGCCAGCCAGCCCCGGGCTGGCTATTTTTTTTTTTTGCTTTGTTCATATTCCTGTCGGTTAACCGACAGGATTAAAGTATATTTTTTTAATAGTGTCGGTTAGAACCGACACTAATAGTTATTCAAAGACAAAAATATTTTTATTAATTACTATTAGTGTTGGTTATAACCGACACTAATAATTTGAAAATTTTGAAGGCTAGCCGTTGTATTCAATTTTTTTTTATATGAATTTTTTTTCCTTTTTTTTTCCTTTTTTTTCCTTTTTTTTTCCTTTTCATATGAATCAAATTTTGTTTCATATTTTTTTTCAATTCTATTTTACAAAATTTGTTTCAAATTTTTTTTAAATTCTATTTTTTTTTCCTATAACTTCTATTTTACAAAATTTGATTCATATTTTTTTTTCATATAACTTCTATTTTACAAAATTTGTTTCATATTTTTTTCCTATAACTTCTATTTCACAAAATTTGTTTCATATTTTTTTTCAATTCTATTTTTTTCCTATAACTTCCTAGGCCATTATACAACATTAAATTAAATTAAGTAACATGAAACAACATTAAACAATATGGATTTGAATTTAAGTTGTAGTTTTAAAATAATAAATTATGTTTGGCCCTCGGTTGGAGACGGTTTTTTGTGACAAGGCTAAAACGAGCCCTCTGGCCCTTTGGCCCTCGGTTGGAGACGGAGGCAAATATGGCCATGTACTGTTCATTAAAATATGGGTTTATATCACAAATGGTCCCTGAAAATGACCCCATCAATCATGATGGTCCCTGAAATTGAAAATCGATCAATGTAGTCCCTGAATTTTAACTCGCGAATCAATGTGGTCCTTCTGTTAGTGTTCCGTCCAAATTAACACTAAAAAAAGGTTAGAGAACCAATTTTTCATGATAAAATGACCAAAAAAAAGGTTAGAGAACCACTTTTTTTTGTTTTTATTTTAGTTTTAGCACCAAATCCATGAAAAAATGGAGAGAAAAGTGAAGATGGAAAAAAGAAAAGAGAGGTAGTAAGTAAAATTATAAGTAACAGGGTTATTTTTTATCATTTTACCATGAAAAATGGGTTCTCTAACCTTTTTTTAAGGTTAATTTGGACAGAACACTAACAAAAGGACGACATTGATTCGCGAGTTAAAATTCAGGGACTACATTGATCGATTTTCAATTTCAGGGACCATCATGATTGATGGAGTCAATTTCAGGGACCATTTGTGATATAAACCCTTAAAATATTAATATCTTGGAGAATCTTGGAGGGCCAGAGGGCTCGTTTTAGCCATGTCACAAAAAACCGTCTCCAACCGAGGGCCAAAGGGCCAAACATAATTTATTATTTAAAAACTACAACTTATGTTGTATAATTTTTATGTTGGTTAATGTTATTTAATGTTTTTCATATTGTTTAATGTTGTTTCATGTTACTTAATTTAATTTAATGTTGTATAATGGCCTAGGAAGTTATAGGAAAAAAATGGAATTGAAAAAAAATATGAAACAAATTTTGTGAAATAGAAGTTATATGAAGAAAAAAAATTGAAACAAATTTTGTGAAATAGAAGTTATAGGAAAAAAATGGAATTTAAAAAAAATATGAAACAAATTTTGTAAAATAGAAGTAATATGAAAAAAAATATGAATCAAATTTCGTAAAATAGAATTGAAAAAAAATATGAAACAAAATTTGATTCATATGAAAAGGAAAAAAAAAAAGTTAAAATTCATATAAAAAAAAATTTGAATACAACGGCTAGCTGACTGGCTAGCCGTTGCATTCAAAGTTTTCAAATTATTAGTGTCGGTTATAACTGATACTAATAGTAAAATATTTTTGTCTTTGAATAACTATTAGTGTCGGTTATAACTAACACTATTAAAAAAATATACTTTAAATTGTCGGTTATAACCGACAGGAATACGAACAAAGCAAAAGAAAAAAATGGGCCCTCCCAGATTCCAGAGCCCTCTGACCTAGCCCTCGGTTGGAGACGGTTTTCGGGCTATTTTCGGCCCTCTGGCCCTCTGGACCCTTCGGTTGGAGATGGCTTAAAAGCAGTGCCAAACGAGCCCTATAACTTTTGACTTAGAATTTTCCCGTGCATTGAAGAGAGCCTTATATTGTATTGGGTTATAGTAATTTAGGAATGTCTTTACTAGCATATATGCAACAATGACAGTGGCTATCATCTTTGCAAACGTACCTGTAGCAAAACAAAGAAGATTTAAGGTTATGATTTTCACACTAACTTCTTCCACATATAAGCTAATTAACCCTTTCTTACTAAAGTGATATTCGTAACTAAAAAAAAGCTTGTCGCACAAGAAATGAGCTTCATCAAGCACTGCCTAAATATATCCACTAGACCAGCAACAGTTCAATGGTTCTAGCCGCCACCTATTTTTAGGCGCAGCTTGGGTGGTGACCTGGCAAGCGCAGCAGGGGATGATATCAGCAGCCTTTTGATGGTGCTCACCACCGACTATTTTTTAGGTGCTGCAGTGGAAGGTGACGACAGGCAAGCACCGCCTGGTATGCAGCAGACCATCAGCTGTTCAATGGTGCTCACTCACCGCCGACTATTTTTAGGTGCAGGAGTCGGATGGTGATGAATAATCACTCAGCAGACCAGCAGCTGTTCAGTGGTGGCTCACTGCTGACTATTTTTAGGTGCAGCGGTTGGATAATGAATGGCAAGCACTACCTGTTTCAGCAGACCATCAACCGCTTAATGGTGCTCTCATCTCCGTCTTTTTTTAGGTGCAGCCGTCGGATGGTTGTTCGTCGCCCTCTATTTTTAGGTCCCCATCCTTGACTCTTCCTGGATGACCTAAAAATAGCATTTTCCCTGCAACTCTTGAACTCAACCTGCAGTCCACACCCCACTCCAAGACCCAGAATTGATACAACAACAACAACAAAGCCTTTTTCCACTAAGTAGGATCGGCTATATGAATCATAGAACTTCATTGTTATGTTATTCTTACCATCTAATTGTACCACAATTATATATCACCTTAGGTGACATCTAATCTGATCTGGCTATCTACCTCATTTCGATTAATTAAAACTTTTATTCAATTAAAATCAGTTTAAAAAACCAATAATTAAAAAAAAGCTGCTTAAATTATGACTGGAGTTTACGAGGAGTCGGCTTTCAAGTCTACTCCTTCCTTCCCCTTCCCTTTCACGACTTCCTTCTTCTTCTTTTTTATTGTTTTTTTTAAATTAATCATTTAATTGTTAGTTTTTTAAATTAATCATTTAATTGTTAGTTTTTTAAATTGATTTTAATTGAATAAACTGATTAATTTAAATGATGTGGATATCAGATGTCACCTACAATGGTATACAATTGTGGTACAATTACATGATAAGAGTAGCATTACAGGTTTTTTTTATTATTATTATGGTCCATGAAATTGAACCACAAGATCAAGATAGTTCATGGAATTGAAAATCGATCAATATAGTCCTAGAAAATAGGTGTCACAAATCAGTGTCGTCTTTCCATCACAATTCTGTCAAAAAATTCTGTTATGTGCTGATATGGCACATAAATGAGTTCTATAAGTCATTTTTTAATCACAAATTGCCACTGAAATTGACCCACACCATCAAGATAATCTCTGAAATCGAAAATTGATAAATTTAGTCCTAAAAATAGATGTTTCAAATCAATGTGGTCCTTCTGTCACAATTCTATCAGAAATCTATTATGTGCTTACTTGATGCATAAATGGATTCCATAAGTCTAATTAAATTAAGAATAAATTAGAAATAGGTTTAATAATGTAAGTTAATTAAAAAAGTTATCAACCTAGAAACCTAGTCATGCAATCACCTCCGATCCCAACCTACACTCCTCCACCTCCATCAATGGTAACCTTCATCGTCTCTTTTCTGAAGAAAAAAAATCTCAAGACACCCATCTTTACACCCTTTGACACCCTTCACTGCAAGGTTCGAGACAACCTTTGGTGACGACTTGGATTGGTGACAAATCCTATGACATCACCGTTAATATCTTGGAGAGCATACTGGTCGCTCCCCCAGTGCTCTTGGTGATGCGAGCTTTGCCTTAAGATAATCTCATTGTGCAGAAAGGTATTTTGACGCTTTTTTAATTAATTATTAAACAATTAAACTCACATCAGCACATTACAAATTGTTTTATAGAATTTTAACGGAATGACCACATTAATTTGTGACACATTTTCAAGAACTACATTAATCAATTTTTGTAACAAAAAACCGAATAACTCAAAAGAACAAAACAGATGACTTGTGGAACAAAACCATACTTAAATTCAAGCACTGATAAATGTACAAATATGTATCTTCCACCGCCTTCGGTGGAAAATAACAAGTACTATTCAAACAACAAAGATAAATAAAATCGGGGTAAAAAAGGAGAGGAAAATTACAAGTGAAAGAGCTCTAAAACCCTAAAGAATGTAGGTATGGGTAAGGCTCCAAACTAAGACATCAATAAAACCAAGAAGAAGAGATGACGTTAGTCTCTTCCCCTCGGCCGCTAAATTGCTTAACACGAAAAACGACGACGGAAAAGAAACAAAGGTAACCCTACAACAGATAAAAACCCTAATTAGAAGTTAAAAAGAAGGTACACTATTGGCTTTGCATGTCTTGTTTGCCCAAGAGTCTGCTTAAGAAGGGTGTAATTGCTGCAAGTAATGCCTTGGGACACTCTTCGTGGGGAAGATGGCCACATCCGGATATCGCTACTAGTCTCTGCATACACCGATACCCGATTAGTTCAATTGAGAAGGTGATTGTCCAAACAATAATAGGGTGTGGGAAATATGATTCAGTTCAACTGGAACCACTAGCTTTTAACTGTTCACATTGTAAAAGAGTAGAAAGCGGGAACTTACAGAATTTACAAGTTTGGAAGCCATAGCTTGGGAAGATTTAAGAGAGACAAGGGCATCCTCAGCTCCTGCGATGACTAACACTGGCATGTCTTCAACTGCCTTCAGTAATGATTCTGCATTTTTCAGGTGAAAGAAGTGTCTCGTTTGACAATCTACCTATCTCATGGAGTGCTTCATCCCATCCTTCTAGACATAAAGGGGCCTGATTGCCACAAAAAACAAGGAAGGTCAAACAAACGATTACTGAAATTTGAGTTCCCAATCACAATCTTTATATACTCAGCATGTACTCTAAAGCTCTGCTGTATACCTGAACCTAATCATTAATCCAAAAATATTAATACTTAAACCCAAATCTCTCCTGCACTCATATGCTCAACAACAAGACATAGCTTAAGTGAAAACAATGTTTCCAAAAAATATATCAGCTGCCTTTTGATTACAACAATGAGTACGAGCTGCAGGAAGTGAAAGGAGGAAACATCGGAAAAACTTTTCATTCATACATTCAGAAATTCGTAGTGCCCAAAAGTGGTCAAATCTGTCTGTTACCCCCTCAACTCTGCAGGAATGTGTCTTAATTTAGACCTTAAAATTTCCTTTTCAACATGTTATCTGTATAATATCTCAAGCATGTTCGGTTTCCATTCTTTCCTCTTGTTTCAAGTGACTAATTTTACACATAAAATTCAAGGGTATACCTTATAAAGGCTCAAAACGTCTGTTGTCAACTTTGTTGCATCATACCAGGCACGCCTATTTACTACTTGTGTAATTTCTGTTCGCAGTAATGGACGAACCAGGTGCTTTTTCCCAAGTGAAGTTCTCAAGAGTATCCTCGCAAAAGCAGGCACCACTACTCTTGACAAGCTAACATTTAACAATACTACGCCTTTGATTGTAACCTGAAATTGCTTTAACAACAAAAAAACAACTAACATTAAAATAATAGGGAAATAAAAAGAAAAACAACTATGTAAGCATATCTTTATCGATTCCTATGAATGTTGCAGGCATGGAGGATGGCCCCAGTACTTTCACATACTGACAGAGATATCGCACTTAATCTATCTTAACTCTTTCAATAGCCACATGTACACTTAGTGCAGAAGTGAACATACAATGTCTATATCAACTCATATAATGTCTATATCAACTCGTACAATATAAGTAATCAACTCGTACTTAGTGTGGAAGTGAACATTGTCATAATAATGAAAACTTCCAATAATACAGTACTAACTTATATTTGTGAAAGTAACTAATTTCCCATGTAGGACCAGATAAGAAGCAAAAAGTGGTCCAATGAGTTTAAGATATCTAATACTGAAACTAAGAAGGGATACTCACGTTGAAAGAATTCACTGATGCTTGTACTTTTTGTGCAGCCATCAAAGCCAGAAGGCCGCCATCATCATGACCAACAAGCACCACTGAGGAAAATCCCATCTCAGAGCAGAAAGAAAGAAGCAGGTCAACCTGACAGATTAAAAAATTCAAATCATTATAAAGTCTAGAAAAAAAAACTGGAAGAACGCATAAGGTATATGGGGAAGGGGACCAATATATGCATTGCAGGACTGTGTTCAATGATATGCCTATGTTGGAAAAACAGTTTGACTAGGATCAACCTACATGATACACTATAAAACTTTGAAAACACGACAGTACATCTACAGCAAGGAAGAACCACTTCAAATACAGAGGGTGTACACAACAGCTGTCTGTGTTGCTTGTTTTCTTTCCTTTCCTGATTTCTCATCTGGTCTGTCTAGTGTTGCAAGATAAACTCAAAGGGATATCGACCCAGACCAATCAGTAGACAGTATTAATCTGCCGTTTCAAAGACAACACCACCCACCCACCAGACTCATAAAAATAAGCAAAATAACATTTAAATTATAGAACTAGATACTACTGGCCATTGTATCTCATATTCTATGTTCCCCTGCCGTTTATTTTCTTCATAAGTGCTATCTCTTGAAACTTCTCAAGAGGGAACAGGAGAGTAGGAAGAAGCCTCTTCTGGATAGACCCCCAACATAAGGGTAAAGTACATGGAAGTTATCATAAATTAACTAAAGGGAGTGGCCAATTACCTGAGATTCAAGTTTATAAGGATTAGGCATTTCTTTATCCTCCCAATCTTCCGGTCGCAGCCTTGAGGTTAGGCCCCAACCAGGGCGATCAAAAGCAGCAACTGTGCAACCAACTTGCCGAGAAAGGGTCCCCATCACATGCCTCCATGAAAAGACTCCTCCCCCAAAGCCATGCACTAATACAATACCAAACTGGCCACTTCCTTCCATTGCTTTGTTTAGAGTACCAAAATTTAATGTACTACCCTCATCCTCTTCGCCAGCATTGGATAGTCTCAAGGCAGGAATCTCTTCAGAAAGAACAGGAGAAACCGTAGAACCATCCAACAAAGGTACATATAGAGATGAGCCGTGAAATTGATTGCTGTAGCTCCTGTGGAGATGGTTTTGGCCTTTTGATAACAAACTTAATGGATGTCTATCAAGTTTTGGCCTTCCCATAGCCATTTTTGGGGAGCTGGGTTCAAGAAACGCAGTAGATGACAAGGAACGAGGTGGTGAACCAGGCAAGCTAAGCTTGTAATGAAGAGTAAGCCCCCTGCACGTCATGAATAAGCTGTCAATATCTGCAATTACTCTGACTGGGAGTTCACCATCTCGAGCTGTAGAAAAAGGCTTACGCCTCATTTCACTGTCACTTTTTGGGGTTCTTCCTCCTGACGGTGTGGGAGATCTTGGGACCTTCTGATAGCCAGAGAATACATTTTTGCATGAAAGGACCTGTTAATTCGATAAACAAAGTTCATTACAAACTACCAAAAGTTCTAGTTAGATAATCATTTCTGTATAGGCAAGTGTAATAACTAGAAGATAGAGCCTGTTAGAGAGCAAGATTATTCCATGCATTGAAACAGCACAAAAAACTGTTTACAGAAATTAACATTAGCAATATTCTCCATGAAAAAAATTTACAATCCGATCAATCCAAACAGTGGCATAGAAGCACCACTCAAACAATGCAAAAATCTTCTACAATCAAGAAGAAGGAAATCTGAGTGTGAAATAAATGAAATTAAAAAAAAAAAACTTATGCAAACTTACAGCTTCCGGATCAACTCGGTGAAAAAGGAGCTTCCTCCTTGCTCTGCAACTTGTTCTATAAGCAACCACAGTATGACCAAGGGCAAATACTACTGATGAGAGAAACAAGACAGGCATTCCCCATGACTTCTTCAAGTGGAGCTTCTGCCTTGAGAGGGAAGACGAAGCTTCAGCCTCTATTTGAGAATTTACAGTGAAAAGACATGCTTTGATTGAAAGAAGAAGAATTGAGATAAAGGAACAGAAAGTCACAGTTCCAAGGTATGGACCGTGTGAGAGAGCAGGGCCATCGCACATGGAATACACGCCTGCAATAAACAAATTCCATAAATTAGCACATTAGTGTAATTATACTCAAACTCCCTTATATATACCGCAGACAAGGAAGGCTCATTCGTATCGCTACAAATGTTTATGAAATTCTGTAAGCATCGCCATACAGACATCTTTTGTATGGTTGCCGAAAAAACATAGCTTTAAAAGGGACTTTTCTGCATCACTCAAAAAGTAAAAACTCAGCTTTACTAAGCCAAAAACGCAGACTGATTCTATCTCTGTTCGCTCCGTTTGAAGAAAAGAAGGATCCCAAAGAATCGATCTTTCTTTTAGTTGTTGAATCTCTCTTTGATTGATCAATGTCAGGGTTATAAAACTACGATTCTAAGAAATGCATTATTTTGAACACACAAGACACAATCACATGTTGCTCAACAATTTCTGATCACCAAGGACTAAAACCCAAAAGGAAATTAATCATATTAAAAAAGCAAGCTTTTAAACGAACAATGTAATTTTGTCATCAAATCACAGAATTTTGGTATAAAAAAACTCAAAGTTCTTTCTCATTAGCTACAGAAAATCTTAGGCTGAAAGCAAATAATTAAAAGATTAAATATATTGGATTCATAGAGGGGAATATCAAAGTTCAATCACAAAAACTAAAACTACAATATTGAAAATAAAATAAAAAAAAAAAAAACTCGGAAAAAAAGAGAGGTAGGAAGATACATACAGATAATGATGAGAGATCTGATAAAGGAGACCAGAGGAATATCGGTGAGCGAGCTCTTGAAGGCGTATCGATGCAAATGCTCTTTGAATCCGTAGCACGTCACGCACGTGAAGCTCGATATCAACACGCACGGCACCAGCATGTCCCCTATCGCCACCAGCACCGGAAGCGACGACACAAGCAGCGACGCCACCATCGCCACCATGAAGAACACCGTCCGTACGCATCTCCGAACCTTCTCCAAGAAGTAACCTCCCTTCGCCATTTCAACAACAACAAGCAACAGAAATGATCCGAACCGACGGCCCTCGCTTTCTCTATCTCCTCCAACTATATACACGAGCAAACGAAAACACCGATTTCGATCGGACGGCGGCGGCGCTCCCCAGCCGTATCTTATGTCGGGCTCGTCACGGAGCTCACTGGAACTGAAATCGAAACAAAAAGTTCAGACGAAACGGCGGCGGAGGCGTTGGCTTATCCGCCATTCCCCGGCGCGAGTATAGGGGCAAAACCGGAAATATAGAACTATTGCTGCGAGACCAACGCTGATGCCAATGGAAATTGCGGCAGGGGAAGGTAGAGAAGAAAGAGGGGCTAGGGTTTTGAAACGAAGAGACGCAGAGACGGAGGAGCTTTTGAAATGAATCCAAAACAACTCTTCTTCTTCTTCTCTTTGGTGGTGTTTTCTGAAACGTTGTTTTGGTTCTCTCTCCTCTCTCTCTCTTCTTCTTCTTCCTTATTCTCTCCTCCTGTGTTTTTAAAAAATTCATTCATTTTTTTAAATTTATTATTTTATTTTTTGAAATTAGAGGTGGGGGAATTTTTTTAATAGAGCGGTATTATTATACATAAATCTACATTACATTGTTTTGGTTCACCGTGGCTTAACATCTTGATTTATACAATACAACAAATTAAAAAAACTTACAAATGTCATTGTATTGTTAGATAAAACGTCACACTATCAATGTTATATAAACATTCTTGAACACATACATTTTTTTTTAACAAATAATATTATCTATACTAAGAATAAAAGGTTGAGTTTAGTCTCATAATGGGTTAGCAATAATACTATTCAAATTCTTCTTTGACATAAATCGACTTACAACCTCTCATTAGTAAAAAATAATATCACTAAACTATAATACTAAATAATTTTTAAACTTTTTAATTGTTCGACGAAAAGAAAAAAAAACTTTTTAATCCGAATAAATTGAATAATTCAGCCTGTTGCCTATCTGGCATGCCCTTCCTCTTTTTCACGTTGACAAAACTACCCCTGGTTATGGACCCATATTTGTTTGTTTGAACAAACTACCGTTACTTTTGGAATTGGATTCCAAGTGGTGGGGATCATCATAACCTATTAATATGGGCCGTTAGATTTTGATCCAACTGTTATAATTATTATAATTTTTAGAAGAACTCTCTGTTTGTAACCGTTGGATCAAAATCTAACTGTCCGTGTTAGTAGATCATAAGGATCCCCACCATTTGGTCAGGAGAGGATCCAATTCCCTTACTTTTAAATTTTATTTTTTAGATGAATACTAGAGTAACGGAAAAAACAGCTAAAAAGGGGGAAGCACCTGCAAGATGACGAGATGCATACTACAAGGACAGCAGTAAACCCAACCAAACAATCAAACGAACACAAAACACCGGCCAATCAAAATTCACAAATTTTTGCTACCATTAACTGCAAACGTCATTAAAAAAAAAAAGGTAACTGTATTTGTAATTATAAATAATCATCCATGACATCTTTAGCTCAACTGGTGTGGGAGTGGTGAGAGAGATAGATTCCATGTTCAAAACTTCAAATATTGTGGCGCGTTGTTTACTCCAGTATTTTTGCGCTACACGCATCCACAACAACAATAATGTTTTAGGATGAAATGCCGATTTAGTTTTTGAACTATCATCAAATTAGGTCTTTAAATTATTTTTTTTGGTAAATAAGTCCTTAAATTCATCAAAAATTGCTAATTTCATCCCTACTATTATATTCAAATCTATTTTATCCAATTTTTTGTGAACTTAAGTCACTTGACACACTTTGTAGTGTAATACAGTCATTTTCTTACCTATAAGCCCTTAACATTTCATATAGATTGCGAATCTAATATCTAATTTACCCTCCAAAGTCAACTCCATACATTATTTTTTTTATGAAAAATTATCAATCTACCTTCCAATGTGTATCACATACAAGTAACATGACTTAAATTGACGGAAAATTGAATATAGTAACTTTGAATCTAATATTAAGGATGTAATTGGTATATTTTTATAATTCAATTATTGATTTTTCTAAAGAAAAAAATTGTTTAGAGACCTAATTTTTCACTCAGATGATAATTCAAGGACTGATTGGCAGTTCACCCAAACTTTTATAACTTTGCTAATGCATAACTTTTAAAACTTGTTAGTGCAAATTTTTCGAGTCAAAACTTTCCATATAATACTAAAATATTCAATTAATAGTTTGAGAGATTATACTTGTGATTGTAATTAAGTATATATTGACTCAGCAAATACCAAAAGGGGAGTAATACTACAGTTATAACATCGGTATCACTTATTTAATAGCGGTGAGACCTATTTGTATTGGTGCTCTATTACAGAATTAGTACAAATATGGTATATAGAATATGTAAATATTAGAATTTTTTTTCCAAGAATATGGGTTAACCTTTCCAAGTATTTTGTTTTTCTTAATAAGTTCATTGACAAGTTCCCTTTTTGGCTGACTAACATATTTGACTAGTTCTTTTTACTTTTTTTTATTTATTTTGTTGCTAAGAGTTTCCATGATAAGTTGAGACTGAGTTATCACTTGTACGAACCAATCGGTCTTGAGAATTTGGGATCTTCATATTTAATTGCAAATGCTCTTGAAGCCCGAAAAGTAGAAATCCTCACAACAATTCCTCGCACATATAAGAGTGTGTCACTTAGTATTTCAGGATATTAGTATTTCTCGCCATTTGAAAGTGTAACGTTTTAAATAAATTTGAATCTCGAGAACAATGAATTCGATACCAGTTAGCAAATTATTATAACAGACCTATTGTGTGTTTTTGTTACTAATCCAATATCAAATTATGATAATAGATGCGTGGCTTAACCCAAGTTTGCAGGCCACACACTAGTTTAGTAATTTTTTTTTTGTCACATAGTTTAATGCTATTTGAAACACTCAATATTTTTGTGTGTACACAGTAAAATTATTTATAATTCAAAACTTAAAGCACCAAATCTTCACTACTAAGAATTATTTTTCTAAAGTAATTATCAATTGTAGATACAATTATATAAAAAATAAAATAAAATAAAAAATTGAACAAACAATATTATTTAACTTGGGGGAGAAGGGTGGACTTACCATTGGCTAATGTGGTACAAATTTTCTTTTAACGAGAATTAAACCTAAAACTTCTCACTTACAAGTGCAGATGAATACCACTAGACCTTAGTACTAAGTGGCAAGTGGGGAGGCAACACGAAGACTTCCCAGAAAGTGACCCATCATAATACTAGTCTCGCCCAAACTTAACACACCCCGACCTTAGGAGGTCGAAGCATGTTGGCCGCCACCGTGAGGTGACATAACCATAAGGGTAAGTGATGTGAATAAGTGAATAAATTAAAAGTAAAATAGAATTAATTTAAATTAAACAGTGAAATAGTGCGCAGTCATGGGAAGAACCCACTACAATTATTCAGAGCATAATAGACAGTACGACTACTATAAAGTAGTCAAAGTAGCTAAAGTACACTTATTACACAACAGTGGATAAGTTCATACTTCTAAACAGAGATAATGTCAGAACTGCCGAAGGTTCCTCGAATGCTACAAAGAGTACTATGATCACGTGAAGGCTGGTGCAGAAGCACAGTCACATACGAGTCGCAATTACCTAATGCAATCTGAACGACAAGACTGGTACCTAACTTGGATCCAAAGCGAACGAACGGTGCGGATGTGAACATACACGTGAAGGACAGGCCCTGGCCCTAGGGTGAGTACTAACACCAGGTGTAGCAAGATGAGCATGTACAAGTATGTATGAATGTCATGACAGTAATATCCCAACCATATAGTAGCATTTATCATATTTAATATCACAATAACGATACTTGGCAATATAAGCGTAAAATGAAGTAAATACGCTTTTATGGAAACTATAACTATGTATAGGTATAAAAACAAACTGCCCACTCACAAATACGTCGTCAGATCGTAGCCCCCGAGCCTTGCCTGACGCCTTAAGTCCTCGGGATATGTTTCCCCTATATGTGAAATAACTATATTTAAATTAATTAAAACACATATACAGAAACTCAAATAAAACCCTCATAGTTTGCTCAAACCTAGGGTTTAAATATATGAAATCGATCTACTCGACATCACGGACCTACACAAATTTTTAGAATAATTTTTGAACACCGAACGCGCCCTCACGCACAGGCCACGCGCAGCACGTGCAGTTCGTTTGACTAACGACATTAGGAATATTTCGTTAAAACCTTAACAGAAGTTAACGGCGTTACCTGATGCCATTAGAATATTTCGTCAGAGTTGACAGAATATTCCGTCGTCTTCTTCGATTGTCCTCGCATGTCACCGCCGTCCGCCGCCGTCTGAACTCGCCAGAAAGTGGAAAATTTCGCCGGTTTCTGGGAAAAACTTCAAACTTTCATATCTTCTTCATTTCTTAACCATTTTTCACAAAATTTATATGGAAATGAAGCTTATGAAGAGTAGAATCGCGTTATACCTTTTTGGAGTCTAAAAAGTGGACGGAGGTGGCCTGAAAATGGCTTGAAAGTCTCGGCAAAAAATGGGACTTCTCGAAACCTTGTATTTCGAGGTTGTTTCTTCACCAACCCTTCACTAAAGACCTCGGAGAGTTGAATGGAGGCCTTTAAACTTCCTAAAAGCTTGTAGCTTGCTTGTAACTCGTCGGGAAAAAATCGAGTCGAGTCGGACCTTCCAAGTTCGACGTCCAAAACTCGTCCAAATTATGATCTAAAGGTATGGTTGCGTTCGTGAGGTTGAGGTGAGTATGATGGTGTGGTTTACAAGCTTGATCTGTGAATAGTTGGGGTTGGTCTTCCTTGTTGCAGAGAAGAGAGAGTGGGAGAATGCCTTCGGGGAGAGAGAAAGATGAGAAAGAGAGCTTTCTGAGTTTTTGATTGGTGACTGATGTGAGTGAAGCTCACTGATTGGTTTCTTTTGAAGAGGGAAAATATCTGATTGGGTGGTGAAGAGAGAAGCCGGGAAAGGAATGGAAAAGAGGAAATGATGGAAATTGATTGGTTGAATGTGTGAGGGAGAGGGAACACGGATCCCCTATTTGTGGGATTGATTGACTTTCAGATTTCTTACAGTGTTTCAGACATTGTAAATTCGTACGTGCATGTACAAAATACTCGTGGTTAACGTACTTTAATAGAGCGTAATTTTACAAGTCTGATTCGAGTCTAATGCATGCTCACGCGTTCGTATCAACGAGTACTATTTAAGTACGACCAGCGTCCACTTCACTTGCCAACAAGGGCATAAATGTCAATTCACATAGTCGTGGAGAAATTACATAGAAAATTAAGGACGGGTTGTCACAAAACTCGCTTAATTTCGGAGTTTGTGCGTGATATCCACATACCCCTTTTTACTTCTCACACACCATTCTAACTTTTTTTGTCATCGGATCAGATGAATTGATGAAGATCAAATGATAGAATTAATAAGGGGTGTGTGAGAAGTAAAAATAGGTGTATGGATAGCACACCCCAAAATTAAACTACAATACTGATTTTTTATATAAAAAAAAAAAAAGGAAAAATTAGTATTCGATCCCTAGTTATTAATGTTCATTGACTGAGACCTTATTAGTTTTCAAATTTTGATGGAAAGTCCCCTAGCATTAATGTGATAATGAATTTACATGTTTATTACATAATTTTTCAAAAAAAAAATTAGCAATTGATTTAGGGTTTTAATACTCACACCTCTATTAAACTCCTAATTTATTTTTCGATTCAAACATTTATAAAAAAAAACAAATAAATTAGAATAAGTTTGTACCCATTAGTTTTTTTTTTTTATAAAAAGATTTTCAATTTTTTAATCTTAAATGTACCCATTCATATAATTTTCAATTTTTTTTAATCTTAAATGTACCAATTTGTTATATGTAAAAATACCCTTTTTTTAGTATAAACTGTACCCAATTTTTCAATATAAAATTCATTCAAAAATTTTTAATCCATTTTTAAAATTATATGGGCATATATTTTTTCGTTAATTTGAGAATATATCTATGTCAAGTTTAATCAAAGAAATTTACTAATCTTATTAAGCCTTTTTTCTATGGTTTTGAAGAATGTACCCATGTTTTGGTACAATAATTTTTTTTTGTTAATTTGATGAATGTACCTATATATATATATATATATGTATACACACACACACACACACAATATAATAGAGAGTATAATTTATATTTTATTATTTTTAAACCCACAAATTATGGGGTTTTTTTAAATCTCATTAATATAAACAAATAGAATTTTTAATTTTTAATTTAAAAATTATAGTAACTTATATTAATACATTAATATTAAGGATTTCGATAAAAAACTAAAAACAGAAAATATTTCAATGAAAAAATATTAATAGTTAGAACACATAAAAAATACCATTAAAGAAGGGAAAAAGTAGGAAACTAAATTAGTTTTATTGAAGGAGTCGTTGGGCAACTCAGCATTTGGGGCGAGAAGCTCAAGAACGTGACCGTTAGGAATGGACTGTGGCAGCATCGTGGTCGGGACCAGAAATCTAAACAACGCCACACCCCCCAAACATCCACTCTTCCCTCCAACCAGGTCACGTCGCTTTCACGTTCCTCGATATTTGAACGTCCACCGGGTCCCACTTTTCCTGCTGCTCTCTCCCGCCACGTGGCGTCCCGGAATACCCTGTCCAGTACGATACTGCTGGAGATTTTTCAGTGTGATGGGTACACGAGTCCAAATCTTCTGCACCCAAATCTCCCTGTAGCCTCTCTGTGCCTTTGTTTTTTGAAAAAAACATAATTAATGTTAACTTGATAATAATTAAAATAATAAAAAATAAACCAAATCCTCAACCAAAAAACAAAAACACAGAGGGGCCACAGGGGGATTTGGGTGCAGAAGATCTGGACTCTGGGTACACAAGATGATACATCACGTGTTATTATACAAATTGTAAGATATGTGTTCTAAAATTTTAATAACTTAAAAAATAAAAATTTTCACTACTTTTATTAAAACATGTAATATATCACTTGTTTTCCTGTCACAATTAAAATTTTCCACTCTGCGTCTCGGGCTCAACAGCTCGGATTGGCCGAAACGTTTCGGGTTTTCTCGGATTCGTT
This sequence comes from Cotoneaster glaucophyllus, assembly GCA_036320875.1. Taxonomy (NCBI): domain Eukaryota; kingdom Viridiplantae; phylum Streptophyta; class Magnoliopsida; order Rosales; family Rosaceae; genus Cotoneaster; species Cotoneaster glaucophyllus. The sequence goes on along the minus strand of CM070068.1, from coordinate 19,362,647 downwards.
TTGGACACAAGAGTCCAAGGCGTGGGGTTTGCTATTTGCAGAGGGGCATAAAAAGTAAAAGAAAACTACTAAGCAGACGTTGTCAGCCACCGGCTTTTACTTTTCGTATATGCATTTTCTTGTCAACTTACAGCAACCATTCTGCATGATTCATGAAAGTGATTCTTTGCAAGTAATTTGCCAATTTAGGCGATAATTTATCTCCTTTTTCGTTTCGCATTTACGCCAAGAGAAGTGATGTTTGCATATTTTTATTAGTTTTTTTTTTTTTATATATTTATGTTTAATTTTGGTTGTTGATTTCGTTTGATTTATTTAATCTGATGATTATAAATAGAGGAAAATATGTGAGAAACTAATAATATTATATGAAAATCATTTCTCTTACATGAATGGTTAGTGGAAAATGGTATTCTTGATAACGTGCTTTTTAGTTTTCTCATCAAACTCACAAGGATACTAAGGGAAAATGAGCAGGTTAATGATTTAAAAATTTGATATGTTTGACTTGATTTTTTAGAGTCTGTTTAATAACTACTTCCGTTTTTAGTGAAACTTGAAAACTTGTTTCGTAAATTTTTTACTTTTCATTTTGAGGTGTGAGTTTATTTTTGGCTAACTACATTTTACAACCTTTAGGCTTGAGCTGACTTATTTTTGGGTTAAATACATTTTACAACCTTCAAGTTTGAGCTGATTTTGTTTTTGGGTTAACTATATTTTACAACCTTCAGATTTGAGCTGACTTATTTTTAGGCTAACCGTATTTTACAACCTTCATGTGTGAGGCTTCGAGGTGATTTTCAAGATGAGACACGAGCTTCTAATTTTCTCGTATTGCAACCTAAAGTTTTGGAATTGTACCAATTAACCATTATTGTCTCTTTTAATGTCTAATCCTTCATTAAAATGTGGTACAAATTATAAGGACCTTACGCTCACTATATCATTAATTTGATAAGTGATCAAACAATAAATTTGATCAAAAGCATAAATTGGTACAATTTTAATACCTTATGATGTAAAATGAGAAATTTAAATCTTCTAAATTATAGTACTCTATGTAGTTTTTTTAAGACATTTTGTTCTAATTCGACTTTGGTGATAAACGAACCTAAGAAGATGGTTTTCGGTTTTATAGTCACATAATCTCCATATTTTTGCAATCTTGTCCTTTTATTTTCTTCTGTGTTGTTTCCATGTCTTTGTGATGTTGAGGGAGGGATGGGGAGTCACTTGAAAGCAAGACTTCCATTCAACACCTGCTCATCGGGGCTTCGAAAGTTTCTGGTTGGAAGCAAGAACTAATATGTTAGCATTGGACGTAATTATCTTGATCCAACCCTGATTCTATATTCTCATTCGTCTAAATCAAACTTGACATCTAAGTATCTTTGGCTCACTCCACCCCGGTTTGGCTAGAACTCAATTGTCTTTTATCTCTTGATTTCAATGACACAAACTATTTTCCGCTAACGCATGAAACTCATTTCCCGCATTTGTCATCACCTTTCCAATGGGAATCTTATGAGAGAATTTTAATAGTGTGAACTACTCAATAAAACGAGAAATGAACGGTCGGACAACCAATAGTTCAGACTATTGCAGACTAACCCCTTCTATATCCCAAATTAAAAAGTACATGAATATATAACTTGGATTACTACTTGGAAAGACCAAATCAATGTACATCAAAGTGCAAATCTCAACGAAAGGCTAATACAATTTAGAAAACTTAATAATAATATTGGCATTAGATCTACAGACTGACAAGGAAATTTTGAAATTTGGAAGCATATGATATGAAAACAATAAGTAATGGAGAACACATGTATAAAATAATCAAAGGGGTCAATAGACCAAGTCACCACACACACAAAACTTCACAAAAAGCATATTTGATATTTGACTTTATGAAAATCTGACAACTACCAATGCCGGTCAAGGCGCGATTACATAAGCTGCGAATGTGCTTATACACTAATTAAATTATTAATAATCTGGACTTTTATTTTTATTTTATTTTATTTTATTTTGGTTCTCCAATACTTTGGTGTTTTCTAGTGGGGGCTTAATTAACTAGGTGCTAATTAATTTCATCCTAGTATTGTTAGGTTTTTTTTTTTTTTTTGTTTTTTTTTTCTTGTTGTAGGGGTTACTTGTTCAATGGGAAAGCAAGACAAATTTGAGGACAGTCCCTCCAGTTGGTACAAAAGCTGTCGTAGACTCGTATGCTAACAATGAAAATGAGAGTGAATCTTCGAAAAGAATGCTACACGGTTGTACTTGTAAGCAAATTTAATACGAAACTGAGAAGTTGTCACAAGTGATGCCGGATTAATAAAAAACCTAGAAAAAAGGCGTGTTTGTGATAGTGTGAGGCCAAAGAAGTAATAATTTCATGCAATCATATTTTAATTGCTATATGACTAGGAAACTGAAGGATATATACACACACACACACAACATACATATGTATATGTGTGTGTATATATATATACACACTAAAACTCAATTTTGGGTACCAGTGGCCAGACGTTTTTGCCCTCGGCTTTTCCTTTGTTTCTCTTGCTGTTTCTTCTTTCGTGCAACGAAAAGTCTGTTTTGCCCATTCGATCCATGCGTCGATCATCGCATGCATCAACTGCTTCTCGACATTTTCCTTCCATTTCTGCTCTTTCTCACAATTCTCTGCTTCTTTCGCTCTCAAACGCCGCCTTCTCTTGCTCTGCGACCTTGCGATCTCTCTCACAAACTTTCTTGCGGAGAACACCACCCAACTAGTATATACTATTCAGGATTGGTGAAATGGTCCGACTGTTCCAAGTTGGAATGCACCAAGACATCCAAGCTCTTTTGAAAAGCTATCATTAGCTACTTTGAAAACTTATTTTTATTTAAGTTTGCAAGGCAATGAAGGATACAAAAGTTTGAATCAAATTTAACGACTATATATAAAAAGATTCAACAGTAGTTTAATTAAACTAATCAATAAATTTAAAGTACAAATTTAAAACTAATAAATTATTGAGGGGGTTATGTTTAGTCCTTTCGGTTTGAGATGATATATGAATATGGTTTGACACTATTCATTTAAAAATAGTTTTTTGATAGGCTATACTTTTGGACGGGGACGAAAATCATAAATAGACTATTTATCTCTTCTTACGCAGTCATGTTTAATTATTTTTACTATTTTTGTCTGATTTATTCAAATCGATGGTAAGAAAAAAAAAGAGTTATGCAAGGGGCTAAAAATGATGTGTGAGAATCAACTCCCTTGTTTTAATCCCTTCGGTTAGTTCAAGTGGTAACCCTTCGGTTAGTTCAAGTAGTAAGTGTAAGTGGGAAAATGGATTAAGATTAGGCTAGATAAAATGTTTTATTCTCTTTTATTGTAACCCAAAAAAAGTAGCATATCCTTTGGCACAACTTGTATAAGTTCTTGATCATTGGAGTTATACGTTCTTATGACAACACTATATAAAAGAATGGTGGTGAGCTAGGAGAGTAAAAATCAAACTCTTGTTCTAAATTCGAAGTACTTTACTGTCGAATTTATAAGTTGAATAAAGTTCATTACCCCTAGTTTAATGTTGGCTTAGTTACATGTACACCTCCTAAATTCAAATCGAGTATCACTTAATTTCATGAAACTCAAAATTTGTTATTTAACTTCTGAAATTCAATTTTGTGTCTCATTGTTTCCCCTAACGTCAAAATATGTTAACAGATTCGTCAAAACAACTTATATGGCTAAAAAATGAGTCTTATTGTGCCACATAAATAGTTTTAACAGACTTTGACAATATGGATCAAAGTGGACACGACTTGAGTTTTAGAGAGTTGAGTAAACAAAATTTAAGTTTCAAAAAATTAAGTGAGACTCAAATTGAATTTTAGAGAATTAAGTACTTATTAATCTCTTCACTTCTTGTTTTTTGTTCAATAATCTCTTCTTATTTTTGTGTAGGAGAATCAAATATTTTCTCACCAGTGTATGATATGGGACAAAAAGGGGGACTCGGACATGAAAAATGGGACATAAAGGCAAATGCAAAAGCATGAATTTGAGTCATCCTGTCACTCCAGTTAGGGCGATGTTACCCCAGTGTAACTTTATCTTTCCTCGTCTCACTGAAAAATTTTATGGAGAAAAAGGGAAATATTGACAAATTGATGTCCTCCCTGATCTCGTGTGTGAGTATGTAACTTTATCTTCTCCTGATCTCGCAGTCTAGACGGACCAAATAAATCGGACCGTTTAAGAGAGGGAGAGATCTAGACCCTTGATTTGTACGAAGTGGGTCAGTTGGTGGGCTAATAGGGGTTGTAGCATTTAAAATAAGTGATTCAAATTTCTTAGTCCGTCGCCTCCGGCTTGTGAGATCCAGAGAGGATCTCTATTCCTTCTAAGCTACCAAATCATAAGGACCCATTAGGGTCCACACTCCCGTACCAATCAGCTTATGAAACTTCACCACTAAAAAAAGAGAAAGTGTTAGTATGCTGGGAACACGATTCGGTACACCAAGTATCAGAATTGGTTGGATTTTTTTTTTTTTTAGTCTGGGTGAAAAATCTGAATGATCATGTGCACAAGATCACATAATCTGATTATACTAATTAATATTCATTAATTATTATTTAGATTAAGAAAAAATGTCAATAATCAAGACAGGATTTATGGGATCAACCTACTTTTGGTATTGTGGCTGTTATTTTTGTAGTGATTTCGGTTTGAAGTTGCTTAACTGTGTATAGCTAATTCAAATGGTGGCAGAAGCAAGAGTCTTTATACTATTATGTGTAATGATATTAACGCCCTGTTTAGTACGGAATTCGAATCCGTATTTTTTTTAGGGTGAAGTGCCGATTTAGTCTATGAACTATCACCTTAGTGAAAATTAAGTCCCTGAATTATTTATTCGGTAAAATAAGTTCTTAAATTCATTAAAAAATGCTATTTTCATCCCTACTATTATATTCAAATCTATTTTATCCAATTTTTCATCAACTTAAGTCACTTGACACACTTTAGAGTGTAATACCATTATTTTATTGCCTATGAGCCCTTAACATTTCATATAGGTTGCGAATCTAACGTCTAATTTACCATCCGAAGCTTCACGTACACTATTTCTTATGAAAAACTACCAATTTACCCTCCAAAGTTAACTCTATACACTTTTTCTTTATGAAAAACCATCAATCTACTCTGAAATGTGTATCACATGCAAGTAACGTGATTTAAATTGACAGAAAATTGAATATAGTAGCTTCGAATATAATATTAGGGATGTAATTGGCAAATTTTTATAATTCAAAGACTGATTTTTCTGAAAAAATAGTTTAGGGACCTAATTTTCACTGAGGTGATAATTCAGGGACTAAATTGGCAGTTCATCCTTTTTTTTGTAACTCAAAAACAGTTTTTGAGTCTCAAGTCAATAAACTCGATTTTCTTTTTGGTCAAACGAAATTACTTCCATTAAAAATCTAGTACAAGAAAGAGACCAAAAGCCCTCCCATAAAAAAACAGTATGTAAAGTAAAAGACCCAAGCAAAATGAGAGCTGCAACCCAATATACAACGGGAGACCCACAAAATTTAGGCTCGTAGGTAGGTAAAACAAACAACAAGAAACCCTAATATGAAGCCGCCACAGCCACATCCTAGAAGGAAGTCAAACTCCGAACCAAGAAAGTAGACACCAGATCCAAATCCTTTTCACAAATTCCTACAAATATATACAAAGAAAGTATCATATGGATAGAAAGTGAGGTTAAGGGGTATGTAAAATACTCTTAGTATGACGGATGCCACATAACACTTTGCCTTGACGAGGATCCAGCATGTCGGTTGGGGGAGGAGAAGTGAGGGGGAGAAATTGATTTGATATCCAATTTCGGATCGAAGCCCGCAGATCCGAGCACATGATTGGGTGGGGATGAAATATCATGGCTAAAAAGGAGAGAGGAAGGAAAACTAACAGACAGAAAACAATAAAAACAGGCCAAAAAAGGCTAGATAAGAGACATGAAGCCTAAATCTGAGATAAACTCAGGTTTATTGAGACTAAGCTCAAGGAAGATTGGAAAGTGGGAAGGAAAAGGGGGTGGGAAGTTGTAAGAGGGAAAGGGCAGAGGAGATGGGAGGGGAGGAAAACAGGGAAAAGGCAGAGGAGATGGGAAATAAGGAAAATAGGGAAAGAGCATAGGAGGTAGGAGGGAAAGATGAGAAAAAATGGGGTCACTTCGTAATTTAACGAACCGAACCGTCTATCCTCACAATTTATGTTGCATCTTTTTCATATGAGTTTGGGCCGTGTCATGTTATCTTGCCCCTTTGACACCTCTACATTAGATTGAATAAATAAAACGAATCAATAAGCAAAAATAAACAAGGGTGTACAAAAGGAAAATAAAGGTGTGAAAATCTTTCCCTTCTCAAGTGTATATTGCTTCCCTATTTTTTTTTTTCCCGAAACGATGAAAAAATAATTAAATTTGAACTGAAACCTTTGCATTTGAAGTTAAAACATCACAAATATGGAACATTACGAAACAATCCCTACACCCTAGAATCAATCACTTTCCCATTGAGTAAGTGCATTTTGAAGCAAGTTGAATAATTGAATGGTACAGCAATGGTGTCCAATCTCTACAAATGATTGATTTGATGAAATTTATGAATGTATTATTTGTTTAATCAATGGATTAATGATGGAGAGAATTCATATTTCATATGAGGTCGTTTTCTCTTCTTGAAAAGTTGAATCATCCTAGTGGACATGACTAAACCATCCTCGATGAATGAATGATAACATGAAAAGGTCTCATTCATGTGAAGTAACTAAAGTTTGATATTATTCTTTTATTAAGTTGGAAATTAATTGGTGAAGCTAACTATTTTTTTTCTTTTTTTTTTGAACGAACGTAAATATATTACCAACAAAACAAAATTTACAAGAAAGAGGTCTAATTACAATAAGCACAAACATAGACATGGACCCCCAAAATACAGCAAAACAAGCCTAACAGAAAATTATAAACCAGTCCCTTGAAATTAAGCCAAACAAAGCCGTCGAAGTGGATAAAAAGAAAACTCTGACATCCTCTAAAGAGCACCACATAGATTGGCATCACAAATCGAAAGAAGCACGCAAGAAGCAACCCGTGAGAAATAGTGCCAACGAGGGCAAACAGAGGAAAGGAGGTTGTGGGAACTTTTTTTTTTATTTTTTTCCCTTCTTCTTCTTTTTCCTGATGAACAAAAGCATATATTAAAGGGTGTGACCTCTAAAACAACCAATTTGCATACAATCAAATAAATACTCACGTTGTGTGGATTGAGGGAGAGATATGTCCCAAATGTGTAGATCATCATAAAGAAAACCAATACTAATAATAGCATAAGCTAGGAAGTTAGTTTCTCTATAAACATAATACCAAGTGGTGGGAATATGTTAATTTACTTGTGCATGCTTTAAATTATGTATTTATTTGCATGTTAATTTACGAATTTGATGTGATTAATATAGCAATTAAACCTTAATTTTTTTAATATTTAAGTCGTTACTGTTATCCATTGTAATCATCAACTTATCAATTAATCAAACTATCATTTGAGATTTCTATCAAACTGGTAGATCCCAGATTTTTGGTTCTTCAAGAAATTATGCTTGTAATCCTTTTGCTTCGTGATGCGTCACTCTCCCTCTGATTGTGGCCCTAATCTCCTAAAAATCTTCTGGTATCTTCATGGCTCCACCGCTATTGTAATAAAAAATCTAAATGCATGCAGCTTGCTCCGAAGGGATCTATTTGTATATTGTTTAGTGGTCCATTTTATGGATTTTTCCAGTTGCAGGCAAGCAGCCACCAACTCTCAAAAGAAACCTACAAAACAAGAAAAAGTTGCAAATATTCTTTGCCCCCTTTGAATTTTTCTTTTTCATCTGACAATGATTATAACTTCCCAAAAAATTATTAGCTTTCATACCCAAATTCTGGGAAGAAAGAAAGTCCAACTTTCTACACTTTGGGAGTTGGGAGTTAGGCCATCTCCAACCGATACGTCCAAAGGGTCATATGCCTAAAAATAATCTCTTTTTACATGAAAATTGTTTCCCACCGAGGGTTAGACCAAAGGGCTTGTAGGCCCCACCCGGCCAAAAATCAGACCCCAGGCCAGCAGGCTGGCCAAGATCAACTAGCTAGTCAGCCCGATTCTCCCAACCCAGCCCACTTGCAATGGCTACCTGGCGTCAGGTGTTAGATCCTACATCGCCCCGGGGAGTGGATCCTCTATGCCTTATATGTACATGCCCACCTCCTTCAACACGAGGCTTTTTGGGAGCTCATTGACTTCGGGTTCCGTAGGAACTCCGAAGTTAAGCGAGAATGGGCCAGAGCATTCCCAAGATGAGTGACCCACTGGGAAGTTCTGCTCGCGTGAGTTCCCAAAAACAAAATCGTGAGGGTGTGGTCGGGGCCCAAAGCGAACAACATCGTGTTACGATGGAGTTGAGCCCGGGTCGAGATGTGACAATTTGGTATCAGAGCCAATCCCTAGCCGGAAGTGTACTGACGAGGAAGTCAGGCCCCTAAGGGGGTGGATTATTAGATCCCACATCGCCCAGGGGAGTTGATCCTCTATGCCTTATATGTACATGCCCACCTGCTTTAACACGAGGCCTTTTGGGAGCTCATTGGCTTCGGGTTCCGTAAGAACTCCGAAGTTAAGCAAGAATGGGCCATAGCATTCCCAGGATGGGTGACCCACTGAGAAGTTCTGCTCGCGTGAGTTCCCATAAACAAAACCGTGAGGGTGTGGTCGGGGCCTAAAGCGGACAATATCGTGCTACGATGGAGTCAAGCCCGGGTTGTGGTGGAGCTCGAGTCGGGATGTGACATCAGGTTACCGTTGGAATTTGAATTTTTTTTAGACGAAATTAAAAAGAAAATTCTATTTTTTTTCCTATACATACCTAAGCCATTCCTACACCATTTCTCACATCCTGGTCACTTGAAATCCTATCCGAAAAATTATTGAGATTATACAAAGATAAGAAATCTAGAGGCTTATTCATTTAGGGATAAGTGACACAAACTTTATTTTAATATGATAGTTTAATTCAATTAACCATATTAATTCAATTAAAATAATAAATTATTGAGGGGACTAAAAAATTGACACATCCCGACCCGGAATGTCCACTAGGACTCCGAATCGAGCTATGCTAGCCGACATCTGAAAGGTGACGAAGCCATAAAGTGAAGTGATGTGGAAAATGTGAATAAATTTAAACCTAAAAGTGCCTAAGTATAAGAGTGCGTTGGTGAGCGGGAATGAACTCATTTCACCTGTGACGTCAGAGCATAAGTAAAGTACAGTATAGTGGATAAGGATTATACCCTCAGAGGTAGCCACCTATACTGAGATTCGCCAAGAATCCTCGTCGATACAAATGTTCAGCAGCTAAAACCTGGAGGGGTGAAAAACAAGGGTGAGTGGGCTTGAAAATAAAGTTTTAATAAAAACCTTTTGAAAACGGTATAACCCCTAGCCGTAAAACCTGTATAGTTTCCAGAAAATAATACTACGTAGGTACGAAAAATGAATGCACAGGTGCAGTAAAAACAGAAGCATGCCATGTCATAATATCTCAACAATAATAAGTGTAAGCCAGGTGTGAAATCAGTCTGAACCGACATGCCAATCGGAGTCACCTAACGTGACCTGTACGACTGGATCTATAACTCATCGATCTAGGCTAGCACACGAGTTGGAGTCACCCAATGTGACATGTACGATAGGCTGGGTATAAATATGTACGCCCAAGTGCTACGATCACGTGAAGGTTGTGTGATAAATCGCGGGCCACTTACGAGCCGGAACCACCTATTGTGGTCTGTACGATAGGCTGGCACCAGACTTGGATCCAAGGTGAGCGTGTGGTGCGGGAGGTGAACGATCACGTGAAGGCTGGCCCTAATCCCGGGCGGGAGCACTAATACCAAGGTGCAGCCATGATGAGTTCTAAATAAATGTATGCATACCAATGCAATTACAACCCATTCAATCCCATAATACTCACCTAAAGCTTACCTGAGTCTCCTCAGCATCACACAATACAATTCACAAGTGTAACAATGCAATATTTAAAATGTAACTTATTTACGACATGGCAAGCAAGCATAATTCTATAAATCGCATCATAATGCAATATTTAAATATAACACATTTAAATCATGGCATGCTATGCATAATCAATTTAAAACATTTCTGGAAAACCGTAAGATATATATATACACCATAAAAGGAAAAGGATGTACTCAACTGAGGTCTGCGCTACAACTCCCTAGTACGAATATCGAGGCGTCACGAACGAACGTCGCCTAGAACAAATATTCAGTCACGTCTCAGAATTCTTATTGATAAAATACGTAACTTACATAAAACACATCCCCAAGGACGTTCTCAAATGATTTGAGACCCATTGACCAAAAGTCAACCGTCGATCAAAGATTGACGGTAGGGTCCACAACCCTATGTAACTCGATCCAGAAAATCCGCATCTCAAATTTCCGATCCATAACTTCCAAAGATCCACATTATGCTTCTAAAACATTATACTAAAGTTTCATTACGATCCAACGGTTGGATCTCCGCCAATGGCAAATTCAAGTGGCTGTTAACGTTTTATTTTATGAACTTACAAATCCAATTCGGGAAGATCCGTACGTCGGATTCCCGATCTGTAAGTTCCTATGATCCTCATAAATTACGTACTATAATGTATTAAAGTTTGGTGATGATCCAACAGTCGGATCGTCGAATCATAAAATGGTCAAGTGACGCAATATTTCATACTAGGTTCAACTATCGAACTATAACAAACGGTTATCAAATTGACATCATAACATCAAATTTAACTCAAATAGGCAGCGTCAGCCTACTGGCCACGCGCCGCCACACGTGGTTGTCGGCCACCCCGACTCGCCGGAAAATTCAACTATTTCTAAAAATTACCAAAATTTACAGGAATGAAGATCTCAATGAGAGGAACAACTTTCATACATGTGGCCAAGGCCAATTTGGCCGGGAAAAGCTCCAATTTCACACAAACCCCCCGGAAACCCTAAATAGGGTATGCTTCGATTCGACCCCCATACTCACTCTGACACCTCCACCACTGCTTGGGCTTTGTTCCTGGGATCAAAATGAAGCTAATGGTGGTGGTCGAAGCTTTCAAATTTGGGTGGATTGCCGCCTAGATACCCACGACGTCGTTGCCGCTGTCCTCCTCAAAACTAGCTCAAATCCCATCAAATCTTTGGTGATCAGTGAAGGGGAAGAGGTGTGAAGGTGCTTACAGGTGACGGGGTATCCTAATTTGCCTGAAAAATGGTGAAATTGCGTCGAAAAAGCTCGGGAAGGTCCAAGTCTGAGTCGGGTCGAAGGGGGATCCGGGTCCAATCCCCTCATTCTCCTTCTCCCTCATTTCCCCTCATTTCTCTCATCTCTCATTGGTTCACTCCCTCTTTCTCCCTTTCCTAATTGGTCTGGTTCCTCCCTTTATATTCCATCTCCACCGCCCATCTTTTCTTTCTTTAAATTTGAGCCACACACGTGGCTTCCCAGATTTCGCTCCAAAAATCTGGAGCATTCCAAAAAATAATAATTTTACAATTTTACCCTCAACTTCAATCGTTAAGAACTCCTTCATTATAACTCCAAATTACATTTCGTTTGCGCCCACGCGTTCGTAGCGACGAGTACTACGAGGATATGCCAAGAAAATGAGTCTTACATGACACGACATGGCAGTCAACAAAAGTCAACACTTTGCCTCGATGGGCATTTTCATAAATTCACTTATTAAAATTATAAAAACCGTAATATTGGGAAGGGTAGTTACAAAAATAGTCTGCTTCTGTTGGATATGGATTTTTTTGTCAAATGGCTTTGATTTGGCCTATGGCCCTTTGGCCTCCTCGGTTGGAGATAGTATAACATATGACATGATACTGTTCATTAAAAAAATAATTGGGTAAATTACATAGTAGCCCCTCATGTTTGAGGTCTATTACAACCCCATACAACATCTTTAAAACATTTCACTTTCATACCTCACGTACTATTTTATTTCAAAGTAATACATCTGTTACATTTTCCATCCATTGATCCGTTAAGTGCTGACGTAGCTGCCAAATGTGTGCCACGTGGCAAAAAAAAGTTTAATTTTTTTTTCAAAAAACCTGAATCTTCTAAATAAAAACAAAAACAAAAGTTGAACCCGCAACCCCCACCCAACATGCAACCCAGAAGTAGAAGAAGATGAGAGGAAAAAAAAAAACCCATCTTCATCTTCCCCGACCCCCCCTTTCTTCCCCCTCCCGTCTTCCCCAAACCCACCGTGCACCCATCCTCCACCTCCTCCTCTGCACCCACTACCTGCAACCCAGAAAAGAAAAGGAAAAAAAAAAAACCCATCTCCCTTTCCCTTTCCCTGCAACCCAGATCCTGTCTTCCCCAATGAATGTGGATTTAAGGAGTGGGGTGTGTAGAGGAAGGAAGAGGATGCGTGCGAGGGTGGTTGCACTGGGTTTTTTTTCTTCTTCTTTCTAGGTTACAGATTGGGCTCGGGTTGGGGGGGGAGATGGGAAGATGGGTGCGCGGAGGAGGTGGAAATGGGTGCAAAGGAGGAGGTTGAGGATGGGTGCGGACGATAGATGGAAGATGATTTTGGGGTGGGGGGTGGGGTTTGATGGGATCTGAGGGGAAGGTGTGTCGGTGGGAACTGGGTTTTCTGTTTTTTTTTTTTTTTTTTTTTGGGTAAATTACAAAGAATTACCTCAACTATTGGGTCATTAACAGTTTCATACCTCGTCTTTAAAAAGTTTCAATGTTATACCTTATCTTCGAATTTGTTGCAATGTCATACCTTCCGTAAGTTGTCTGTCAATTATTCTGTTAAATGCTGACGTGGCATACTTTATATTAAAAAAATATTAAAAACTTAAAAAAAATATTAAAAATATTAATTAAATATTAAAAAATTGGGTAAATTACAAAAAACTACCTCAACTATTGGGTCATTAACAGTTTCATACCTCGTCTTTAAAAATTTTCAATGTCATACCTTATCTTCGAATTTGTTTCAATTTCATACCTTCCGTCAATTCCTCCGTTAAAATGCTGACATGGCAAGTAACGGGACCCATTTTATATTAAAAAATTAATAAAATATTATAAAAAACTTAAAAAAATATTTAAAATATTAACTAAATATTTTTTTTTCTCTCTCTCTCTCCTTCTTCTTATTCTTCTTGCAGGCCGAACTGGGTTTGGCTTTTTTTTTTTTTTTTTTTTTCTCTGTCTCTCTTCTTCTTCCTCTTCCTTCTTCTTCTTCTTCCAGGCCGAACTGTTTTTTTTTTTTTCTCTCTCTCTCTCTCTCTTTTCTTCTTCTTCTTCTTCTTACCCCCCCCCCCCCAATCTTCTTCTTCTTCTACTTCTACTTCTTCTTCTTCCAAGCCGAACTGTTTTTTTTTTCTCTCTCTCTCTCTTCTTCTTCTTCTTCTTCTTACCCCCAATTTGCCCAGAAGAAGAACAAGAAGCAGGAGGAGGAGAGAGAAGAAAAAAAATAAAATTCGGCACCCCCCACCCGAAGAAGAAGAAGAAGAAGAAGAAGAAGAAGAAGGAGAAAGAAGAAAGAAAAAAAAAAGTTTCTGCCCCCCCCCCCCCCCCCACACGACCCAGAAGAAGAAGAAGAATGAGAGAGAAGAAAAAAATAGAAGAAAAAAAAAAATTCGGCACCCCCCCACCCCAACCTGGCCAGAAGAAGAAGAAGAAGAAGAAGAAGGAGAGAGAAGAAAGAAAAAAAATATGTTTCCGCCCCCCCCCCCCCCCCCCACACACAGCCCAGAAGAAGAAGAAGAAGAAGCAGAGAGAGAAGAAAAAAAAAAACAATTCGGCACCCCGCCCACCCCGACCTGCCTAGAAGAAGAAGAATAAGAAGAAGAAGAAGAAGGAGAGAGAAGAAAGAAAAAAAAATGTTTCCGCCCCCCACCCCCCCCCCCCCCACCCCAACCCAACCTGCCTAGAAGAAGGAGAAGGAGAAGGAAGAAAAAATAAATATTTTTTTTAATTTTTTTAATATTTAGTTAATATTTTATTAATATTTTAAATATTTTATTAAATTTTTAATATAAAATGGGTCCCGTCACTTGCCATGTCAGCATTTTAACAGAGGAATTGATGGAAGATATGAAATTGAAACAAAAATATTTTTTTAATTTTTTTTAATATTTTTAATATTTTATTAATTTTTTAATATTTTATTAATTTTTTAATATAAAATGGGTCCCGTCACTTGCCACGTCAGCATTTTAACAGAGGAATTGACGGAAGGTATGAAATTGAAACAAATTCGAAGATAAGGTATGACATTGAAATTTTTTAAAGACGAGGTATGAAACTGTTAATGACCCAATAGTTGAGGTAGTTTTTTGTAATTTACCCTAAAAAATTTAATAATTTTTTTTTCTCCTCCTTCTTCTTCTCTCTCCTCCTTCTTCTTCTTCTCTTCTTCTTCTTCTTCTGGGAAGGTTGGGGGGGGGGGGGGGGGGGGGAAGCGGCCAAATTTTTTTTTTTTTCCTTCTCTCTTCTCCTTCTTCTTCTTCTTCTTCTTCTTCTTCTTCTTCTCGGCAAAACTTTTTTTTTTTTTTTTTTCTTTCTTTCTTCTCTCTCCTTCTTCTTCTTCTTCTTCTTTTTCTTTTTCTTTTTCTTCTTCTCGGCAAAACTTTTTTTTTTCTTTCTTTCTTTCTTCTCTCTCCTTCTTCTTCTTCTTCTTTTTCTTCTCGGCAGGTTTGGGGGGAGGGCCGAAACTGTTTTTTTTTCCTTCTCTCTCCTCCTCCTCCTTCTTCTTTCTGGGTTGGGGAAACGAAACTGGGTTTTTATTTTTTATTTTTTATTTTTTTTCTCTTTCTTTCTTCTTCTTCCGAGTTGGGGGATGGGTTTTGGAAGGGGGTGTGGGGGTGGTCTTCTTCTTCTTCTTCGGTTTTTTTTTTCCCTCCTTCTCCTTCCTCCTCCTTCTTCTTTCTGGGTTTTCTAGGTTGCAGGGGGTTAGGATGGGGGGGGGGGGGACGGACGAAGAAGAAGCAAGAGGAGGAGAGAGAAAAAGAGAAAAAGAGAAAAAGAGAAAGAAAAAAAAAGATAAGAAAATTTTTTTTATTAAATTTTTTAATATTTAATTAATATTTTTAATATTTTTTTAAGTTTTTAATATTTTTTTAATATAAAGTATGCCACGTCAGCATTTAACAGAATAATTGACAGACAACTGACGGAAGGTATGACATTGCAACAAATTCGAAGATAAGGTATAGCATTGAAACTTTTTAAAGACGAGGTATGAAACTGTTAATGATCCAATAGTTGAGGTAGTTTGTTGTAATTTACCCTTTTTTTTTGTTCAAGGTTCAGGTATGGGGGAGGGGGTGGGGTGATGGGATCTGGATTTTCTAACTTTTTTTTTTATTTTAATTTAGAAGATTAAGGTTCTTTTTTTAAAAAAAAAGAAGTTAATTTTTTTTTTTGCCACGTGGCATAAATGTGGCAGCCACGTCAGCATTTAACAGATCAATGGATGGAAAATGTTGCGGTGGTATTATTTTGAAATAAAATAGTACGTGTGGTATGAAAGTGAAATGTTTTAAAGATGATATATGAGGTTGTAATAGACCTCAAACCTGAGTGGCTACTATGTAATTTACCCAAAATAATTTGTTGCAGGGCTGTAGGGCTAGACATGGCCCTTTGACCCTCTTTTAGTTGACGATGGCCTGAGGAGTTGGAACAATGGCAATATTTCAAATTCATAACCTTTTTTTTTGTTGTTATTTTTTTTTATAATTTTGGATGTGTTTATTTACTCGATACGAGAACGAGAAGGAATAAATATAAGATGAATGACTCTTTTTTATACGTTTATTTTTCAGGTATGTCGTATTCAAATTTGATGAGGTTTACGTACTTAGGAGATTTGAGGCTCGTTCGAAAGTGCTTTTAAAATGACTAAAAACGTTTTTAGAGCAAATATTTTTGGGTTCTAAACATTTTCATTAAAAGCGTTTTCAGTCATTTTAAATACATTTCGAAACAAGCCCTTAAACATTAATCACTTCATATTATATAGTTGAGCTTAGCTTCCTAGTAAACATTCCAACCTTAGGGTTTTAACTTTTGTCACAAATGTGGACCATACACAATCATGATTACGTGTTAATTATCATCTTCATATGCAATTGGACTCGGCTACCACATGATAAATTTCTTCTTTTTTTTCAAATTTTAATTTTTATTGTTAATTTAATCCGCATTGTAAACAAACATATCCTTTATAATAATTATTTTTAGTCGATTTGGTTTGATTCCTTAAGCCAAAATTTGAAAAGGAAGAAGAACGTTTGTCAATTTCGTCAGGCGACATTTTGTCACATTGTAGCCGTTGTATTTGAAAGTTTGAATTCTAGAAGATTGATGATAGTTAAGACATTATAAGACTCATTTTTGGTGGGACAATTATTTGAAAGTGATCGATGGGATAAATAGCCTTCTCACAATATGTTATTCTTCGAATGATCATAAGAGAATTTAAAAAAAAATATCACGTTTATCTTCACTATAAAGCCTTAATCACCCTACTTATGTGACATATATGATCAACTGTTAATCGACACATAATGAATTAAGTATTGGTAGTAAACTACCTCTCTTTTTCTCAGTGACGGGGTTGCGAGGTTCAGAAGCAGGGGTTCACCATTCTATTTGTTGTTCCCGTTGAGTAAGAAATGAATTATCATACTACATATATGAGTAATAAGTTTAGTTTAAATGAGAGAAATTAAGTTTTTAGCGAATCATCCGAAATGATTAATTAATCATATCATGTCTAATATAAACTCAATATGACATGGCATGATACGATTCAACTTTATTCATTTCAGTTTCCACTACCCTCTTGTGATGTAAAGAAATAGGGATAAGTAGGTGTGTTGGAAATAAAGTATAAGAAATACGGAAAATAAGAGAGGCAAGAGAGATTGGGAGGAAAAATCAAATTTATCATTTCTTCTTGTTAGAGTGCTTATTTATAGGCTTAGGATTTACATAGAAAATGTATAACTAATTACATATTGACACGGAAGTGAACACACACATAATAAATAATATTTATAACACTCCATCTTGGATGTTCACCAATTAATAGTAGGGAACTTTAACGAAAAGCTCCAGGTACTGTTCATTTTGACGAAAAACCACATTTTTACACTAAAAAGTCAATCCTGGTATTATTCACTTTACCCTTTATTTTGTCCTTATCGTTAAAACTCAAAATTTTCAAACATTTTTCATTAGTTTTCCTTCAATAAGGTAACTTTAATGAAAAGCTTCTGGTACTGTTCATTAGTTGCCTCAATAAAATTGTGCTTAGAAAAAAAACCCAGTGAAAAAAACCTAAGCGTAGGAGAAAAATAGGGCGCCATATTTATGAAACATTGATATGGTGTTGGACGCACAAATTGTTGCCTCGCTCAAACCTTGTCAGTAAAAACTCGGTGGGATAAAAACCTGGTCGAAGGGAAAAGAGTACAACACGCTTTCGTCCATTATAGTGTATTATCGAAAACTCTCCCCTGATGAATAACTCCGTTAGATTAGTGACTTACCTTGATGATAGTAAGCCTTGATTTGACTAGTCGTCATTGTCAAGTTTGAAGTAATGTGACTTCAGTCTTCAAGAAATTTAACTTGGAGTAAAACTTGACTATGGGAAGTTTATCGGGAGTTGACTATAGTTTTTTATATTCCTTTAAAAGTTAGAAAAATGCTAATATATATATTTCAAAATATTCAAGCTAAAAATAGTCCTTTACTAAATTTCAAGACAAATATAAGCCATGTATACTAGGGCTGGGCACGGGCCGGGCCGGGCCTAAATTTGGAGGAACCTGGCCCTACCCGTTTTAAAATGTAACGGGCCGGGCCGGGCCGGGTAGAAGGATTTTAAGTTTGGGAACCAGACCTAACCCGGCCCGTTTGAAACGGGCCGGTTCGGGACGGGTCCACGGGTCCAATTACTTTCTTTTTTTTTCCTTCGATTTTGGAACGGTGCCGATCTGCTGAGCAGAAGCAGAAGCGAAACCAAAACCAAAACCAACCATTTTAGACACTCAGTTGCACTACTCAGAACACAGAAAAACAAATCCTACAAACATTTATGCACTGCATGTGTTTAAACACAACCAAATCAATGTATATACTCCGCACATGTTAATGGTTCTTCCATGCATGTCCCGAAATAAGCAAACCATGAAATCCCAGATCCATAGTTTCTAACAGAACCCACTATCCATAGTTTCTAACATAACCCATTAGTATTACTCTTACACACAAAACTACATCAAATTAATCTCACAAATAACCAAATTGTTCAAATCGGCAAATCGAATCAGTTAAATGGTACACTGAGTTGAACCCAACCCTGAAAATTACACAGAAATTAAAGAAAATCAGAACCCAAAGTCTCAATTTCCCGGCAACAGCAAGCATTACATAGAAATTAAAGAAAATGGAAAAGGAATTACCCGAATCGACCGGTTTTTTAGGCCTGGCCATGCAGATGCTTGCTACTACTCCCGTCGATCCTCGAAATAATTACAAAGTCTTCCTCCGTGAAAACAGCATCGTTATATGCTAAGAGCGCGAGGCTTGGCCACGGCGCCAAGGTCGCTGAAAGAAGGGAGTCGGTCTTCCTCCAGATCTTCGACTGGGTCTCCAACATCAAGACCCTCATCGGTCTTCCTTCAGATCTTCGACTTGGCCTCTGAGACGGGGTATCGAACGAAAAGCTTTACTGGCACTACAGATCTGAGAGTGGTCGAAGAGTACAAAGGCTTCGGAGACGTGGCGGCGGGGCTGAGCGATAATATCAGTGAGGTGAGGCTGGTGAGCACTGTGAAGAAGAGAAGACGATTGAGAATTTGAGAGTTGAAGGCGAGGGAGTCGAGGGACTGAAGGAAAGGGTCTGAGAGTCTGATTCTGGAACTTGGGACGAATTCACTAGGGTTGAAACCAACGGTTGAGATTGGATGATAAGTTATCATTCAATCTCGGCCCTTCATTATAATTAGAAACGGGTCGGTCCGGGTACCCGTTTTTCTAAGTATCTGGACTCGGCCCGCCCCGTAAATTAAAAGGGCCCGGCCCGCCCCGTTTGTTCTCTAAAATATTAGGAACCGGCCCGTACCCGCCCCGAACCTACATTACCCGCCCCGACCCGCGGTTCCTCTACCCGTTTGCCCACCCCTAATGTATACAATAGCCCCATAGAGCTTTCAGTATTACTATAATTATGGGAACTCTTTCAAAAGTATGTTGAAACAATAAAATTTAGTTCCAACTAACAAGAGTACTCATTGAGGCAATTTATACCAAACTTATCTAGAATACAATGTATTGGTATCGAGTACCTACTTTGAGCTTTATGCTCTTTAAATGGAAATCTTCGAAGAAGAATTTCATGGCATTCTCTATTCATTAAGAAATTGCTTCGAAAGATATACTAAAACTTAAAAATCTCTAGTACGTAGTCTCCACATGCCATAAGTCTCACGTTTAACTTTAACATAACACTGTGCTTACATGAATAGGTTGCGCCTACAATAGGAGACTATGTCTCTACCAAAAAACCTTATGCCATATAGTAACTTTACTTCACTTCACTATATACATCTAAGAATAACTTTTGGGTTTTAAACTATTGGTTCACTTATTTTAGCATGATGAAGGATACGACAACCTATAATCTACTTTAAAAGGGAGGAAATATTCTACTATGAGGGAATGGTGATTGGACTAGGACATGTACAATGCGCCAGACACTTACTAGTTATCAAACCTAATACAAATATAATATTTCATGATATTCGAACATGAGACATCTCAGTTAAAAGCGAACAGAAATATCATAGACCGTAATACTAGTTGCTATGATTTCAAATTAACAAGCCCAGTTTCCATTCACTTTAAAACGTTTGGTTTGTTGTTGTCATTTCATTATTTTCTTGCCAAATCTTGGAAAAGGCACTTGTTACAATGACACAAAGTAAAGGCAGGCTAGGCTGTCCAAAGAATTTCCTTAAAATAACCGAAATGCAAGAGAGGACAAGTAAATGAGTTGGTTTGAAAGTGTCGCTAAAGCTTGTGTATGTTAGTTTACAAGGATAGCTAGGTAGGGTTGTTGGAGGGTTCAGTTGAGTTACTACTAAAACACGTATTCATATACTTTATCAAATTTCTAAATATAGTTGACTATCTCGTACACGTGTGTGCAAGTATTTGCATTTGGTCAGTACTAACCTCTCTACATGTGATCCCGTTCTACAAATTACAAAGTGATGGTGAATTGTTTATAATAAATCATATGAGATTGACTGGCCTAAAAAACAAAACGGGATCAAAATCAGTAGTACGTTTAATTCAGTACAAATGCAAGTGATAAATTGCCTTGATGGATAAGATTTCCATTTCAACCAACTGCTTTTTGAGTCCAAACCTTCTCTCGTTTATCTCATCTAAGTTAGAGTAGTAAATATCAATTAATAATTAACAGAAAAAACTTAATACCAATTTACCATTGCTTAGAAAAACAAGCCCATGGGAGAAAAACAAGGAGGCCTGGAGTCCAGGAGCCCATTCTTAAGAAACTACATTATGTTCTCAAGCCAACTGCATGAACCTTCCCAATTTCAGTCGGAGCGTTTTAGGGCCATTTGGCACTTTCAGTATTCCACAACCTCATTTTTGGGAGCTCTATGTGACCAATAATCCGCCCTATTCTATTCCGCCTCTTCGTCAAAGAAATGCCGGTTTTTACCCGAAGCACTGTAACCGGATGCATATGCCTACACAAATGAGAGTGGCTCCGTCGATCGCATTCTCCTTTCTCTGAACATAGGCCTCAGTTGAGGTGCCAAGTAAAAACAGGCGCTGTCTCTCTTGAGGGAGGGCAGAAATATGTTGAGACAGGAAAAGTGTCTTAGGGTTAGGGATACAAAGAGAGGGTCGGAGCCTTTTGGGCTTCCTACATGGGCTAAGTGAGGCCCAAACCATGGTATCCAACAGAGGTACGGTATATTGGGCTCATTGAAAATTGGCAACATTGTTGCTTGGGACATGGACTGGAACTGGAAGTTGAGTTGGCTCTACCATTTCTGCTTACAAACAGTTCCTAGCCCCCTACTGAATCCATGATGACCACCACACCCTATCTTCAGTATACAATCAAATGTCATAAGTCTCTCATTAGTAGGGGTGAGTTCGAAAAACTGGACACCGAAAAAGACCAAACCGAATCCAACCAAATTAATATGTTTTAGTTTTATTTCAAGTCTGTTCTTTCTTGGCTTGCTCACTCCTAGCCAGCTTTTCGATTGTTTGTATTCGATGGAAAATATAAAATCTGTATGTGTTAATTCGAATTTTTTGTGGGTTTTAGAATTAGGTAGCTTGGAATTACAGTTTTATAAGCATTCTTCTAGTGCTTTTACTTGTTTTTTGGATATTTGAATGAGAATTTCCCTTCCTGACATTGTAATTATTTTGTTTTCTGTCAACCGATGAATTTTGTTAGATTAGTCACTGACGGGGTTCAAACTCACGTCATCATGCAAGAACTCAACATCTTTCTACCACTGTAGTAAAACGCCACTTGCAACATTGTAATTGCTTTTGCTAATGAGTATTGTATTATACGTGGGCAGGTCGAATAGTTGGAATTTCTTCGCTTGCAATATTAATGAAACCGGGATCAAGGAAACCTATCAATCTTAGACTCGAACTTAGGAATTTCATATTTATTTTGAAAAACTGAACTAAACCGAAAACGAACTGGAAAAAATCGAATAAGATTGAACCGAGCCTAAGGGTTTTTTCGTTTTGGTAAAAAAACTCAACAATTTCAAAATGGACCCACCCCTAATCATTCGGGGAGATAGGATTCTCGATGGGTCCTCTTTGCGAGGATCCCGAGAATCCTTTAATCATGTCTTTTCATCGTACATCATACGGTCAGAAATCATTTTAAATTATATTATCAAAATTAAACACAAATAGTACTTAACGAAAACTGACTACACGATATACGATGAACTGATAAAATTAAAGAATCTCCGGTATTCTCACAAAGAAAATTCGGCGAGTATCCTATCTCTCATTCGGTGTGTTTTGAACTATGTGTTTTATCATTTCTCTTTGACATAGATGAGATTCAACTATGTGAGATTTTCATCCTCGGATCCATCACTATTACAATGACAACACAACATATGGTCAGAGTTGAAAGGATAGAGACAACTGGAACCCTCGAGGGAAGGGATCTTTATTTTTCACAACAATGTGGACATGGTTCTGTTACAACAATTCAGATTTGATTAAGAAAATCAGAACGCCCTACACTTTTTCTATGGTTTTAAGATTAAATATTTTTTTTTTTAAGATTTGATTAAAATGCTTTAACCAATTAATACCTCAATAATTTTTTATTTATTTAATTTTCATGACATTAATTTAAATGCATTATATAGAGGTGTAAGGTAGCTTAGCAACCAACTACCTATAATATAGGAATTTAATGTCATCAATACGCATTAAATGACTTTTTTCAATAAGTAAGATAGAAAAATTATTTCAACTAATTCCTCATTATGAGTATTAAAAAAAAAAAAAGAGAGAGAACTTTCTATTTAAAACGTCTCAATGCAAAAAGTCATAATACATATTTTTCTTAAGAAAACTTCATTAACTTATTAAAATTTTAGGTATATATATAAAAACTATACTTAAACTTACGATACATTTGAGAACAAAAGTATTGACTTTTGGTACGTTTAGATTATAAATGTACCGAGAAATCAAAAGTACCGAAAATCCAAATGTACCATAAAACCAAATGTGTCATTGTCAGGTAACCCTTTTGGTACGTTTAGATTCTAAATGTACCGAGAAATCAAAAGTACATAAAATCCAAATGTACCATAAAACCAAACTTGGCATTGTCAGGTAACTCTTTTGATACGCTTAGGTTCCAAATATACCGAGAAACCAAATGTACAAAAAATTCAAATGCTACGTATAATTGAACGTGCTCATGTTATAAGTAACTAGACGTAGCAATACCTATGTTCTGTTTTGGGGTCTTTTCATTTAAACAATCACCTGACAATCTTTTTTATAAATACTTTGCTCAATTCGTACAAAATAAAAATTATAATAAACAATAAAATAAAATCTGGCAGCGCCATAATAAGAGATGAATAATACATGCGTAGATATAGGATAATAGGAAAAGATAAAAAAAAACAAAACAAAATGCCCAGCGAAGAAGTTGTGAAATACTAAACTTCTAAAAAACTAAAATTGATCACCAAAATTTTAAGAAAATGCTTAATCAAATTTATAAAAGGGGCCTATGTTAAGTCTAAGAAATTCAAAGACGAGGCGCCTATATCGCTATAAAATATTGGTCAAATTGAAAACGATTGAGACATCTGATTGTAGTGGTAAAATTTTATAAATGTTGTAGGCATAATTTATTGAACAATTATAGAAACCATAGAGAGAGGGAATGTGCGGCATAGAGAGGCAACATTGTTGCTCGGGGCATGGACTGGAAGTTGAGTTGGCCCTACCATTTCTGCTTACAAACAGTTCCTAGCCCCTATTGAATCCATGATGACCACCACACCCTATCTTCAGTATATAATCAAATGTCATGAGTCTCTCGTTAGTAGGGATGAGTTCGAAAAACTGAACACCGAAACAAAAAAAAATCGAACCGAATCCAACCGAATTAATATGTTTTAGTTTTATTTGAAGTCTGTTCTTTCTTGGCTTGCTCACTCCTAGCCAGCTTTTGGATTGTTTGTATTTGATGGAAAATATAAAATCTGTGTGTGTTAATTCGAATTTTTTGTGGGTTTTAGAATTAGGTAGCTTGGAATTGCAGTTTTATAAGTATTCTTCTGGTGCTTTACTTGTTTTTTGGATATATGAATGAGAATTTCCCTTATTGACATTGTAATTTTTTTGTTTTTTGTCAACCGATAGATTTTGTTAGATTAACCACCGACATGGTTTGAACCTACTTCGTCATGCAAGAACTCAACATATTTCCACCACTATAGTAAAATGTCACTTGCAACATTGTAATTGTTTTTGCTAATGAGTATTGTACTATTAGGAATTTCTTTGCTTACAATATTAATGAAACCGGGATCAAGGAAACCTGTAAATCTTAGACACGAACTTAGGAATTTCAGATTTATTTTTAAAAGCTGAACTAAACCAAAAACGAACCCAAAAAAACCGAACAAAATTGAACCGAACAGAAGGCGGATAGTAATTTCGGTATGGTTTTTTGTTTTGGCAAAAAATAATCGACAGTTTCAAAATGGACCCACCCCTAATCATTCGGGTAGAGAATGGCATTGTGTTTTGAACTATGTGTTTTATCATTTCTCTCTAAGATAAATGAGATTCAACTATGTGAGATTTTCAGGTAATGCTTAATTATGTGTCAATTAGCGTACTTGTTTCTTGTTAGTGACGTATCATTTGATTTGCAAATTTGATTTAAAAGTTTGGTTTCCCTAACATTATCCGAGATTTTCATGGTCGGATCTCTCACTATTACAATGACAACACAACATATGGTCAGAGTTGAAATGATACAGACAACTGGGAATCCGGATCCTCGCTGGATCCTCTTTGTGAAGATCATGTGGATCCGTGAATCGTGTTCATTCATCGTACATCGTGCGGTCAGAAATCATTTTAAATATTTTTATTTAAATTAAACACAAACAGTACCTGACAAAAACTGACCGCACGATTTATGTCAAATGGACACGATTCACGGATCAGCATGATACTTACCAAAAGGATCCGGAGAGGATCCTGTTGGGACAACTGGAACCCTTGAGGGAAGGAATCTTTTTTTTTTTTTTAACAAAACAAGTTCTGCCAACATGATCCTCTCCGTATCCTTTTTGTGAGGATCCTAAGAATCCGTGAATCGTGTACGTCATCGTACATCGTGTGGTCAGTTTGTATTTAATTTTAAATAAAAATATTTAAAATGATTTCTGAATGTACGATCTACGATAAACGGACACAGTTCACGGATCCCCAGGATCCTCACAAAGAGGATCTGGCCAGAATTCGGATTCATGGTTCTGCTACAACAATTCAGAACTGATTAATTTTCAAGTCTCCACTCCTAGATATCATTACAAAATTAATCAGGAAACACATTTGATTGTAGTGGTAAAAATTGATAAACACAGTGTTATAAGAAATATTGAAAATTTCTAACGAGAATTAAATAATAAAATAATATTTAGTTGAATTGATTTTGCAGTATTGAGGTATATGAAGTCTTTAAGGGAAGAGATTCTTAATTTTTTTGTAAAATTGAGGACTAGTTGTTGGGCCCATACCACATCGTATTTTAACGATCTGAACTATATATTTTTCAAATTGCACCTCATAGATCATCCTTGCAAAATATTAGTCAAATCGGAAATATTTGAGGCATTCAATTGAGTTAAAGAAATTGACGAACACTTTGTTATCTAAGAAACAATGAAATTTTAACGTGACAATTAAATAGGCAAATAGTTTCGCATTAAATTGAATTTATGCAAGGATAATCTATGAATCAATACTTACAAAATAGATAGTTCGGATCGTTGAAATTCGACGTGAAGTGGACCATACAATTAGTCCCCATTTTTATCTAAAAGTAGGAATCCCTTTGGATAAAGGGCATGTTGATGTGTGTGTGTGTATATATGTATATGTATAGAACTTTAAAACTTAAACTTAATTTGAATCGTTGCAAAAGAATATGGAGCATGTTTATTTTTTAGTATACCGATGTATTTTATACTAAAAGTAGGAAGGAGTTCAGTTAAGTCACATAATAAGTAACCTAATTTGATATCGAACCTCTCACTTACAAGTAAAGAAGAATAAAAAGAAGGAAACGCGTTGTGCCATTGCAAGGGAAGGTGGTTGGTGATTGCAATTGTCAAATTGACAAAGGGTATTGTTGTTGCCGCTCATTGCAAGATAAGGGGGTTGTTGGTGAGGACAAAACCGACAATTCCCATATGATAATTAATCCCCAAGTTGTGCCCTGCCTCAAACCCGCACCAATACAATTCACAACCTACAAAGTAATGTAGTCCTTGCCTCCATGAATCCCATTAAAATACTCAAATAAATCATGCTTGCTATTAAAGCAAAAAATAAAAAGTTGAATCTTAGTCTACTGGTATTCTTTTACTTTGTAATTGAAAGTTGTAAATTCAAATCTCGTTAATAGTTAATTAGATATCAAAATTTTATAGCATGCTTATTGTGTTTAATATACATTCTCATAATTTAATATAAATATATTATTGCAGAGAAATCGTAAGAAGACTTTCTTAAAAATGAAACTTTATGGACTTTAAGCCATCTCATTTTTGGACCATTGGCGTTAAACTATAAAGTGATAGAGAGTTCATAAAGGGTGGTACTTTGAGAGAGTATACTTAACATTTCTCATTATTGCATATGACACTTTACAACAGTAACAAAAATCAATCATGTTTATACATTATAATGCGAATCCATCCTTACTATTTTCCTCTTTCAAATAACTAATTATTTAACACATTAGTACTCACGCTCTACTAAAAAGATGTAAACATATTTCTAACACTAAAAAAATCAAAAAATAAAACCAAAGTCGTCCACCGAACCTCATCCGAAAAAATAGGAAAACATTAAAAAATGAAAGAAGTTCACACGTCAACACCGGTGGAAAGTGGTGGGCCCAAAAGTTAGTCCACCAACTCCCCCCACCAACCGCACCATCCACATATACGGCGCTTTCCTCCCTCTAAAAAATCCGCTTCCATTTTTTCCTCAGCGCCAAATCCCAAATCCCCAATCCCGAAACGCATAACGAAATGTCGACCGAGACGCCACCGAATTTCTGGGGCGACATGCCGGAGGAGGAGTACTACACCTCCCAAGGGGTGCGCAACACCAAATCCTTCTTCCAAACCCCCAACGGCCAGATCTTCACCCAGTCCTTCCTGCCCTTGGATCAAAAAGTCAAAGCCACCGTCTTCATGACCCACGGCTACGGATCCGACACCGGCTGGCTCTTCCAGAAAATCTGCATCCACTACACCACCTGGGGCTACGCCGTCTTCGCCGCCGACCTCCTCGGCCACGGCCGGTCCGACGGCATCCGCTGCTACCTCGGCGACATGGAAAAAGTCGCCGCCAGCTCCCTCTCCTACTTCCTCCACGTCCGCCAGTCCGAACCCTACGCCTGCCTCCCGGCCTTCCTGTTCGGCGAGTCCTTGGGCGGCTTAGCCACCATGCTCATGTACTTCCAATCCCCTCCCGACGCCTGGACGGGCCTGATCTTCTCCGCCCCGCTCTTCGTCATCCCGGAGAACATGAAGCCCAGCAAAGTCCACCTCTTCCTGTACGGCCTCCTGTTCGGGCTCGCCGACACGTGGGCGGCGATGCCGGACAACAAGATGGTGGGGAAGGCGATCAAGGACCCCGCGAAGCTGAAGATCATAGCGTCGAATCCGAGGAGGTACACGGGCCCACCGAGGGTGGGGACAATGAGGGAGATCGCTAGGATGTGCCAGTACGTGCAGGACAATTTCTCGCGGGTGACGGCGCCGTTTTTGACAGTGCACGGGACGGCGGACGGGGTGACGTGTCCGACGTCGTCGCAGCTGCTGTACGAGAAGGGATCGAGCGCGGACAAGACTTTGAAGATGTACGATGGGATGTACCATTCGTTGGTACAAGGGGAGCCGGACGAGAACGCGGAGATTGTGTTGAGGGATATGAGAGAGTGGATTGACGAGAGGGTGGCGAGGTATGGGAGCAAAGCAAATGGCTTGGAGGACGGAATTTGAATTGTCGGGGTGGTCGGGTTTTGGTTGTACTCTATTACCATGTGCTCTGCATATGAATTGTATTTAATTTTAACGTAATGTCAATTTTTTATTAAAATACTAAGGAGACTCTTTCAAAAGTGAGACTCTATAAATTCTTTCTCATCTAACCGTTTAATGTTAATTTTTGTGTCTCATAGAAGGGCTTCCTTGCTAAAGGAATGTCTTCTTTTGCAAGTTTTGCAGAATGCGATGCAAGGTTTTGTACACATGAACGTATCATTCTGTTTGGTTCAATGTGGTTACGTGTGATGGTTTTGTATCTCTTTGGTTGCGTTTGTAATCCTGGAATTTTTTTCCAGAGCGACGATGTTTCTCGTTCCTTTGATTACTAAAATTTCTACCTTAAAAAAAAGGTTAATTTTTTAGTCAATATTATAAAATATTATGCCAAAAGCATGAGATGTTCGAGAGTTCATAGAAAATCTCATTTTAAGAGAGTCTCCTTATCATTTTTCATCTTCTTATCCATCAAAATACACCATACATTTCTCATCTTCTTATCCATCAAAATACACCATACATTTCTCATCTTCTTATCCAACAAAATACACCATATGTACTTTAATTGTCAATTAAATGGCTAATTGATTTAATGGGAGGGATAACGGATCTTAAACCCTCCTACAACGATGTGCATGAGTAGTGTTATCCACACACTCATTTTTACTTCTCATACGCTCTTATTAATTTTGGACTGTCGGATCGAATGAATTAAAGAAAATCAATGGTAAAAAGTTAATAAATGTTGTGAGAAGTAAAATAAGCGTGTGACTAGTCATGTGTACTTTAATGTCCATTCCAACAAACATATAGGGTTTTGTTGTTGTTTTTTCTTCTGTTGCATACGGGTCTGAATATGAACGGGTTTCTCTTTATGTTTTGGGTTGTTGCTCTCCTTTTGCTTGGATCTGTTTTTTATGTTTTTATTTGTGTTTTCATTTTCGACCAAAAAATTATAGCGCACAGAAAATATTCAATTTGACTGATTTATACTAACAAAAAAAATAAAGTCGTTGTGGTTAAAAGTCTTCCCAAATATGAATACTAATGGTAACCAAGGTATTAAATATCGGTAATATCGGAAATATCGGTAGTCCGAAAACACGGAAATATCGATGGAAATATCGGGATAATATCGATATCGATAAAATTTCCATGGAAACCACGGAAATTGTAAGAAAAACTTGGAAATTTTTATTGAAACTTTGCAGGATGTTTATTTAGTCAATTATCTATTAGTTTATCACAAAAAATTGGAAGGAAATGCATTGCATGATGGATTTAACTGATTTAAGTTGATTATATAGCGAGCTGGCAAACATTGTGAATGTAGAAAATATGTAGTAATTAATGAAAGAAGTTTAAACACACCAAAATCATTTATATATAATGAATTAGTACAATATTTTACACTTTATACATTGCATGGTAATATTTTACACTTTATCCATATAAGGATTTGTCTGGTCCTGATGGTTAATGGTAGGAAAAACGAAAGCTTTAAAGAGCTTTCCTATCAATCACATTTGTCAATTGGCTTTATTACCAACTGCAGACTCATATATATCATTACATTCAATTGGCTTTATTGCATTCAAGTTTCAAGTTTTGACAGAAACCATTTTGACAAAATCACTCACACACACACGCACGCAACACACACACACGCACGCAACACAATTTATTATATCGAACGATTAAAAATTCAAAGATGTGAGAAAGTAAATTGAGTGTATGGGTAACATAATTTTTTAGCAAAATTTTAATGAGAGAGGAGATAATTTAGCTTCAAGTTGTATTATAAATAGAACCATCTGGACCCGAAGACCTTTAGATAGAGAGAAGAAAATAAGAGAGAGCAGGCAAAACCACTCACACAACTCACACACACGCACGCAACACACGTACACACCCACGGTTTTGACAAAACCACTCACACAACTCACACACACGCACGCAACACACCCACACACGCAACATACGCAAACCACCCTCAGATCAGAGAGTCTCGATCCTTCTTCTCTCCCTCCTCTCAGTCTCTCTCTCTCGATCCCAGTCCCGATCCCAGTCTCAGTCTCTCTCTCTCTCGATCCCGATCCCAGTCTCAGTCTCTCTCTCTCGATCCCAGTCTCTGTCCTCAGTCTCTCTCTCTCGATCCTTCTTCTCCGATCCTGATCCTTCTTCTCCCCCCATGTCTTCTCTGCAACTCCCCCCCCCATGTCCGCCGGCGCCGAGCACCATCACCACCTCCCCCCCATGTCTTCTCTGCAACTCCGCCGAGTTGCTTGGGGCCTTTTTATCGTCTTTCTCTCCCTTTCTCTCGGTGCAGCTAGGACAGTGGAACCCAGGAACTCTCCGACGAGTTCTCTTGATCTTTCTCCGAGTAGCACAGTTCCAAAATATCGCGATAGTTTCAAAAATATCGCGATATTATCGATATTATCGATAGTATCGCGATATTTTGACGACAACCCGTTGGATACCTATTAAAATATCGGTCCCGTGAAAAACCGATATTATCGGCATTTTGTTCCTTGATGGTAACACACTACCCATTTATACTATTTTGTTGGCGGTCAACTGCCTGCCAATTGCCAGTAGGTTTGAAATTCAGTGTAAGCATTTTTTGGAACATCCCATCAAATTGATATGTAAGAATTAAGTCTTGAATAATTCATGTATTCATACTTGTAATTAACATGCTTTTAACAAAAAATAAAATAAATTCGAGGGAGAGAAGACAATCAAGTTGAAATAATGCGTAAAAATAATCAAATTGAGATATTTCCTCACTCAACGTACAACAACTTAATTAGAAGTTAAAAACGCAATTTCTCTCGCAATCTTGTCTAATAGCATTACATAGCTTACGGCACGCTAGCGATTGATTTACAAATGCTGCCTATGTCAAAGACCAAGAAGTTGAGATTATTTGGCACCTTCGAATGGATTGTTATGTAATTAACATGCTCCTGACTAGAAGAGGAATGATTGTTGTTGATATTTGTTAACCTAAAAAATAAAACAAACTCGAGGTGGGAGAAAACAAACAATCTGGCCATAATAAAAAGAGGTAATTAGAAATACCTCATTTCGTTGAAAGGAAAGGTTATATGGAATCATGGATGCAGTTTGCAATGGACACCAACCTTCGAAACCGAAGCCCAAAGGAATAAAGCTCGTCACTTATCCACTAGGTTGGGAAGAAGGCTGGTACATCTATGTGTACAAGAAACATATTTAACAGACTCTTCAATCGTTTGGGTTCAAAGCCTAGAAAACTGACAGTCACTTGGTACTACAGTTTAGCTAGCCCATGCGAATAACCACCCCATAGCCACCAGTTTTCGAATTCTCCGCTCAAGCTCCATTGAAATTACATTTTACCCACCCATCCTTAGGTTTCATCCAAGTTTATTTGCCTGGGACCCTTGGTTCCTTCTTTGACAAATGCCATTGGTGGTACGCATCCAACCATTCCTCCGCATGAACACCAATCTCACCTGGCGGTGTTCGAAAACCATTCCACACCAGGTCATTCCGATCGAGCTAACCAAATGTTCCAAATAATCATCAATATCAAATCAAACGTGAGACTTACAAAATAGACGGTTCAAAATAGACTTATCAAATCAAACGTGGATTATGATATAATTGAATTTTTGCAAGGATAATCTATGAATTGAGATTTACAAAATAGACGGTTCAATCGTTAAAGTTCAACGTAGAGTGTATCCCACAACTAATCTCCATTTAAGAAAAAGAAAAAAAAAAGAAAAAAAAGAAAAGAAAAGGTTATCTCTTCACTTAAAGGGCATGTTGATCTATATATGTATAGAAATAAAAAAGCTGAAAGAGTTCTGATCGTTGCAAAAGAATATGGAGCATGTTAGTCTTAAGAGAACAGAAACACGTTGTCACATTGCAAGGTAAGGTGGTTGGTGATTGCAATTGTCAAATTGACAATGGGTATTGTTGTTGGTGATCATTGACTATAAGGGGGTGGTTGTGAGGAAAAAAGGGACAATTCCAAAATGATTACTCTCCAAGTAGTGACCTGCTTCAAATCCGCACCAAAACAATTCACAAGCTACAAGAATAATATAGTCCTTGCCTCCATGAATCCCATCTAAATACTCAAGCAATTCATGCTTGCTATAAAAGCAAAAATAAAGCCAAAGTTGAAGTTGAATCTTGGTCTAGAGGTATTCTTTTACATTTGTAATTGGAAGTCGTAAATTCAAATCTCGTTAATAGTTAAATAAATACCAAATTATTATAGCATATTTATTGTGTCTAATTTGAATTCTCACCATTTAATATAAATATATTGTTGCATAGAAATGCCTCACACGACCACGATGATGAGGGGGGTTTGGTTAATGGATCTCCGATGCCTATGTTAGTCTCTGAAAATAATGAATGTTTAGAGTTTTTTGTGTATAGAAAAGTCGTACCATTTTTTTGGGAGAAATTGGGTATTTAAAGGAGATGTGGCCAGCCATTTAGGGTTAATTTGGTGAGAATATTCTCAAGATATTGTGTAAATAATATTTTAGAATTAACGGTAATTATCCCAGAATTAATGTTATTAGAATTACTTACTTAATAGGATTTGTCTTCAATTGGAAATGTATTAATGATAGGATTTATAAATAATACTATCATTAAATACCTTTGACTTTTTCCATGTGAAGCGGAGCTAGCAGTTGTCATTTGCTACCAGCATGTCCTAGGATGCTGAGCTGCGTACAGGATGTCGTGCTCATTTAATAGGGACAATCTTGTCTTTCTTGGCTAAAAGTCTATGTGTCACCTCCAAGATTTTTGGGATGAGATTATTTTTGGCTACACAGTAAGGAGACTCCCTTAAAAATGGAACTCTCTATGAACTCTATGTCACCTCATTTTTTACGCATTGTTTTATTATATCAGCCCCAAAATATAAGATGGCAAAAGTTCATGGAGAGTCTTATTTTGAGAGTCTTCTTAGCATTTCTCATTGTTGCATATGACACTTACAACAATAACGAAAATCAATCATCTTTATGCATTATAGTGCAAATTCAATCCCTACTAATTTTTCTTTCTCAAACAATTAATTATTTAACACACTGATACCGTTACTCTTCTAAAAAGATGTAAATATTGCTATACTAAAAAAACAAAAATAAACCCAAAGTTGTCAACCAAATCCAAACCTCATAAAAAACAAAAGAGAATATTAAAATAATGAAAAGGAGGTCCCCACGTCAACAACATTGGAATAGTGGTGGGCCCAAAAGTTAGTCCACCAACTCCCTTCATCAAACGCATGAGAAATCTCCAACCGCACCACCCACATACATCAAAAAATTTCACTGTGACTAGAATTCAGATGGTGCACCGTGTGTACGCAATTTCCCCTCTCTCTCTCTCTCTCTCTCTCTCTCTCAAAATCCGCTTCCACTTCTTCCTCAGCGCCAAAAATTCCTGAAACGCATAACGAAATGTCGACCGAGACGCCACCGAATTTCTGGGGCGACATGCCGGAGGAGGAGTACTACACCTCCCAAGGAGTGCGCAACACCAAATCCTTCTTCCAAACCCCCAACGGCCAGATCTTCACCCAGTCCTTCCTGCCCTTGGATCAAAAAGTCAAAGCCACCGTCTTCATGACCCACGGCTACGGATCCAACACCGGCTGGCTCTTCCAGAAAATCTGCATCCACTACACCACCTGGGGCTACGCCGTCTTCGCCGCCGACCTCCTCGGCCACGGCTGGTCCGACGGCATCCGCTGCTACCTCGGCGACATTGAAAAAATCGCCGCCACCTCCCTCTCCTACTTCCTCCACGTCCGCCAGTCCGAACCCTACGTCTGCCTTCCGGCCTTCCTGTTCGGCGAGTCCCTGGGCGGCTTAGCCACCATGCTCATGTACTTCCAATCCGCTTCCGACACGTGGGTGGGCTTGATCCTCTCGGCCCTGCTCTTCGTCAAATCGGAAAACATGAAGCCCAGCAATGTCCACCTCTTCCTGTACGGCCTCCTCTTCGGAATCGCCGACACGTGGGCGGCTATGCCGGACAACAATATGGTGGGGAAGGCGATCAAGGACCCTGCGAAGCTGAAGAACATAGCGTCGAATCCGAGGAGGTACACGGGCCCACCGAGGGTGGGGACAGTGAGTGAGGGAGACCGCTAGGATGTGCAAGTACTTGCAGGACAATTTCTCGCGAGTGACGGCGCCGTTTTTGACAGTGTATGGGACGCAGGGCCGGCCCAGGCCCAGTGCAAGCAGGGCGACCGTCCAAAGCCCAAAATAATTGGGGGCACCAAAATTATTAGGATGGTATATTTATATATGTTTTCATAAGAGTATAAATTTATAAAATTTGGTTCAATGACAAAGAAATTTAACTAGAACTGGTGGTTTTGTTGTTTAAAATTAATGAAGAGGTCTTGGGTTCAAAACACCATGTGTGCTTATTTACTTTTCAATTTTTACAAATTTTTGTTTGGTTGTTAATTTATTTTTAATTAGTAGCTAGTAGCTATGTGAGTTGTTATTTTTAAAACATTTGTTCCAATTCAAGTCTAATCTTCAACAAAGAGTAATGTGTTGACCAAAATTTTAGATCAAATTTACAAATCATATGTCGTGTCATAAAAAAGTTTAATTTAGTACCCATTTATTACTTATAAATATCAACTAAAGACTCAAAAACATCATTATTTTTTTAGTCCCATATTGACAATGTTAGTAAATAAGAAAAAACACCTCACGATTCATACAAAAACACTTTAAAAGTTCAGATGGAAAACAAAACTCATATTTATCTACTTGTAAACA
This sequence comes from Cotoneaster glaucophyllus, assembly GCA_036320875.1. NCBI lineage: Eukaryota > Viridiplantae > Streptophyta > Magnoliopsida > Rosales > Rosaceae > Cotoneaster > Cotoneaster glaucophyllus. Next base: position 19,327,705 of record CM070068.1, on the reverse strand, counting down.
CGGAGTTTTTTTTTTGTTTCCTTCTCACGATACAAAATAAATTAGTTTTTCCATGTTTCTAAATTATTAAGTTTGAAGTGTTTTTCTAAGTATAATTTTATCGATGTCTTACGTGTGAAAACAAATAATTTTCTTATATAAAATGAGGGCATATTTTGTGGCATCGCCCCGGGTCTCAAAAAACTCTAAACCGGCCCTGATAGGACGGCCGACGGGGTGACGTGTCCGACGTCGTCGCAGCAGCTGTACGAGAAGGGATCGAGTGAGGACAAGACTTTGAAGATGTACGATGGGATGTACCATTCGTTGATACAAGGGGAGGCGGACGAGAACGTGGAGATTGTGTTGAGGGACATGCGAGAGTGGATTGACGAAAGAGTTGGGAGGTATGGTAGGCCCAATATTTGAAGCAATAGAACAATATCTTTCTTATCCAATAAAATACACCATAAATGCACACTCTACGTACAAATGCTAAGGGGACTTTCTCAAAATTGAGATTTTCTTCAACGGTATGTTTCTGGATAATAGTATAATATTAACACGAAAATTAAGATGACAAAAAGTTTATGACCACTTTGAGAGTCTCCTTAGCATCAAATGTACTTTAATTGTCAATTAAATAGCTATCTGATTTGATGGAAGATAACGAGTTTCAAACTCTTCAACAACAATACGTCATATATACATTAATGGTCATTCCAACAAGACTGATTTTCCTGGTATGTACAAGTACAACGACTGATTTGTAGTCAAAAGACTTATCGAATATGAATACTAACACTAACACACTAGCGATTTATACTATTTTGTTGGCTATGCCTTTGGAAATTCAATGTAAACATTTTTTGGAACATCCCATCAAATTGTAATGTATGAACTAAGTAATGAATAATTCATGTATTAATACTTGTAATTAACAGGCTTCTGACAAAAAATAAAATAAACTCGAGGGAGAGAAGACAATCAAATTGAGATAATGTGTAAAAATAATCATATTGAGAAATTTCCTCACCCGACGTACATACAACAACTTAATTAGAAATCAAAAGCGCAATTTCTTTCACAATCTTGTTTAATAGCATTACCTAGTTGTGGCACGCAAGCGAGTGATTTACGTATGCCGCCTATGTCAATGACCAAGAGATTTACGTATGCCACCTATCAGTGGCGGATCCAGACTTTTATCATTGGGTGGTCCCAGTATTAGAGTTGAACGGGAAGAGTCTGGATCTCTCCCAAGGCCCATGATCAAATTATCCGGGCCGTTGAAATTTGATTCAACGGCTACAAACAGGATGTTCCTTTAAAAGTTATAATAATTGTAGCCGTTGGATTAAATTTCAACGGCCCAGATCACTTGATCATGAGCCTTTGATGGGAAAGATCCGGACCGAATCTCTTCCCGAGTTGAACTATCCAAAATCGGGTTGAACCCATCAAAATTGGTGTTGTACTATTCGAAATAACATTGTTTAAACTAATTGAGTATGATTTTCATGTATTATATCGTTCCATGTTCTTAATTTCTACACATTCAATTATTAAAACAAAAATTCATATCAATTAATGGAGCTAAAAACATATGTATATTTGTTCAATAACAAAACACACACACACACACACACACACACACACACATATATATATATATATATATATATATAGAAATTAACCATCACATGATCAAATCAATATAAAAAATCATAAATTACAATCCAAGCACTAACTAGTATCTATTAGGAATCTAACATTTTTATTCGATACACATCAATTTAATAGCATTCTATTTTGGACTAAAATTAGAAAATTTATTTAATTTTAGAAATTAGGACACTATTAAAATAACAAAAATAAAATTAAGAAATGAAGTGGTGGTTGAAAGGAGAGAGGTGGACAGGTGGTGGCTAGGTCAGATAGGGTTAGAACGAAAATGGAAAATGGAAAATGGAAAATGGAAAATGGGGAGAGAGGAAAAAGGGATTGGGCATTGAGAGTACCGATTAGGATGTCTTATATAAAATATTAAAATGGGAATTAGGCTCACACGTTCATTTTACTTGTATTGGACTCAAACAGAGCGTTTTGGCCGATTCAGTTTAACAAGAAAACAACATTCTTCTTCCTTTTCCATCTGCAGTTTGCACATAGAGTCGCCGCTGCTGCATATCTCCCCTCCACACAACTTCAGGCCGTCGACCACCCTAATCCTTGAATGGATCCGCCTCTGGCACCTATGTCAATGTCAATGACCAAGTGAATTAAATCATGAACAATTAATGTGTTATTTGTCAACCTAAAAAATAAAACAAACTCGAGGGGTAGAAAACAATCAATCTGGCCATAAAAAACAGAGGTATTTTGAAATACCTCATTTCGTTGAAAGGTAATATGGAAATTGGAATCATGGATGCAGTTTGCAACGGACACCATCCTTCGAACCCGAAACCCAGAGGAATAAATCTTGCCACTTATCCACTAGGTTAGGAAGAAGGCTGGTACTTCTATGTGTACAAGAAATAAATTTAACAACCTTTCAATCATTTGGGTTCAAAATGTTCTCTCTGGTCTCTACAAAATAAGACACAGTACTTGAACTATTTCAGCAAGAATAGTAATTTAATTTAATTTAAGATCACTCTCATTGTACTCAAAATTTTCGACCTACTGTAGGATTTTAATTACGGTACTAGACTCAATTTTTCGATCCATTGTGGAAAGCCTATGTAGATATGAATGTTATTTGACAAGAATGAAGGTAGGTACATTTATGTGTAAAAGAAATGTATTTGACAAGACCTTTCTTCCAACCGTTTGATTAGGGCTCAACTAATTATGTTGTACAAAATGTTGTCCAACCAAAAACTCAGTTGTTCGAGAATAATCCCATGTCTGTGTCTGAGAAACACAAAATTAATATACAATTTATATGTGGAGGGTTTACATCCATTGTGTTCCTCGGATTCTACTGATTGCAAGAATAAAAATAGCACTCAACTAATACACTAACCCTCTCTCCTCAGTTGTCAGACCTCAATACAGGACGCTGGCATTTAATGTGCCACTTATGTAGACTGGCATACTAACATTTTTTCACCTATCAGCCAGACGTTAGACAATAAAGTGATAGACGATCAGTCGAGAAGGCTCTCCTTTTCAGAATGGTGTGAGCCTGCCCTATCTCTTCGAGCGTTACCCCAAGTACCTTTACGTCCTATCTTGGGTCTCTATCATTAACTGCGATTCGCCATGTGGCTTAATTGTTTATTGACAGACCTGTCCTTGGAGACTTGGGGCATAAAGCTTTTAGCCTGCCTACGTGACATGGTTGTCATAAAGTTTTTTATATATCCTGGTCGATCTGGGATTATAAGAGGTCAACTTTAGTGCTCGGGAGCATTCGTCTCTAAGCCCCTTAGACTTTGGGCTTCTTGAACTTCTTTGGGCTTTTCACAGATTCTTTCCCAATCTGCAACACTATATAGGTAAAAAAGTATCATGCATTAACATCTATATATTTCTAATACCTTTTAACCTTTTAACTTTGCCCTTCCTCCCCATAATCTTGTGTAATAGCAGCACTTAGTTGTGACACGCTAGCGATTGATTTGCATATTCTGCCTACGTCAATGACCAAGAGATTTAGGGTAAACATTTACTTGGCACCTTCGATGGGAATCTTATGCGTTCATACTTCTAGTTAACATTCTCCTGACTAAAGTAGGTATGATTGTTGTTGTTATTTGCCTAAAAAATAAAATAAACTCGAGGGGAAGAAGACAATCAATCTGGCATAAAAACAGAGGTATTTTGAAATACCTCATTTCATCGAAAGGGTTTTTTTAGATATGGGTGCATGTTTGCTTTCACGTTCACCATCTGAAAGGACACCAACCTTCGAACCCGAAACGCAGAGGAGTAATGCCTGGCATTCATCCACTGGGCTGGGACCGAGGCCGATACATTCATGTGTAAAAGAAAAGCATTTAAGGTACTTTCATTTGGGTTCAAATATCCTCACAAAATAAAGACACAGTAGTTCAGCAAGAATAGTAATTTAATTTAATTTAATTTAATTTCAAAGCATCCATTTGCTTTTCACTTCTTTGATTTAGCTTTATGAATAAGAGAATTTGAAACCCTAATTTTAGCAAGGGGATTTTAAAGCTTAGAAAAATAATAGTCACTTAGTCCTACGGTCTAGTGGTATTCGTTGCATTATCTTCACTTGTAAGTAACATGTCTTATGTTACATTATTGTGAATGTTGAGTTCAATGCCAATTTATCTCCGCACCTCTTAGACCATCTCCAACCTTTAGGCTAAAACCTAAAAATTTTAGCCCAGAAACAACTTTTCTGCTCTAGTCCTTCTGGCCTAAATTTTTTGTCACATCCCGACCCAGGGTCCACCACATCACGGGCCCGCTCCACCACCATAGCACAATATTGTCTGCTTTGGGCCCCGACTACGCTCTCACGGTTTTGTTTCTGGGAACTCACACAAGAACTTCCTGGTGTGTCACCCATCATAGGAGTGCTCTCGCGCGCTACTCGCTTAACTTCGGAGTTCCTACGGAACCCGAAGCCAGTAAGCTCCCAAAAGGCCTCGTGCAAGGTAGGGATGAGAATATACATATAAGGATCACTCCCCTGGGCGATGTGGGATCTCACATTTTTTAACCCGAGATTATTAAAAAATAAATTTAGGCTAATTTTTTCTTTTAAAGTAATTTAAAAAAAAATAAAATTATGTACACTATCATAATTTAATTTTATGAACATTTTCACGTAAAAATATTTAAATTCCGATAAATATTGAAAAAATCACTAAATTCGTGTAAATTTTGAGTTAAATAATTTTTTAATTATTTTAGCCGTTGGATTTAAATTTGGGCCGTTAGATCTTTTTTTTACCGTCAGATTTTATTATATTCGATCTCAATCGTTGGATTCAATAAATCATAGGAGACATGCCCGTGTGGGTGGAGTCCCCACTGGTGGTGCCCACACCATTTTCTGGGCTAAATCCTAGGGGGAATTTGGCTTTTGTTTGGCTTTTAACTTTTAGCCCACACATTTAGCATGGGTTGGGTTGGGGTTTAGAGGGAATAAAACCTAAAAAATAGCATTTAGCCCAGGGTTGGGTTTGGTCTTAGTGTAAATTAATATATCATTGTATAAAAAACCAAGAAAATAACTAAAGCCTTTTATTAAAAAAGAAATATAAGAAGCTCACACTATGGTCTAATAGAATTCCTTATCACTTGTTTACTTGTAGGTGAGATTTTTTATTTTTATTTATTTTTATTTTTTGGGGAATACAAAGATATTATGTACACCAAAAAGGTCATGAATTTGGGCTGAAGCACGCAATGGGCTAACGATAGCAAATTTGTATCAAACTCTTCATACACGAGACTTGAACATAAAATCTTTATTTAAGCATTCCACAGTGGTTTAGGCGAGTTTAATGTTTATATGAAAGAATCTGGCACCATTAGTTTGATTCGTATTAAACTATTGGTACTAGGGGTGGGCACGGGGAGGGCCAAGCCGAATTTCACTGGAATCGGACCTGACCCGTTTAAAAATGCAACGGGGCGAGCCGGGACGAGTAATGGAATTTTTGAATATGGAACCGGACCGGTTCGAGCCGGGTCCACGGGTCATTTGGAACAAATTACTGTATCTGTGTATTATCTCTTTGCTGAGAGAGAACATGAACCTTCTATCCAACAAAGAAGTAGATGGAAAAATTAACTTGAACTGAATAAGATGGAAAAACTAATTGTTTGGTCATAGAACATGAATCTTTTATCCAACACAATAAATAAATAAATAAATAACTTGAATTGAATTAGATGGAAAGAAACAAACACAGATTTTCTAGTGATAGACTTTCCTTGCATCTCTACACACAATCTGCAACCCATACTTTCTTTGCTCTTTGTCCCGTCTATTGAATCTAAAACCAATACATAATCTGCACACCTCTCCATGCATCTCCACCCATTTTCTTCTCCATAATTGAAATGAAAATTCTTATCACATCTTCACAAATAGCACAAAATCTAAATATTTAGAACTCATACACTAGCATCAAATCAATAACCCAAAATCCCAAAATCTAGAAAACCCTAGGTTACTCTTCCGAAATCCCTAAAATTGAATACCTTTCATTTGAAGATTTGGCCTCGACAAAAAACCGTTAGGTGGTGTCCGAGTTGAGAGAAGCTAATGGTGGTGGTCTGCTCGACTTCACATGAGCTGAAGGAGGAAGCTCAACTATCGAGATTCGAGAGGGAGTCTGAGAATCGAGAAGGAGGAGAGTCACTAAGTCTGAGATAGACGATCAAGATTTGAGATGGAGGACTGAGTTGTGGTCGCAACGGCTGTGATGGGGTGACGATAGTGGTGAATCGATGATGATCTGGGTTCGGCGACATTGTCGAGGAAAGATAGGAAATTAGGGGAAAATATGAGTTTATGTGGGATAGGAGGCTAAGAATACAGGAAGCAAATCCCATCCATTAATATTCCATTTTACGAACGGGCCAGTTCGGGGCCCCGTGCCTTTAAAGATTTGGATTCGGCTCGCCCCGGAAATACCACTGCTCCGCCCCGCCCCGTCCCATTTCTTTTTAAAAAAAATCAGACCCGTCCCGTACCCGCCCCGATCCGCGGGTCCTGGACTAGTTTGCCCACCCCTAATTGGTACATTGGTGTGAGTTTGATAGGACTGAATTTTAGAAGCATCACACTCATGAGTTCAACATATTGAACTCAAAAATAAGAATCTCTCATTGCACTCAACTTTTCTGACCCAATGCAGGAGTTTGATAATTGGTATCTCTCAATTTTTTGATCCACAGTGGAAGGCCTATGTAGAGACGAATGCTACTCTACGATGTTACTAAATGACTATATACATATAAATATAAATGCATGGATCCGAAGGGACTTATTGATGAAATTTTACTGCATGCAGCCCATTGGGCCAATTAGTAGAGATATCTGTTTTTACAATACCCTAGTTCAGCTTGGGCCTCAAGCCGAACATTAAAATCTCAACTAATATTCGAACATTAAAATCTATACAGAGGTTAGTTCATTTTGTTTTATTTATTTATTAAAAAGTAGACATTTATATAATAATTTTTTTTATAAAGATTTATCTATATACGATAAGTTAACATTGGGTCACAATCTACTTTTTGTGAAAAAGGGGACAACTGGTAGCAAGTCACTATTACTCACTCTTTTCGGGCCCGAAGAGGCTATAGAGAATTTCACCCTGCCGTAGCCACAATCAAGCAGACTCACCAGCTCAGAAAAGTGGAATGTCGTGGTGAAGCCACCAGTTCGTCTCCTTATTTAAAAAAAAAAAAAAAAAAAAAAAAAACTTAATAGTAACTTTTCTACATGTCGTTTTTGTATTTATACAAGCTGAATTTAGAAATTCTTTCAACGAAAGGATAATTGAGTGTCACTAAATTAATCTGTTAGTTTATTTATTTATTTATTATTTTTTTCATACAAGAAGTATCTCACCAATACAACTCCAATATCACATGAGTGGATAACGTACTTTTAACACCTGGATCAAAATGTACGCTAAAGTAAAACCAAATACCTCAAAAAGCACATGTATAAGAATTTGAATTCGAATTAGGAGTTTCAACGTTTGCTCACTTTCCACTAGGGGTGGGCATAAAACCATGGAACCGCGAAACCGAATCGATCCTTGACAAAATAAACCCTAAAAAACTATGTTGCCCAAAAAAGTCAACTTAGGTTCAAGAACCGAACTAACAGTTCAAACCGATTCCAATCCCGATTCATGCATTGTGAAAACCCTATAAAACGAACCGAACCGTGTATTAATTCTTTGTTTTTATAATATTTAATTAATTTAAACCCATCTTGTACCATCATTTTAAGCCCAGTATCAACAAAACTCGGCCCACAATCCATTAACTAATTTGTAGAGTTTGAACGAGACCGAGTTATGTAGCCTATACATCCACCATGAAATTCAAAGCAAGGCCTTCATAATCCTTTTCATCGTACCGAAATGACAGGAGCTCCCGAAACATACACCAAGCAACAAATATTACTTCACACTGAGAGACCAAGCACTTTTTACATTCTAAAAAGCAAAATTAATTCCAAATGAACAAGAGAAGGTATATAATATATTATGACATAAGTTTATGATAATGGAGATGATGCAGATATTCAAGAAATATATATACTTTTGGTTAGAACCATAAATCGACATGACCAAAATCGAAATTGGCCGAACTATACGGTTTTACTAATAAATTAAGTTAAACCGTACTGAACTGAACTGTTAATATTTTTCAGCTCCAATTCTGATTTAAAAGTGAAACTGGACTGAACAAATCGTGTCCACATCTACTTTCACTAGTTAGTTTAGTTGAAATTTCACGGAAGATTGTAGTTTGTTAATTGAAATATCAAAGCAAAATCCATAAGGAATATCGAATCATAAGCTGGCATGAACCGAACTAAAACTAGCGCAAACCAAATTGTTTAATTTTAATAATAAATTAAAAGAAACCTTCATCGCAAAGAACTGAATCGTTGATATTTTTTTATTATATCAGTTAATTTAGTTGAATTCGACAGAAGATTGTAGTTTGTTAATTGAAATATAGAAGCAAAAGTACAATAACATGTGTGATTGGTACTAGGCAGTGGCCCAAAATTCAGAAGACAGAATGACGTGTCCTAACAATACACGCTTTATTTTATTTCTATTTGTTTTCATTTTTCATTTTTTTTTTTGTATGATGGGAGTGAGTCATAGGATTTGGGGGACTACGTGTTGGAGTGCGCGCCTTCACTTGTCGAGGTAGGTGGAAGATGTACACCTCTAAATCCCTATTCGCCACGTGACTCAACCTTGACCGACGATCAGAGTGGAGCCCCACGTTTAACCCGTGTTCCCTCCACCTCAATCGGATACGTTGGACCCACCCACTGGTGAAGCAACTTGTTAGGAGAGCACAATACCCTTAATCATCCTTTCTCAATCAAATTAAAGTTTCATAATTTTGGACTTTTCCAGTGTAAAGTTTGGGGCAGCTATTAATTATTTATATTATATTCCCGTGCTGTTCAAATCGATTTAGACCGTTCGTTTAATTCGAATTATTAAGAAACTAATTACAAGTGATTAGCTAGTATAAATCTATTCAAGTACATGAATTTCTTCTGGTTCGCTATTTAGATTATTGGATTTGACTGAAATCGGCCCATTATAAAGTTAGGGTGTTTAAAATATCGGTATCGATGAAAATATTGATATGTAAATTTATGGAATATATCGAATATCGGTTGCTGTCGATTGAAATTATGGAAATTTAAAATGAAACTTTGGCATTTTCAAACTTTGGTTTGGTTGCAAGTGGCCCCTTACTATAGTGGTGGAAATGAGTTGAGCTATTGCATGATGGCTTGGGTTCGAACCCTGTCGGTGGCTAATACAACATCTAATCTTATAAAATCTATTGTTGGACAAAAACAAAAACAAAACAAACAAAAAAAAATCGATATTTAACAAATATGTCAAAAATATCGACGATGTATGTCGATTTTAGCTTACACTAAAAGAATTTCTCCGGTTGGTATAAGGTAAAGTTTGGACTTCACTCCACATTTCCATATATTTCTTTGATTTTTTAGATATTTTCATGAAAATATCAACTGTGTCGAAGAAACTTTAAACACTGGTATGCAACAACTAATTATGAATGTTAAAATCTTTTTCTAGGACCGTCATATGTTGACCCAAATTGAAGAAAGAAAAAAATTGGGTTCGAAAATCCTAAATTGTCCAGCTGGCACAGACAGTCATAGTCATTCATGGAATATTGGAAATAGAGGCATGCATTTTGCTTAGGAAATAAAAGTACAAATAATAATTCAAGACTGCTTCCTCATGGCAATGAGAAAGTCAAGCTTAATAATTAAAGCACATGTGAAATATGTAGCACCGGCTGGCTGGTATACATATGGCTTTGTGGATTTGACCACTTTGCTTTTGAATTTCAGAATGTTCATACTAACCAATTTCTATTTACAAAACATCCATTTGATAACTATTTAGTTTTTTCATATTGTTTTAGAGATAGAAGAGAAATACATAAAAAAAAATTTAAAAAAAAAAAGAAAATTAAAATCTTCTGCATCTTTTAAATACTTTTTAGATCAAACATTGGTTCCATTTTAAGATTTGATTAAGCCGCCTTAAACAATAGCCATGTCGGCGTTTTTATATTTACTTAAATTACATGTCATTATTTTATTTTTTAAATTAAAATGCTAATTATTGAATTCCAAATATATCCTTTTAGGCTAATATTTCTTTGTACGTGACCTTTATTTTAGGAAGTAGTTTCTGGTTCGTTGAATTTGATGAGAACGTGGATTTCTCTCCCACGTTTGATTTTGTGATCTCCCATTTTTGAATCTTGAATGGCTTTATCCAATTCAATTAATGGTTGTTTTCACAATTTTATATTATTATCATTTGAGATAATTAGACGTAGGCTTTTTTTATTAGCACCCCACGTACTGTTGAATACACCCCACATTCAAATTTGATATTAAATGACTTATACACTCTACTATGCAATGCCAATTTTGACCTTATTAGGTTTTAAAAAAAAATAAAAAAATTATGAATAAACCCCAAATCAATTTTGACATATTATTTATCTACTTTTTTTGTCTTCCCAACAAATGTAAGCAAAATGATGAAACTGCCGGATTAGAACTTGAATGGAGTGCGAAGAAATTAACGATATTTCTTTATGTTTGTCGTCTCACGGCATAACCCCAATTTAAAGAAATGATAATAGTAATAAAATGGCTAAACACAATCTCTGTTCTGCAATTCAACACCAATAAATATGTTTTTTTTTCATACATCTGAAAATGCAATGAAACTACATCAACATTCACAGCTATGTTTTTGCCAATCTGGGCAAAGTCCTAGTGCCATTCACATTACAAGAGACCTTCTGATTGTTCTCCTTTCCCTTGCTGCTTTTACCCTCGAATTTTTGTCATTAAACCTCAGCGTATTACCTCGTCTGCCACCTTCAATAGACTCTCAGCAGCCTCATCTTCCTCCAATCTTGATTGTGACTGAGTTTTATAAGATGTGAGTGTATAGAAAATGTGGGGTGTATATAGAAAATATGGGGTGTATATAGAAAATGTAAGGTGTATGTTGAGAATGGGGGTGATAGGGTGATATGGGGAAGTAAATGGGGTGTATTAAGATAAATTTTAATTGAAAAAGTAAATGTGGAGTGTATTAAGTATGTGGGGTTTATTCAACAATATGTGGGGTGTAAATATAATAAGCCTTAGACGTATATGTGACTTTCTATTTACTCTTTGTTTTCAACAACTTAATGGTGGTACGTTCTGCCATTAACTCTCTATTTTCAGCGGCTTAATGCTAGTACGTTGAGCAGGTTTCATCAAGATTCTTTACTGCTTCAAGTTTTATCAAGAGGCTGGTAAGTTGATCCATCTTCTTAGTCTTTTAGTAGTTTATGTGAATACAAAATTGCTCTAAATTATTACTTCATAAAGAAAAGCTACGTTCTTTGCCTACTAAAGCAATGATCATTTGCAAATTTTAACTTGTGAAGAGGGTTTTTATTCGGCAATTTTTTGGGGGACATATTTTTTGAATTTTGAAATTCAAAGATAAAGATGACATGTACGTCATTAGTTTTCCAAATTGCAAATTAAGATGATATGTATCCCATTAATTTTTCAGGTTTTGTTTCTATTTGGAATGATGTTGGAACGTTGGAATCCCTCCTGCGTTGGAACGTTGGAAAAATAAAAAATAAAAAATGGCAAAAAAGTTGGAGGAAGTCAAAGAGCAAAAATTGCCGAGTTGTTTGTGATAAACCAAAGAAGCCTAAATCAACTACGCTTGCTGCTGCAGTATAATCTTGCTGTGATATTGTTGTGGAAGCAAATTTCCGCCTTCTCCTTCTTGGACAAAATTGCACCTACAAAACAATTAACAGCTTAGGTCAAGGCTAAGAGCCTCACGCGTCCACGATGAATGGGGGGGCTTTGGCCGAAAAACCTCCGATGCCAAAGTTAGAATTTAGAGAGAATGAGTGTTTAGAGAATTATGGGATTTTTGCCAAAGTGTTGGACTGAGTGTTTGGTGAAAATAGGAGCCTATTTATAGGGCTAGGCCGGTCCACTTTTGAGAAGAAGTGGCCGGCCATAATGTGATTTTTTAGGTTGAAATCTTGGTTTAATTAGCCAATTTATTGGCTAATTAAACCTAAAGGAAATAAATGGGGAGTTATAGAGTTTATTGTCTAATTTAATTTGGGTAATAAAGTGGAGAAAATAGGAATGGTAAGGAGCAAAGAAAGGTGGCCGGTTTTGACTAGCTTTGGGAATAAATTGGATATATTTTATGGTTAATTGGGTGATTTAATTGATATTTAATGAATTAATTGGGTAATTAATCCATTAATTAACCAATTAACATATTATTTTGGAGGTTACTTTGCAAAAGGGAATTTGATGAGATAATTTTGAATTTGTTACCTTCTTTGGGCACTTTTGACTTGGTTGAGAGATGATTGCCTGCTGCTCGCGTGTAGGAATCCAGTATGCCTCAAGGGTATTTTTGTCATCTTTTACCCAAAAATCCACGTGTCGCCTTGTGATTATTTTTGGCTCCACAAATGCCCCCACACCTGTTGGGCTGCTCGCAAGAAAGGGCAGTAGGTGTAGAGATTTTCTTGCTTTTGGGAAACTTAGGACTGCTTCCTATTTTGATGTAGATTCCCTTTTCAATAGGAAATTAGATCCTTCTAAGAAAGGGAAATAAATTTCTCTCAAAGCCTGGTTTGGGCTGCCTCGTTCGCGCTGCTTTCCAAAAATAAAGAAACTGCTTGAGTTTGATTTCTCAGCTGCCATAGATAAAGCAGTTAAGGATGAAGCTACCGAGATCGGAGCAGTGGCTGCTGTCCCCTGACCATTCGCTGCCTAGTTGGTCTTCAAGCATTCAATCTTTTGAACTATGTGGCATTCTCGCACTGTAAAGCAAACCCATATGGGTGTCGGGGAATTGGTTTACCCTCTCGCGCTGGAGAACAATTAGTTTATCATCTCGCACTAGAGAGCATACCCATATGGGTGTCGGGGAAATGGTTTACCCTCTCGCGCTGGAGAGTAATTAGTTTATCCTCTCGCATTGGAGAGCAGACCCATAAAGGGTTTTGAGCAGTTGTTGTAGACAGCTGTTGAGCCAGGCTTATGAATAACTTCTTGAATCTTCATTGAGAATAAAGAAATAAATCAACTGTGCTGGAAAGTAGAAACTGCATAACAAACTGAATAATCTTCGACTTGAGAGGCCTTGTTCATCAAGTTGCTAAAGACTTTGAACTTATTTGGAAAAGCCCAAACGGGGTTCAGGGGGTGATAGAGACTTTTCCTGCTTGTGTAGGCCGTTTCGTTGATCCCTCAAGATACTCGTCGCATCGACCCTCATTTGTTAGCTTCTCAAGGTACTGCTTCCACTTTAGGCAGCCAGTGCTAGTGTGGCCCGGTCCTTGATGGAATGCGCAATATTTTGTATGATCCAGCTTGGTAAGATCGCCTTTCATGGTTGGAGGCAGTTCGAACCAAGGTTCATCCTTGAGCTTGCGGAGAATTTGGCCAATTGGAACTGTGAACTTGGTGAATGTTTCAGGTGCTGAGTCTTCTCTGGTCGGGAAACGTTCCATGTGCTCCGACTCGTTTTTGTTAGACTGCTTGGCTTCGTCCCACAGTGCATGCTTTTCTGCCAAAACATACGAAGCTTCTAGGGTCAGTTCTTCTCCCATGATCAGTTTTCCGAATAAAGGGTGTTCGGTGGGAAGCCCATTTCTGAACGCTGCCGTTGCTATATCCTTGTTGCAGCCAACAATCTTGGCCTTCTCTGCTTTGAATCTCTTAACATAGTCGCGAATTGTCTCCCAAGGGTTTTTTACGATGCTGAAGAGATGGTCAGATGTCTTTTTGATTGAGCGGTTAGACGAATACTCCTTAGTGAAAATAAAGGAAAGTTCGTTGAAACTTCGGATCGACTGCGGTGGTAGAGTGTGAAACCAGTCTTGCACCTCGCCTTGCAAAGTTGTGGCAAAATTTTTGCACATAAGCGCATCGTTGTTCCTATAGAGGATCATGGTACTGTGGTAGTGCTTAAGATGTCGATCCGGATCTCCGCTCATCTCATTCGTAAATGGCGACATGCTTATGTTGGTCATGTCTCGTCGAAGCACATCGTCAGCAACCCCGTTCCGTTGGAAATTATGCAATCGTTCGGACATGAGCCTCTCAACTTCTTCTTGAATTTGCCTCTGCTGGGGCAGTGGAACTTTCGGCTGCCCCCAGTCATGACTTATGGGTCTGGGCCTCTCTTCCCTATGCTCGACTTGTCTACGTCGTGGCTGCGGTGCATGTGGCATGTACCTAGCAGGCGAACGAGCTGCTCGCAGGCTGCCGGTTGAACTTGAGTCGGATTGAGTGACTGTTTCTCTCCTTCTGCCATGCTGCCCACTCCGATATGAGGTGGAGAATACTCTTTGCGAGCCTAGTTGTGGATGAACACTTGGCTTGGAAGGTTGTCCATGTTGATAATCGGAGTGTGAACATATGCTCGTTCGTGGGCTTGATCGGGAATGCACGCTCCTCCGTGCTCTAAGACGAGAGTATACGCTATCCCAAGAACCCAGGCGGTAACGTAAACTGCCAGAACACTCGGATCGTGGCTGGTTGACGGGCTGCTTGCCGGGGCACTGGTGGAGAGGTTCGTCTGCCCTTGTCCTACTTCGGGACACCTCGTCCGGGGCACGTTGGATCTCGGTGCGCTGCAAAAGTTGATTCACCAAGGTTGTCTGTTGTGCAAGGGCGCTCGTCAATTCTATGACTTGTCGAGACAAGTGTTGTTCGCCATTTGGATTGGAAGAGCTTGGAAGAAATGTGCCTCCGTGAATAGTGGAAAGGTGGTTGACTCCGGGCGCGAGACTTGAGTTGGGAAATGTCAAATCCGCGAAGAAATGTGGTGAAAATGCCCCTGGCTCGATGGTTGAGATAGTCTTGGGCCGACTTGGGCTGCTTGAAAGGCCATAGGAGCAGGATGGGTCGTAGAAGCAGGATGCTCGGCGACAGCAGGCTGGGCCACGTGAGTGGGCTGCTCAGTGGGAGCAGGCTGGGCCACAAGAGTGGGCTGCTCGACTGGAGTAGGCTCCTCGGCGTGTGGCACACGTGGGTGTGAGGCTTGGGCCATGGCTTTGGCGGCATGGGCCTTGTGCGGTACAGCTTGGACTTGCCTTGGTGGTGCGATTTGGGCCATGGTAGTGGTGTCATGGACCTCGCAGCGGATGGTCACCGAGGTGGTTGCCATAGTAGAGCTTCGTGGTGGTGCCGCCCCTCCTAAGATCATATTTAATCTTGTGGATCGCCGCGGACCCATTTCTTGAATATTGGAATTTTCACTTGTTGAATTTTCTAAATTTCTAGCCATTATATTTTTTCTTTTTCCTTTTATCAAAGAATCTTTGCAAATAAAAATTCTAATAATAAGAACATACAAAAAAATACAAGTGGACTAGAAAATAGAGAAAAAACCTTTTTTTTTATGCGAGAGTCTTCTACGAGTATGGATTTCAGCTCTCAACGACAACACCAATTTGTGGATGCAAATTTCCGCCTTCTCATTCTTGGACAAAATTGCACCTACAAAACAATTAACACATTAGGTCAAGGCCAAGAGCCTCACGGGCCCACGATGAAATGGGGGGGGGCTTTGGCCGAAGAACCTCCGATGCCAAAATTAGAATTTAGAGAGAAAGAGTGTTTAGAGAATTTTGGGATTTTTGCCAAAGTGTTGGACTGAGTTTTTGGTGAAAATAGGAGCCTAATTATAGGGCTAGGCCAGTCCACTTTTGAGAAAAAGTGGCCGGCCATAATGTGATTTTTTAGGTTGAAATCTTGGTTTAATTAGCCAATTTATTGGCTAATTAAACCTAAAGGAAATAAATGGGGAGTTATAGAGTTTATTGTCTAATTTAATTTGGGTAATAAAGTGGAGAAAATAGGAATGGTAAGGAGCAAAGAAAGGTGGCCGGTTTTGACTAGCTTTGGGAATAAATTGGATATATTTTGTGGTTAATTGGGTGATTTAATTGATATTTAATGGATTAATTGGGTGATTTAATTGATATTTAATGGATTAATTGGGTAATTAATCCATTAATTAACCAATTAACATATTATTTTGGAGGTTACTTTGCAAAAGGGAATTTGATGAGATAATTTTGAATTTGTTACCTTCTTTGGGTACTTTTGACTTGGTTGAGGGATGATTGCCTGGTGCTCACATGTACGAATCCCAGTATGCCTCAAGGGTATTTTTGTCCTCTTTTACCCAAAAATCCACATGTCGCCTTGTGATTATTTTTGGCTCCACAATTGTTGTTTCTGTTTAGTTCAGTATGGACAAGGGGTTCTAGACTTATATTGAATTGTAATTTGTGTATGTCTTGTATATTAGTTCATACCCCATAAGGAATAGAAGTAATCTTCATTGTATCTTTCAGTTTGTTCTTTGATCAATTTTTTTTGTTGAAAATAAATATAAATGTACTGATAATATATATAAACATACCAAATACGTACCAAGAAGATATATAATGTAACACATCACACACCAAATATGTTTTTTTTAAATAAATATAAATGTACCAAATACATACAAAAAAGAAATACAAACATACCAAATATGTACCAAAAAGATATATAAAGTAACGTACCATGAAAAAATATATCTACCAAATATGTTTTTTTTAAAGATATATAAACGTACCATGAAAAAATATATCTACCAAATATGTTTTTTTTTTAAGATATATAAACGTACCAAATACATAAAAAAAAGAATACAAACATACCAAATATGTACCAAGAAGATATATTAAGTAACATATCAAATATGTATTCATGTGCCATTTGAAAGACTTTTTATTGAAATTGAATACTACAATATTTATCTACAAGATTTTAGGAGTTTATATATATTATCTAAGAATTAAAAGGTATATTAAATATAATGGCAAGTCGCATTCATGTGTAATTTGAAAGACTTTTTATTGAAATTAAATTCTACAATATTTATCTACAAGATTTTAGGAGTTTTAATGTATTATCTAGGAATTAAAAGGTATAGTTTATATAATGGCAAGTTGGGTAATTTTACATTATAAAAAGGCTATTTTTAATGCATGTGGAACCTGAGGATGGGGGCCTAGTTGCAGTGGCACTAGAGCCAAGAAAACTCCCACCTCACCCAAGTTTGATTCCCCCCACCCCCAAATTTAACTAATGACAAAAAAATGCATGTGGCACCTAAATTGTAGAAAGATGTTTAATCAAAACTCTAAAAGTCATGAATGTTTAATCTCAAAACTTTTAAAGCTAGGCATCTATATCAAAACGTTGTCTGAGATATATGAGAAAACATAAGTAAAATGAAAAACTAAAACTAGAAAACAAAAACTATATGTCTAGTTGATAATAACATTATTTTCAGTTTTTATTTTTATTTTTTTATTTTGTATTAGAGATAGATAGGATAATGAGGAATATAGTATGAACAATACTTGGCTACTTAAGAATGAGTGGAAACTCCTACTCAAAATTATATGTGTTCAAATCAGAGAGTTTTGTGCTTATGATCGGAACCGTTCATATTATTAAGCACACTGTAAAGATCATCTTTGCAGAAAATGAATTAAAACAAAGATCGTTTAGTTAATCTATTGTAGTAAATACATAGACAGTTTGTAATGTTTTTACTAATTCCGTTCATTTGTTTTTATTCAGTTCGATAACTAAATGACCTTAATTTTAATTGGATTTTCACAGAAGCGATCTTTATAATGTGATTTATAATGTGAACTGTTTTGATCATAAACACGAAGTTCTATCAATCGACAGCTAACAATTTTGAGTAGGAACTCTTACTCATTCTTTGAGTAGCCAAGTATTATTCATATAGTATAACTAATGTGTCAGATACACAAAAATAAAAATAAAATACTACTTTAAGTATTTTCACTTACAAAATTTTGGTTTTTATTCATCATTCTTTATTTCTTCTACTCTCTTCCCACTTCCTAATTTCTCTCTTCATATATTTTCTCATATCTCAAGCAAAAATAGTGACAATGACCTTAATTAAGTTTTAATACATTTTTGCCTTGAATTTATCACTCCATTGGAAATTTGGAGCTAGGAGAGCAAAACCACAGTGCCCATGTTGGTTCAAACTGTGTTTTACAATGATTGTTTTTATGTCTTTTGGGATATGTATTCTTGCATCATTGGTACAAACGTGCAACTACCGAATAACTTGATTGTCTTCATGTGTAACCATTATTTTGGTTTGAGAAAAATCGATAGAATCTAAATAGTTAGCCAAGAAATATAAGTATTTGAAGCATAAGCCCCTTCGTTTTCATGAATTTGAGACTTCTGGCTGTTTGTGGGAGTTCATTTCTTTGTGTTTGCTTCTCTTAAACTAGAAGCTTGCAAGAAACACAAACAGGACTCTTGACTGCCGAAAGGAATGTAAATAGGAAATTGAAAATAGCGCAGAAAGGGTCAAACATAGTTGCTGGCATCAACGAATAAAACGGGAGTTCGGACTTGGCGGATGAGAAATGAAAATTCTCTTCCCTACGTTTGGTAATAGTGGGAAAAAAAGGAAATGCCAGTCTTATGGGATATAATGGATAATTTTAATTATCAACGAGGATAGGTTGGTCATAGAAAAAGTTATTAATGTTTTATGTTGATTTTTCATAAGAAAGGAAATGATGTCCAATGTAGATGAAGGGCTTCATTTCCGCATTATTTTCTCATGGTCAAGATATTCATTTCCTAAGCATGGCTTTATCAACAACAACAACAATAATAAAGTCTTTTCTCACTAAGTGGGGTCAGTTATATGAATCCTAGAACGCCATTGCGCTCGGTTCTGTGTCATGTCCTCTATTAGATCCAAGTATTCTAAGTCTTTTCTTAGAGTCTCTTCCAACGTTTTCCTAGGTCTTCCTCTACCCCTTCGGCCTTGGACTTCTATCCCGTGGTCGCATCTTCTAACCGGAGCGTCAGTAAGCCTTCTTTGCACATGTCCAAACCACCGTAACCGATTTTCTCTCATCTTTCCTTCAATTTCGGCTACTCCTACTTTACCTCAGATATCCTCATTCTTAATCTTATCATTTCTCGTGTGCCCACACATCCAACGAAGCATCCTCATCTCCGCTACACCCATTTTATGTATGTGTCGATGCTTCACCGCCCAACATTCTGTGCCATACAACATCGTCGGCCTTATTGTCGTCCTATAAAATTTTCCCTTGAGCTTCAATGGCATAAGGCGGTCACACAACACGCTGGATGCGTTCTTTCACTTCATCCATCCAGCTTGTATTCTATGGTTGAGGTCTCCATCTAATTCTCCGTTCTTTTGCAAGATAAATCCTAGGTAGCGAAAACGGTCGCTCTTTGGTACTTCCTGATCTCCGATCCTCACTCCTAAATCATTTGGGCCTCCATTTGCACTGAATTTGCACTCCATTTATTCTGTCTTTGATCGACTTAGGCGAAGACCTTTAGATTCCAACACTTCTCTCCAAAGGTTAAGCTTCGCATTTACCCCTTCCTGAGTTTCATCTATCAACACTATATCATCTGCGAAAAGCATACACCAGGGAATATCATCTTGAATATGTACCGTTAACTCATCCATTACCAATGCAAAAAGGTAAGGACTTAAGGATGAGCCTTGATGTAACCCTTCAGTTATGGGGAAGCTCTCGGTTTATCCTTCTTGAGTTCTGACGGCAGTCTTTGCTCCATCATACATATCCTTTATAGCTTGGATATATGCTACTCGTACTCTTTTTTTC
Organism: Cotoneaster glaucophyllus; assembly: GCA_036320875.1. NCBI lineage: Eukaryota > Viridiplantae > Streptophyta > Magnoliopsida > Rosales > Rosaceae > Cotoneaster > Cotoneaster glaucophyllus. Next base: position 19,307,662 of record CM070068.1, on the reverse strand, counting down.
TCTAAAATCTTCCAAAGAATGTCTCTTGGGACCCTATCATATGCTTTTTCCAAATCTATAAAGACCATGTGTAAATCATTTTTCATATCTCTATATCATCCCATCAATCTTCGTAAGAGATAGATTGCCTCCATGGTTGAGCACCCTGGCATGAACCCCAAATTGGTTGTCCGAAACCCGTGTCTCCTGTCTCAATCTATGCTCAATGACTCTCTCCCAGAGCTTCATTGTATGGCTCATTAGCTTAATACCCCTATAGTCCATGCAATTTTGTACGTCGCCCTTATTCTTGTAGGTAGGCACCAAAGTGCTCTTTAGCCACTCATTTGGCATCTTCTTCGTTTTCAAAATCCTATTGAAAAGGTATGTGAGCCATGCTATACTCGTTTCTCCCAAGAATTTCCACACTTCGATCAGTATATCATCTGGGCCTGCTTTTCTATGCTTCATCTTTTTCAAAGCTACAACCACTTCTTCCTTCCTAATTCGGCGGTAAAATGAGTAATTTCTACACTCTTCTGAGTTACTCAACTCCCCCAAATAAGTACTCCTTTCATGTCCTTCATTGAAAAGATTATGAAAATAACCTCTCCCTCTGTCTTTAACCGCGTTCTCTGTAGCAAGAACCTTTCCATTCTCATCCTTGATGCACCTCACTTGGTTTAGGTCCCTTGTCTTCTTTTCCCTCGCTTTAGCTAGTTTATAGATATCCAACTCTCCTTCTTTGGTATCTAATTGCTTATACATATCGTCATAAGCCGTGAAGTTAGCTTCTCTCACCACTTTCTTCGCCTCTTGCTTCGCTACTCTATACCTTTCACCGTTTTCATCGGTCATATCCTTGTATAAGGCTTTACAACATTCCTTCTTAGCTTTCACCTTTGTTTGTACCTCCTCATTCCACCACCAAGATTCCTTTTGGTGTGGAGCAAAGCCCTTAGCTTCTCCTAATACCTCTTTTGCTACTTTTCGGATACAACTAGCCATGGAATCCCACATTTGGCTAACTTCCCCCTCTCTATCCCACACGCATTGGGTGATTACTTTCTCTTTGAAAATGGCTTGTTTTTCTCCTTTTAGATTCCACCATCTAGTCATTGGGCACTTCAAGATCTTTTTCTTTTTTCTCTCTCTTTTGATATGCACATCCATCACCAACAAGCGACGTTGATTAGCCAAGCTCTCTCCCTGTATAACTTTGCAATCCTTACAAGTTATACGATCCCCCTTCCTCATTAGAAGAAAATCTATTTGTGTTTTTGACGACCCACTCTTGTAGGTGATCACATGTTCTTCTATCTTCTTCTAAGAAGAGATCATATGCCATTGCAAAATCTCAGATGGCTTCCCCATCCTCGTTTCTCTCCCCAAAACCATGGCCACCATGAAAACCTTTATAGTTTCATGTCTCATTGCCCACGTGTCCATTTAAATCTCCTTTTATAAATACCTTCTCCGTCTGAGCAATTCCTTGCACCAAGTCTCCAAGATCTTCCCAAAATTTCTCCTTCACACTCGTATCCAACCCTACTTGAGGTGCGTACGCACTAATCACATTGATGAGTTCTTGTCCTATTACAATCTTGATTGCCATAATTCTATCTCATGCCCTCTTGACATCTACAACATCTTGTGTCAAAGTCTTGTCCACAATGATGCCAACACCGTTTCTCGTTCTATTTGTGCCCGAATACCAAAGTTTAAAACTTGAGTTTTCTAGATCCCTTGCCTTAAAACCAACCCACTTAGTTTCTTGTAAGCACATAATACTTATCCTTCTCCTCACCATAACTTCCACTACTTCCATAGATTTTCCCGTTAAGGTTCCTATATTCCATGTTCCTAAACGCATTCTACTCTCTTGAACTCTACCCTTCTGTCCTAACTTCTTCACTCTCCCCCGTCTAATAAGATCAAAGTACTTTTTTTGTGTGTCATGTGTAAAGTTGATAGGAGCATATGCTTCCAAACAACTTTGAGTAGAGTCGTTCAAAAAGAAGTTTATATGGAGCCCTTGCTCATTTAACACTACATCCGGGTGTCGATGGAGATACAATGACCCTTGCTCACTTATCACTGTGCTCGGGCCACACAATGTGCCACTTACGGGTGACGCCCTATCTTTAGCGCGATTTCATTCTGGATTCATTTTCATAAGGATTTGACATAACCTAGGAGTGCCGACTATCGACTGCCTGACGCCCTTCCCGTCATCCTTTATCCAAGCTTGGGATCAGCAATGTAAGATAAACTTACACATGAGGAGTTAAGCATGGCCTTATCAAATACGAAAAATGCAAAAATTTATCATATCCAAGCCTTCTTTCTACAGAAAAAGCACATTAAGAGATGGCATTTAATTAGGAGTTTAAAGAATTTTAAAAGAATTATAAATTCATGGAGTGTCATAAACTTCATATGAATTTTGGGTGAAACCATTTGAAATTTTTGGGGGAGATCCTGATTTCCTAAAGCCTAAATAACACCATAAGAACTCTCCCAATCCTTTAAAATAATTAAAAAATTAAATTATAAATGAATACATTTGAAATTTTATAAACTACTTTAAAATTCGAAATGATTACACTCGAATTTCTATGAAATTTTATAAATTCTTTTAAAATTCCATAAACTCCTAATTAAGTACACTCTCCTAAGAGTTAGATCTTCTTCTCTTCTTTTTTTCAAGTACACTCTCCTAAGAGTTAGATCTTGTTGGGCTCTTTCGACTATCCCTACTTGGACAAATCCATTAGAAAATATATTGTTTTTGGCATTGAATTATTTCTCCCACGATAGATGTAACAAGTGCAGTGACAACAAAATGTAACAAGTGAACTTGTCTGCAAGTGGTGTATTGCTTTGACTGATAGGTCTTATTCTTCAATCAACTTGAAATTGGTACCAGGTGGATTATCCTACAATAAAAACTTTGAACCAACTGTACTGACTAGTCAAACGTACTAGTCAACTGAGTACAGACTGTTAGGTGCTCACAAGTATATAAACCAAGCAAACTTATCAAGCTAAAACAAGGCAGTGTGATCGTCAGTTATGTTTTAGCCTTAATTCTTGAGTTATGTTTACTTGGTTAACAAAGTGTCAATACTAGCATACCCTAAAATGTTTACATCTAACAATGGTTATTTAGTCATAAAGGATGCTTTGTAAAGTATTGAACACAAGAAAGTTTTTTGTCTCAAAAACCCACCTTTGGGTTAAAAAACTGGGGACTCTCCATTGAGTCCAATCCACTAGTGTAAACAAAGTTCATACAAAGACCACACAAGCTCAATTCCTAGATCTCTATCTACGGAGCAGCTTTACCTTTGTATAACCTTGCCTTACACGAGATGAACTCCTTCGGTCTTCATGAAGTGGCAGCTCATCCTGAGCTCTTCACCTTGTGGCACCGAGATCAACATTATCAATGATATAATGTTATGATATGTTTATGAAATCTGGATTCAAATGACCAGTCAGATTCTCCAATCAAACAGTTGAAGGAAGAATCTAACTTGAATCCAAAAGCTTGGTCTATGAAGGATATGAAACTTAAAGTATAGACCAACAACTTAATGTAAAACCATAAAAACAATGCAACCCGTGATTGAGTGTTTGTGCATGAGATGGTTTTGTGGCCAGGGTTTGGAAGCTTAAGAGGTAGCTCTAGGCTAAATGCACTATTTCTCTTGAAATGTGAATAACCTAGCGAAAATGAAACCTTGAAAATCTTTTTAATGGAAGATATGGATGTTTCAGACAAGGGGAACAAGGAGACACGTGTCACAAGCCAAATAGACATTTCCAAATCAAGGGTAAGGGATCCACGCACGGGAAAATGTGTCAGTTGGCCCATGTGGGATGCCTTAATTTGCATGCCTAAATAGCTGGACAACAAAATGAATTTTTGACTAGACACTACACTAAACAAAAGGAATCTGGAAAAAAATAAGCTTGACATGCATATGCAAATGTATGATTCAAACCTTTTGTATTAAAAATGGCAGGTGTTTTGACAAGTTCAATCCTAGTAGTAATTCCATATCAGCATTGTACCCTAACTTTAAAGTATAAGCATGTGTGGTAGCATTTACAAATTTTGACAATGGAAGCCAAACAAAAACCTAGTACTTAATACAACTGCGTCTTGAGTTCAAACCTTCCATTTCCCCCTAGGTAGTGCAATTCAACTGCGGCATAATTGACTCCAACCATTAGAAATACTAAAAAGTAACTGAACAAAAATTTTGGATGGAACGAAAACCAATTCACTTTTCATGTCAGTATTCTCGCATAACAAACGTGACCTTAATGTAGCTTTGATTAGTAATATCATTTGTAATCGAACCTATCAGCTAAAAGATAAGATTTTCTAGTATGCTCTAGTGCATACTTCAAAAATTTAACTATTTAATTAATCAAGTATCCAATAACGATGATCCAGCAGTTAAGCATTTGCCGAATATATAAGACCATCTCCAAAGGAGATGTCAAATCCTAAGTTGAATGTCATGTAATCAAATTTAAAGATAAGAGCAAGCTCCAACCGATATGTCATTCATATGTGAATTGACATATGATATGAGTTTTCATATGTCAAATTTGACATATGAGAAAAAGTGATGTCAAATCATTGTTAATTATTTTATTGTGTGGGTCCTATTAATGCACTAATTATAGATCTTGAAAATTTATTTTAATTGATTTATTTTAAAAATAAGTCCTACAAATATCATTTATAAAAAAAAACATATTGGTTGGAAAAAGAAAAAATCTGACATTGCCACATCAGCTATCAAATTAACATTTGATATTTATCTTTTGATATCTCTATTAGAGATGCTCTAAGATACAATGATTTTTTCGACACAAAATATGGCCATAATATTAGAAAAATTTGTGTAGCTAAAGCCAAAAACCCTAGTAATGTTTCACCCAAAAAATAAATAAAAAATAAAAAACCCTAGTAATGTCAGAAGTCCAATTGAATGACGAGAGAATCATTGTCGGATCTTTTTTGTGAAGATCCTAGAGATCATCAATCACATTCGCTCATCGTACATCGTACGTTCAGTTTTCGTCAGGTACTGTTTATATTCAATTTTAAATAAATAAAATTTACAATAATATTTTACTGTATAATGTACGATAAACATATGTGATTTAAAGATCTCTAAGATCCTCACAAAGAGAATCTCCGAGGATCTTCACTCTTGATTGACAACTTTGCAACCCCACATGTAACTTTCACATGCCATTAGGCTTGAGTCCCTCAACTCCAACTCCAAGTGTCAAAAAGTAGAAAATATCTCAAGGGCAAAGGCCAAGGGCTCACCTTTTTTTTTTTTTTATCTTGTCGTCACTCATGGAAGTTTTGTTGGTGTCACGAGATGGGTGCATTTTGGTCAATGCACTTTGCCACAAGAATCATTCGTTTGCCGTCTTTTGGGGATTCCTTTCCGTCAGCCCCCGATTGTCTCTTTACCCATTCATTTTGCCGGATTAGCCTCCTCTCATAGTCTCATTTGACTCTTTTTACTCCATCTCTGCTTAATTTAATTTGGATAAATTATCGTTCGACACTCAGTTAAAATTCAATCATTCATTTTTTCAGTAAATTAAAATTTTAAACTTTTCAAAGCTATCAATTCACCCCTCATCGTCAAATTCAAAGGAATTCCGTCTAAGTTTTTTTGTTAATTTTTCTTAAATCAAATCAAAATTAATAAAATTATAGAATTACAAGTAATAAAAGAAAAAGAAAAAATTGATAACAACGACTCCTAACTCCCCTCCCCACCCGCAGCCACAAGTTGGTGTTCAATTGTCTGGGTGGCTTATTCATTTTCCTTTCTTAATTTCAAATTTACTTTTGTTATTCTTTTAAAAGTATTATTTTTTTTGTACTTATTACTACGTTCTAATGATATTTTTCTTCATTTTTAAATGAGAAATCTTAAGTTTTATTCCCATGAGAAGATTATTAATTTCCCCTTCAATTTGACATGAGTGATGAAATTTGTTAAAATTTGATAGCAAGCGATTTATTGGCGAATTTTTAAAAGTTTAGAGAGTTAATTTATCAAAAAAATAGTTGAATAGTGAATTTGCTTTTTAGCCAAGATAGTTCTTGAAATTTGCATAACTTCTCACTTTGATCCATGAGATTTGAAATCAATAGAATTGGTCCCTGAGTTTATCCACAATCAATCACATTGATCATTCATTGAAAAATCTCTATTAAATAAGAATAGAATGACCAAAATACCCTTAATTTTTATCAAATCATTTTGGCCAATTGTTTATTAAATTGAGGATATATTTGTTATTTTGATCCTTATTTAACATAATTTTGCACGGAATGACCAAAATGATTGGTGGTGGACAATATTAGGACCACTTCTATTGATTTCAATAAAATAATGTGTTATGCAAATCTCAGAAATTATTTTAGCTAAAAAGCCTTAATTTATTTTTCTTTCTTCTTTTCATTGACGGAGATTTATCTTTCTGTTTATGATTCACAGGTTACAGAACCCAATTTTTAATTTAATCTTCCAAACTTGGAAAAAATCTACACTTAAATCTGTATTTTTTTTTTCATTTTCCTTAAAAATGTAAATATATATTTGTATCTGCCCTTTACGCTTCTCTGAAAATCAAATCTATTTTCTTGAGCCAGCCACCTTATCTCGCCCCCCTCTTCACTCCCCTTCTCTCTCTCTTTATGTTCTTCTCCTGAGAAAACCTACCTGTGTATTTTCCCGTAGGAGCCTAAGAGAAGGGAGACATGGAGGGTGTCCTACAAACCAAAGGGCTTCTCTCTCTTCCCTCAAATCCCAGAACCAGGGTTTTTCAATCTTCTTTGGGATTAAAGCAGAGATCTTTCTCCACAAAACCCAAAGCCCCAGCTGGGTTTTCTCTATCCTCCAATGGGTTCCAGAAATTTCCAAGCTTTGTCCCAAAAAATCATGGGGTTGTCCCAAAGGAGAGGAACTTGTTCATCTGCAGGGCTGAGGCTGCAGCTGCTGCTTCACCAGGTGATGGGCAGCCAGCATTTGGGGAACCAGAGAAGCCCAAAGTCTTTGGGATTGAGACTGTGACTTTCAAGAAAATCATCCCACTTGGGTTGATGTTCTTTTGTATTTTGTTCAATTACACAATCCTCAGGGACACAAAGGATGTGTTGGTTGTGACAGCCAAAGGGAGCAGTGCAGAAATTATACCATTTTTGAAGACTTGGGTGAATCTTCCTATGGCTGTTGGGTTTATGCTGCTCTACACAAAACTCTCTAATGTTTTGTCCAAAAAGGCTCTCTTCTACACTGTTATTCTTCCCTTTATCGCCTTTTTCGGGGCGTTTGGATTTGTCCTGTATCCGCTCAGCGGCTATATCCACCCTGAAGCCCTTGCTGATAGTCTTCTCAACGTTCTCGGCCCGAGATTCCTCGGTCCTCTTGCAATTTTGAGGATTTGGAGCTTTTGTTTGTTCTATGTCATGGCTGAATTGTGGGGGAGTGTGGTGATTTCTGTGCTTTTCTGGGGTTTTGCCAATCAGGTAATTTCGTTGACATAATCTGATCTTATGAAGAATAAAATTTTGGGATGAATTGGTGATTGTTTGATGATTATTTTCTGCCATACGTCTTAGTTTTGTATATATTTGTTTAGGATTGGGGAATTATGTGAGCACAATCTATGATAGATGTCTGTGCGATGTGTCAGTTGCTCTGAAATGTTTTTTAAGATTGGAATTGGAAGCTTGTTTTATTTAATAAGCAGGCAAAATATGGTAGATTCCTTTTTGGATGTCTTAATCTGCTATTTGCCTCAGCAGATTGAACAAGAACTAACTTTTCTGCTCAAAGGTTCTGGCTTTCAAAGCATGTTTATATCCTGTGATTTGTATCGGAATTTGTTTTTTCGTCTTACATTTTATTTTGCAACAATCCCATTTGAGTTGTATAACAAGATATGGATGCTTATAAGATACTGTCGAAGTTTTCCTTGGTCAAAATTTGAGGTCTGCATCACTGTAATTGACGGGAACTGTAAATAACTAAGATTACATGCATTTTGTGCAGATAACTACCGTTGAGGAAGCAAAGAGGTTCTACCCTCTTTTTGGATTGGGAGCGAATGTTGCTTTAATTTTCTCAGGCAGAACAGTGAAGTATTTCTCTCAACTGAGGCAAAATTTGGGTCCTGGAGTTGATGGCTGGGCTATGTCCTTAAGGGGGATGATGAGCATTGTGGTGATGTTGGGGTTCGCTATCTGTGGCCTGTACTGGTGGGTAAACGCTTACGTTCCTCTTCCCACCCGTAGCAAGAAGAAGAAGGTAATATCTTCTTGTCACATCTCAAATGTGTTGATACATAGGCTGCATGAATCTGTTATTTTGGTCCTGACATTAAAAGTCTCTTCTGTTTATCACAACCAGGTTGAAAAAGTAACATCTTATTGTTTACTATTGTTTCTCATTGTATTGGTAATAACTCTTATGGCATGGATGGAAGTTTTATATTAGTTGAGTGATGCCTCATTTGTTACCATCGTCCCTAGTTTTAATTTTTCTAAACTATACAGAAGGAATTCCGAAAAAGAAAATATGAATATATCTTGAATTCAAAACCCTATATTTGGACTTGATGCATCTTTTTTAACTCTCATTTACTTCGCAGGAGAAGCCAAAGATGGGGACAATGGAGAGTTTGAAATTTTTGGTGTCTTCACCATACATCCGAGATCTTGCCACTTTGGTGGTTGCATATGGTATTAGTATCAACCTTGTGGAGGTTACATGGAAATCGAAGCTCAAAGCTCAGGTATACTGTAACCCGATTGACATGATCTTTGCCTATTTTATTGTTTACTAATTGGCCTCTCTCTCTCTCTCTTGCTACTCTACTCGTGCAGTTTCCAAGCCCAAATGAGTACTCTTCTTTCATGGGCGACTTCTCAACTGCCACAGGAATAGCAACATTCACAATGATGTTGCTCAGCCAAGTTATATTCGAAAAGTATGGATGGGGAGTTGCTGCAAAGATCACACCTACAGTGCTACTTCTCACCGGAGTTGGTTTCTTCTCTTTGATATTGTTCGGTGGCCCACTTTCACCGGCTATTGCAAGCCTCGGGATGACTCCTCTTCTTGCAGCAGTATATGTGGGTGCTCTGCAAAACATTTTCAGCAAGAGTGCCAAGTACAGCTTGTTTGACCCATGCAAAGAAATGGCATACATTCCCTTGGATGAGGACACCAAGGTTTGACCTCTTACTCTTACTCGCTGTTTAGAATTTGGCTTCGCAAATAGCGTCATCTATTGCTGTTTTTATTTATTTGTTTCGCCCATCAGTTAAAACAGGCGAATTGAATTATGGATCTTATCTTTGTAGAGGGGAGATTTCTGTCATTTATTAACCATATTAATCTGGGAAAAGTTCGAGTTTTCTAATTTGAGTTTCCTTTTGAGGCCTTTTGTGTTTACATTCCTTGTTAAATTCTTGCTGTAGGTTAAAGGAAAGGCGGCCATTGATGTTGTCTGCAACCCATTGGGGAAGTCTGGCGGTGCTCTGATTCAGCAGTTTATGATCTTAACCTTTGGATCGCTCGCCAACTCAACACCTTACCTCGGAGGAATACTACTGGTGATTGTTGTTGCATGGCTGGCAGCAGCCAGTTCTCTAGACAAACAGTTCACTGCACTGCGACGGGAGGAAGAGCTCGAGAAGGAGATGGAAAGAGCGGCAGTTAAGATCCCAGTTGTGGCTCAAGAGGGAGGCGGGAACGGTTCTCTTGCCAGCGACTCGGTGCTGAACCCAACAGCCGGAGACTCAACCAGTGGAACTAAACCTCCGCGCAACATGTAACGTGTCGTGTTTGATTTCCAAACAGAAAGAATCAGTGGGTTGACGAGATCTAGAAGTAATATTTGGTGAAGTTATTGGTTGGTAGGATCTTAGTTTGCTTTGAAAATAAGCAGCTTATGACTTCTTCAAAGTCCAGTTTTCCATGGATGCTGAAATTACATTATCTGTTTAGTTGAAGTTGCTACTAATATTTTGTAGAAATATTTGATTGAATTTTTACGTCAATGAAATAAACTTGGTTGATTTCTAATCTCATGTGGTATCATTATTATTTTTGTTTTCTTTCTGGGCTATTTAAGGACGAACTGGATCCATTCGGTTTTATATTATTTTTTAAGTTGGACCGGAAATTTGAATACAAGCGATATTCTTGCTAAACTATACCAACACTTTGTTTCGACACTGAGTTTATCATTACTAAGGAATTTTAAAATGACGGAAATTGAAATGACGGAGTTTTATTTTCTATAATTTATTAATTTTCTTATTTGGTTGACTTAACAGAACAATGAAATTTGAATACGAAATTTGTTATTTTTAAACTCTTCCTCACATAAATTTGGAAATGACACTTATTTACAGCTTATGACTTCTTCAAAGTCCAGTTATCCATGCCGAAATTTTAAATTTTCTATGTTTATAAATTCAACAAGAGAATTTATTCATGTCAATCTATAAATTCTGATTTTTGTTAAAATTTTGAGTTTATTTCCCTCATCTAAATATAATGTAAAGAAAGAGGAAGAGTTTGAATCCAACACGCAATGAGTTAAAAAGAAAAATCCTAATCATAAGGACAATTACAATCCACCAATACCCTGCGACGGAAGTTTTGAGTTAAATTTTTTATGAACTAGAATTGAATACACGGGAGGCTGACAATTTTTATTCCAATAGGGTTCAACTTCGTTGAATTCGTATAAAATATGGCTCACACTTGCCAGTGCCTTCATGGTGGGATGAACAACATGGAAAATGACTACATGGTCATGCTTTTTTAAGAAACTCACTTTTCTCATCAATGGATGATGAATTCTCTTCGAGATGCTTTGTTATCTATTCACGATTTTTTATGTGTATGATTGGAACTGTTCATATTTTTTATATCGCTTTCTACATATTATCTCTGCAAAAAATCAATACGAAATCGTTTACTGATCGAATGATATAAAAACAAACAGTCGGATAGTTGCAACAGTTGATTTTAAATTAACTTTTTTGCAGAGCTAATCTTTACATAGTAATTATAACATGGACTTTGCAGAGCTAATCTTTACACAGTAATTATAACATGGACTGTACTGATCAAACAGATGAAGTTTCATAAATCTATCACAAAGTATATCGAGAAAGAACTCCTTGACAATCTTAAGAAGCCAAACTTTTATCGAGAAAGAACTCCACCAAAAGAGTGTTCCCTCTTGCGAGACATTTGGGTGGTCTTGGATCCATCCAAATTTGCATTGTACCAATCAACTATGTTGTAGGGATCCTTGTATTATACTTACTTGTAGAGAAATCTTTAAGAGACTCTCTTAAAAGTGAGATTCTTCATGGACTTTCTGTCACCTCATGTTTTTGGAACAATATTTAATTATGTTGGCACAAGAAATAACGTTAAAGTATGAGCTGGAATAGTTTATGGAGAATCTCACTTTGAAAGTCTCCTTAGCATTTCTCATACCTTTTTTTTAAGTTCAATAGAAAAAGATTAGGCGAGTTTAGCTCTTCGGCGATGATCGAGTGCGAGGCACCTACCCTCCAACGTAGGGGTGAGGACCATTATACCCAAAAACCCCCTGCCCGTCCCTTCTCCACCATTTTTATTAAGAAATATGAAGGAAAGTAAAAGAAACAATACAATCAGGGGGACTAAGTCAATATCTGCCATGACCAAATGATCAACGAAACCGATAATAAAGGCAAAATAAAATGTCACGAGCATGTGTTAAGTAAACAAAATATGGAACTATAGACCACCGGTGCTAGGCATAACTATCAGCCCCAAAAAAAGCTAAAGAATCAGCAACATGATTTCCTTCTCGATAAATGTGTACATATAAATCGCATTTCCTTCTCATACTTGTATTCTAGTACTATCAAATGAGTACAATTGAAGGAAATTTCAGAACTTCCAGATCTAAATTTAGGAGAGAGCTAGACTATCTCCGATGGTGTTGGCAAATAAAGCAAGCAAAATTGTATTTTAATTATTTATCTTCGTCCATTTGTTTGTTGTTGGCAAAAAGTTAAATGGTATAATTTAAAGGTGGTGCTACACGCATCAAATTCATACACTAAACTTGTGGATTAAACAACGTGGCACGTTTTAAATTATATAAATTTTATTGTAATTATTAATCAAATTTCAACTTAAATTAAAATACAAATTTAATTGGTATCACATCATTTGGTTTGGTATGCTTGCCCAGTATTATTCATAATTATTGAAGGACTGGATGAGTATTTTATTGTAAAAAGAGACGTAGGGTCCGATTTGTCTATTCGTACTGAAGTAGACAATACAGCTTAGTTTAAGAGGGTGAGCAAATTTTGCCTACTCAATTGCCTAACCATTAATCTCAACCCAAGTAACGAGGAGGCCCACGCAACCAAAATGGCCACAAGCAAAAGGCGTAGAAACCTACTATAACGATCACCCGCGGCTGCGGCGGCGGCCACCGCCACCACCACCATAGAGTTCGTGGGGACAACCAGCCATCGCAAGAAGCATAACTCTTATCTCATTCTTTGTCTCACTTCGGTGGAATGGAGCCAATCCTCATGCTTATTGAGCCTTCTTCCGAACAAGCCTTGGAGAATTCTACTACTTGCACTTGTTTTATTTCGTCAACAGTGACAGTATGATTTGGGTTGTCCATGAAAATAAATCCATCTGGTTCCATTTCATTTTACTGATGTTTAGATCCGATTCTCGCCAAAAACGAATTTGAACCAAATTATTATGACTAACCCATTATGAAACATAACTCATTCCCTTAACCCTGGCCCCTTTTGGTGGGTTAGATGAGATAGGTTGTGATCAATTAAAATAAACTTGAGGAATAGTGTGCGTGATTATTCTGCCGTGCCACCGGACATGACGTTATGACTTAACAATAAATCAATTAAACTGAATGCTACAAAACATAACCTTTCCTCGAAACTATTTAACTCTCAACTGTTGAATTTACAAGTAGATAACAAACAAACTCACTCTTAATATGCATTTTTACAGAACCCGGCGCTCAACAAATTGTCAGCCAACCGGAGCACTCACTTGTTTTCATCTTCTGTATCCTGCAAAACAGCACCTCTTACTTTTGCCCTGTTAAGAATAAATTTGTTATGATATGGTAATTATATAACAGTGAGTTTAGAAATAATGGATTGATGTGCGTTCGCGAGGCAAACTTACCTACGATATGCAGGCACAACCCGATTGGCAACGGTTGTTGAGTTGGTATCTCGAGCTGCTCGTTTCTCTGCCATAATAACAAATAGATGTTCAGTTGATACTTGATGATAATACAAAATTACATGAGATGAATTCCAATTAACTGCAAGCAGGGAATAGAGGAAAAAGAACAAAGACAACAAAATAAATATAATTACTCAACAAGAATATATACTCAAATGTAAAAATTTGAGACTCGGATGAGCTCTGTCGATTACTGAATAATATTGGCTAGCATAGTTAAGAAATGTACTAAATCCCACACAGTTATCATGCACTCTGATTGATGTCACACACAGACGCAGCTTAACTTTTAAACTTGTTTATCTTTTTCATTTCTTCTCGCATATTTTGCTCCAAGACTGAACAAAATAAAACCTGAACTCATGGCTACTTGGAAAGCAATCAAAAATGCAAACAAGCACAGAAGAAGATAGTTAGAAGTTGACCTGCATATTTATCAAGTACCAGCAACATGATCAACAATTTAATTCTTCTATTGTCTTACTAATATGAAAATGCGCACGCACAAATTGCATGGTTTGGGAAACTTGGAACTTCTCACTTTACCAAAACGGCAAATGCTTCAGGCAGAAACAATTAAATCACACCTGGAGAATTATTTACACCATTGCTGAATAATCCAGAAGCATCTGCTCTATCTGAGGAATTAATCCTTTGTAACTTTTGCCTTCTTGTATACTGTTCCAGTTGGCTCTGAATACTAGCATTTTTCTCCTGACAGATATAAGAAACAAATTTAGGTAAATAGTGGACTGGTGATAAGTGGACAGAGAATAAAAAATTGGATAAAGTGCACATTAACAATGAATAAAAATGATATACGGTACGGTACATAAACGTAATCATGAAACCATAGAGTAACCACAAACTCCAACTGGTAAAACGAACTATTCATTATTGGCTGGTTTGCTACAGTGTCACTCAGTATTTCACCTATGAAACTGTATAGTCAGGAAGAGGAGCAACTCTATGGAGAGAACCATGCCGAAAGTATACGAGAATAATCAATATTTGAGAGCTTTAATGTCATGCACCCATTAAGATAAAATCTTGGCTCTGGCACTGGGAACATGCCAAATATTCTTCCATGTAGGAATATGTAGACACATAATTCAGTATAGTATTGACATTTTTCCTTGTCCCAGAATGTGTGAAGACACAGAATAAATGCTTTAAATAATAATAGAGTACAGCAGGGAGGCATACCTTTTCCGCTGATATCCCTTTTGACAATTCAACAGAGCGCTGTTGTTCTGAAGCACAATGAGAAACAAGTACAATCAATTCCAGCACAAGAAGAGAAATAACAAGTAGACAAATTTAGCAGAGATGCACAAACAAGGGATTTAAGATACACAATAATGTCTGAAAAAATAAACGTGATGCAATAAGTATAGAAGGTGTAATAGCCAATTCAGAAACACACAACGTAGGCAAGAAAATGAGAATGCAGCCTTCTGCTGCAGGATATTGAGAGGACAACCTTCCACGTAAGACTCATGGAGATTTTTAAATTCTCCAAAAAGCTGAAGAGATAGATTTGCAATAGCCTCACTAGCAGCAGTACCCACAAGTTTTGTGAGAGAAATGGAAATTCGAGGCATTCCTTTTGATTTTTGAGCAACTAATTTTGCATGTGCACAACCTGAAATACACATAACAGAGTACGTAAGCATTGAGCATATTTCCCTTATCAAAGTTTACACATCTACATGCTGTTGCAGATATAAGATTGTGTATGTTGTTAACATACACAGCTTTTATTCTTAAGAAAAAACAGCTCAAAAATTTACTCGTCCATCCAAAACATTAAAATAAAAAACTTATCATAGTGTCAAGAATTTTTTGTAGCTTGTTTAAGTTAGCATCATTTTTTTTAAGGCTGGACGGTTCAGTCAGCATATATAATTAGAGCGGTGCTAGAAGTGATTAATTTGATGATGATGGATGATTAACCATTCGAAGGATTCAGTTTAGGGGTGGTTGGTATGGTGGGGTGGTTGGGTGGGGGTGATGGTGGGCTACAATTCCGTGAGTCTGTGGTATGCCTTTCCCTTTTTATTTGAATTTTTAAGTTATTTAATTGTCGAAAATAAATATGAAGTTCAGTGGCAACTTCCTAATTACATAGAAAAGGCAGTCTTCAAGCAAACAAAAGGAAACTAAGAAGTTGGACACGTGACTTAACCAAAAGCTTTGGACTGATGGATCGCCTGAGCTAGAATCTATTGCTAGCACAACTCAAATGATTATACAATTCAATGGTAAAAAATAAAAAAGTGTACAGCTAACAAACCGAGTACAACTACATGGACCACATTTACTGAACAAATCTTTCATAGAGATGGGACTCACCTCATCTTTGTGAGAGATGTAGTCAACATTAAATGTACAAATGATGGGGGGGCGTTTTCTGGTCGCCCCTTGGGTGCTTGGTGGGGTAATGGGGCTACTCTAAACATTCCATTAGTTATATCAATGTTCCAACAAAAATACTTTTAGTCAATTGAACATTTTTGAATAATGGAAGGGGAAAGGAATACACGTATGGTCGCCATATTGAGCTTAATACCAATAAAGAAGAGCTTTTGGTAGAGACTCCAAAACATTACAAGAATAATTATCGTTCAAAGAGCTACATAATTCCACTAGGGTTAATACAAGTAACAACTAACAAGTAAAACATGCGAGTTCAAGAAAATTACTGCTGAGTTGTGAATAATTATACATACACGTGTGTTAAGTCGTCTTAAATTAGACTTTGAACACTCAATAATCAAATTTCTGACTTTTCTGCATCTGAAGAGACTTGAAGGGAATATCAAGTATTTCTAAGTCAAAATATGAAATTAGGGGTTTTCCCTTTTTTCACATTGAGAATGACTAACTCCCCTCAAGCTAAATGGAAGTCTGAATTCCACTCTCAAGCTTCTTCATTTTCAAGCAAAACCAGGTAAAAAAACTAATTGTTCAGGACTTATCTCAAATACATTGAAGTTGAAGAATAAACCGTTATCATGTCTATAAAAGTTACGACTGCTCAAGCAGAGTCAGGACCAAGAAATGTCATAAACCAATTAGAGATTAGTGTAAAATCCCGGCCCCGGTAAAACAACAGCATGCTCCTAAAGCCTCACCATCCTTTGCTATTAAATTAGTAACACATAAAATACGGAATAACACATAAACTAGGGCACCGCATACAAAGGTAGAAAAACTGATAATTCACTCTAGTAATTTGATGATTCCAAATGATTGGAAAAACGAAACAAAAATGACACCGGCCTCTGGTAGTAGTAGTAGCAGCAGCAGCAGTATTGCAGGAATGGAATGGTGAATGATTCATTTCATGATTAAAAAAGAAAAGGGTATATAGTATGTACCATCATCGAAAACAAGCTTTACGTCTTGAGACTTTAGGGAAGCAACAAGATAGTCTATGAACTCTGACCAAGACCCTCCTATGCCAATGCTGTCCCTCTGCAACTCACCAATTACAATTTACATACATAATTGAACACATTTAAAAAAATAAATTAGAAAAATTTGGGAGAAGAATTACCAGGTCGTCGAGCTGGGAGACGGACCGCACGGCCTCCCAGTGATTGGAGTGGAAATCGGTGACATGGATTCTGAGGTGCGCAGGATCGGCGGCGGTGCCACGGACGTGGAACAGGAACTCCCGCGGCGGAGTCAAAGCATTAGCCGGCCCCTCCACCCTGGGCTGCCCGAATATGGGCTTCAAATCTACTTCTAACCCCTCCATTTTTTGGCTTCAAATCCTCCAACCCAAGCTCATCTCTACCAATTTTCTCCGGCGCCAAATTGCGTTAGTCGCTTCGAAGATCTGACCTCGTCGGGTCGATTGGCAACTGTAGCGTCGAATATGGAGTTGCCGATCTCAATCTGCAGATGGTAATCCGCTGTTACAATTGTTGGGGGAGGGGATGGACGGCGAGGGAAATTGTTTGCCGGTTGGCTTGGGAATCGTTGTGTGGCATGCACGAGGGAGTAGGGTAGTTTGGGAGAGGAAGAAGAATGAACGACGGCGTTTTGATTTCTTTTTCCCTTTTTTTTGTTTTTGTTCTTGTTTTGAAGTCTCGTTCAAAACATCGTTTGTTTGACTTCATTAAGTTTCATTAGACTGGAATGGGTTACTAGTTCGTTTTGGTGTGAGAAAGGGACTGACTTTAATGGGATTAAGTCGAACTTGCTACGTGGTTTTAGCGAGACCTCCATCTCCTTTTGGAAGGATTGTTAATCTCGTCTCCAATACCTGCTTCACTTCGCCTCAGACTCTGTCTACTTCCGTTGGGGTCAACGACAATTCCTCTTTTTCTAGAGCATTTTGTGTAAAGTTATCTGAGCTTATGTCTTAGTTTTTCTGAGCGGTTGTCTCAAATTTGGGTGGTATGCCCATCTTGTATTTTCTTCTAGTTTATGTTTTTCCTCTCTCTTTCTTGATCTATAGATTTTCATCTTCCTCCACCACTTTCTTTCATCCTTGCCGCACCCACCTCATCTCCTTAGATTTATCAATTTTTACTCTCTCTTTGCCTCACATTGTTGTTGATTCCCATCCCTGTCCTTACCACATTTGTGGATGATGCAGGTTGGCTCAAGTACGAAACTCCAACCCCACCTTCTACATATGTCTTGTCGAGACTTGTTCTTTGCCTATTCCTTACTTGCTATAATGGTGGCGGCCGTTCTTGTGATAGAGGAATAGTTAGGGTTTCTAGAATTTGTTCTTTTGTTTTGGACTTAAATCCTTGTATCGGCTCTTTATTTTGATGCTTAGCTGGTCCATATCTTTGATTAGTACTTCACTTTGTAAATGGACCAATTGATATACCTTTGTTTACGGCAATAAATTGCCATTTCCTTCCCAAAAAAAAACAGATCCTTTCTTTTAATCTCTTCAATTATACCGATTGAAACCTCTTACCCTCGATCTGGTTTTTTACCATTCAATAGCTACATAACCTTTGTGGTTGCAATCATTGGAGTCTTCGTGACTAGATTATTGTTTTTGGTTGCAATCTTTGTACTATTGAGTGGGTATATAGGTGTGTTATTGAGTCCTAACTTATATAATAAACACCAAAACAAAACATAAAGTGC
Source organism: Cotoneaster glaucophyllus (assembly GCA_036320875.1). NCBI lineage: Eukaryota > Viridiplantae > Streptophyta > Magnoliopsida > Rosales > Rosaceae > Cotoneaster > Cotoneaster glaucophyllus. The sequence goes on along the minus strand of CM070068.1, from coordinate 19,289,183 downwards.
GTAACAACACCAACTCCCATGGTTGCTGTGTAGGCTTTGATCCTAAACGGTCTTGTCCTCCACCTGGGAGGCTCAAACTTAATGTGGATGGAGCCTGGTGCAAGAAGACTAATCTGGGTGGTGTGGGGTTGATATTTCGGGATGCAAATGGAACTTGTGTGGCTGCTGCGAGTAGGAGATTTGGGGATATCGATCTTCTCTTCTGTTCACATTGAAGCACTTGCAATTAATTAGAGAGGGTCTTTTGATGGCGATCAAAAGGGATTTACAAAACATTTCGTTGGAAAGTGATTCGCTTCAGATCATTTCTGCATTAAAGGAGCCTTCTATGAATATGTCTACTACCGGACCTATCATTGAAGATGTCAAATCCTTATTGCACTTGGTCATTGAAGCTACTGTGTCCCATGTTCGTCATCAAACTAACTCTGTTGCCCATAGACTTGCTTGTTTTGCCTTCTAAGGAGGTGATTGTACTTGGTTTGATGAAACCCCCTCATTGATTTGTGATATAATTGATTGAGGAGGATCTCTTCATTCCTTGTATTGAGTAGCCTATTCATGGCTTTTAATGAAATCATATCGTATTTTATCAAAAAAAAATATATATTAACTTTAAAATTCAATTTCAACACAATAATTTGATAAGCTTGCTAGGGTTGACAAACAAATAAGTGTTCATACAAATTTCACATTCATCAATCATTATTGTAATTTAAATCCCTACTCAATCAAGTGACTACTGACTTGTCATGTTTCAGGGTCTATCAACGCGTTTGACAACAAATCTATAGGAGCATTAGAAATCGTGGTTTCCTTGTGGCATATTCAACAACTGTCTCCTTATCTTTCTCGTCCCGCCCAAGAAAATCCAGCGTCTTCACACTGACTAGTTACAACTTTTCATCGCTCAATATCTTTTCCATGCATGTTTTCAAAGAAGCTAAAAAGAATTTTGAGAAAATTAGAGCAAAAGTCTATCAACTTTGGCGCAATTACAGCTTTAGTCTTTAATACAGCTTTAGTGTTCCACATTATAACAAGTTCAAGAACTAATACTCACGGATTTTTAGTTCAAGAACCAAAACTCCAATTAAGCTAAGTTGAAGATCATCACTACAATTACCTCAAAATAGTTTTACAGCAGGTCTCATTTTCTTGTGGTCTCCTAAACCCTAATCAACCAACAACAGGGACGTACGCCGAGGGAATCCCATGTCAAGCTCTCTAGGTAAAATATGTAACAATATATATGCTAGCATATACATATGCTTATTGAGCATTCTTCCAAACAACAGAGCATTTTTTTTTTATCTAAGGATAAATTTTATTGAAAATTACTCGTAATCAAACGGTTAGACCATCTCCAATTCTTGGGTTAAAACTTACAATTTTTAACCCAGAAAATTTAGATTTTAACCCATAAATAGTTTTTCTCCTCCAAACATTCTGGCTTAAATTTTTAGCCAGAGATTATTAAAAAATGAATTTAGGATAATTATTTTCTTAAAGTAACATTTGAAAAAAAAAAAATGGGAAAATTTGAAATAGGTCCAATTTTTTGAGCCAATAGTAGGAATAGTCCAATTTATTAAAATAAGTCCAATTTGTTATATTTAATTATTTAATTATCAATAGTTATCTGTTCAATAATAAGATTTATTATAAAAATCAAATTTCTTCCTAATTACCTCTTTCCTTATTTCTTTTTATTTATCTTTTTGTTATTTCTCGTTCTTCCTTCTGCTTTAAACCTATTTATAGATTTTATTTTTAATTTTTTTAATCAACCTATATCACAGGTTAATTATATTTATCTACCTATATGATAGAATTTTTTTTTTTAATCAACCTGTCACAGATTAATGTGTCTTACTTGTAGGTATGTTATGTTTTTCTACCTTTTAATTAGGTTTCATATCTCACATATAGGTATAATATACATTCATATATTTGTTACTTGAGTTAGGGTAGAATGTTTTGCAGATAAATTTATGTTAGTATATTAGTTTTTTGTTATAAGATATTAATTATATTTTTTGGAGTTGAAAAATGCATAATATTAGAAGATTTTAATTGATTTTTAATATTTTTAGAAAATATAAAATGAGTATAAAAAAAACAAAAACATATAATTAGATAACTGGACTCACTCCTAAAAACACTCTACCTTTTTGGACCGGATCTAAAAACCCCAAAAAAAATTATGTAGACTACCCTAATTTAATTTATAAATATTTTAACCTAAAAATATTTAGATTCCGATAAATATTGAAAAATCACAAAACCAGGACCATGAAACTCGTGGAACGCTACGAAAGAATATGAAACATATAAAATATTTTTTTTAATTACTTTAGCCGTCGGATTTAAATTTGAACCATTAGATATATTTTTTTACCGTTGGATTTGATCAAATTAGATCTTAGCCGTTGAATTCAATGAATTTATAATATAAAACTTAAAAAATAACATATATATGGTGGCCAAGCGCCACTAACCCAGAGGGAAATCCTGAGATAAATTTGCCCCAGAAATGAGTTTTAGGTTTTAACTCTTATTTGCCTCAAGAGTTAGAGTAAGTTGGGATAAGTTTAAACTAAAATTTGAGTTTTACTCTAAAAATTGAAATAGGTCTTACATTAGCGTCGGCAGCTAAGATGTTAAACCACATCGGCTCAAAATGATCCCAAGAAAACAGCCCGCCTCCTTCCAAACACCAGAGCATGCTTTTATACGTTGCTTGCTGTATAACAGCTAAGCTACCAGCCAGAGTTTGGAACAAACGAAGTTCACGTGCTGGTTGTTATGCAAAATACAACAAACAGCGATCTATGGACGAAAGAATACAAGCATTAATTGGATCAAGAATCGGCAATATCCCATCACCTTCTTATATTGTATGTATCTGCATTTGTCATCTTTCTCAAGATGGTGATTCTTTCCTTTTTTATCTTTCCTTTTTCAAGCTATTGTACCATTCTTCTTTTCATCAATTTATTTTAAGGTACAAAAAGGGGACAACTAGTGGCAAGTTACGGATCTGGAGAGGTTATGGAGAAGTTATCCACCTCTTCCGGGTCTGGAGAGGCTATGGAGAATTTCACCTTACCCATGACCATAGTTAAGTAGACCTACCAGCTTGGAGCATAAAACATGGGACCTCCACATTTTTTTGTTTATTGGGAAGCAGCAATCTGCGACCTTACCACTGGGCCACTTGCTGTGGTTATCAATTTAGGTAATCTAATTGTTTTTTTTAGTACATCGATATTTTTACACTATGGGGAGGGGGAGTTCGGTGAAGCTACACAATAAGCAGCCTAATTTGGTATCGAATTCGCCATGCACGAGATTCGCACCTAAGACCTCTCACTTTCAAGTGAAGAGGAATACCACCAGACCATAGTACTAAGTGACAGGTAATCTAATTGTTCAATCCCCCAATTTCTGTCTGTTTGGTAAGGCTAGGGTTGATTGAGGCTTTAGATTTGTGTATAATCATGCAAGTACGATTATCACCGAATGGCTTTTTTTTCCCCAAAAAATGAGGCATGTACTACATTTACGATTACGAACCATATTGTTGATCATGTTTTTCTGATAGGAGTGAAATCCTCTAATATACCTCTTTGAAAATGGTGGTGCATATTTATATTTCACATGAAATATTATTCTTGTTGAACGCTGTCTTCAATGCTAAGACTCAAATATAAGTTAGGGCCTCTCTAATGCATTAGGATTTTTTTTTTTTTTTCGTTCTTGAATAATAATGCAATCAGAAACTCAAAACTCAAATTTGTTTTTTATCGTAAATCACTACAAGAAAATTTACAATGGGCACTAATATTAGTCATATAAAACGAACTAGGTAAAAGATCTATCAACTGCTAATAACTCGATAGATATTCCACATATACACTATTACTGGCCTATCGTCCTGGACTGGAGATAACTTTAGTGGCTATAGCTCGATGGCTTAAACTCTTGGTTAATAATAAACCTCCCTTACCAATTTTGGACCTTAAATATTGCAAAATTGAGTATTGCATATATAGAAGATGGCCTTAAACATGGGTAATGCTAATTAAGGAAACTAAATTTGTAAACAAAATTTTGAAAATCAAAAGACACGGAAGTTGATGATTAATTTACTACTTAAGCGTTGATAAACATGATCATTCATATTGATGACATATCATTTAATTTGTAAATTTAATCTACAAACTTAATCTCTCTAACATTACTTTAAACGCGCGCGCGCATATATATATATATATATATATATATTTCTCCTAGTTTTACCGTGCCCAAACTTTTAGAGGGGAGAGAGAATTTTCTGTTAGGAGTCTCTTTCATCTTGGGTGGTGTTATAATGAATTTTGTTCTCCATGCCAGAGAGTAAAGGGTTGTGTGTCATAGGAAGGAATATTTCACTATTTTGCAATTATAACATTTGTCCTCTCTCTCTCTCTCTCTCTCTCTCTCTCTCTCTCTCTCTCTCTCTCTCTCTCTCTCTCTCTCTCTCTCTCTCTCTCTCTCTCTCTCTCTCTCTCTCCAAGGTCTAAAATATCGATGATATCGGAAATATCGGTAGTCCAAAAACACGAAAATTTCGATGAAAATATCGGGATATTATCGATATCGATAAAAATTGAATAAAAACCACGAAAATTGTTTTTTATTGAAACTTTGCAGGATGTTTATTTAGTCAATTATCTATTAGTTTATCACAAAAAATTGAAAGGAAATGCATTGCATGATAAATTGAACTGATTTAAGTTGATTATATAGCGAGCTGGCAAACATTGTGAGTGTAGAAAATATATAGTAATTAATGAAAGAAGTTTAAACACACCATAATCATTTATATATAATGAATTAGTACAATATTTTACACTTTATACATTGCATGGTAAGATACATGAGTGACTTAGCAAGGTCTAAAATATCGATGATATCAGAAATATCGGTAGTCCAAAAAAATATCGGTAGTCCAAAAACACAGGAAATTTCGATGGAAATATCGGGATATTATGGATATTTTAGACCATGCTTCTATCCATGCATCTTCCTCCTCACCGATCCAACCCTTTAGTTCTCTCGAACAGTTATACTATACGTTATTACTTAAATCTGAATTCCTCCCATGTCCTTTTCTCGTGTTCACATTAATTAATCCAAGGGCATTCTTGCCAATTCAGCTTCATGTCAGCAAAGGATTTTTCTCTATACTTAAAAACACTATTGTCAATAAATATTATAGTCTCGTGGTGTTTTTTTTCATTTGTATGTCAGAGGTCTTAGGTTCAATTCTCACCAAAAGCGAATTTGGACCACATTATTGCTAGTTCATCGAGAGCTCACTCCCCTATCCCCTTAATGTAGATAATATCGTTTGTTAAAAAATAAAATTAAACTGGTACATGGTGTTACAATTCTTATATTGTAATACATGTATTCATAACACGTAAAAAAATCCATCATTATCAGTGTTTGAGGTACACATATAAATTCATCCATACGAAACACCAAAAATCACTTTTACTATTCTATCATGTCAAGTGTAAATACATCAAGTTTATATATCCCATAAACTAGACATTCCATTTACCACTGCATCAAAAAATGATGAAGAACCCAGACTTGGAAGAATCCATCAGTTTCCCGGGAAAACCGTCCCAATTCGCCGCCGAATGCTGGTTCGATGATGCATGCATACTCGACATGGACTACTTTGTCAAAACCCTAGCCGGAATTAAAGCCAAAGGTGTACGTCCAGACCTCATCGGTTCCATAATCACCCACTATGCATCCAAATGGCTCCCGGACCTCTCCGGCGACAGCAACCTTTCCGACCGAAAGAACCTAACCAACTTCTCATCCTCTCCTGAAAGCATCACCGGCTTGTGGATGAGAAAACGCTTCTTCGTCGAAACCCTAGTGGGAGTCCTCCCTCCCGAGAAGGACTCCATCCCATGCAACTTCCTCCTCCGCTTGCTCCGCACCGCCAACATGGTGGCTGTGGAGCCCGCGTACCGAGCGGAGCTGGAGAAGAGGATATCGTGGCAGCTGGACCAAGCCTCGCTGAAAGAGCTCATGATACCGTCTTTTAGTCACACATGCGGGACGTTGTTGGATGTTGAGCTTGTGACTAGGTTAGTTAAGAGGTTTGTGAACTTGGATGAGGCGGCTAAGAGCGGAGCCGCCATGGTGAAGGTGGCGAAGCTCGTGGATTGTTATCTCGCCGAGGCCGCCCTGGATGCAAATTTGAGCTTGAATGAGTTTGGAGCGCTTGCTGGGGCTCTGCCTAGCCATTCCCGTGCCACTGACGATGGCTTGTACCGAGCAATTGATACATATCTCAAAGTAAGTTCTTATAGTATTTGATTGATTAGGGTTCAGTTATTTCTGCACTTTGTTCCAGCAACTAATTTTCATTGTGTTTTTATAAACGTGGAATGCGAATAACAACATCCCATAATTCAACTATTAATTACTTAATTGGGTTAAACTAATTGATAAACAATAGGTTTGTGTTCAATGAAAAAAAATCAATTATTGGTTTCCAATTTTTGGTTAATTTTTTTTAGCAAACGATATTATCTACATTAGGGGAAGTGGGTGGACTTAGCTTCACAGTGAGCTAGCAATAATATGGTTCAAAATCAACTTTGACGAGAATAGAACTTAAGTCATCTCACTTAAGTGAAGAGAAATGTCAATAGACCGTAGTTTTAAATTACCCCAATTTTTGGATATTAGCTAAGACAGCATGAATGAGTGTGAATACATATATGTGTTTTATTGAAAAGAACGTAACGAAAGAAATGAAGGGTGAAGACATGACATGAACAAGGAATCTTATCTCTCTGCGTCCCAAATATACAATACATGGCTGTGTTGTCACCAGAAAGTAAGATATGTGAAAGGGTTTTAGGCTATAGGTGGATATATTCTAATACGACTAGTAAATTAATGCAAATGCCCTTTGTTTTTGGATAGACATGATGGCCGGTCCCAGAGTTTTCTGACTTTGGTTTTTTCTGTTGTTCAATTGTGAGCAATGAGCCCGACAAAAAATGCACCTAACATCATAGAAAATGGATTTTATTACGTAGAAAATTATCATTGAAATTTTACGGAGTTTTTTCATTGTGCCTGGCACGGACACATACGCCATATGTTATTACACTTGAAAAAAAAAATTCCCTCCATTTGTATATTTACATATGGCGTACGGGTACAGTGAAAAATCTCTCAAAAGTTTTTGGCTTTAAAGAGATGGACTTGTAGATGTTTAGCTGAGAAATATTATATTTATAGGATTATATTTATTTTTTAATTTGTATGAAGTGTTTCGACAATCTGATAACATAATACGTAAAATCTCTAAAAATAAAATCACTCGACATTGCATATTTCAAGTGAACCCAATTCTATTGTGCCTGTAGATTAAATGACATTATTATTTCCTTCACAAACTCACCTGATCCTGCATGCAACTCCATCCAAAATAAGTAAACTTTGACAATTTATATGTTATACAGTAGTTAATATAAAAAGGGTTGATGTTATTAGGGTAGCTAATACAAAAGGTGAGATTCTTTGTATTTGGTCACGCTTTTCCAGCCACTTTTTGACTCTTTTATTTTTATGTTTTCGTATTAGCCATCTCAACAACAGCTACGCTTGCTCAGTGGTTGTTGCCCTTTTTTTTCTTAGTGACATATCAATATGCAACCATATATAATTCCCATCATGACAGGCACATCCTGGAGTCTCCAAGCAAGATCGAAAGATTCTTTGTAGACTAATCGACAGTCGAAAACTCTCCCCAGAGGCATCTCTCCATGCAGCACAAAACGATCGCCTGCCTGTCCGAGCAGTAATCCAAGTCCTCTTCTCAGAGCAAAGCAAGCTTCACAGGAACATTGACTGGAGTGGCTCATTCAGCGGTAGCGCGAGAAGCCCAAACCCCTTTCTTGACCAGCCAGCGCGGTGCTTTTCGAAGCGTGAAATGAGTGCAATGCAGATGGAGATAAGGAACTTGAAGGAAGATGTGCTTAGGCTTCAAAACCAGTGCAACTCCATGCAAGTACAGGCAGAGAGGAAAGACAAAAAGAAAGGGTTATTTAAGTGGACTAGGAATTTGGGGATTATGCCTTCTTTTAGGGGTAATGTGGGCGTCGTGAAGATTAATGAGGGTGGAGATGGGGAGGTTGGGTATGGGAAACAAACGCCAGTGGATATGAAGACCGTGCTTGTTAGAGCTAGGGCTACTCCAAAGTGGAGGAAATCTGTATCTTGAATGTGAGAGAAAGAGTTGGGGGTTAATGGGTTTTTTTTTGTTTGTATTTATTTGCTTTACGTACCTTTTATGTTGTATTTTTTTTATCGTGTGTTGTGACATGAGAAGTAATAAAGGTGATGATGACCGTTAGTTCTGCACAATATGTTCATGTACATTTACATAAAATCAATTTGGAACCCACTAAGTCAATGATCTTGTTAGACTTTGTATGATCATCTGAAAAAGGAAGTTTCGTACGTATAGTTTATTTTGTCTAAGTTTAGAAGGGATGATAAATCAAAACACCCCCCCCCTCCCCACCAATTCTGGGTTCGAGTGACATTTCACCCATAACCACAACTCATTCGTTGATTCTCCAACATCAATCGGTTCAGACCTCCACTTAGTTTTATCCAAGCTTCATCTTGGTCATGGATAGATCACCCAGATTCGGGTCCATAAGCAGTGACAAAATTGCCCTATGAAGACCCACCCCTAGGTAAGCTATGAAGCTTCGTACACATGAAAAATCAGATAAGCTATGAGGCTTGTGTGAATAAAACTCATGACAATAAATCGTAGTTAAGCACTTTTCAACACATAGTTCAAACATGGAAAATAGATTAGAGCACAATTGATCAAGTTGATTAGAACATTGTGCTCTCCTTTTGCACACTTAGTCGAATCTCCCTCCACTTAATACAAGCATGAGGATATACGCTGAGCTGAGTGCGCGAGCTTTTAACTTGAAAGTTGTAATAACTTGTATTATGATCTTTTAGCCATTCATATGCACCAAACAAATAAACTATTTGTCATGATGATGCTTGTAACCAAAACTTTCGGTTGATTTGACACACACGGATGGCTAAACGATTTTCATTTTGAATGACTTTTTGCAGATATGATATTTAAATGATGGTAAAGAAAATGAACGGTTATGATTATGATATTCCTACGATGAAGATACATTAATCTAAACCACATATTAATAGAACATTTTTGGTTAACCAAAAGAGGGTGAAAAGACTATTTAGTTTTCTATTACAACAAAAAAGTTAAGGGCAGTAACGTAATTTCATAGAACAAATTTTGCTGTTTTTTATTTAAGCCCCACCTACAGACTACAGGTGATTTTAACATCTATAATTAAAAAAAAATAAAAAAAATAAAAAAATAAAAACCTACCCCATCTCTTCCTCTCTCCCAATCTCACGTTCATTCTTACTCTCTTCCTTCTCCTTCAATTTTAAAAACGAAAATAAAAAATTTCACACATTGTGTGTGAGTATATCTATATATATAGTGAGAATGCCAAATAGGTGAAGCATTCCGAAATGCCAAAAGTGCCCCTTTATTTTCTTCACATTCAAAACCCAAAAAATTCAAAAAACAAGGACAAACTGGTAAAAAACCATATCTCAACAAAAAAAACTGCATTGGAAAACAAAATAAATAAAAAAGAAAACCGAATTTAAAACCAATACTAATCAAGAGTCCACGTAGTGGGTAAGTGATTCCTAAAAAAGGGGACGTGACCAACTCCACTCCTCCACTTTCGGAGAGAGAGAGAGAGGGATTGATATCTCATAGGAATATTGTTAAAAAAAAACTGAAACTTAAAATTTGTTTTATTGAAAAATGAAAAAAATAAAAACAAAATAAAAACAAAAAAACAGGAACGTGCTGAACCCCTCAAAGTTGAGAGATGGGGTTTTCGATTTCATCATCTATATATACATACATACATACATATATATATATATATATATGTGTGTATATGTATGTATGTAAAACATGGTAATTAAAAAAAAATCATGACAATTATCCTCTACAAATTAGCAGTTATGGAGGAGAAAAACTTGTGTGGGGCTTGGCTTGCCACTGGATTTCGCTGAGTGGCACTACAATCCAATCAAAACTCGCCACGTGGCAAGTCTTAAATATAATCTTTTATCATTCTTTTATATTAAAAATTTTTATAATTATTTTTTTAACTAATTAATTTTTTTTTATAATTTATATATATATTAATGTTATGTTTCCTTTTTTTTTTTAATTTATTTCCCCTTTTGTTTTCCTTCCCAAATCCCCCCCCCCCCCAAAATTTGTTTTGCCGTAGGTCTTGGGTTTCAGTACTCTCTCCCCTTTCTTTCTTTCCCAGTTTCATTTCATTTCTTTAAAAAAAAAAAAATTGTTATGCACCCACTCCAATTTTATCATGGAAAGCAACCAAGAATTTGTAAGTTTCATTTCTTTCTTTATACAATAGTTGCTTTGATCATGTGACATGAATGCAAAAGTGCACACTCCAGATTATCGAGTTAATTTTCATATTTGTTATCTTTCACTTTGTTTTTATCGTAGTAACTTTCTACTTTCAAGAAAGTACATCTCTACCAAATATAATTAAGAACTATAGATAATACTATTTAAAATAAAACTTTGATCAAAACATAACCTGTTAAAAAACTTGATATCCAAGGTGAATCTAAAAGTTATTTTGACTAATTGTCATACTATATAAATAAAAAGAAAAAAAAATCCCACATCATCTCTTCAATTCATCCATCTTCAATCCATGAGCTCTATGTTTCCAGCATTTGCGCATTTTTCTAAGAATTAAAAGAAAAGAAAAGAAAATAACCCCCAATTAAAAGAAAAGAAAATAACCCTAATACAGCTATATATGTGGGTTATTCATGTCGCATGATCAAAGCAACTATTGTATAAAGAAAGAAAAGAAACTTATAGATTCTTGGTTGCTTTCCATTATAAAATTGGAGTGGGTGCATAACTTTTTTTATTTTTTTATTTTTTATTTTTTATTTTTTATTTTTTTATAAAAGAAAGAATGAAACGAAACTGGGAAAGAAAGAAAAAGGAGGGACTACTGAAACCCAAGACCTACGGCAAAACAAAGTGTTTTTGGGGCGGGGGGGGGTAACATTAATATATATATATATATATATATATAATATATTAATTAGTTAAAAAATAATTATAAAATTTTTAAATATAAAAGAATTATAAAAGATTATATTTAAGACTTTCCATGATAAAAGGCAACAAAAACAAATTAAAAGTTAGCAGTTATGAGCCGTTATTGTTTGGTTTTTTAAAGTTAGAGATAATTGTATTGACATCATTTTAGGAGAGAAATATTAAAAAAAAGTAAAAAAAAACGACATGGTGAATAACTGCTCTTCATTTTAGGAGAAAGTGATATTAAACAGAAAAATTAAAATTTGTTATATTGGAAAAAAGAAAAAAAAAAGAAACAAATAAAAACAGGAACGGAATAACTTCTCCTCCATTTTAAGAGAAAATATTAATCTAACAAAATTATATTAAAAAATATCTAAGAAATTTATATTAAACAAAAACAACGTAATTGCTCTCCATTTTAGGAGAGATATATTAAACATAGAATTAAAATTTGTTTTATTGAAAAAAGGGAAAAAAGGAAAGAAAAAAACATGAACGTATCTCCTCTATTTTAGGAGGAGATATTATTATCCAACAAAATTATATTAAAAAAAATAAGAAACAACGTGGAAGAAAAATGGTAGAGGTTGACGTCAGTTTTTAAAATACGGTGAAGTTCTCCCACTACCAAGCAGTAACTTCCTAGTTCCCACGTACATTCTCATTTTTTCCGTTTGGGCTACAATATTATTATATGTACTCCTTATCTCCTCTGATTATGTGGCCAAATCTTATACTTCCCATTTTTTTGCTCTCCCTTCTTCACATGCGATGCTATTTGAATTAATTTGGTGAGAATCTTGACTCAAAAGGCTTTTGCCAATCATTCATATCCATCTTTTGTGAAATCTTGGTGCTTTTTATTTCAATTTTCTTATTCTTTCTTTCTCCTTTTTGTTATAGGGTCAAGACGATTCTATTAGGCTTCAAAGTTCAAAGGTTTGAGTAACTTTGGGTAAATCTCAATCTAAATTAGATTTTTTTTCCGGTTTATCTTTTAGGTGATGAATTTGATGCGCTCTACTGCAGATTTGAGGATGTATATATGAGTTTGTATTTAGTATTTTAAAGTCAATTTTAGTTTTTTTAACTTCTTCCTTTGAAATCTTCATTATGCATATACGTGTGCTATGGTAATTTTAAAAATTATTTGTTTTCATTCTCGGGATATTTACAAGAATACCCACAAAAAATGAAGAAGAAACTACCTATTAATAAGATTCCAAACATACGTGTCTCTATTTTTACACCTGGTTGGGAGATATCTATCGGAATAAAAAGTACTGATCTAAGCCAACTGATTCTCAAAGAGTGGAAAAAGAAGAAGCATGAGCAGTATGTATTCTAAATTCTTTATTAAATTTGTTACAAGAAATTCTAACATTATATATACCTTCAATATATAGGTGGTGCATGAAAAAGATTGTAGAAGAATTAAAACCTTCAACAACTCCTCACATCATTCGTATTTGGAATAAAGTCCAACAAATTAGGTACAACACCATTTATTACCTATTTATTTTTAATGGCATTCTCTATATCATTCTACAAATTAATTATCTCAAATTTTAAAATTTAAAAAAAAAATCTACAAATTAATTATCTCAAATTATAAATTTAAAAAAAAATTATGGGTGCATGAAAAAGATTAATAGTGACCAAACAACTTTTCTAAATACGGTAAGTCTTCTCTTATTTTCATACGGAAACATACTATAAATTCAAATTGCATTCAATTTTCAAATAGAAATAAAATTACAATTTTTGTTAGTTTTACGAGCATCACACCGTTCTCAAAGTACAACGGTTGAAGTATAAGATTAAGGTAACATTTCTTACTATTTAATTTTGTAATACAATTTGTTACCTCAAACTTGGCAACTTATTTATCTTTCAGTATTCTAAAAGTAACTGAAGTAAAAGTATTGCCATGAGAAAATTGTCAAAGTTAAAGGTATTTAGGTTAAATTGCTTACAACCTTTATATTTGGGATTGTGCATTATAGTTAGACTTCTTATTTTATCATCATTGCTTGCAGATTAACCATGAAAATCTAAAGCATCAAGTGCAAGCAAATGGGTGGCAAGCATGGCTTTGATTTCACACGTATCTGATGCCAATGTAGTTCTGTTTGGAAGTAATCCGTCTATATTTTCAAGCAGGGAAGAACCATTGGTGTTGCTGTGAACGTACACAACTAAATCTCATGGACTGCACAGCCTGCACTTGCAGAGAACCATTTGCACGATTATTGCCTTATCTGTTGTTCATTACTGTGAGAAATCATTTTATTCCTGTTCTTTGTAATTGATATCATTTGATGTCTTAGAGATCAATGTGTTTGTGGACAGACGTAGTCTAAATTTATTCATTAAAACCCAATTTAACTTCAAAATTGTAGTTTTCCTTCATGAATTTTTCTCTGTGAATGTTGGTAACGCAAGTTACGCAACAGATAAAAGGAATAAGTTGATTTTCATCTTTTCATATCTTTGCAGAACCAAAGAAGAAAAATGCAGAAATCAGGTTGTTCAAACTTTAAATTAATGTTGTTTTTTGCTTTAATAGTTTTATTAAGCCTTTTAATACTTTTTGTTTAAATTTAAAGCTATAATTAGATACTCAATTTGATTTCTTATTCGCATGGGAAGAAGGATCAATGAAGTTGCCAGTGTTCCAATTAATCCAACCGGTTCTTTTCAGTTTTGCTTCTTCATTGTTTATACAAATAGATGGTGATGAATTTTATGGTGAAAATCTTTTTCAGAACAAATTCTTTTCCTAAAATCAAAATTTTTTTGGGTTAGTAATTCATGTTTTCAATTTTCATTCTCTCTCCATTTTCAGTTTTAATCACATATTTGCATTCAATTAATTTTTAAATAAATTTTCACAATTCATAAAATAATCACTTAAGAAATATAAGAAAAATAACACATATTTAGGGCGCGTAACACCCGTGATGTAAAAACACGTTAGGACAAGTAGATAGATTCACGGATAACACTTGTATTATCCTTTCCTTTTCGTTTTCCTTGTCCATAATTGGAGCTGGTTTGGATGAGAAAACAAAGATTTAGACACGATGACAAAATTGAATGGCGGTTTAAGTTGGTTAAACAGACAACTTTAGATAATACTTCTTGTCCAGAAATAAAAACATTTATCCTTTAACCGTTAAACCTCATGCAAAACCCTCTGGGAAGACGATGCTCTGAGTGTCCAAAAATGGCGGTTTCAGCTAAAACCACTCAAATACCTCACTCTCCGCATCTTCCCAATCCTCAATTCCCCAAGACCCATAAGCTCGAAACCATCGGTTTCTCTCACAAGCTCCAAACCCACCAAATTTCTTACAGAAAAACCCAAGAAATCACAGTCTGCAGCACCTCCTCTGTTTCCACACAGAACCCAAACTCTGATTTGAACGAGCTTTGCCGCCATGGGAACCTTGAACAAGCTTTGAAGCTCTTGGATTCGATGCAGGAGGTTCAGGTTAAAGTGGATGAAGATGCTTACGTTGCTTTGGTTAGGCTGTGTGAGTGGAAGCGAACGCATGAGGAAGGAGCTCGCGTGTACTCGTACATATCGAATTCGACGACCCTTTTGAGTGTTCGGCTTGGTAATGCATTGCTGAGCATGTTTGTGAGGTTTGGTAATTTGGTTGATGCTTGGTATGTGTTTGGAAGAATGGGTGAGAGGGATGTGTTTTCTTGGAATGTTTTGGTTGGCGGGTATGCAAAAGCGGGGTTTTTCGATGAGGCTTTGAATTTGTATCATAGAATGTTGTGGGTTGGGATTGTGCCTGATATTTATACATTTCCTTGTGTTCTTAGGACTTGTGGGGGCGTGCCGGACTTGGCGAGGGGAAGGGAGATTCATTTACATGTGATTAGATTCGGGTTTGAGTCCGATGTCGATGTGGTTAATGCGTTGATTACAATGTATGTGAAATGTGGTGCTGTTGGTACTGCACGGAAGTTGTTTGATAAAATGCCTAGGAGGGACAGGATCTCGTGGAACGCTATGATTTCTGGATATTTTGAGAATGGAGAGTTCTTGGAAGGGTTGAAATTGTTTCTCATGATGCGGGATTCTTCAATTTATCCGGATTTGATGACTATGACTAGCTTGGTATCTGCTTGTGAGCTTCTTGGGGATGATAAATTAGGGAGGGAAATCCATGGTTACGTTTTGAGGACGGAGTTTGCGGAGGATGTCTCTGTTTGTAATTCTTTAATTCAGATGTATTCAATCATTGGCCATTTCACGGAGGCTGAAAAAGTTTTTTCTAGAATGGAATATAAAGATGTGGTGTCATGGACATCAATGATC
This sequence comes from Cotoneaster glaucophyllus, assembly GCA_036320875.1. Classification (NCBI taxonomy): domain Eukaryota; kingdom Viridiplantae; phylum Streptophyta; class Magnoliopsida; order Rosales; family Rosaceae; genus Cotoneaster; species Cotoneaster glaucophyllus. The sequence goes on along the minus strand of CM070068.1, from coordinate 19,273,566 downwards.
TCGTGTTATGGCAATAATGCACTGCCTGACAAGGCTGTGGAAACCTACAGAATGATGGAGCGAGAGGGAATCATGCCAGATGAAATAACTATAGCCTGTGTTCTATCTGCTTGTGCATGTTTAGGGAATTTGGATATGGGTATGAAGCTTCATGAGCTTGCTTACCGGACTGGGTACATATCATATGTGATAGTTGCCAATACACTCATTGATATGTATTTTAAGTGTAAATGTGTCGATAAGGCTTTGGAAGTGTTCCATGGCATCCCCAGCAAGAATGTCATATCATGGAGTTCTATCATACTTGGCCTTCGGATCAACAATCGGTGCTTTGAGGCTTTGATTTTCTTTCGGCAAATGAAACTCAGGCTAAAACCAAATTCTGTTACCTTGGTTTCTGTCCTATCTGCTTGTGCAAGAATAGGAGCTTTGATGTGTGGAAAAGAAATTCATGCCCATGCATTAAGGACTGGTGTAGCATTTGACGGTCATTTACCCAATGCACTTTTAGACTTGTACGTAAGGTGTGGGAGGATGGGATCTGCATGGAACCAGTTTAACTATAACAAAAAGGATGCTGCAGCTTGGAATATCCTACTAACTGGGTATGCACAGAGGGGGCAAGGAAGGGAAGCAGTTGAGCTATTTCACAGTATGGTTGAGTCCGGGTTAGATCCGGATGAGATCACATTTATTTCACTATTATGTGCTTGCAGTAGGTCTGGTATGGTTAGTGAAGGGTTGGAGTATTTCAGAAGCATGAAACTTGATTATTTTATCACACCTAATCTGAAGCACTATGCGTGTGTTGTTGATCTACTTGGTCGTGATGGTCAATTGGATAATGCGCATGAGTTTATACAGAAGATGCCTATAAATCCAGATCCAGCTATATGGGGAGCCTTGTTAAATGCATGCATGATCAACAAGAAGGTTGAACTTGGTGAGCTTGCAGCTGAGCAAATTTTTAAGATGGATACAGAAAGCGTTGGGTATTACGTACTTATGTGTAATCTCTATGCTGACAGTGGAAAATGGGAAGAAGTGGCACTAGTAAGAAAGATGATGAGGAAAAGGGGCCTAACTGTAGATCCTGGATGCAGTTGGGTGGAGGTAAAGGGAAAAGTTCATGCTTTCCTAAGTGGTGATAATTTGCATCCTCAATTTAAGGAAATAAATGCAGTTATGGACGGATTTTATGAGAAAATGAGATCTGCGGGTGTCAAAGAGCCCGAAACCCATCCAACAGATGAATTTGAAGCTTCAAAAGCTGAGATCTTCTGTGGACACAGCGAAAGACTTGCAGTTGCATTTGGGCTCATTAACACGGCACCTGGGATGCCTATATGGGTGACTAAGAACCTTTACATGTGCCAAAGCTGTCACAGTACTATCAAGTTTATCTCTAAGGTTGTGCGTCGGGAGATTTCTGTAAGGGATACAGAAAAGTTTCACCATTTTAAGGATGGCTCCTGCACTTGTGGGGATGAAGGTTACTGGAGAAACTCCGACAAATGAGCTGACGGAGGAATATTTAATCTTAGAGAAATGTGGGGCAGCAGATAATTTGGGCACAAAGAAGATGTGCACAGAGATCCCAGGAGAGGAAGTAAGCTGCTTATTATATTACACTAGCACTAGCAAAAAAAAAGATAGGGACACTGAGTGCACTTTAAATTGAAATTTTTTCAATACTACCCTTCTCGGGGGTAATTGTTATCTCAGAACAGTTAATATGTTGTACCTTTATCTTATCTGCTTTTGAGTTTTTTATATACATAATTACCTTGTAAAGGAGGTAATGGTTTAGAAAATTGTATAGATACGATATCATGTCGGATTTATCTGTCCAACCGTTTTCCCAATACCATTTATGCTTTGCCACTACACTTTTGGGGCAACCTTATAATCCCAAAATACACATGTAGCCTTCAGTAATGTGGTTGTTTATGCAATACAGCATTATTAAACCACAAACTTTCTCCACCACCAATGGATAAGAATGCTGGACTGGATATGCAGTGAACTTATCGGTATATTGTAGAGCGCTGTCTATCTCTTATGCAATGCTTCTAAATGTGTGATTTGTTTGTTGGATTTGTTTTCTGCAGATATGGACGCTTCTGTTCGACTTTCACATATGGCCTAAAAAGTAATTCGACTTTCATTATCACGCATGACATACATTTGTATGAGTCTGCATCTATTCCATTTAACGGAGCTCATGGTAATATCTGATGTCTTCCTTATCAGATTTTCTTCTTCTGCATTGTTGTAGACTTTCTAGCTGAACATTTGAGATGATTCTGGCAACCGAAATCTTACAAGGAACTTGAATAGGATCCTTATATAGGTACAATAGAGAATGCATATTTTAGCCGATGAAGGAAACGGAAGCTGAATTTATTTAGTAAAAGTACAACTAGCTGTCATCGCAAATCAATCTTATACACAAATAACATTATAAAAGAATACTTAAGCTGGACACAATTATAAAAGAATGCTTAAGGTGTCATCGCCTTGCTTGCACTCTTGACTGAACAAAAACATACCTAAGAAAAAATTACAATGGAGAAGAAAAAGAACAAATACAGTTGAAAAATAGACGAGCAACTGAACTTCTGTTCATATTTTCATTCCTTTCTTGATTGTTTTTATAGATGACTTCATAAATCTGTTTCCCGTAGCATAGCTCTCTTCATCATCACTGGTTACCATGGGCTTCTTTCGTATGCAGTCAACACCCTTTTTCATGCCCAAAATTATAGACGGAGAAGATGGGATTCGTCGAAAGACTCTAGCACTCTCAGACCTTGTAAGTTTTCTTTCCTTTCCGTTACTATGGTCCCTTCTTTCCCTCCCTTCAAAACTCTTCCTGCTAACAACTCCCTTAAGGGCCTTAACAGGAGTATGCACTTGATGTGCATTTTCATTCTTCTCTTGGACAATTAACTGCTGCTTCGGTACACCTGCTTTAGCATCAGCCTCTGGACACTTCAGATTCTTGACTTCCTGTGGGTACTTCATATTCATTTGAGTGATTATATCACTGGTCCTGTGTTTTTCATTTGCACCTTCTTCAACTTGACTGATTATATCACCGGTCCTGTGCTCTTCATTTACACTTTCGTTCTGAGGATCCAACTCTTCTGGAGAACCATCCAACAGAATCTGAAGCCACTTCTCTACATTCCCCTTGCCACGTTCTTTTCTGCTCTCTTCATCTTCCACAATCTCTGGTTCTCGAATGACAGGGAATTGAAATTTGTGCTTCCCTTCTATTTCCAGTGTCCTCATTTGATTCTCTAACAAGCTCTCATCCTCTAATGCAACACTGTATCTGGCCTGCTCTCTGAGGTTGTCAATAGACAAACGTTTTTTGGGTCTTTCCAGTTCCTCATACAGTTGAATTCTTCTATCGTCTTCATTTTGTGATAAAGCAGCATCAGATGCCTTCTGTTCTTCCTGTAGAAACACCCTTAGTTCCTTACGTAAAGGCGTTCTTGGCTTGGTTGCTGGTAGACAAAGGACCATCTTGCTGTCACTCTCCTCAGCTAATGCATCATCCATTCTCGACCTTTTCCTTGCTTGTTCCCATTCAGGCCGTATCTGTGTCTCAAGCTCATCTCTTTGTTTGTATTTCTTATGAAGTTCTTTCTCCGATGCATCACATATTGCCTTTTGTGCCTCAAGTCTTGCCATGAGCGCACTACTTGCGGCTTGGTTCAGTCTTAGTTGCTCCTTGTAAATGACAGACCTTAAGCAAAAACAAAAAGGGAAAAGGGTTAATGAATCAAGTCTATAAAACACATTTTATAAAGGTCAAAAATCTCAGATCGTTGTTTATTAATCTTACTGGTGCATAGCATCTCGAATCATCTTTTCGAGTGTGGTCCTATATGATGATTGTGCCTCTGCTAGCCGCCGGCACTTCTCTGCTCTTCTCCTTCGCTTTATCAACGTCAGCTCCAAGTTTTGAATGGTGAGCTTCTCATCTTCATTTTTTCGCCTCAATTCATTCACTTCATCATCCAAGTTTTGTATCTCAGCCTGCATCTTTGCAGTTTGTTCTCTTTGTTTTAGGGAATCTCTTGCCATGACAATCGCTTGGTATGGGTTTCTAACGTACTCCGGGTTCTCATTTTCTTTCAAAACAGCATGTTTCCCATTCCTTGCAGCTAACACAATCCAAAACAAAAAAAAGATTACAAATTACGATACTCGTTATTACTATACAGACAATAAAAACTGTTGAGTAGTTGTTACTTAAGCACTAACCAATTGCAGGAGATTGTGGCCTTATCTGCTTATTGTAGTCCAGGGATTTCAAAGCAGATGAAGAACCATATGACTCTCTTCGAGATACAACAATGGCAGCCGGAGCTAGGCCCAAATGCTCTTTCGATTCCACATAATGTTGCGGAAAAGCGTGGGACTCTACCGTCTGTGAAGAATTGAGCTCCTCGCATTCACCTTCAGCGAAGAGAAATGAGAATGCCCTGTGCCTGCCAATGTTGTGAAAGGACACAAATATGTCACAAGTCAATGTTTTTGAAACAAGAAGCGTGTATGAAGAGAAATATGAAGTAGACTCCCACCTGAAATCAGCATTGGTAGAAGCAAATATCGATAAGAACTGGTTGACGGATATACCCAACTGAAAATCCCACCACGGAATTAGAAATTCAAGCATGTCATGCTTCCTCTTGCAGGCTTGCCATTGCAGTATCCTCAAATTGCTTGGGACAGTCAATCCTCCCCCTAAATTTTCAGCAAAAATGACCGGAGATTACAAATATGTAGAGAGAGAGAGAGAGAGAGAGAGAGAGGTAAAGAGCTATATACTTGAACAAGGAAACCAGTGATCTATGTCCCAAGCAAGAGGAGAAGCAGAATCAGCATGGAAATACAGAACGTTGCCATACGGGTCTACTCGAATTACCGCAGGATCAAAGCCAGCATTCCTGAAATTCGAAGTAAGTATAAAGTTAAGTAAAAGAATACCATTGTTGAATTCTCCAAGTTTTCTAATTTTGAAGGTTTATGGAGCAAAATCAAGAGATTTACCCAAGGTGGTTGAGCTGCTTCCACAAAAGACTGACGAAAATCTTCGGCCTGGCAGTAGGTTTCGCTTTCGGGTCAATAACCGGAAACATCTGCTCTAAATCTCTTGCTCTCAGATCCTGAAAACCAGATCACATCATAAACCCAGCATTCCCAGAATCAAAGAAAGAAAACAACCCAATTTCCAATTTCCTTCCTACATTTCTCTCACTTTCCTGGGAAACAAACAGAAAGTTAAAAGTTTCACTTCTCATACCTCCTCTTGCTGCAGACAGTAAGGCATGAAAGTGAAAGGAGGGCCATGGCTGTAAGGTCCAACGCTACGGTCGCGGCAGAGCTTCGCATAGGCTTTCGGGTACCCAAGGCCATCATCGATTTCCATTTCGCCTCCGGCGAACGCGTAATCGAAAGCCATTGTTCTTCGATCGGATGCACGGAAGAAAAACAGGGGAAGCAGAGGCGTTTTGTTCTGGCTGAGATTCAAGTTAACGGTCACATTGGTTGTTTTCTTTTTTCTTTTTTCTTTTAAAAAGGTTGGAGAGTTGAAGATTTGGTTGACACGTCAGCAAACGGTAACGGCTATAATAGCCGGGATGGTCCACAGTGGCTATGATAATTAAATTTTTGTAACAAAGTCTTGACCACTTCCATACATCTTGGATTTTTATATAATTAAAATTTGGGACCTAGTTGTTTTAACTTTTATTTTACATTTCTTCCCCCTCCTTTCATTTAAATTTGATAGGAAAAGGATTTTGTCAAGACTTTTGAGAAGGGATAGATGTTAAAAAAACACAAAAAAAAAAAGGAGAGAGAAGTTTATTTGACTTTTTACGGTGTAGTTATTTTTAATTATCTGTAAATTTAGATTGCAACACGATGAAATGATTTACTGAAACAGTAAAAAATATGATATTGTTTGCACACATATCACACAGTAAATTATATGTGAGAAGACATTGATTGTTAATCATGAACATTTTCCTTGTGATATTAGGTGGAATATGTTTGATGGGAAATTTTAAAGAGATTTTATTTAAGTACCGTCTATTTAAAGGGTGTTTCATAATATAAGTAGAGGAAGTTATATACTTTTATACAAGCCTTTTATGCAAAGGGATCCTTTTTTTAAAAAAAAAAATAGGGACTAGGTGTGGGGCTCACTCTACATCGAACTTCAAGATCCGAACCGTCTATTTTATAAGTCTCAATTCATAGATCATCTTTGCCAAAATTCAATTCAATCTGAAACCATTTGCCTATTTAATTATCAAGATAAAATTTCATTGTTTCTTATTATATAACAAAGTATTCGTTAATTTCTTTGAACCCAATTAGATGTCTTAAACATTTCTGATTTGACTAATATTTTGCAATAATGATCTATGAGGTGCAACTTGAAAAATAGACGGTTCAGATTGTTAAAGTTTTATGTAGTATAAATCTCACAACTAATCCCCATTTTTATAAAATAAAAAAATAAAAAAAATAAAAAAATTCTTCCCTTAAAGATTTCATATTTTTATATATCCCACCATTTGTTTTACGAGTACCCGCTGGAATACCGTTGCTTGAAGGAAAAAAAAATGGATATTTAGTCAAAAGCGATAAAGAAGCAATGATTTCTTCATCATTTGATGTTTGAATAAAAAGTAAACGCACGAGTAAAAGCGGCAGAAAGCCCCTTTTAGCTCAAGTCGAATCCAATATTCACTTTGCCCTCAGGGCCTACAAAAAAGAGGGCCGGCTAGCGTTGTCCAGTCCATCCAAACGTCATTATTGTTCTTGGACTTCTTTAGTTTAGGGTTTATAGTTTAACAAAACAAAGAAAGGAATTTGGTACAAAATCAATGAAATCTTTTCATTAGCCATATATATTAATGAGAAATTTCTATTGTATAGGTCAATAAGGAAGTCCCAAGATCTTATCTTATAATTAAATGCAAAGTAACGTTTTTGTCCCTTACTAATATCAACTCTCCTAATATTGGTTTGTTACTGAGGTGCTTTTATAAAAAGTAGGTAACAAAAAAAACTGAGCTCAAAAATGTGTTTGGTAAACACTTAAAAACAGCAAAAGCAGTTTTTTTTTTTTTTTTTTTTTAAAGCACAACAATACCAAATCAGCCCCTAATATGCTTGTTGATGTTCTGATTGAGGAGAGTTCTCATCGCAACCTTAGTTGATGTTAATGCAACTTTAATTCTTTCTAAGGATAGCTAACTATAGTTAAGTTGTTTTGTGCGGGACACTATTTTTCCTTCGATCGGGTTGAAATTCCCGGCAATGTTTTTTATCGAGGCCCTTTTATGCACATTATCCTCTTGCTTTGTACGTTTTCTCCTCTTTAATGAATATCATACTTCTTTAAAAAAAATGCATTAGACCAACTTCAATCCTTGGCCTAAGGCCAAAACAAATTTAGGCTTTTCATTTTAGGCATTTGGCCAGAAACTGTGTTTGTCGTCTAATGGTATGGCCTAAATTTTATGCCAGAAAAAAAATTTAAATATCGTTTTAGCTTTTTTTTTCGTGAACTTTTTGAAAAAAATTATTTATTAAGATTATCTTAGCTTAATTTTATAAGCATTTTAACCTAAAAATATTTAAATTCCAAGAAAGCATGAAATATCACACAATAGACCCATACGAACCACACTTTCACATATTTTGTGTGGGACAAGTGGATGTATGAACAAATGGATGGGTATCTATAGTGTTTTGGGGGTGAAATTTGAGTTAAATATATATTTTTTTAATTATCACAACCTTTAGATTTTAATTTGAGTCGTCGGATCATTTTTTACCATTATATTTTAACTCATTTGATCACAGTCGTTGGATTACAAGTAAAAGTAAACAAACGTTTTTTTATATTTTGAAATATGACTGTTGATCAACCAACGATCATTGATTTTAGCCGCACGATATGCAAAGCCGTTAATGGTGGCCAAAGGGCCTGTCAATGATAGGCCCTTTAGCGCGTTGTGCTGGGCAAAACGTGGAACTTACGCGTGAAGGTGGCTCCTACTCGTTTTGGTCGTGGCCTAGATCTTGCTTTTTCATTTTTCATTTTTTTTTCTTTTGCTCTGGCCAATTTTTTTGCTAAGGTCAAAAGGCAAAGGCCTAAGAGTATTGGCCTTGGCCAGGGTTGAGTTGGTCTTAATCAATGAACAAAATATCGATATTATCGGCGATATTTCGCCGATAATATCGTTATTTTTTCATCTCGCGATATTTTTACACTTATCCACTTAATTATCGTCAATATATCGATATTTTCGTCGATATTATATTTTCAACATTTTAATGCATTATTTGGGTAATATATCGCGATATTATAATATCGTCTAAAGAGTTTTTCGACATTTCTCTTTCTCTTTTCGAAGATGCAACGGAGAAGAAACTATCGCTCTACACGTTTGAACAAGTGGAGAAGAAGAACCCACCGTGCCCAGCTATGGTCCCGAAGCTTCCCGACGAAACAAGGATGATTTTGAACAAGGGTTATAAACAACATACATCAGCTGCCGAGAACAAGTCGACGAAAAGTTCACCCAAAATGGTACCCCTTCCTTCCGCGCACCGTTGGTTGTCTTATAGAAGGCAGCAAGTCCCTCAATTTTTCTCCATAGCATAGTGATTATCATCACGATTTTCTGGTACAGCTGCGAGTTTCTTTAAAAAGGAAAAGAAGAGTTCTCGTGCCTTTTCCTCTCGAGCTCATACAAAGTGGGAAGAGCCATCTTAAAAAAATTAGTTGTTTTAAAGAAAGAGTTATTGGGCTGCCGTGTTCTAGTTTGATGCCAGACAAAAAATATATATATAAGGGAATCTGGTGCATGGAAAAAGGAAAATATGGAAGCAAACTGACAAAAGGGTATATATTATCGATAATATCGCGAAATGAAACCCAAAAATACTTGAAAAATGCTGAAAAATCTCAATCTTGAGCATAGAGGGATTTGAACCCCTCCCTTTGTCAACCACGCACCCTGGGCCTTATCCAACTCGCTACATATGTGTTTGTGATTACATATTCAGCCTGTAATATTTATATGGTCGTTAAGATGTCTGCAAAGCTTGCAAGCTAATATTTACTAAGTCACTCATGTATCTTACCATGCAATGTATAAAGTGTAAAATATTGTACTAATTCATTATATATAAATGATTATGGGGTGTTTAAACTTCTTTCATTAATTACTACATATTTTCTACACTCCCAATGTTTGCCAGCTCGCTATATAATCAACTTAAATCAGTTAAATCCATCATGCAATGCATTTCCTTCCAATTTTTTGTGATAAACTAATAGATAATTGACTAAATAAACATCCTGCAAAGTTTCAATAAAAATTTCCAAGTTTTTCTTACAATTTCCGTGGTTTTTATTCAATTTTTATCGATATCGATAATATCCTGATATTTCCATCGAAATTTCCGTGTTTTTGGACTACCGATATTTCCAATATCATCGATATTTTAGACCTTGGTCTTAATATATCTTAATACATGATTGACCTAATGTATAAATATTGTTGAAATTATTGTTAACACTAAACATTTATTGATAGAAAAAATCACCCAAAAACAAAAGGAAAGTGAATAAGCTAATCAATTTTTTAAATGTGGTTGCAAATCGAATGACGACTCCAACTACTTCAACGACATTTTTGCTTTTCCAATTCTTTAGAGCTTTCTTTATCTTTCACGTCTATAACAAAACAATTGTCTTTCACAAAGAAATATCAAATACAATTGACAAACATATTGTAATTTGACATTAAAATTTTGAATTATTGAGTGAATCCACCATTGAAGCCCTTAAGAGTTGCCACTTTGAGTTTCTATGCATCCCTTGAACATTGCTCTCCAAATGTTCGACAGAATGTCTTAATGGACTATTGAGTGCTTGCCTCCGTTGCATGCTTAATTGATATGTAATTTTATCTAATCGATGATTGATATACAATTATTTCTCAAAGAATTGTCGTTCGGATACTAAAGCTATTTTTTCATCGTCTAAAAACTACTTACATACAACTTGCCTTTTATTAGAGGGTTCTACACAATTATTCCGCAATTACATGTCGTGTCTCCAAAATAATGTGATGTCTTACCATCGCAACTTCGTAGAACTTGAAAAATTAGCCTTCATTGAATACAACTTTACCAAAAGACAAAACCATACCAATATCCAAAAATAAAAATTGATGAAGAGGCAACTAACAACCCTAATAATTTTGCTACTCCACTATACATAGAGGCTACCAAGAATTTTTTTTTTTTTTTTTTTTTTCAAATCATAAGAAAAAATTGTTACAAATTCTTAAATCTTCATGTGTAGCAAAGAGATTCAAGAGTACCTAAAACACCAGATTCCTTGAGGCTACCAAGATTTTTTTCTTTTTCAAATCATAAGAAAATATTGTTACAAATTCTTAAATCTCCATGTGTAATAGAGAGATTCAAGAGTACCTAAAACACCAGATTCCTTGTTTCAAATTTGGTGCAGCCGAACATTCATCATAGAACAAATTTGACGGTGTTGTCAATGACGTTCGCGTTAGCACCAAAATTGGAGGAACTATAATATTTATCTTTGAGTTTAAGGCAATCGACTTTCCAATGCCCTTCCTTGCGACAATAATTGCATGTATTGTTTCTGGTCTTAGATTTAGATCTCGAATTCCCTCTAATACTATTTAAACCATATTCTTTATCTCTGCCTCGTGCTACCAAAGTCTCAAAATGAGCATCATTCGAATTTCCAAATACATTTTTTTTTCTGTAACTCTTGAAAATCGGTTTTGCATTCTCCACACAAAGAAAATACTTTTGACATCGAGTTGATGTAGTGGCCAATATCTGTTATAGAAAAACTCGTTGGGCTTGAGTTTAGTTTGGCCACAAGATTTCCACAAAATTCGCTTACCAAGGAGCTAAAGAACAACAAAATCTAAGATTGATCCTTATCATCAATTTTATTATCCATATCTTTCAAATTCATGATAATCTTATTGAGGGAGAGAAGATAAAGAAGGTTTTTGTAAAGAGAGAAGATAAAGTTTATAGATATAAAAAAATAAGGGTAAATCTCAGTTTACTACCTCAAGTTTCGTAGTTTTCAAGATTTGGTACATGAAGTTTTTTTGGTCCTAGAGTCATATCTAAAGTGTTAATTTTGGGACAATCTCATACATTCGTCAGTCTGGCTATTAAATCTCTCGTTAACTATGTGGCGCTCATGTGGACAATGACTGGGCGCCACGTGTCATTAATAGGTCCATGTGGAAATTAAAAACCACAAAAACAAAAAAAATAGAACCCTCTTCTTCCACCCGACCCTCTATCTCCTCCAATCTCCATAACCACCAGCGCACCACCCCTCTTCTCCGACACCTTTTCCCTCTCATCCACTCTCTCCACCTCCCCTCCCATCAGAAAAACGCACAGCTTTACCCCCAAAACCCAGCTCTCAATTTTCCTCCACTTCCTCTCTCTTTTCTTTTCTACCCAAACCCAAACCCCAAAATCCCTCTTTCTTCCAATCCATTCCCAAACCAAAACAAACCCTAATTCCAAAATCCCCAAATCTTGGCGATGACGATGAAGACCCAATTGATTCAATCCCCACCTCAAAACCTCCTCAATTTTTCTCATCGCTTCCTTCGCCGAAATCTCGAAATCCAATTCAACCCATCACCAATTTCTCGACATCAACGCGGACGGCAACGGAGCTGAGAACTCCTTCGGGGCAGGAATGAGTGGGGGAAATTCTGGGTTTGGTATATGATTGAATTCTGGGTTTTGCGATAGTGCAAAATGGTGATTCGATTTCTGGTATTAATTTCTCGTAGTTTGTTTTGTTAAATTCTGGGTTTGGTATATGATTGAATTTGGGTTTTGCGACCGTGAAAAATGGTGATTCGATTCTTTATTTATTTTTTATTTTTTTTGCGCTGGTGGTTATGGAGATTGGAGGAGATGGAGGGTTGGGTGGAAGAAGAAGGGGGTTATGTTTTTTTCTTAGTTTCCACGTGGACCCCCTTAATGACACGTGGCGCTCAGTCATTGTCCACATGGCACCACGTCATCAGTTAACGGGAGACTTAACAGCCAGACTAACGGATGTATGAGACTGTCTCAAAATTAACACTTTAGGTATGACTCTGGGATGAAAAAAACTTCATGTACTAAATGTTGAAAACCATGAAACTTGAGAGTAGTAAACTGAGATTTAACAAAAAAATAAATTATTATATCACCTCCAACAACATACCATTTTTATTCGTTTACTATAGTCACAATAGTTTATATAAAATTTACCAAACACTTCAATACTGCTTTTTTTCGTTAAAAGCAATTTTACAAAAAATATTTACCAAATACTCAATTGCTTTATTTTACATATGTTTATTCTTAACACACCAGTAGCAGTTTTTGTTACCCATCCCCATAGTTTTGTGTTCGCGTAAGTCTCTCTCTCTCCCACCTATTTTTCCCTCTCTAAATTATGTTTCTGCTATATTTTCTGTTTGACTAATAATGATGGGTGTGAATCAATGATAGGCTGCGGCGACGAGGATTCCACATGAGAAGAACAATGGTAGGTTGCGGCAGATTTGGGTTCTGATCGTAACTGACGTCATGCTAATGTCAGCATGACGTTAGATCAAACTCGGGCGCACGGTCGGGCAAGAAATTGTCTGACCGGGCAGTCCCGCAAACTGGGGCTCAGCAATCGCCCCACTTTTGGGTGTGGGCTGAAGATGAGCTTTGCAATTCCTGAGCCCAATTGCCCGACTTACATTTTGAAGCCGATCCAGTAAAAAATTAAAAACAAAAATTAAAAAAGCGACCTGACCCGACCCAAAAACCCAATAACCTTCTTCTCGGGTTGTTAAACCCCATTCCAAAAGTCGAAGGTCTGTTTCTCCAGCAGCGCTGCTGAACTACAAGAAGAAGAGAGGCTAGCAGCCTCCCCGAACCAAAACCCTCCCTCTTCTTCTCCACCCACTTTCTCAGTCCACCATGGCCACTCTCTCCCAAGCTCAGGCCGTCAAGTCCCTCAACAAATCCCCCGGACGCCGCCGTTTTGTTGTAAGCCCTCTTTCTCACGCCGCCGTTTGACGCTTCCTGCTCTTTGTTCGTCTTATTTCATGCTTCAAATTCTTTTTTTGGTAATTTTATTTGCTGGGTTTTGTATTTGCAGTTCAAGAATTTCTCTGAGAGACTTGATGATGTCGAAATCGATGTTTTCCGAAGCCTCGATAAAGTTAAGTCGGAGCCGCATGAGGGCTCTACTTTTTTCCGGGACTGCCTCGTCGAATGGAGGGTAAGTCTTCAAATTTTCTTAAGATTTTGCTCCATATGTATATATGTGTGTATATGTGTATGTATTTTTTTCTTCTGGGTTTTTGGTTTTATGATTGTTTTGCTGATTCGGGGTTGTAGGAACTGAACACGGCTGAGGATTTCATCTCTTTCTATGAGCAAATGACGCCGTTGGTCCAAACGTTGCCTTTGATTCTGTTGCACAAGGAAACCATAATCTCAGAACTCGTTTCGAGATTAGAGATGGATGCAAGGCTGTCGCTTGAGCCTATTCTCACGTATGTTAGCTTATTTGACGCCAACCCTTTTGAGATATTTGATTGTTTTCCGAGATTGGAGATTTTTGTTTTCTTTCTCAATCAGCTGTGTTCTTGGGCAGGTTAATCGCCGCTCTGTCGAGAGATCTCCTGGAGGACTTTATCCCGTGAGTTTTGTCATCCTTTAGAATGAATTTAACTTGTAGCTGCTGGTTGTTTGTTGCTTTTACTTCCTTAATTGGTATTGAATATTCAAGGCGACTTGCTCCAGTGTATTGTAGAATCCCATCATGCCCTGTTGCTTTTGATGCATGTAATGGTCACTCTACGTGGTTTTTTTCTTCTTCTTCCAGTTTCTTGCCGAGGATTGCTGATTCTCTAGTGTCTCTTCTAGAAAGTGGTGCAGATAGGGAGCCAGAGATCATTGAGCAGGTCCAATTTATTTTAAGGATTGTTATTTAATTTTTATTTTTATTGGGTTTACAGGTTGGCATTTTAATTTCGACATGAACTCACAGTGTACGGTGTTTTTGTGCAGATCTTTACATCTTGGTCATCTATTATGATGTACTTGCAAAAATATCTTGTACAAAAGATTAAGCATATACTAAAGTAAGTTCCTGTATCATTTAGTTATTTTGATTATTACGTTGAAGCAAACCATGTGCCTTTATTATAGACACAAATATTTCCATTTTAACTTTCAGAATTTGATGGTGAAAATATTTCTTTGAGAAATTTCAGATTATTTGAAAAATATGCTAATCAGGCTTAGTTAGTGTTTTCTTTGAGTTTTGAAAATTTTGGTATTGAATTCCCTTTGGTCCAATTTGTACGAATAAGTGATTGTTACTTTGCAAGTTCATGTGAGGATGCATTTTTACTCTCTTTCCTCTCATAATCTCAGATTCTTATGATATATATAAATATACGTTTATAATATATATATATATATATATATATATATATGCATTTTGCAGGGTTACTGTAAACTTGAGGTACTATCCAAAATACCACATCCAAAAATTTATGGCAGAAGCGGTCTCATTCTTGCTGAGAAATGCACCTTTTGAACAACTTAAAGAAGGTACAACCTTGCATATTTTATGTTTTCACTGTTAGCCTGTTGGATTTTTTGATGGGAAAAGTAGGATTATCTCTATACCGGTCCCCTTGAAGCATTCTTGATAGCTTATTTATTTTGAATGATTGAAGGACCTTTTTTTTACTTCAAAACAATGCAATTCTATGTGTTTTAACTGACTCTTCATCTCATGTTTAATGTGGTGACAATTATCGTCTATATGTTTGTGTTTTTCCCATGATACAATCAAATTTGTGATATACTGTGATTGATGAATAGTAATCTGTAGTTTCTAACTTGATATACACTACATACATCTGATGGAAAACTGACTTCCTTTATGTCTTAATTAATATTTTATGATTCTAAGCACTTGTAGCTGGATATGTAATTTTAGTTTAGATAACAGTAAATTATTGGCCATATTGCCATATATTCTAGTGTTCTATTGAAGACTTGAAGTAAGTTCCTTTCATGGGAATTGGTAAATTTTTGTCATCATTGAATTGGCACAGGTGTCAGAAAGATAATGTTTGAAGTTGTGAAGAAATCAACTGATACTAGAAAAGAGGGAGTCAGTAAATTACTGTATTTTGTCATGAGAGGAACCTCATCAAGGTTCCATTCTAGAGCTGAGAGAGTGTTGCATTTCCTGATGGAGGACTTGATACTTGGCATTGGTGAACAATTCAACGAAGGCAAGTTTTTCTCTAAACAAAGGCTTTATGTACGTTTATTTTAGATGTCTTGAAAAATTGATTAGATATATTTTCAGATGTTATTGAATGTCTAGGGTAGCTGGATTTTAAAGCTCACTCATGTAGAGTTAGTGGAAAGCTTGTTCACTATGCTTTTACCTATTTTTATATCATATTGCTATTAATTATTGTTTATGGTAAAAGTGTATTTTTTTTTCTATATTCACAGTTGATGCATGAATACTGTGTTGTCGGTCAAGGTTCATCTGATACTAATCCAAGATTACCTGAGTATGTTAGCAATTATGGCTTGCTAAAGTGTGGTGTTCAAATAATAATTAAAGGTTATGTGAGAATGATTGTGTGGTTTAGGAGAAAAATGATGTTGGTAGTAAGTTCTAAATTAAATGTTTTTTTTGGGTTTAATTTTTCATTTGTACATTGACTTTGTTGTTCTCTCGTTAATTTGTATGTTATGTATAATGCAGCAGTATGTTTATAAAATATTATTGGACCATAAACTATATATTTGGGAGTTATATTGGTTTTGCTTGTCTTTGATCCTCTCTCTTTCTCCTGCAGGTTCGGAGACTGTTGTTGAAGTCTTAAAGTCTGCGTTAGAAAGTTTATGTGTGGATTTGGACTCCAAGGAATTGAACTTAATGTTCAATTGCTTATATCGGGAAATAACTGACTGTGTGATTAATGGAGGTGTTGAACGTTTAAGCCGCCTGTTGTCGTTGCTTGTTTCTACCGTTCAAGTTAAGAATGGCCAAAGGGTCTCTGGTGAGTGATAAGAATGTTTTTGTTTGCCGAGTCCTTTATTTTACTGTCAAGCATTCCTTGCTCTTTAATAATGATGTGTTTGTGTTTTAGGCTGTCGATTGTTTTCGTTAGTTGGTTTTCTGTTCCTTGTTGTGGCTGGGGTGTTTGGTCTGGTATGCTGGACCAGCCTCTCTGTTTGCATTTTCCCTCTCCTAATATAATTCTCTTTAGCGAAAAAAAAAGAGAGAAGAAAGTAATGATGTGTTTGTCTGTTCTTTGTACTGCCACATTTGACAGATTACCAACAAATGATTGAAATTGTGGGGTTGGTCATGCCTAAGGGCATTACAATGGCAGAGGAGTCTTCATCTGATGTTGTTGATAAGCTTTTAGAGTTAATGCTCTGTATTCTTAGGGGACTGCACAATTTAAGTGATATGTCAACCATCTCTAGCTGTTCATTGCAGTGGGCTCCTGTATTTGATCTAAAGAACCCAAGGTACTGCCTCGAACAAAGTCTTTGGGTTTCTGGAGTTGCTTTTCTGTTTTTCTCGTTTTATTGGATTAGTTTGTTTGACATATAAAGCTTGGTGCTACAGCTTGTTGGGTTTTGTTCGAGAATTATTAAAAGAGGGTGTTTGCATAGTAAATATCTTCAGAGCTAACATTTTAAGGTAAGATCGATATTTTAACTTTCTCTAGAGTGTTTTCTGTATTATATCTATTATCTGGCTTTTAACAATTTAAATTGAATTTTCAGGGCGATGAATGATTTAATAGAAACTTCCCAGGAAGATGTTATTTATTTGTTACTTACCTTCTGTGAAAAACAGCAAACGGAAATCCAAGGCTTGACCTTCTTAGATGAAACACCTGAAAGAGTTTCAAGGATTCAAGATTTTTTGCGTGGGACTATCAACAATTGGGTTGGGGTTTTAAAGGGTATTGGAAATGGGGACTCATCATCCACAATAATTCTTGAAATTGACTTGGCTCTGCTGTGGGGAACCATCAACTGCTTTCCCCAAGTAGTAGAATCTGAAAATGATTTATCCTTGTTAAAGGATTTAATAGATGCATATGATCAAATTCTGATGATTGAAGCTGGTACACTACCTCATCTTTTATTATTAGCTTGTTGCTTTTAATTCTTTGATGCCCTGTCCCTTTCTGTTTCAAGTGTAATATATATATCGTTTTTTAAACTTGAGTAGAAGGAGAATCTGTGTTTAGATGGTGTATTAGAATGCACTGTTATTTTTATCAGTATTTCATTATTTTCTTTGTCTGAATGACTGATGGTTTGATCTGTTGGTTTCGTTGAGTTAAGTATGTTTGTGAAGTATTTAGGGAATGTTTACAGATATGCCTGGACCATTTCTAGCCCTTGACATTTTGTTCATGTGCTACTCTTGCAGACAATGTTGCAGGTTTTCCTAAGCACACTTGGGAGAGCCTAATTGGTGCTACCCTGAATTCCTATTACAAAATGATACGTGGTAAAAAATCTGAGCTTGACGAAACAAGCAGATTTTTGCATCTTGGAAAAAGACACAAATCATGTGCACAAGTGTTGGTTGCTGTTGCTGATTTTTTGGATTCAGTGTACGGGTATGACTATTACTGTAATGAAGATTTTTCCCTTTTTAAAAGTTAAGTATGGTATTGAGTTATAAATCAGTTCTGTATAAAATCATGCATTACATGACCTCTTGCTATTACAAATAGTAGGTCTACCATGGAAGGAGACACTGAGTCTAGAACATATCATCCAGAATTAAAAGCAGATATGGCTGTAGAGGCTTTAGACATATTTGCTGATAATTTATGCCAGTCAGACAGAGAGATTCGCGCTTCAACTCTTCGAATATTGTGCCACTTTGAAACTCTAAATTGCAATACTTTCACAGAGGATTACCCAGTTGCAAAGAAAATGAGAACCGAAGTTTCTCCAACTTGTCATGTGGATAAACAAGGCTTAAATGTATGCTTCTCTTTCTTCATGCTATTCTTGTTGGAATCAATATTCTGTTTATGAACTTGCATACTGATTTTGCTTCAAATGTCAGGTAATTGAGCTCCTTCTCTCCATTGAGTCAACTCCTCTTTCAATTTGTACCAGCAGGAAAGTTACTCTCTTGATTTCTAGAATACAGATGGCCCTCTCTGCTGGTAGAATAGCTGAAGCTTATCTACCCCTTGTTTTGAATGGGATGATTGGTATCTTCCATAACCGGTTTAGTTACCTTTGGAATCCTGCATCAGAGTGCCTTGCAGTTCTGATTAGCCAAAACATTGGACTTGTGTGGGAAAATTTTGTTAGTTATTTTGAACAATGCCAATCGAGATTTCAAGCATCCTTCGATCAAATTGACAAAGTAAATTCTAAGACGACCAACAAGTCAATTGGTATGTAACAACTTGATATTTCCTATTATATTTTATATCCAGAATGAATATCCAGACTCTAATTATCCTATGGTCATTTAGTTAGGTTTCTTAATTTTTGTGTGTTCCAGACAACCTTTATAAATTTAGGAAATTCTCATTGTCCGGGTAATTAAAAAAAATGTCTGGAAGGTTTATGGTACTCATAAGCAGGTTGTGCAATATTGGTAATAAGTTACTTCAGTTTCTCTCTGTTTTTCTTTGTTGACCAATATCCAACCTATAAGTTTTCATTGTATTGGTTGGACATGATTCCTTTGTAATATTGCAAGGGTACATTTGGGATGTATGGTGTACAAACACACGAGAACCCTTTCTTTATAAGCTGGATTTCATGGAGCAGTTCTACCCATGAGTTTGACATTGTATTATCATAGGTAGACAGGAAGGATGAGTTGTGTTAGGTGGCACTTGCCCTGTTCGGATGGGGAGAGCTGACTAGCCCTGCTGCTTAGGGGCTGTGTTAGATTATACATCCCCTAGGTATCTTTAAGATGTTTATTGTGTGGAGTATAAACACATGGACACTCTTTAGCAATGAGGTTTTCAAGGATGACTTCTACCTATCAGTTTATCATGTATATTCAACTCTGAATGGCAATCGAGTTGTTCTCTTATATGCTCAGCTTTATCCTCTTTTTGTTTTGCAGGCCTGCTCGGACACTTTGATTCGTGTGTTAATTCCACGTCTACTAGTACACTTTCTGCAGCCGTGTTATCTTCATTGCTCCAGTCTTTACAAAGAATTCCGACCCTAATTGAATCTAAGTCTCGCCAGATTTTACCTTTGTTTTTGAAGTTTATGGGCTACAGTTGCGAAGACTTTAGAAGGTAATTCTCACTTGGAATTGTGTTTGTTAGTGAATACTTGCTCTTGGATATTGTGAACTTGAACAGGCTTTAGTCAAAATATTTTGTGTGCTCATTTGTCTTTATCTTGTAGCTGCAGCATCGGGTCTTTCAATCCAAGTGTTTGTAGAGGCAAAGAGTGGAAAGGTGTCCTTAAAGAATGGTTAAACCTGCTGAAACTGATGCACAACCTTAAGTCCTATCAAAATCAGTTCCTTAAAGAGGTTTTACAAATTAGGTTGGTACAAATTCCAGATATATAGACTCTACATTTGTCGTCCTTTGGTTGGCCTATTGATTATTTATTTATTTATTTTCCTGTTTGTCAGACTTTTAGATGAAAATGATGATGAAATACAAACGAAGGTTCTTGATTGTCTGTTCATATGGAAAGATGATTTCCTGCTCCCATACTGTCAACAATTGAAAAACCTAGCCAGCTTTCATAATTTGAGAGAGGAATTAACAACGTGGAGTTTATCCAGAGAGTCCAATCTAATTGAGGAACATCACAGAGCTTACCTTGTGCCTATAGTTATCCGTCTTCTGATGCCCAAAGTCCGCAAGTTGAAGAAACATGCTAATCAGAAGGTATGTTTGAACTTTCAATATGATTTATTCTTAATAATTCTGGACCTGTAGTTCTCAACGTTGTCTGTAGATTGCTTGCATGTATATTTTCATATGGTTATTATATGTAGGATTCCTTTGTAAAATAGAGGATATGCATAGAAGGGGCTTTGTGTGGACTGGTATTATGTATGATATAACAATTCCGAAAGCTCCATATTTCTTTTGTCAATTCCATGTAGTTGGACTGTGAATATTTCCAGCAGATCAATGCACGTGTGCGAGTTTGTATGTGCTGCATCATTGTATTTCTTTTTTCATTTGCATCATTGTTGCAGTTTATATTTCCATGTATGACTTGCTTTCTTTCTCTATTGTTTGTGTCAGCATTCAGGAGTAAATCATCGGAAGTCAGTTCTTGGTTTCATATCTCAAGTTGATGTTGAAGAACTTCCTCTTTTCTTTGCATTGTTGGTAAAGCCTTTGCAAATTGTTCCAATGGGAAGTGATGGTGCTGCAAACTGGTTTTGGACTTTGCCAAATGTATCTCTGGCCGAATTTCAAGCATCGCATTTCTTAAAATATTTCACTGTTAGCAGTATATCAGCCCTGTCTTGGAAGAAAAGATCTGGTTTTCTGCATGTGATCGAAGATATCCTTGGAGTTTTTGATATATTGCGTGTTGGTCCCTTTCTTGATTTTCTTATGGGATGCGTCGCCCGGTTATTAGGAAGCTGCAGTTTAAGTATTGAGGTGGCAAAGGCCAAAGAGGCGGGGAAGGCCAAGGGATCTTCGTTGGAAAATAATCTGGATGCGAACCGTACTTTGCTTGGAAAAGATAGTGCAGTGGTGACTAATGTTTCGGTAATACTTCATGTGTCCATCTATTTTCAGATTATTTGTGAATTATGATTTGTGTCAGGTCGTGCAGATGATGTCCACTATCTTGATACTACTACAAATTTTTTATTTTATTTTGTAACACAATATTGTCCAATGATGCACAAACTGGTATTACTTTACTGGATGCCAAGTCTTGAGTGGAATGTTTACTGTGTTGTATAGTTAACAGATATCTGCTTCTATTACTTTAGTCTGAAACCAAAGAAAATTATTTAATGTTATTAAAATTGTATATATGCCTAATACTCATACCATTTTGTGACAAGATAATATTTTTTATTAGTATGTTCTTCAGGGCTGTAACTAAAGTGATCTGATATTTGTCATAATGAGGTTCAAGCGTTTTGACTCCCAAAATTCCAGTTATGCTGAGATGCTGTGTGCGGCTCTGTTAAATTTCATATCATATATAGAAGCCTATCTATATTCGATTTTATCAACAAATTGCAGAGACTGAAAAAGTACTGCCTTGCGAACACTTATAACACTTCTAAGAGCATTTTGGTTGGTTCATACTTCTCCTTTTGGAGTCCTTGCTTTTTCTGTAGTGTTTGTACGTACTTGCATATGCTTAGATTTGATCAAAACACGAAAGAAACATCTTTTGTTTCTCTTTTGTTACCACAATGTACTAGTTTTACTTATGGCAAGATATATGTAAATTTTTTGTTGCTGGTTGCCTTCTCGGTTTTGTTCCATTTTCCAGGAAGCTAATTTTATGTTACTTGGCACATAAAACCTACTTTTGTTTTCTTTCTGCAAATTGAGTCAACAAATTTATTGCAATTTACTGAGAAATTTATGGTCTATCTGCAGATCTCCCCAGCTTTCGGGCAACTTAGGGATCTCAGGTCTTTATGCCTGAAAATTGTCTCCTTCGTTCTCAACAAGTATGAAGATCATGATTTTAGTAGTGAGTTCTGGGACCTATTCTTTGTGTCAGTCAAGCCTTTAATTGATCGTTTCAAGCAGGAAGGATCGAGTGGCCAGAAACCTAGTTCGCTCTTCTCTTGTTTTCTTGCGCTGTCTAGAAGCCAAAAACATGTACCACTACTTTGCAGGGAACAAAAACTTGTTCCTGATATACTCTCAATTCTAACGGTCACATCAACATCTGAAGCTATTGTATCTTGTGTTCTCAAGTTTGTTGATAACCTGTTGACTCTTGATCACGAGTGGGGTGACGAAGATAGTGCTGTGAAAAGAGTTATACTCCCAAACCTTGAAGCACTCATTGATAGCCTGCATTGTCTTTTTCAAAGTAATAATGCTGCCAAGAGGTAATATGGTTCATTTTGTGTACATGGAAACACACACACACATACAAAAGTATAAAACGGACTTGCTGCCTTCTTGATGTGCTTGCAATGACACATTTTCTCTGTTGCTTGTGCGAATCCATTTTCTAAAGCCACCTTAGTTTGGAGCTCGTACGGATGCTTGTTCATCATAGGCAGCTGATTTGCCATTTTTTTATTTATGCTTATATCATCTTAAGAGTTATGACCCTTATTACATTGACTCTATGGGTATTTTTGCTCCAGAATTCAGTTAAAATGATTAAAAACAATATGGAAACTTGAATGACATTGTTCGGTTGTTAAATGCCCATGAAATATATTGTGGGTTGAGTACAGATAGTGAGTCTCGTTGTTAGGTGTGCCCAAAACTGTTTACATATCAAATATGCATAATACCTTTGGGATGCTCTCTTCTCATAATCAAAAGGTTCTATCTTTTCAAATAGTTTGTTGCACTTTTGTTGACTGGACTTGGGATCCTTGTCTGAAGCAGGCATATTTACTGTCTTGCTGCCTAGTTGATGCTGAGTTGGCTACCACCATGTATTATCTGTTAGTACTAAAATGAAGTTAGATAAACGATGCTAGCATTTCCCAGTCTTCATTTTGAATATTTGTTTAACTTTCACGAGATAAACTCAGTTGATCATCTCTTGCTGTTAAGTGTGATTGCGTCCTTGATCTTATAATTTGGAATACCTTTGTGGCCTAGTCAGTGCTTCAATTTGATTCAAATCGTCTCCCTTTTTAACGATCCCATATAGTATTTAGGAATTGATAGCCTTGCCCCTATTTGGATTTCTGCATTACCCTTGTACCTCATCTTTCATTTATATTCTGCACTGGTCATTTTCCGGTTGAATTTTGTGGAAGGGAAAGGATGTCATCTGATATGTTGTCTCCGTCACTTACTATTGTGCCAGGAAATTATATAAACACCCAGGAGAGACAGAGAAAAGAATTTTTCAGTTCTTACCTAAGTATATAGAACATGCTTTGCCAGCCAGGAAATTTTTGGATATCTTGCTTCCAGTTTTAGCGAATGGAGCTCAGAATTCAGGTAGCACTATCTTGGAAATCTCAGCTTTTGTACTTAGTGAAAATTTTCCACCTGCAATACTTAAAATCTTCTATTTATCTTGCAGATTTCTGTTTTGAAGCAGTGCAAGTAATTCGTGATATGGTTCCAATACTGGGGAATGAGATTACAAATAAAATTCTTAATGCAGTATCTCCACTACTTACTTCTACGGATCTAGATAAACGTGTTTTTATTTGTGATCTTCTTGAGGCTGTTGCTAGAGCAGACCCTTCTGTTCAATTTGTGGTATCGTGTGACCCTTTTTCTCTTTTAGTAGTATTGCATTGGCTTTGTTATTTTTTATTTTGTCCTTATTTTCTTGTAACTCTTCAAACAAATGCAGGCAAAACTGTTACAGGACTTGAATGCAACTTCTGTTACTGAACTGGGTAGCCTTGATTATGACAAAGTTGTCAATGCTTATGAAAAGATCAGTGTTGATATCTTCTACACAGTCCGAGAGGATCATGCATTAGTCATTTTGTCTCATTGTGTCTATGACATGTCTTCTGAAGAATTAATCTTGAGGCACAGTGCTTACAATTCATTGTGCTCATTTGTCGAATTTGCTGCCCTAATTCTTGGTCAAGTAGACCACTGTAAAATGCCTGACAAGATGTCGGCATCTGAGGATCATTGTTGGACCAGAGCGTGCATTCAGAGAATAACAAACAAGTTTCTTTTGAAGCATATGGGCAATGCTTTGAAGAGAGGAACTTCTGTCAGAAAGGTATTAAGTTGTTTTTGTGTTCTTTCAGGACTGACGGTATATAAATGGCAACGAAACGCAACGTCAAATCTGCACTATCACACAATCTTGTAAATACACTAACAGAATCTGCATATACTTGCTTATGCATATGCATCTCTAACTGAAGCTAAGCAGAGAGTCGCTGCCAATGGAATCTTTAAGAAGTCTTACAAAATGTGTTCAAATTTCATAACAATGCCCAATTACTGGCAAAAATGGGGGAAAAAAGCCAAAGAAAGGAATAATGATTTATTGCAACTCCAAGCTACATGGCTTAATAAATTTCACACTATTTATGGTTATTTGGTGTGTTTCAGGAATGGGTTGATTTACTAAGACAAATGGTGAAAAATCTACCAGAAGTGGCAAGTCTGGGTTCATTGAAGGATCTTTGTGATGATGATGCCGAAATAGATTTTTTCAACAATATCGTTCACCTACAGGTTGAGTTTTTTATTATATCTACTATGGCTCTTTATGGTTCATCTTTTTAAACAAAAATTACTTTTAAAGTGATCTTTACTTGCAATATTCTTTTTGTAAACCAATCGTTGATCATTTCAGAGAGAGCAATTGTTTGGAAAAGGAGTGACAAAATTGTTCTCACATATTTACTTTTGCTTCTGCAGAAACATAGGAGAGCAAGGGCATTGGCACGCTTTAGGAATGTTATCAGTGCCAGCTATATGCCAGAGGTCTCTATCTTCTTCTCCCTCTTTTTTTCTTCTCAAAATAGAATTTCTCGATTTGTTTCACTTCTCAGAATTTTTTTCAACTCAGTCCCTAAAGTCTACTTTCCTGATATCACTCCCAGGGCATCACAAAGAAAGTGTTTGTACCCCTCTTTTTCAATATGTTGTTGGAGGAGCATGAAGGAAAAGGAGAACATGTAAAAAATATGTGCATAGAGGCCCTTGTTTCGATTTCGAGTCACATGGAATGGAATTCATACTACTCGTTGTTGATGAGAGGCTTTAATGAGATGAACAAGAATCCTAATAAACAAAAGCTCCTTCTGCGGCTAATCTGTTCCATCTTGGACAAGTTTCACTTTTCAGATGCCAAAGACTCCTTGGACAATGATTCCAACACAGGGACCACTGATACTGGGTCTACAATCTTGCATAAGTGTAGCAATTCTGTTTCGATAAATGAAATACAGACTTGCCTTCAAAAAGTCGTGCTGCCTAAGATACAAAAGTTACTGAGTGATTCTGAAAAGGTCAATGCTAACATCAGTCTTGCTGCACTAAGAGTATTAAGGTTGCTTCCTGGAGATGTAATGGACTCACAGCTGCCTAGCATTGTTCATAGAGTTTCAAATTTTTTGAAGAATCGATTGGAAAGCATCCGTGATGAAGCTAGGTCCGCTTTGGCTGCTTGTTTGAAGGAGTTGGGGCTGGGATTCTTGCATTTTATAGTCAAGGTTTTGCGAGCTACCTTGAAACGGGGATATGAGTTACATGTGCTGGGTTACACACTAAACTTTATTTTGTCGAAGTTTCTTGTTACTCCAATTAGTGGAAAATTGGACTACTGTTTGGAAGATCTCCTTTATATTGTACAGAATGATGTTCTTGGAGATGTTGCTGAGGAAAAAGATGTTGAAAAGATTGCTTCCAAGATGAAAGAAACTAAGAAACAGAAGTCTTTTGAAACCCTGAAATTGATTTCTCAAAGCATAACATTCAAAAGCCACGCTTTGAAGCTTCTGTCACCTGTTACAGCTCAATTTGAGAAACATTTGACACCAAAAACCAAGACAAAATTGGAAAGTATGTTAACCCACATAGGTGCTGGTATTGAATGCAATCCAACTGTTGACCAGACAGACCTATTTATATTCGTACATGGCCTGATTGAAGATGGAATAAAAGAAGAAAATGGTCAGAGTGAGAATTTGTTTATTACATGGGTAAATGGACGTCGGCGAAATGTTATGACTGGAAAAGATATTTCCTCGGGGGGTGTCTCAGGTGGTAAATCAGTATGTTCTCATCTTATTTCAGTTTTTGCTCTTGGGATATTGCTGAAACGCATAAAGAATGTGAAATTGGGAAAAGCTGATGAACAAATGTTGTCGATGTTGGATCCTTTTGTCTTACTGTTAGGGAAGTGCTTGAAATCCAAGTATGAAGATGTCGTATCTGCATCACTTAGATGCCTCACCCGACTGGTCAGGTTGCCTTTACCTGCCATCGAATCTCAGGCAGATAGTATTAAAGCCGCGCTGTTTGGTATTGCTGGAAGTACGGGTAATACTGGAAGTTCTCAAATGGAGTCATGCCTGAGGTTGTTAACAGAACTTCTGCGCGGCACCAAAATCACTCTTTCCTCCGATCAGCTACATCTGCTAATTCAGCTTCCATTGTTTGTTGACCTCGAGAGGAATCCCTCCTTTGTTGCTCTTTCACTTCTAAAGGCAATTGTTAACCGCAGGCTAGTTGTTCCTGAGATATATGATCTTGTAACAAGAGTGGCAAATTTGATGGTAACAAGTCAAGTAGAACCAATTCGTCACAAGTGTAGCAAGATTTTATTGCAATTCTTACTTGAATATCGTCTCTCTACAAAACGTTTGCAACAACATTTGGATTTTCTGCTGTCAAATCTGAGGTGAGTGCCTAATAGTGACTTGGAAGACTGTCTTTCCTTATTTTTGTGTTTTGATGATGGCTTGACTCTTGTGGCAGGTATGAGCATTCAAGTGGAAGGAAAACTGTGCTTGAGATGCTCCACACAATTATTGTTAAATTTCCACAAAACGTTGTAGATGAGCAGTCACAGACCTTTTTTGTCCATTTGGTGATTTGCTTGGCTAATGATCAAGATAATGAAGTTCGTTCCTTGGCTGGAGTTGCTATAAAATGTCTCATTGGCTATATAAGCTCACATTCATTTCGTTCCATTCTTGAGTACAGCCTATCTTGGTATTTGGGTGGGAAGCAGCAACTATGGAGCGCTGCAGCACAGGTAAAGTTTTCACATTAACTTCTCAAATTTAAAGTTATGTAGTCTTATCATTTGAATGCTATGATTTCTTGCTCTTCTTCTGTGTACTGTCTCGTCATATTTCCACGCCAATTGTAGAGAACAATTAGTTTATTGAATTACCACAGAAAAGATATATGCAATGGTGTTATCTAGAATAGTAACCTTGAAACACTATTGTTTCAGATATATATCTCTAGCAAGATTTCAGTATGTTAATGTTACTAGAACCTTTATAAGAAAGTGGTTGGTATGTGGGGGGAACCTAACTGATACAGTATGCCCAATTCTCTGTCCTATACCCCAAAGCTCTCTTAAACTTTTTGTTCTGGAATTTGTTGAGTAAGAAAAGAATGTAGAAATGACCGTCAATTTGATTGAGGTTTTGTATGAAGACTGCATGTGTTTTGCTGAGGGAAGGGATTTATTACTGTGTACAAAAATTTGATCTGCATTGTCCTTATATCTGTCTGTGCTATCTCATGTTATAGTGTCAAACATTATAATCCTATAGTTAAGGAGATTGTCATAGTTGTATTCCCAATCCTGCTAGTAGCAAGTCTACTTTTGGTGGGGTGTGCCGCATTGCTCTTGCTTAATGCCCTATGTGTATTTGGCAGGTTTTGGGACTTCTGGTTGAAGTCATGGATAAAGAATTTCAGAAGCATGTCAATAAATTATTGCCAGTTGAAGACGTGGAGAAAGAATTTCTTAAGCATATCAACAGAATATTGCCAGCGACTAAGAGTATCTTACTGTCTGCCATTGATACAGTCACTGATGAGCAACTAGACTTTTCTAATGAAACTAGCATTCCTTTGTGGAAGGAGGCATATTATTCGTTAGTTATGCTGGAGAAAATGCTGCATCAGTTTCATGGTTTATGCTTTGAAAGGGATCTTGAGGTATGTTATTAGACAACACATCATAAACATTTCATTTTATTTTTTTTTCCCTAAATATTTCATATGGTATAGTTGTATGTGATACATTGTTGCACAAGGTTCTTGCATGTTATTTTTTGTTTTCTTTTTTAGTTAGAAAGGAGGGCGGGGGAAGGCGATCTATGAATTGATAAGTTTCATTTCAATAATTTTGACTTTACATAAAGAAAGCAAGATTCACTTAAGTTTCATTTCTAGAAAGAGATTCTATAGTGGGAGCAATCATAATCCTATTACTTTTAGTTTCTAGATGTAGGAGAAATCTTGGACCATCTATGCTGCCTGTGGATCTTGTCAGTGTCACTTAGAAATCTGAGAATCTCCTTAGTTCGAAAGAAAGATAAAATAAAATCCTACATAATCTCTCATACATATATAACCATCTCAGAATATGGTTTTGATGTCTTCGGATATTTTTTTATCATGAAAATGTTAATTTTCTGTCATATTCCATGTGATTAATGTTGGTGGTATCTAATATGGTTTATCAAAAGTCCCTCAAACGAATTGCAAATTCATATTATGGTAATCAGAAACAGTATGGTTCAAATTTGTCAAACATACTATCATTCATCGTAAATTATCATAAAAGATGCTCATGGTAGATAAATCTTAACTTATTCTCTGGAAATTGAAGTTGTTGTAATCTTTTTCTCTCACAAGTCCATTCTTTTGCAAAAATTTAGGATATATGGGCAGCAATTTGTGAATTACTTCTGCATCCACACATGTGGTTACGCTGCATTTCCAGTCGCCTTGTAGCTTTGTACTTTGATGCTGCCAAAGCCGCCTCTAAAGATGATGGAAAACCATTTGGAATTTACCATCTTATTAGACCAAGTAGACTTTTCATGATAGCTGCATCTCTCTGCTGCCAAATGAAGACACAACTCAATGATGATGCTGCCAGCAATCTGATTACTGAAAATCTTGCGTTCAGTGTTTGTCATGTGCATTCATTGATTGGACAAACAGAGTGTGCTGATCCACATCAATTCTGGTCCAACCTTGAACAGCATGAGCAAGCCCATTTTCTTCGAGCTTTTGAGTTGCTCGATGCTAGAAAAGGAAGGAGCATGTTTTTATCCCTTACCTCTGGTATATGCAACCCAAATGATGAAGGCGCCTCTAAGAATATCCGATACTTGCTCGTCTCTAACCTGCTCAAAAAAATGGGCAAGACTGCCCTTCAAATGGAGGCAATTCAGGTTTGTACAAAAGGACTGATTTCCTAAAATTTTTGGTGATATTTGGGAATGTTTATTAGCATACTAATCATCTTTTAATTGTCTATATTTTCTACAATAGCTATTACTAAGGTTAATGTTGTCATTCGCCCGTGTTTTCTGTTCCGATCAATTTTTTTTATAATGTAATTGTGATTGTTCTATGCAGATGAAAATTGTCTTTGATAGTTTTCAAAAAGTTTCATCCTATTTAAGTGAGGAAGACTGCCAGCTTTATGCCTATGAAATCTTGCTGCCGTTGTTTAAAGTTTGCGAAGGATTTTCTGGGAGAGTGATTCATGGTGAGTTTTTTGTCTCATGCTATTTCCCAATGCCCAGTTTTGTTGCATATAGTAGAAAGTTGCTCCTGCATATCCCAAAAGCTATTGGCTCCGTTGCCTCAGTAAATAGCTTGCACTCAGGCTCTTTGCATCTCATATCTGTGATGGTCATTTCCCCTATACCACTTGCTAAAATTTATCTTCATTTACCTTTGGAAAACACAAAATGTTGATTGGCCCAATCTTAACATTGAGAATATTCTGTGACCTAAACCAAATTACCCCCTTGTTTCAAGTAGTTTTCTGGTCGAATCCTCGAGGGGTTTAGTATCATGAAAACCTGAAGTTAGTTTCGTTTACAGCATATTGACTGAATCCCATGTTCCTATTGTTTTTCAATTGCTATCTGACAAGTTGCTCGCCTTTGTGTACCAGAAAATACGAAGCAGTTAGCACAAGAAGTTACTGACAGCATACGAAAGAAACTAGGCACCCAAAAGTTTGTACTAGTTTACGGTGACATCAGGAAGAATCTCAAGGCGAAAAGGGATAAGAGGAAAAACGAAGAAAAGCGCATGGCTGTGGTTGATCCCATGCGGAATGCCAAGAGGAAACTGAGGATAGCAGAGAAGCATCGTGCCAACAAGAAAAGGAAAATAATGTCGATGAAAATGGGGAGGTGGACACATTCGAAGCGAAAGTAAATGTTGCAAAAAACCGATGCACTTGTTGGACGAGCACGTAGGCGGCCCCAACTCCGGTGACTTCGGTGGTTACTGGTTAGGCTACGGTATTAACAGTTTTGCTTAAGGTAGAATTCATGAGAAATGTTGTGAGCCTTGGTGGCACTTATTTTGTTTCCCTTTTCCCTTGTTATTTTTTGTCAAGTCAGAACTTGATGTAAATAACATTTTAAGATGAGGAGACATGATGAATGAGTATTTACTTTTTACTGCAAATAGTCCCTGAAAGTGCCGTCCCCAAAATTTGGTGCCACACGTCGTCCCACAAGTCTAATAATATAGCGTCAGGTGATTTATGAAGTGAATCATTATTTATTTAAAAAATTTCTAATTTCTAATTCTATGAAAACATAAGGAAAATAATAGTAGCAAATAAAGTACTTTTTGTTTTTGTACGAATTTGATGTGTAGCACCATCTTTATTGTTTAACCCTGACGATGCTATGATTCTGTACCCGGAGGTGCGCAGCAGTCTGGTTCCCCATTGGAGCTGAGGATTCTCAAAAGCGAATTTAAGCTACATTATTGTTAGTTCATTGTGAGCCCACTCCTCCACTTCCAGATACTATCTTTTGTTCAAAAAAAAAAGAAGGCGGGGATGGGAGAAGTATACTTAACGGGGATGAGGATGGTAATGGCATACCCACCACCAGGGCAGACCACTATTGGACCCATGTGGTCTTGGGACCACCCAGATGTTCGAAGAAACGCCTGTAATGACCATTTAGGACAGCCCAACGGTCCAGACATGTGGTGGAAGAGAGAATACCATTATAGTTGTGTAGATGTTGTACAACATAAGCTTTGAACCAAGAAGAAAGACCTAATTGATGAATAAATTTTATGTTATATATGTAACCCTATTCTTAGTATATTTTGGCTATTATTTTTTTTTTTGGAAACTTGGCTATTATTTTGGAAGAATTTAGATACTTTGAATTATATTTCTAATATAAGACTTTCGACTTCCTTTGGAGCAAAACATGATCAAATGGATGAATTTTGGAGTAATTCTAGTTAGAGGACGTTCATGAGTCACTTAGCTTGATCGTGTCAAAATATCAGATTTTCCACCATGTAGTTATTTTCTGGCGATAGAATAAATGAGAAGTGCGCGGTGTTAGAAAAATGACGTTTTGGGCTTAATTGCAAGTTTTGGAGCCCAAGATGGCCTTGTTTGGGTTTCGACCCCTTTTGGAGATGTGTTTAGAACGTTCCGATCTTTAAAACAAGCTATCATGGGCCAAATTTGGAAGATATTTGAGGCTAAAACGTGGCTAGATAGTTCCCATGCTGATTCTTTTAGCTTAATTATGACTTTATTTTCTAGTATATTTTATTATTATTTGGTTTCCTAGTTGGAAGAAAAAACTTTTATTTAGGGATTATGTGATAGCTTATGTGGAGGATATAAGGCTTTGGCCGGCCCTAGCTTTTCTACTTTCACTTTTATGCGACTTTGGTGATAGAAAATTGGTTAGGGTTCTTGAAGAATTTCAAACTTTTACTTTAAGATGTTTTCATTCTTTTTCTTCATAATAATATTTTCTATGATTTTAATTATGAATATGCGTAACTAAGTCATTTTGTTAGGGCGAAGCCTTTAGCCTTAACATGAATATGTAATTTTTATTTAATTGCTTATGATTGATTGCATGCATGCTTTGAATTATTGATCACCATTTTAAACTATCTAATTGTTTTAATGCTTGATCACCATTAGGATCTTTAGAAAAATAATTTGATGGAATTTTGGTCTGAAGGTTCCCTAAAATTGATGCTGGCTTCTTGTGGTTAATAATTGTAATTTCACTTAAGATGAACACCATGTCTTAAGGGTTGCATGGTTTTTCAAAGGGGTTTCACAAAACATAATAAGTCTCTCATGCTCATATTTGATCCAAATGTCCAGATGGATTGCATGTTAGATATACGTTCTATGTTGGAGGTTCCAAGTAGAATATATATTAGGAAAACCTAACTTTCAAAGTGGCATGTGTAGATCATAAGTAATTGGTAAAAATACATATGATTGCTAGGTGATGGCGGAATCCTAGTGCTTTTATAAATTGGTATTTAAAACTCTTTTCTTTTATCTATTAATTTTGGGCGAATTTACTATTTGTTTTTAATTAAAGTTCGTTTTTATTATTACTCAAATTCAAAATCTCCTCTCTTAATTTTTAGTTTTAAGTAGTTAATTAGGAATTGTTTTTACATAAATTATTTAAATAGTCATTGTAGAGAACGACTTTGCATGAGCATCCATACTACAACATCCTTGTACTCTTGCAAGTGTTTTGTGTGATTTTAACCTTGTTTTCGTAGGTACTAAAAATCTTATCATGGAACACAAAGAAAACCATCATGGCTCTGCTGTTCTTGGACCTTAGCTACAAAGAACAAGAAAGACTTTCTCTCTCCATTTCCCATGTGACCAATTCCCTTTATTTTTTTCTTTTAATTGTTTTCCAATTAGGTTGTGCCACCCAAACCTTTTACTTAGCAAATGGATGGTGTATTACTCAACCAATATTCTTATACCATATGTTTAATATAGTTTTTTATTTATTTAATTTCTTATAAATTCATATGACCTCTGAAAACTATTTCGTAAAGTACTTTGTAACGACCTATTCCCAATTTTACCCTTTTTATAATTTTAATAAGTGAATTTACGAAAATGCCCTTCGAGGCAAAGTGTTGACTTTTGTTGCCTGCCGTGTCGTGTCACGTAAGACTTATTTTCTTGGCATATCCTCATAGTACTTGTCGCTACGAACGCGTGGGCACAAACGGAACTTGATTTGGAGTTATATCGAAGGAGTTATTAACGAATGAAGTCGAGGGTAAAATTGTAAATTTATTATTTTCTGGAATGCTCCACATTTTTGGAGCAAAATTTGGGAAGCCACGTGTGTGGGCCAGATTTAAAGAAAGAAAAGATGGGTGGTGAGGATGGAAGATAAAGAAGAGAAAAGAGGGTGACCAATGGGAGGAGAGAACTGGGAGGAAAATGAAAGAGAATGGGAACACCGGATCACTCATAACCTGGCAAACCGACCCGTTTTCCTCATATTCTCCGGTGGTTTTCGTTGGTTTTTCTGGCGACCTCCCCTTTACCCACCCTGCTCCAAAATCGAGAGGAATTGGGCATGGAAACCATGGAATTCGTATAGTGGGTGCGGGGTGCATTAGAGCTTCTTGGCGGTGATCCGTCGTTTTCTGAAGCCAAATTCGACCACCACCACTATCAATGGACTCCTTGTGAACCCAGGAACATGTCCCAAGCCTTAGATGGGGGGCGGAGCACCGGAAGTAAAAGATTGAGGACACCTAAATTCTAAGGTTTCGACGGGTTCCAGGGAAATTGGAGAATTTCCCAACCAAATTGGCCTGGGTCACAGGTATAAAACTTGCTCTACTCATTGAGATCTGCATTTCTGTGAAATTTGGTAATTTTTGGAGTTGGTCAGACAATTGGGTTTCCGTTCGAGAGGAACCGCCACCTGCGGCGGCGCGTGGCCAGTGGACTGACGATGTCTTTCTAAGTCCTATTAGATGCCTTGAGTTCATATTTGATATCCATATGATGTGATTTGATTATTGTGAACCTAGTTTGATTAAGGTACACCACTTGATTACTATAGTAATTGACGATCCGACTGTTGGATCGTCACCAAACTTTAATACGCTATAGTACGTAATTTATGAGGATCATATGAACTTACGGATTGGGAATCCAACGTACGGATCTTTCCAAATTGGATTTGTAAGTTCATAAAATAAAACGTTGACCGTCACTTGAATTTGCAATTGGCGGAGATCCAACAGTTGGATCGTAATGAAACTTTAGTATGATGCTTTAGAAGCATAATGTGGATCTCCAAAAATTACGGATCGAAAATTCGAGAAGCGGATCTTCCGGATCGAGTTATATAAGGTTGTGGACCCTACCGTCGACCTTTGACCGACAATTGACTTTTGGTCAATAGGTTACCAATCATTATAGAACGTCATTGGGGGATATGTTTTATGTAAGTTACGTGTTCTATCGATAAGAATTCTGAGACGTGATTTGATATTTGTTCTAGGCGACGATCGCTCGTGACGCCTCGATATTCGTATTAGGGAGTTGTAGTTGCATTTTAAATATTGCAATGTTACACTTGTGGATTGTATTGTGTGATGCTGCGGAGACTCAGGTAAGCTTCAGGTGAGTATTATATGATTGAATGAGTTGCATGGCATTGGTATGCATACATTTGTTTAGAGCTCATCATGGCTGCAGCCCGTTATTAGTGCTCCTGCCCGGGATTAGGGCCAACCTTCACGTGATTGTTCGCCTACCGCACCGCATGCTCACCTTGGATCCAAGTTTGGTGCCAGCTTGTCGTACGGACCACAATAGGTGGTTCCGACTCGTAGGTGACCTGCTATTTATCGCATAGCCTTCATGTGATCGTAGCACTTGAGCGTATATATTTATACCCAGCCTGTCGTATAGGTCACATTAGGTGACTCCGACTCGTGTGCTAGCCTAGATTGATGAGCAATAGATCTAGTCGTACAAGTCACGTTAGGTGACTGGCATGTCGGTTCAGACTGATTTCACACCTGGCTTACATTTATTATTGCTGAGATATTATGACATGGCATGCTTCTGTTTTCACTGCACTTGTACATTTATTTTCATACTTACGTAGTATTACTATTTTCTGGAAACTATACAGGTTTTACGGTGAGGGGTTATAATGTTTTCAAAAGGTTTTCATTAAAATTTTATTTTCAGGCCCACTCACCCTTGTTTTTCGCCCCTTCAGGTTTTAGTTGCTGAACGTTTGTATCGACGAGGATTCTTGGTGAATCTTAGTATAGGTGGCTACCTCTGATGGTATAATACTTATCCACTCTACTGTACTTTACTTATGCTCTGACATCACGGGTAAAATGAGTTCATTCCCGCTCACCTGCACACTCTTATACTTAGGCGCTTTTAGGTTTAAATTTATTCACATTTTCCACATCAATTCACTTTATGGAATTTTCATCTTCTAGGTGTCGGCCAGCACAGCTCGATTTGGAATCCTAATGGACATACCGGGTCGGGGTGTGTCATACTTTGAACTTGTAGTCACTTGCACTTTAATCTCATACCATCAAATTTACTAAAATACTAAAGCAATAATTATGTTAATTTTGGATGTTATATGTAAGGCTAGGAAAAAAAAAATACCAAAATTCCCAAATTGAACAAAAAAATTCTCGAAAATTTCGGTATCCAATACCGTACCGATCCTGAAATTTTGGTACGGGGAATCAGTCTTAAGTTTTGGGATTTTGGTAATCTTGAACCAAACCGAAATAAAAAAAATTATATTATTTAATTTTTAAATATATATTCTAAATTTAAATAGCCGTCGGATTCGGTTGAGATTCAATCTCAACTGTTAGAATACAACACAAGGATCAAACCCTTAGAGAACTCACAACTTAGTCAATCTCTATCCGTCTCTCGACTTCGACTCGACCTCACCTCGCTCAGACAACCTCACCACCCTCCTCGACCTTACCTCAAACAACCTCCACACCCCAGAATCCGGCCACACCCACATCACATAGACCCTCTGATCTCTCTCTATCTCTCGACTTCTCATCTCTCAGACCCTGACTGTGTGGATGAGCCTTCCTTCACGGCACAGAGGCAAAGCTATGGCCACTGGTGCCATTCACCTCTCTGATCTCTCTCCCTCGACTTCTTCATGCAGATTCCAGTGCCCTGCGCGCCAATTCTCCCCCAAATCAGGTAAATTTTGGAATTAATTTAAGGTTTGTGAAATTTAGATTAGGATTTGTGAAATCAAGACTAGGGTTTGTGAAATCTAGTCTTGATTAGGCATTGTTCTTGATTTTATTAAAAGTGTTGATTGATTTTTAGTTTAGATGTCTGAAGTAATTCAATTTTTGTATTGATTTTTAGTTTAGATGTACTATCATCAATCTTTGAAGTAATTCAATTATCTGCATAATTTGCAATTTTGCATAATGGAAAAGGAAAGTTGTGGGAGAATAAAATCCAGTTTCGACTCATGGGCCAATACCGATCATCCAAGGAGAAAGTGTTGTGCAAGATAAAAAGCCCACAAGAAATATACGGACGCAAGGGAAACGGGCCTAGATAACTTCCCCTACAGATGCAAGGGGAACGTGCCTAGAAAACTACCTCACTACGGAAGAGAAGTGGGAGAGGAAGACGTGGTACTTGTTCCCAAAACATGCAGTCATATGAGGGACGACCAATAAGGAAATCGAAAAGGAGGACTAGTCGTGGTACTTGATCCTCAAGCATGCAATCCTATAAATAGAGAATGAGCCAAAGAACCAGGTACGTAAGAAGAACCTGAGAGAATCCAGAGAATAAAAATAGATACTGACTTGAGCGTCAGAGTATCTCTTGCAGGTACTCACCCGGGCAAGCTATGTACGAAGACTGTTCAGGGACACCTATAACGAAGGATTCGGCGAACGTGAGGATTGCGGTCAACAAATCTGTGGAGGTATTTCTTCGCGTAAGAAATTTCGCTCAAACAGTTGGCGCCGTTTGTGGGAACAAAACAAAATCAAGCTACCAACATGACTGGATCCGCACAAGAAGTTCCGAATCCCTCCGACGCAGGGACTCGATCGGTACATGCGAGGCCTCAATCCCAAAATAGTGAACCCAAGTCTCGCCATAGAACAGTTTAGAAGGCTAACGAGGGAATTGTGTGAAACAAAAAAGACAGCAGAGGAGGTGTTGAAGAAGGCTGAAGCAAGAAACGCAGGGGAATATGTGACCAGCACCAAGAGACAGCATGCATATGAGAAAGATAAGGAGGGCAGCTCTAGTAGCGCGCCATCTAGCAACTGTGTTGAAGTGACGAAAAACCAGGGCGAAGGGGATAACTGGGGAAAAGGATAAAAAAAGGTAAAAGATGAAGATTTGCGAGAACAGATTAAGAAGATTATGAAAGGATACAAGCCGCAGACCCCTGCAGAACTTGCCTTAGAAGTGGGCAGAGGGATCCGCAAATCGCCGTTCACAGAGGAAATCTTGAAAGCTAAGAAACCTGCCAAGTTCACCCAACCAAAGTTTAGGCTGTTTGAAGGCACGACAGACCCCGTCGAACACATTTACCACTTTCAACATCAGATGGCGCTTGAAGGAGACGATAAGGCCCTCCTGTGCAAGTTGTTCCCCTCAAGTCTTTCGGGATCATCTTTAACTTGGTTCAGACAACTAAAACCGAGGTCTATCAGAAGTTTCACGGAGCTTTGTGAAGCATTCATATCTCAATATGTCTGCAATCGGAAGCCAAGAAAAGATGTTACGATCCTGTTCAGCACCAAACAAAATGTTAGCGAAAGCCTTAAAAGCTACATGGCTAGGTTTACGGAGGAGATGTCCACCCTAGAAGAATGCGATTCTCACATTGCGTCTTTGGCATTCCGAGAAGGGGTGTTGCCCGGAATGAAGATGCGTAAGTCATTGATCGAAACTCAGCCACTGGACATGAGGGAGGTGATGGCCCGAACTATGGAATCATCAGACTAGAGGAGGATGAACTTATCCAATCAAAGCGGGCCACCGCGGTTATTGCTGTATCTCCAGCGGACACTACTGCGCCTACCTTGAAACCCATAACTTAATCGAGGTAAGAAGGAAGATTCTCACGTGATCCAAATGATGGGCTTAATGAAAGATCTAGACCTAATCACCCACACACCAAGCTGACTGTGAGTCTGGGCAAAATTTTCCACGAAAACAAGGGAAATGGAATCTTTCGGGCACCAGCGCCAATTCGAACGCCGCTAGAGAAGCAAGACAGGAACAAGATGTGTGCTCATCATAACGACTTTGGTCATGCCACCAATGATTGTCGAAGCCTAAGGAACCAAGTGGAAGCTATGCTGAAGAAGGGGATGTTGTCATACATGGATGAGAGGTTGTTAGATATCAATGTCAGGAATGATGGAGGACTTAAAGCAATAACAGGAAACATTGGAGTGGATGAGAGGTTGTTAGATATCAATGTCATACATGGTGGACCCCAACCCCTTGAGGGACGCGAAGCACACTCTAGGTCGTAAAGACGGGAAGCTGAGAAGTCTAGACGCGTGCACAACATAACATCAGCCCCTGAAGCGTCCAAAGCATTAGAGAACCTCAGAGTCATCTCCTTTAGCCAAAAAGACCTCGAAGGAATTCAATTCCCTCACAATGATTCACTGGTTATGACGCTACGTGTTGCCAATTCGAGAGTGAAAAGGATAATGATTGATGAGGGGAGCAACACATACATTCTATTTTGGAGCACATTTAGAAGAATGAAATTGGACGAGAAAGAGATAAGGCCAAATCTAACTCATTTGAAGGAACTATGGTCCGGCCCATTGGAGACGTGACTCTTCCCGTCACTGCAGCGGGTAAGACCTTTTTTTTTTTGTCACTTTTGTTATCATCGACGCACCGAGTGTGTACAATGCCATTATGGGAAGGGATTGGATCCATCAGATGGATGTGGAAGCGTCAACTAGATGTCAAGTAATGAGGTGTTTGTCGACGGATGGTCAAACGACAATCAACATTAAAGGGGCTGGAGGCCAGAAAGTGCTACAACATGGCGACGAACATCAAGACAGCCAGGGAAGAATAACAGAGCTCTGACTTGCACGAGAATAAACCATTATAGCAATTAGCGGATGACCCACCACAACAGGATCAGAAGAACGACGATCAAGAACCCCCCCAACTATAAAACCACTGAGGGAAGAGGTTTTGGATCCAACTGATCATGAGAAACGAATATGGGTGGGCTCCTTCCTATCTGATGCGGAAGTCGAAGCGTTGCTGAAATTTCTAAGGAGCAACACTAATGTTTTTGCATGGTCCCATAGGGACATGCCAGGAATTGACTCGGAAGTGGCATGCCACCAGCTGAACGTTGATCCAAGTTGTCCTCCACACCGACAAAAGCAGAGGAGATTTGCGCCATAACGAAATCAGATTATCAGTGCAGAAGTCGATAGACTCCTCGAAGTTGGATTCATTCGTGATGTCTGGTGCCCAACTTGGGTTTCAAATGTCGTGGTGGTAGGCAAGAAAGAAAAAGGAAAATGGCGCGTATGTGTGGATTATACCAACCTGAACAGAGCATGCCGGAAAGACTGTTTTCAATTCCAAAATTTGACCAGACGGTGGATGCTACGGCCGGGTACACACTATTGTCCTTCTTATATGCTTATTCCGGTTATAACCAAATTCCTATGGCTGTTGAAGATCAAGAGAAAACTGCTTTTATCACTGAGCGTGGGTTGTATTGTTACACCATCATGCCTTTCAGACTCAAGAATGCCTGCTCGGCTTATCAGAGGTTAGTGAACAAGATGTTTAAAAATCAAATCGGAAGTACAATGGAGGTTTACATTGACGATATGGTCGTCAAAAATCGAGAAAGGTGCCAACACATCGATCATCTACACAACATTTTCGACATACTGAGAAGGTGTCGCATGCGACTAAACCCTACAAAATGTGCATTCGGTGTATCATCTGGGCAGTTCTTAGGGCACATAGTGAACAAACGAGGTATTGAACCGAACCTAGCGAAAGTTAAAGCCTTGTGTAACATGCCGGATCCAGTAACACCCAGAGACATTCAAGTGTTAACCGGGTGAATAGCTACCCTTAGTCGTTTCATCTCACGATCATTCGATTGATGCAAACCTTTCTTTTAAGCCATACGAAACAAGAAAGGAGATGTGTGGGGCATGAGCAAAGGGAAGCTTTCGAACAACTGAAGAAGTATCTCACAAGCCTATTGTTGTTAACCATTCCCAAGTAAGGGGAGCCGTTATACATGTACCTGGCCGTAAGCGAAGGGGCGGTAAGTGCTGCGTTATTCAGAGAGGAATGCACGGTTCAATAACCTATATTTTACATGAGCAAAAGTTTCATTGATGCAGAGAAAAGGTATTCGCCCACTGAGAAGTTGGTGTTGGCCTTAGTAACCGCAAAGAAGAAGCTCCGTCAGTACTTCGAGGCACACACCATCATGGTGTTAACTAATCGACCAATTAGGGCTATCTTATCTAAACCAGACTTATCAGGAATAATTACGAAGTGGGCCATCAAACTTAGCTTTTTTGACATAAAGTATCAGCCTCGGAGTGCAGCTAAAGGTCAGGTAATTGCGGATTTTCTTGTAGAATGTTATCCTCATAACAGTTTGCAGAATGAATGCGAGGAAATAGTGGAAGTCGACCCTAATGAAGCCAGGTGGGAGCTGTATGAGGATGGGTCATCTAATCAAGCAGGAGCAGGGGCATAGATCATTTTAATTTCCCCTGAAGGTGTAGACTTAGAGTGTTCAGTTTGGTTGGAGTTTCCTGTATCAAACAATGTGGCTGAATACGAAGCCCTGATACTAGGTCTCGAACTTGTGAAACAATTGAAGATAAGTTGTCTTACCATGCGTAGTGATTCATAACTCATCGTCGGCCAAGCAACTGAAGAGTACACAGCTAAAGATGCGAGGATGGAGGCGTACCAACAACTGGTTATAGGGCTGGCGAATGGATTCAAGTATTTCGAGCTGAAGCAAATACCTAGAGAGATGAACGAAAAAGTGGACTAGTTAGCGTGATCAGCGTCAGCTGCACAAGAGAACCTACGGGTAACTGGAGTAGAACGTTTGTACTCTCCGAGTATCGAAGCAGTGAAATCAGATGTGATGCAGATAGACGGGCAAGGGGCGAGACTTGATAACCCTATGCTACAGCAGGCTTGAAGACGATGATTGTTGGATGAGGCCAATCGTAAACTACTTAACTAAAGGAATCCAGCCGGAAGATCATGTAGAAGCGAGAAAACTCTGAATGAAGGCAGTAAGATATGCAATCTTCAACGACACACTCTATAGAAGGTCATTCTCAAGACCTTACCTCAGGTGCTTAAATCCAAGACAATCCGAATGGGTCCTAAGATAATTACATGAAGGAATGTGTGGGAAACACTCTGGAGGAAGAAGCTTAGCGCATCGAGCATTAACTCAAGGCTACTTTTGGCCTTACATGTCTCGAGACGCAGAGCAATATGCAAGGAGGTGTGACAAATGCCAGAAATATGCCCCAGTTGTTAGACAACCCGCCGAAGAGCTCAATCCAATCGTAGGACCCTAACCATTCGTAAAAGGGGGCATGGATATTGTAGGCCCCTTGCCGAGGGCTCCCGGGAATAACATGTTCGTCCTTCTCGCCACAGACTACTTCACTAAGTGGGTAGAAGCAGAAGCATACGTTTCCATTACGTAAGATGACGTTGTAAGATTCGTATGGCGAAACATTATATGCCGGTTTGGCATACCAAAGGCGATTGAGACGGATAATGGGACACAGTTCGACAATTGAAGATTTAGAAGTTGTTGCACAGAGAAAGGGATCACTTATAGTTCTCTTCCAGAAGCTATCCTCAGGGCAATGGCCAAGCGAAAAAGACAAACCGAACGATTTTTGATTGCTTAAAGAAAAAGTTGGAACAACGCAAAGGAAGGTGGCATGAGGAACTCCCTAATGTACTGTGGGCTTATCGTACCACAAAGCGGAAGCCAACAGGTGAAAGCCCATTCTCTCTTGCTTAGGGCACTGAAGCAGTTATCCCCAAAGAAGTCAGTCTACCTACTATCAGAACATTAGTTGTGGAAAATGGCAAGAATGATCAACAGTTAGCCCATAACCTCGACTTAGTCGAGGAACAAAGAGAAATCACCACACTACGACTTGCAAACTACCAGAACCAAGTTGCTGCTTACTTCAACAAGCAGGTTAAGTCGAAAAGGTCCAAGGTAAGAGAATGGCTATTGAGAAAGGTCATGGAAAACACAAAAGATTTGAATGTAGGGAAGCTTGGACGCATATGGGAATGACCATATGAGGTGACCGAAGCCTTCAGAAATGGAGCTTATAAACTCAGGCTCATTGAAACAGGTCAGTATGTGCCGCGCCCATGAAACGCAATTCATTTGAGAAAGTACCACATTTAGCTTTTCGTGTTTATGTTTTCAGTATTTAAATTTCTGTTTCCAGCAAAGTTGAAGGGTAAATCCCTTTTTGTCTTCCTTGCATGTCGAAGGGTGTATTCTTGGATGTCTGTTGACATCTCCCTATTGTTTGATAAATAAAGTTGCATTTCATTCGAATCTTAGACGAAAGTCTAAAGCTGAAGAATATAAACCAAGGGATGAAGATCAAATTAAGATCGAACACATAAGATCGTGTGGGAAAAGAAAACCCAAGATCGCATGGGCAGAGACCCAATCAAGATCGAGAATCTAAGATCGAGTGGGAAAAGAAACCCAAGATCGAATGGGCAAAGACCCAATCAAGATCGAGAATTTAAGATCGAGTGGGAAAAGAAACCCAAGATCGAATGGGCAAAGACCCAACCAAGATCGGAAATCTAAGATCGAGTGGGAAGAGAAGCCCAAGATTGAATGGGCAAAGACCCAACCAAGATCTGAAGTCTAAGATCGAGTGGGAAAAGAAAACCCAAGATCGAATGGGCAAAGAGCCAACCAAGATAGGAAGTCTAAGATCGAGTGGGAAAAGAAAACCCAAGATCGAATGGGCAAAGACCCATCCAAGATCGAAAATCTAAGATCGAATAGGTAGAAAAATTGATTCAAGGTTGAACAGTTTCTGAGATCGATAACGAAAAGGCGAATTTAATAAATCTGATTTTCCTCCTCGAAACACTTCGTGTGTTTCCAGATGAAAATGAGGCATTACGTGTTCAAAAGTAAAAGCTCAGGCAGTAGGACGATGTTCTTCTGCCGTAAAAGAGAATATCTTTTATTTAAAAGAGGAAAACCTCTTGGATGTTGGACACATAGTGCGATAAAAGACAAGAATGAAAGGAGAAGTAAACCTACTAGTAGAAAGGGAAAACAAGGACAACATCACTACTAGATATCCTAGTAGTGGTCGGACCTAAGGGCCCAACTTATTATTAGCAAAATAACATCTAGTCTAACGGGGTGGGAGACTTACCAGCCAAAATTGATTAGAGAAGACAAAAAGAGGAATTTGTGCCTGTAAACGTAAGTGGAATGTTTGAAATATTCCCACAAGAGGGGTTTGAAGTGGAAAATTACCTGTAAGCTAAAAGGCCACTCTGAAACGAGAAATCACAGGCTTGGTGAAGAAACTGAGCAGAGGAAGTGAAGGAAAATGTGGATGGAACTCAAGGTAATGACATATAAATATATACACATGTATGCGTAGAGATCTATGCAAATATATGAAAAGTAAGTGCAGAGATTTCCATGTCGTACGTAAAGGTATGCCTATATTGCGTGTAAGAATGTGCCTATATATGCCAATGTACCCTTATATATATGTGTGTGTGTGTAGTCTGGTCGAGGATGTGATGTCTGCAAGTCCACAAAAATATATATATATAGATAGATAGATAGATAGATAGCCCAGTCAAGGGTGTGACGTCTGCAGAAACATACGTAGATGTATAAGAGAGGGAAAAGCAAGTGTTAGTGTGCATATGATGCCTACAAAAACGAAATACATATATATGTATATAAAGAGAGAGAGTGAGAGAAGCAAGTGTGTCGGTGTGCGTATATATATATATATATATATACACATATATATATATATATATTAATATATTGATATATGTATATATAGGCGTGCAAAATAGATGTGCAGACTAGGTGTGCAGCCTAGGTGCGCAGCCTAGCATTGTGGATTATATATGTGAGGAGGAAACATACATGCCATGTATGTGTGTGTATATATATATATATATATATGTGTGTGTGTGTGTGTGTGTGTGTGTAAATCAGGTAAAAGTGTATGTAGGTGTGCAGACAAGATGGGATAGAGATCTATATAATAAATACGTATAGGTGTCAGTTCACTTTTGTAACGTGTCAGTCCTTGTTCGTAAATCCTCGTTCATAAATCTTCGTTCGTAAATCCTCGTTCGTAAATCTTCGTTCGTAAATCAAATCATGTCAGTCCACTTTCGTCGAAAATCCTCGTTCGTAAATCTTCGTTCGTAAATCAAATCATGTCAGTCCACTTTCGTAAGTCCTCGTTCGTAAATCCTTGTTTGTAAATCCTCGTGTC
This sequence comes from Cotoneaster glaucophyllus, assembly GCA_036320875.1. NCBI lineage: Eukaryota > Viridiplantae > Streptophyta > Magnoliopsida > Rosales > Rosaceae > Cotoneaster > Cotoneaster glaucophyllus. The sequence goes on along the minus strand of CM070068.1, from coordinate 19,229,086 downwards.
AGTCCTCATTCGTAAATCCTCGTTCGAAAGCCATACAAAATGTCAGTCCAGTGGGAAGGTGTCAGCCCTCATTCGTAAATTTTGTGGAGATGTCTATTGACGCTCGTGAATTATGCGAAGATATGATAGGGCGAAGAAAGCTAGTTGAGCCTTCATAAGTCCGGCGAACAAAACGAAGGCTTTGGTAAATTTACCTCTAGTAAATTTATTCTTAGAAAAAGCAATTTCCACAAATTTGGCCTTAGCAAGAAGTGCTTAAAGTTTTAGCTTTCGAGGCCTCATGAGATTGAAAAATTCGGTTTTCCCCTATTTTACATACGTAAAGAAGGAAAAAAGGGGACATTGTGGGAGAATAAAATCCGGTTTCGACTCATGGGCCAATACCGATCATCCAAGGAGAAAGTGTTGTGCAAGATAAAAAGCCCACAAGAAATATACAGACGCAAGGGAAACAGGCCTAGATAACTTCCCCTACAGACGCAAGGGGAACGTGCCTAGAAAACTACCCCACTACGGAAGAGAAGTGGGAGAGGAAGACGTGGTACTTGTTCCCAAAGCATGCAGTCATATGAGGGATGACCACTAAGGAAGTGGAAAAGGAGGACTAGTCGTGGTACTTGATCCTCAAGCATGCAATCCTATAAATAGGGAAAGGAGCCAAAGAACCAGGTACGTAAGAAGAACCCTAGAGAATCTAAAGAATAAAAATATATACTGACTTGAGCGTCGGAGTATCTCTTGCAGGTACCCACCCGGGCAAGCTACGTGGGTAGACTGTTCGGGGACACCTATAACGAAGGATTCGGCGAACGTGAGGATTGTGGTCAACAAATCTGTGGAGGTATTTCTTCGCATAAGAAATTTCGCTCCAACAAAAGTGTTGGATGATTTTTAGTTTAATCCATTAAATTTAGATTTTTGGAAATGTACTCTCATCTTTAAAGTGTTAATCTTTGGTAAATTTTCACAACCTGCAGTTGCACCAAAATATACAGAACATTAACATGTGTAAAATATTACACCCTGCAATATAATTTGTGAATTGGTTATCTGTATTTGTTTCAACATGAACTCTTTCGTATGAATTATTTGTCAACCTTCTGATGTTTCAGAAGGTGGAATTGCGCCCTTATGGCTTTATAAATTGCGGTAACAGGTAACATCATATGGTACCTGTTTGTGTGGTCGTGTTTGGAAAAAAAAAAATGCATAGAACCTAGTAGTGATGTGAACTTGGATTAGATCTTTAGGTCTTCAGAAAGTCTTGTATCCAACAGTGTTATAAACTTATAAATACATACAATTCCTTGCGTTTTCTTCTCCTACAGTCCTGCTACTTATCTCTCTCAATCTTGCTTTTTTAATAGGATTTAGATAAAGCTTGCAGATTCATACTCCAACTCTGTAAAGAAAATTCAGCCCAATAGCCCAAAAACCCAAAACTATTTCGGGATTTCCGATTTATCCTGAAATCCGGAAACTATTTCGGGATTCCCAAAAATTTGGTTTGGGATCGGTCTTGAAATTGGGAATCCTGAAAACTACGGTTTGGGAATCGGGATGGGGCTTTCAATTCGGTATCCCATACCGAACCAACCCTAGTTATATGTCGGGTAATAAACCTAATTAAAATAATAACCCCAAATTCTCAATACAATTTTGTAAGTGTAAATAGGCAATTACTTGTATGACACATAGTCAGTTTCATTAAATCCACCTAGGGCTTTGCCCAAACCCCGTCTAGGTGCATAGGCACCCAGCTCGCCGCCGGACTAGCGCCTAACGTTTCTTGATTAGGACTACCCAATGTTAGAATCCTAGATCTGCCACTGCCCACCACCACTTCGACTAATTATCATCCCTTATTTTGAATAATTGTTTGTAAATGAACTAAAGTGAAAAGTTTGATTAATTTTAAGAACTTTTTGAGATAAAAATCCTCATAGCTTTGTATTCTCATTTCTCTTTCCTTCCCTCCAAATTCTTGTGTTGTTCTATAAATTCTACAGTCACCTTCATTTTAGAGTGCTACTATGCCCACCATATTATCTTATAATCCGATGCACTTTTTAATGAAAATTTTAAAGAAAAGTTTACGTTATTGCAAAATTACATTGAAGGACAAAAGAAAAATGAAAGAAAATGTTTTGTTTGGGAACTGAAGTGACGTAGGTTGCCCTGACTCTCTCTGTCTCTCTAGCGCACCACCGCTTCTCACAACCAGTGTTTTAAAAAACTAGCCTCAGGTCTTGCCTAGGCGCCCTTGGAGGCGGGGTTGCTAGGTTTTTGCCTCTGTTTTGTGAGGGTAGGCGTAAGGCAGCTGTGGCGTGCCCAAGCTTTCAATTGGGCCTTTTTTTCCCTTCCAATTCCAGGTCTATTTTTTCCGTTCTTTTGTTTTTGTCATTCCTCTGTGTGCCGTTCTAATTTCAAGGAAGAAGAAAGAGAGAAAGTTTCTCTCTCCAAATCCTAGTGGCAAAGTCTAACTCTATCTCTTTTTTTATTTTTTTAATTTTATTTTTGATCGTCCATTCAGATTCTGCCACCTAGCATTTTGATTAGCCAAGATTTATTTCTCTTGAAATTTCCTATAACTACTCCACTTAGCCATTATTTCCTTTAAATTCTCTATAATAATTGCTCCATTCAATCTTTATTTCATTTTAAATTTCCTATAACAACTCCACATAGCCTTTATTTCATTTTGTGGCCACTCAGCCTTGTTTCTCTTGAAGTTCACTATAATTGGGGCCACTCAGCCTTGTTTTTCTTGAAGTTCACTATAATTGCTTACAATAAAATATATAATTACAACATTTTAAGACTATATGATATAATTATATTTGTTTTACAAAGTTTTATGCTATATATAATTATATATGCAATATATATTAAGTTATTTATGTCCCGTGAGGCTTCGCCTTAAACCTAGACGGGGCTATCCATGTAACGACTCGCCTACGCCTTCGTCTTTTAATACATTGCTCACAACCCAACTCAAAACAAAGCGAAAGACCCAAGATTTAAGTTGTTGTTTCCTTTCAGTGTTGGCAACTCATCACATTTAATATTGAAGAGAAGTTTGATTTTATAAAGATATTATACAACTCTTTGAATTTAAGAAACGTTTCGTGGTTTAGACGCAGATAGTGGAAAAAGTGGAACAAATTAAAACTTTGGATTTTGCAGCAGAATGCAATAGGTAACGAAGATGACAAAGAGATAAAGAGTAATAAACCATAAAAGGAAACTTATTAAGTACTAGTTTGGGACTGCTTAACCTTTTTAATGAGTTGGACTGGGCTTAGCCTCACAATAAGTTAGTAATAACGTGGTTCATATTCGTTTTAGATGAGGAATATAGTTCTGTGACTACTGATAGAAAATATTTATTTAATTAATTAAATTTCTTTTTGGTAAAGTCAATTAACTTTCGCAGCAAGAAAAGTGAGTTTTCTTGGGCCGTCGTCCTTCTGGCCCTGCCCATCCCTCCGCCTCATAAATACCGCAAAACCCTAAACCCTACACAATCCCAACACTGACTGCAAACCCTCTGTTCTTCTCGTTCTCTCTCTCCCTCTCTCCCATTGTCTCTCTGTTGCTGCTCAAAGCAGAGCCATGGCCGCCGTTGCTTTGCTCCGTAACTTCCGGCGCCGCGACGTCGCGTCGGCCTCCCTCTCCGCCTACCGTTCCGTACGTCGCACATTCTCATTAAATTTTCAATCTTTTGGTTTTTCCTTGGTTTTCTGGGACGATGAATATCTCTGTATTTCATCTCTCTCTGTCGTTTGTGGTTATTTAATTGTAAATTGATTTTTGTTTCGGGTTGTTTGATAGCCGTGAGCTCTTAAAATTTGGTAGATATTTGATTTTCTGAATTCATACTGTTGTCTGATATGATTGATATTTTGGCAGTGGAGGGCTGTTTGAAAATAGTGGTTTTTAATTATTATTTAATTGAACATTTGATGGAATTCTTCTTTTTGTTTTGTACAAATTATTGTATAGCTTGAAAGTGTTTGATTAATAAGATCAGTTGGTCAAGATGTGGTTTTGGTTTTATGTGGGCGTCAGCGCGGGCCGAGAGACTAGTATGATCTTCACCTTAATTGTATCTTGACACTTACATTTTGACAAATATACGCTCCTTTGATGAAATGGGTTTTCATAAGTTCCTAGTTATTGTTAAGTTCTAAAGAAAAAAGATAGTATTTTCGGGTTCGTGTTTTTTCCATGGTGGAATTCATTGATTTGAAGTTTTATAGGATAATGCAATATGAATTGAACAATTGCATTAAGAAGCTTAATTATCTGTTTGTTTGTTTTCTTTTTCGGTGCAAAAGTTTACTAGCATTGCCAAGCCATCACCTTTGAGCCAGAAGTGGGCAAGCTTAGCAAGACCTTTCAGGTAATTTGGAATTTTGAATAGTCGATTTTTAGTTTTACCATAGCAGATTTTGTTTTTTTCGGTTTTTAATTTGGATTTTTTCCTAGTCGATTTAGCTTATTAATAACATGTTCTGCTTGAAACAGTTCTAGACCTGCTGGGAACGATATAATTGGGATCGATTTGGGCACAACCAACTCATGTGTTGCTGTGATGGAGGGCAAGGTAACCCTTCATTATGTTCTTGTATTTGTGATGGTTGAATTCTTTGTTTAAGTATTCTTTTGGTTTTGTGTTTTTGTATTTGATGATTAATTGTGGATTATCACAGAATCCCAAAGTTATCGAGAACTCTGAAGGAGCTCGGACCACACCGTCAGTAGTTGCCATGAACCAGAAAGGAGAGCTTCTTGTTGGTACTCCAGCAAAACGTCAGGCAGTGACGAACCCAACGAACACAGTTTCTGGAACCAAGCGTCTGATTGGGAGACACTTTAACGATGCCCAAACACAAAAGGAAATGAAGATGGTTCCATACAAGATTGTCAAAGCTCCAAATGGAGAAGCATGGGTTGAAGTCAATGGACAGCAGTACGCTCCAGGCCAGATTGGAGCTTTTGTTTTGACAAAGATGAAAGAAACTGCAGAGGCTTACCTTGGAAAGTCTGTTTCTAGAGCTGTGATCACGGTCCCAGCTTATTTCAATGACGCCCAGAGACAGGCCACAAAGGATGCTGGAAGAATTGCAGGGCTAACCGTAGAGAGAATCATAAACGAGCCAACTGCTGCTGCTCTTTCCTATGGTATGACCAGCAAGGAAGGCCTAATTGCTGTATTTGATCTTGGTGGTGGGACATTTGACGTATCCATTCTGGAGATATCCAATGGTGTTTTTGAGGTATGCACGGTCTGCCATACTGTTAGATCCTGTCTTCTTTTCCTTTATTTTGGAAGACCTAGTAAGAACTCTCTCTTTTGTAGGTGAAAGCAACAAATGGTGATACATTCTTGGGAGGAGAGGATTTCGACAATGCCTTGCTGGACTTCTTAGTGAGTGAATTCAAGAGAACTGAGGGGATTGAACTTACAAAGGATAGGCTTGCCTTGCAGAGGCTTCGGGAGGCAGCTGAGAAAGCTAAGATTGAACTTTCGTCTTCATCTCAAACTGAGATAAACCTTCCTTTCATCACAGCTGATGCTTCGGGCGCTAAGCATCTGAACATCACGCTGACCCGATCAAAGTTTGAAAGCCTGGTTAATCACCTGATTGAGAGGACAAAGGTACCGTGCAAGAATTGTTTGAGGGATGCCAACACGTCTATTAAGGATGTGGATGAGGTCCTTCTTGTTGGAGGAATGACTCGTGTTCCTAAAGTGCAAGAGGTAGTTGCAGAAATATTTGGAAAGAGCCCAAGCAAAGGAGTCAATCCAGATGAGGCAGTTGCTTTGGGAGCTGCCATCCAAGGTGGTATTCTTCGCGGTGATGTTAAGGAGTTGCTTCTTCTCGATGTTACTCCTCTATCACTTGGTATTGAAACATTGGGTGGTATATTCGCCAAGCTGATTGCTAGAAACACTACAATTCCAACAAAGAAGAGTCAGGTCAGTCCTCAAGAAAATGTTTAAACTTACATTGATTACTTAACTGTGTGTGTTGCTGAACTGTTTGCATCTTATTTTACCTTTTGTTATGGAATTGTGCAGGTATTTTCGACAGCTGCTGACAACCAAACTCAGGTCGGTATCAAGGTGCTACAAGGGGAGAGAGAAATGGCTGCTGACAACAAGCTTCTCGGAGAGTTTGACCTTCAAGGCATCCCTCCAGCACCGAGGGGAATGCCTCAGATTGAAGTTACATTTGACATTGATGCCAACGGTATAGTAACTGTGTCTGCAAGGGACAAGGCCACTGGTAAGGAGCAACAGGTTACCATCCGCTCAAGCGCAGGGCCTACGGAGGAGGAAATTCAGAGAATGATCAAGGACGCTGAGCTGCATGCTCAAAAGGATCAGGAGAGGAAAGCTCTCGTTGATATAAAAAACAGCGCGGACACCAGCATCTACAGCATTGAGAAGAGTTTGAACGACTACCGTGAAAAAGTTCCGAGCGAAATCGCTAAAGAAATCGAGGATGCAGTTGCTGACTTGAGGACGGCAATTGGAGGGGACAGTGCTGATGAGATTAAGTCGAAGCTTGACATTGCAAACAAAGCCGTGTCAAAGATCGGTGAGCATATGTCGAAGGGTTCCGGAGGCGGTGGTGACTCTTCGTCTGGAGGCTCACAGGACGGAGGAGACGGAGCTCCTGAGGCAGAGTACCAAGAGATGAAGAAGTGAGTAGTGAAGCAATAACTACTTTTAACTTGTCTCAGTTATGAAAGTGGGATAAAGGATGACTTTCATGTAATTAGACTATTGAGCATTATTGATTGAATTTTATTTTTAAATTAGTAATTGAAATTTTTTGGTAGTGAATGGTTCACTGATTTGTGGGAATTATTCGGTCATTGTCTAAAAATCTCTAGACGCTTCGTTTGCTGTCAAAGATTGGATTACATTTAGCAGTATGTTGAACGAAAAAAACAGATTAGTTTGTTTTCTTTTTTTATTTCTACATAAATAGTAAAATTGGCCGAGATAAGATTTGAAGGATAACGTTCATTTGTTTCTTTCCGCGTACGTTGAATCTAGTTACTTATCGAATACAATCTTAAACAAGAGAACAAACTCACCCAATAGAAAGACAACTCAATAAACTTTTCCAACAAGAGAAGAAGAATTTAGCAAAATAACAAGGCAGATTAATAAATCCAGGGATGGCGACTTTTGCTTCTCTTGCAATCTTACCTGCACTTGTTCTCAACTAACAATCCACGCGAATCAGAGTTTGTTTGAGCCACACACGCGTTAATCTTTTATTTTATTTTTCCTAATCATTTTTCATCACTTAAAAAAATGCAAAACAATAATAATCTTGTTATAAACTACGGGTTTGAACTCAGAACACAGTATTTTTAAGATTAACAACAAAGGCAGTCCACCACTTGTAGTGTTTTTTGGATTTAATTCTACAATCTTCCTAAACTTGTCATTTTGGTATAAATCATTTTTGTTAGCAAGCTGTCATTTTACTCTTTTGGTATAAACCATTTTTGTTGTAGTCAGTGCACTAATATTAATATCTTAATTAGAATTTTGAATAGCAACTATGAGTTTACTAAAAATGTAACAATAGAATTATAGAAGATACCATTTTTAACAAATTTAAATGGTAGTGGGAAAATGGAAAGAGAGAGATAATAGATTTTTGTAACAATTTTGTTTTTTTATTTTTGAGTTGAACGATAACGTTAGTAAGTTAAACGTTAGATTAGCCGCCGACAATATTTGAACTCATGCCGTCGTAAAAAAACACAACATCTTTTCACTACTATAATAAAAAAGTAATTGCAATTTTTTATTTTTGAGTTCAATTGTTTGTTTAAATGAGTTGGCTGTTATTTCTAGAAAGAGAGAAAGAAATATCTTCAAGTTCTTGCGGAAAAAAAAAAAGAAAATCACGAAAAGCCAAAAACTTGAGAAAAACATTCACTGTTTGGTGTTCCACCAGAAACCAGTTCAACTTGAGATTCACTCAACCACCGTCTCACTTTCTCTCTCTCTCTCTAGATCCAATCAACTCTGCTAGCTCTCTGTCTCTGTAGATCCAAGTTTCAGCAAGTGGGGTTCATCTGCTTCACAGTAATCCATGCAAGAGTGGACAGATTCAGGTTTGTGTTCCTTACTTTAAAATTTTGGTTGGATTCAAACACTAGCCATGAAAGTATAGGCTTAAGATTGAGTACCCTTTCAAGGATATTGTGTTATATTGTTCATTGACTTGACCTCTGTGGATGGATGAAATTTGTGGAAACTGGGTGGAGATTTGAGATTTGAAGAATTGGGTTTTCAAATTTGAGTAGTTTAAGGTTCTGGGCAGCTGAGAAACCTTGAAGAAAGTGACAGGAATTTTAGAAGGTTTGAGATGATGAAGTTTGCATGTTTGGTTGTTGTGATTTGGAGCGTTTATGGGTTGCTGTTTAATTTGGGGCTCACTTATTCAGAACAATTAGAACCAGGATTCGAATTTACAAATGGAAGAAGTGGAAGCCCTGTTACTTACAGTTATGATCGGATCGATGAAGTGAAGAAAGAATGTCGTTTTGTTGTTTCTTCTGCTTCTGAACTGAAAGCTGAAGATAATCAAATTTATAGCATAAAAACTGAGCTCTTTTTTGTCAATGGGGACTGGAGGCAGGAGGTGGGCGATGCCCCAATTATCCCATTTGATGATAGAGAATTTGAAACGAGCTTGGTGGAGGATATTAATCGTACATCATCGAACTTGGTTTCATTTTGGGTTATGGATGTTGATCGTGCCCATCGATCCAAGAAGTCAGTGAGTGTTAGTGGGGTCATGGTTTTGGGCATTACTAAAGGCGGTAGCTTTGCGCAATATAGGTACGAAGGAAGTCCAAAATTTCAAATATGGCCCGGCCATTCTCAGCTCACAGTTTCCTTCCAAGGGATTTACACTGAATCCAAGAAAAATGGTGGGGAAAGAGTAATGTGTTTGTTGGGGAGTACAATGTTGCCGTCCCGGGACACTGATTCTGCTAATCCCTGGGAGTGGTTGAAGGCTTCTGATGTAAATTATGACCAACCTCCTCTTTCTGAAGATGATCAGATTCTTCTAGTTCTTCATTATCCAGCGACTTTCTCATTGACAAATAGGGTTATCCAAGGGGAATTAAGGAGCTTAAATTCAAAGTCAAACTCAAAGTACTTTGATACGGTTCACATTTCATCGCAGTTGGGAAAGTCTGCAACGTATAAGTTTGGAGCTGAAAAGATTGTGTCAAGAGCATGTGATCCGTACCCTTCTAATGATAACTTGATATATGGTGGCATTAGCATTTACAAAGGTCCTTCTTTTTGTGAAATCCTCCAAGAAGTTACACGGGAGCAAGCTTTCACTGTCTTGCCAAACTGGAGATGTAATTTCCCGGGTGATTTTTGCAGCAAGCTGGGTCCATTTGTGGCAGATAAAGAGATTAGGGCATCAAATGGAAGCTTTAAAGGTGTGAAAATTTTTATGCAGGATATCAAGTGTGAACAAAAAAATTCCGCAGGAAATGCCAGTTCAGCAAGGGTTTCAGCTGTGTTTAGAGCCGTTTCCCCGCTAGAGAATGAGTATACTGCAGCAAAGAGATCTGGGCTTAACAACATGACCGTTACAGCGGAGGGAATTTGGAAGTCTACCAGTGGGCAGCTTTGCATGGCTGGTTGCCTTGGACTTGCTGATGTTCAAGGAGGTCAATGCAATAGTCGAATCTGCCTGTACATACCAGTCTCTTTTTCCATAAAGCAACGAAGCATTATTTATGGAAGTTTATCCAGCATCAATAACAGTGGTGCATCGTATTTTCCTCTCTCCTTTGAAAAGCTAGTGCAGCCTACAGAGCTGTGGAATTACTTCAGAACCTCCAGTCCAAACTACAGGTACACAAAACTTGATTCAGCTGCTATTATCCTGGAAAAAAATGAGGCCTTTAGTGTTGGAACTGTCATAAAAAAATCACTGCTAAATTTTCCCAAACTGGAAGATACAGAATCTTTTCAAGTCAGTCTTTCTCTTCTCTCGGAAGACCTAACCCTTCACGAGTCTGCATTTCTTGATCCAATCCGAGATCTTCACTCTTCAAGAATAGATATTCAGATGGAGATTCTGTCAGTTGGTCCCTTGTTTGGGCGCTTTTGGTCTCCACAAAACAGTTCCACTGCAGAAGAGGAGACTCCTTACCACACGAAGGCTGAATACACTGAAAAGCAGCTCCTTATGAATGTATCCGCACAACTCACCATCACTGGGAAAGGTTTCAGCAATTTTTCAGTTCTCTTTCTGGAGGGTCTTTATGACCCACATGTGGGAAAGATGTATCTAGTTGGCTGCAGGGATGTTCGAGCCTCGTGGAAGATCTTGTATGAGAGCATGGATCTTGAGGCTGGGCTTGATTGTTTAATTGAGGTGGTTGTGTCGTATCCTCCCACTACATCTCTATGGTTAGGCAATCCAACCGCAAGTATTTCCGTAGCCAGTCAAAGGAATGAAGATGACCCCCTTTTCTTTAGTACAGTCAAGCTCAGAACTTTTCCAATTATGTACAGAAAACAGCGGGAAAGCATACTCTCTCGTCGGGGTATTGAGGGAATCCTCCGGATTTTGACTCTTTCCCTGGCAATTTCTGGCATTTTAAGCCAACTGTTTTACATCAGGCATAATGTGGATTCTGTTCCTTACATGTCTCTGGTCATGCTAGGTATCCAAGCCATTGGGTACAGCATTCCTCTGGTCACTGACGCTGAAGCACTCTTCAAGAGGATATCTTCCGACTCCAATTCAATATCTTCGTATGACCTTGAGAACAATCAGTGGTTCCATATACTTGATTACACGGTAAAGTTTCTGGTGATGGTTTCACTTTTACTGACTTTAAGGCTCTGTCAGAAGGTGTGGAAATCTCGAATCAGATTACTTACGCAAACTCCTCTTGAGCCACATCGTGTACCTGGTGATAAACGGGTGCTTCTGACTACCTTTGCAATACATTTTATTGGCTATATCATTGTTTTAATCATTCATAGTATGACGACTAGCAGAAGATATATTCGGACAAAAAGCTATAGAATAGCTAGAGCAAATTCTAATGCACTGTGGGAGTGGGAAACTGAGCTAGAGGAGTATGTCGGTCTTGTTCAAGATTTTTTCCTTATCCCACAAATCATTGGCAACCTTGTGTGGCAGATTGATTGCAAACCGCTCAGAAAGTTCTATTTCTTTGCAATCACATTGGTCAGAATCTTCCCTCACATTTATGATTATATTAGAGCTCCTGCTCTCAATCCTTACTTTGCAGAGGACTACGAGCTTGTCAACCCGACTACGGATTTTTACTCCAAGTTTGGGGATATCGCCATACCGGTTACAGCAATCGTCCTTGCAGGTGTAGTCTATGCTCAGCAGAGGTGGAGTTACGAGAGGATCAGCCAGACTCTTACTGTGGGGCAATATAGGCTTCTTCCGTTGGGATCGAGAATGTATGAGAGGTTGCCTTCAAGTTCCATGGCATTTGAAGCTGAGCTTGTTTCCGGTGTCAATGGTAATGCTAGACACGAGAAGGAGAAAGAGAATGATGATGGAGAGTAGAATCGTAATGTGTAAAAACCCTTTAAGATTACATACAGAAAAAGGTGGTGTTGTAAAAATATATGCACGGTTGGTGTTACTTTGAAGTTTGTTCTCACTTTGGCATGTTCGTGTTGGCTTCTAAAAGAATGATAAGACACAAATTCTCCAATTTTCCTGTTCTGTCTTGTGCTGCTGCTTTAGATTCTGTGTACTGTTTTTCTTGTGTACTTTAGATTCTGTGTTCTGTCTTGTGCTGCTGTTTTAGATTCTGTGCGCCTTTTTTTTTTCTTTGTTAAAAGCCTCTACTCTTGCACTCGAAGTTTGGTGTTCGATTTTTCCTTCAGCCAGGCCGGCCTCAGGACTTTGGAGGTAAATTAACATCGAATGCGCGTTCATCGTTTTGTCTCAAGACCAAAACCCTAATTTTAATTACTCAGGACGATGTAATATGTAGTAGACTTCAAGGTATATTGGTATGCTTGTTACTTGTCACTAACAAACCTTGTGACTTGTTTTTTGGATTACATTTGGGGTAAAACTAACAACCGGTCAAAAAAAGGCAGTGGCCTCTGTCTGGAACTTCAGATACGGGCGACTGGTCGGCCTTCTCTGGCTAACGAGTCGGCCTAGGCATCGAAGCACAAAACAGCACCTGGACAAGGGTGACCGGTCGGTCTAGTCTGTAGATTTCAAATTCTCACTCCTTTTCGAAGGTGGAGTTGTGTCCTTTTGGTATTAAAGGTTGATACTCCATATCTAACTCATAAAACACTTCAGTACAATACGATACGATGGGATGGATGGTAGAGGGCTGCCCGCTCCCAAAAGCAATGATTCACTTGTCCCCTTGGTCCATAGGGACCTCGTGGCATACAACCAAAACGACTCCCGCTGCATAGCCGCCCTTTTCTCTCTTTTTACAGCCTCGTGGAGGGACGAAAGAAGGGAAGTTACAAAACGGGACAGTGAAAGCTTGCGAAGCAGACATCAAGCTCTGCTCCCTAACCTTTCTATTATATTAGAAACATGTTCTAGTAGTTTGGATACCAATTCAAATTGAAGAGACATGTTTCATACGAAGGTGTCTCTTAATCAAGAGGTAGAAACCAAGTGGTATGGTTTTGAACAATTTCAATACCAATTCAAATAGACATGTAATTCCCTCTATATGTTTCGTTCGCTGCAGGAAATAATCACTTGAATTCAGCACACCTGCTCCGGACCTGTATTTCCCTACTCAATGCTCGCAACCATTTCTCGTCCAGTCCATTGCTTGCTTATGGAAACAACATTGGTCGATCATATTGGAGCAACTTTATACAATGCAGTAAGATTTCTCTTCACAACTGTCGTAGCATTGATGTTGGGGTCAATTTTCTGGAACCTCGGCTCCAAAACGTAAGTTGGAACAAGGAAATGAAGAAATGAGTTGGTGAAACTCATTAGCCTTTTCTTCTTCTTTCTTTTTTCTTTTTTGTCCATTTTTCCTGTGTTCAAATTTGCTTTGTGTTATTTTATGCAGAAAAAGGCAACAAGATTTTGTTCAATGAAATGGGTTCTCTGTATACTGCCATCCTCTTCCTCGGGATACAAAATGCTGTGCTTCACATTTTACGGCATGATGACTGTGGCTGTGACGCCAAACCATCATATTGCTGCGATTGTTTCCTCTGCATTTTATGCAACGTGGAACCTCTTTTCAGGATTCATCATCCCACAGCCTATGGCTTGGACCTTGTATGGATTGATGTTGGGGTTACAATGCTCTTCGGATTCATCTTTGCCTTCTCCATTCAGGCGTTTAATTTTCAAATCGATAGATGTTTCTTTGTATTATTCGCGAAGAGCAATTTTAGATTACTAAAACAAGGTACATATCAAGTCATCATAATTCCTTTAATCAATCTTAACCACGAAGATACGCGAAGATAATCCAAATGGTTTGAAGTTTCATAATTTGCAGTAAACCCTGGAGATAGAGAAATCTTGTAATGCAAGAAATCGAGCCAATCCAAGAACTGCAAAACTGCTTTGGTAAATACTTCGTACAAGAATGGGATCAGTGGTAATACAAGATGCACAAACTGATAATATCGTTTATATTTTGAAGGTATACATGCTACAAATGGTATGCAAAATTACAGATTGATGATAACTTTCATCGTATCTACGAGTTCAGTGACGGTTCTAGCCCGTGACATCCAACGTAAATAAATTTCTATCTTTTCTGGAAATTGAAAACCTTGATGGAAACGGCAAAAATAAGTCCGAAGAGAATAACAAACGCTGTAACAATACCTGCAACTGGTCCTAGAAACTTGTGTTCGAAGCCGAAATAACTTTTCAGAAACTGTTTAACTGTTACACCATTGTCAAGCATGTCGTCCATATCTCCATACTGTGATATAACTAGTCCATATAAGGTCCAAGAAACTGGACATATATAGTAGTACCATCTCCACCACACTGGCATTCTCTGTTACGAACCAGAAAGTATAAAGTAACACTTTCATTAGTGTCTATGCGCGAAATGAGCAAAAGAAAGGTGGCATTTGAAAACAATACTTACAGTTCGCGGGACAATAAATCCGGAAAAGAGGTTCCACACTCCATAAAATGCGGAGGAAATTATAGTAGCAATGTGGAAATTTGGCGTCACAGCCACGGCCATCATCCCATAAAAGGTGAAATATAACAATGTGAAGTACATGAAGAACAAATACCAAAAGAATTTAGCAGCAGTCCATTGATGTCCCATCATGGAGTACACGATGACAGCGTAAACCAGAGTTTGGATAAAAATGTACGGGATCTCAATTATAATCTGCATAGAACATTGAAGTTGCTTACATAAAATATTACCTCATTGTAGACGAGTTATGAAATTTGTGTAAATCGACTACCTGTGCAAAGGCATACGCTAAGGGTGAATACATTCCAGCAGCTTTTTCTCTGTAGAAAACCGTTCGTTCAACTGAAACCACTGGCTGCACACTACCAGCATTTTGGATTCCAATGAATTGAACAGCACAATACATACAGCCCATTGCATTAAACAGGTCTTGCTGCTTTTTCCTACAATGGGGAGGATGGAAATGTGTTTATATGTTGATTGGAATTACTAGAGGTTGAACTTTTGTTGATAAACGATAGATGCAGCTTACGTTTTGGAGCCCAGGTCCCAGAACATTGTGCCAAACATGATGGCTATGATAGTTGTGAACAAAAATCTTACAGCAGTGTATGGTGGATTGCGCCAATACGACAATCTTTGTTTCCAAAAGCATGCTATGCATTGAGCATAAAATGATTGAGAGTATGGAGAAGGGAAATGGAGATCTCTGGAATCGGGAGGAGGCGTGCTCAGTTGCCTAATAAGTTCTTTGTTTCTCCTGAGACACACGCCAGACAGTCGTACTACTCCATTACTATATTTCAATTGCATTACCATGAAGGCTAAGATAAATACAGAAAGTCTGATGATGCATTTACGATAATACCTACCGATACAGTTCAGAATTTTTGTACACTTTGGAAAAATCAACTCCCAAAGCTTGTTCTTGTGCATAAGAGCTCACTTCCAACATCCAAGTTGCAGGGTTGTAATCACCTTTGATTTTACTGACTCCTTCAACGTCCTAGACATAATGCATCATCTACGTCAATAAAAGCATGTAGATTAAAACTAAAACGCGTTGTTCCATTGCAGATTATCGTTATCACATACCTCAAAATACTTGATCAAATCACAAGAATGGTGACCTAAAGGCCCTACATATATTTCTTCTCCTCCACGTTTCATCAACAATAACTGGAACATTTTGTTGAATGTATTACTGTCAGATAATTGTGCGAACATATAGCTTTAGTATTAGTGATGTACCAACATTTCTCACCTCATCAAAAGATTCAAATATGTCGATGCTTGGCTGATGAATGGTGCAGACAACTGTTCTTCCAGTGTCCACAGTGTTCCTAACTGTTCTCATGACAATTGCAGCAGCTCTAGCATCTAGCCCCGAAGTTGGCTCGTCCATGAATATTATGGAAGGGTTGGCCACTAGTTCAACAGCAATGGTGAGCCTCTTCCGTTGCTCAGTCGAGAGACCATTCACACCTGGCAAGCCAACTAGCGCTTTCTGCAAGGGTTTTAGTTCCACAAGCTCCATCACCTCCTCCACAAACATCTGCCATCAGTTAGAATTTAGAAGTGCTATAGCTTTTGAACACTAGAACTTTTAGTCAAAGTTATAAAACCATCCTTTATTAGCCAGATAAAAGAGCAAGGACGAGGTTTCCGGAATGCAACCTTTCTTGTTGTAGAATTGACTTCAGAGGGTAGGCGGAGCCAAGCAGAAAAAAGCAAAGACTCGTAGACAGTAACATGAGGAGAATGGATGTCATTTTGTTCACAGTATCCTGAAATTCGAGCAAAGGTTTCTTGCTTTTTGGGATATCCAGAAATTTTGATATCACCGTCAATATAACCCCCAGTTTTCCTACCAGCTAGCACATCCATGAGAGTAGTTTTACCAGCACCACTGACACCCATCAAAGCGGTGAGGACGCCAGGCCTGAAAGCACCGCTCACACCCTTCAAAAGCACCAGCTTATCCTCACTGACACCCTGATTCTTCATTTCCTGCGAGTTCAATTAAACCAACTGTGTTTTGTAAATGTGCTATTTTAAAAGTAAAAACAACTTGCTATCTGAATCGTAAACATTAAAATTTGTTAATTACCGGTGGCATGTCAACAGAGTACACAATGTCATTAAAGGTGAGAGATTGTTGTTGAAATGGAAGAGTCATTCCTTTTTTCTTACTGGAGTTTATCTCAGCGCTAGCTTTGCTCCCTTCATTTGCAGTTTTTTGAGCTTGTTCATTTGCTTGAGATTCGTCCGATTGACTACTCTGAGCCTTGTCATAAGCTGTACAATTATTTGAACAATGTGAAAACATGAGCTCTCACATTTCAAGTTACTAATTCAAAGTAAGGTACTCACAGTCGAGATAAGTGAGGGCCAAGACATAAGCCAAGTTGAAAAGTATTATAAATCCAATCAGGCCCCCAACTCCTATCCAATACCAGCGTTGTTCTGTAAAGAATCCTCTAGACTTCAAAACCAAAATTCCCAACGGCTGTTCTGTGTTTGGAAGAACCTTTCATACGAAAGCAATTCGAACTTCAGAGAGATTACGAGACTAACAAAAAACCTTTAATTTTTATACATGGCTAAGTCAATAGTTTACATGTTTCCAGCTATTCCCTAGGAACTCGTTTACTTCCACTGCATTCTGCGCATACATCATTGGCGATATCCAGTAAGCCCATATCCACCATTTCTTTATATCCACTGCAGCAAAGAAATGTGCATTACGAGGATTGTCTTGCTTCGCAAGTCTAATTTTGTGTCAAACTTGTATGTATCATACCTCTTGAAAGAACAAAGCCACCGTTTACAAAGAGTACTAGTAGTGCAAATGATCCGCCTGTGGTAGCAATAACCATATTCCTACCAAGTGCTGCAATAAGTCGGAATAATCCAGAAGCCATTTGATGGACAAGTATGAATATAAAGTATTGTCTAAACAACCTGCACACACATAGATTAATAGAACATAAAGTGAAAAAATGTAAACGAAAGTTTCCAACACAGTTACGAATCCAAGCATTACCTATGCACATTTGGATCGAAACCAATGACGTAGTAGGTCATGAAAACCCAAATTGCAACTTCCACGAGTGAGAGGGGAACCTTGATCAACCATCCGGGAAGTGCATACGCCCAGGCAGGGAAAAACATGAGGTCCCTTTGCTTGTAAAAAACAGAAAGCTTGGCAATGGTCAAACTGAGCTCAGACATTCCGTTAAACAGGACCATTATCATACAGAAAAATAAGGCACCAGTGAAAATGCCTCCATCTGTTATTGAATCTCGATGCATCCTTGTCCGTATGAAGAGTGTCATTGTAATGAATGCCATCACTATAAGCTATTTGAATAAAGAAGATTAAGAGAATATTATAGACGCACGAAAATGTATAACTGAAACTAAATATAATAAAGTAGAATTCTGATTAACCTGAACAAACTTGAATACATAGATGAATGAGTTCCTCTTCATTAGCAAGTATTCTCTTGACATGCAGGCTTTAAGCAGTTCTTTCTTTCCAACACCATATTTTTGGGGAGCCAAAAGTTCTGCACTCTTGTCCCTCTTGTCAAATGGAACCGAAAGGTCCTCTTTTATTTTCTTCCCAACATGGAAAGACTGAAATGTATCAGTGAATTCCTTGACCGTGACAAATTTGTAAGCCTTATCCCTATGAGCCCAATATTGCTCCTGATCTTTCTCTGAAGTCACCTACAACAATAATTCAATTATGCAAGAACATACAGGAGAAGGGCTCACATAGGTAAGAGATCAATCATGTATATCTAAGCTTACTTCCTGCAGAAAATCAGCCACGCCTTTTCTTTCAGGACATTTGAAGCCTAAGGACTCAAAAAACTCTAGCACGTGTTCACGGGGCCCCTGGTACACAATTTGACCATCAGAGAGGAGTATAATGTCATCAAAAAGGTTATAAGTTTCTGGTGGTGGCTGGAGGAGAGCGATAACAGCAGTTCCGTTGAGAATGTGCATGGATTGCCTAAGCGAGTTCACAATTTGATAAGTTGTTGAGCTGTCCAAACCGGTAGAAATCTCATCCATGAACAGAACCTTTGCCGGTCCAACCAGCATCTCACCTGCAATGTAATCGGCAGAGTTATTCAGAGAATTACTAGGTCTAGGAGACATACAAGTACAACACATCACTTGAAGTAAAAGCTTGTGCCTAAATACCGGTTGTGACACGCTTCTTTTGACCACCCGAAATACCCCTCAGCATTCCATCCCCGACCATGGTTTCTGCACATATGTCTAGTCCTAAAATCTGCGAGTGGAAAGCGAAGTTAATGACTAATCTGATAAATTTTTGAAACCAATGAATAGTAATGGATTGTGATGTGGAGATGATACCTTCAGAACATAATCTGTGAAAACATTTGCCTTCTGGCCTTGTATAGCTGATGCCTGAAATATTTGAAACCAACTCAAGCTTAGCATTTAGTAATACCACCTTAAGATTGCAAAATCACCAAAAGTTGGTTTTAATCTTGGTGACCTTAAGAATGTAGAAGATTTACACAAGCTACATATCTTGACATACAGATTTTAGCTTTAAATATGGACTCATGCGATTGTCACAACCAGTCCCATTAGTCCAAGTTATGGACATCCTTCCTAGGGCCACAACGTAATCCATTTCATCGGAACGTTTATATCTTATCTTAGGTCCTTATTCAAGCGTATCTCCGTGCAAAAAAAACTGTATCGTCATCCAAAATGTGCGGAAAACATTGTTTATTGGATTACAGAAATGAAATTACGGATAATCAAACAGCTAAATAATTACTGATCGATGTAGCCAATTTTTGGGATGGGCAAATCCTTGAAAGAGACTCTAAAAACTGAATGGTAACGATCGTTGAATCACATTCTGGAAATAGAATGTCCATAAATTTTTTCAATGAAGACATCCTTATTAGCCCAAAAATCACATAATATATCTAGCTTCAGTTTTTTACCTTCATGAAGACATCAATATCAGGATCAGGCTGAATATTTGCCGCTTTCTCTCTCCTTGACAATTCTGCTAACCATTCTGTAGATGGCCATACTAACAATTAGTCATCCTGCGAATAAGTTAGAAATAGTAGATATAGTGATCTGAATTCTGATAAATAGAATCTCTACTCATAAAAAAAAACTAACCGTGACGATGTCCGACCCCCTGGCATCTAGAAGAGAAGGACAAGGTTTCTCTTACAGTCATTTCAGGATTATGGATATCATGCTGACTGATGTAGGCAGAAGCTCTCCAAGGTGCAGATTCATTCATGTCAAGGCCATTGTATGTCACCTTCCCTGAGAACTGTACGTAAAGTTCGAAAACTTATGGATTCTAGTTCTGAAGCTACTTAACTGAATACAGCATGAACAGATATTAACTTACCTCTACATCTGGCGAAAGCTTCCCGGCAAGAGCCAGCAATAACGAGGTCCTTCCAGAACTTGGAGGACCTAAAAGCAATGTTATTCTGCAAAATTTGAATCAGCCCCCCAAATAAAAGTTAAAAACAAAATTTGGGAACCAAGTAATAGCTATAACATGTCATTAATTTCAGGTATAGATGATCAGAGTCTTTGCATTTTTACCTGCTAGGTCTAATGATTCCACTAAGATCACGGAGGATAGACACGTGTTTCTTCCTACTCCTAAGCAAGTGGAGACTAGACAAGATGCCCTGAAGAAAAACAAAATTGAAGGGCAACATAAGCAGGAAGAAGAATTAAGAAAATCCAGGTTTAATTAGAACAGCAAGAAAGAAGTAATCTTGATTCGATTGCAGGTTTACCTCGAAAAAATTAATGTAAAAGTTGAAGAATGAAGGCAACGCCCTTGTTCCTACATGAGCTTCTGCATCAACTTTGACATGCTCGTATCTTACCTCCAGTGCTGGAATTTCCACTCCAGCTCTGACATATTTCCAACAAGTTAAAGGTGTTAAAAAGTTCAAGTATCCAACACAATACAAAACCAATTAATCGGTTCATTAGAATGTCAGCATCCACCCAAAAGCAATTGACAATGGGTGGAGAAGTTCAATAAATTTTGAACTTTTGATGCAGTATTCCATCTAACATGTGAGATATTCTCAAAACAGCTGATAATGTGGTTCTATTCATGTGATTCCTTCAGCGCTAATTGATAACAAGAGTAATTCTAAAGGGAATCACTGAATAATGGTTTATTAGTAATACGATAATTGAAAGGGAAAATTCGGTTTTGTATCCCTTGTAACTGGTACATTTTTTCGATACTCTTTTGAAAAGCAACCAAATATAAACAACGTAGCCATAGCAAGCATTTGTAGTGCGGTAAACTGCACTTTGTTAAAGTTCTTATATGTATTCGATATTATTGATACTTAGGCAGTCCATAAACTTGACTACACCTTTTTAAACTGTAGTTAACCGCATTGTAGAAGGACTGATATATAAATATGTTACTACATTAATTACCTATCGAGTCGCTCTCTCAGCCTCATTAAGAACTTCTCGTTATGCGTTTCGGTATCTTTCACAAGCCTCTGAATTAAATTATTCCTTTCTTGAAACCCAAGTTTACGTACATCAATTTCACTTGCCTCGCCGCTTGAAGAAGTGAGCAAACCTTTCTTTAAACGGTTGAATGTGGGAAGTCTTTCAAGTGCAGCCCACTTGAGGTCTTCTTCTTCATCTTCATGGTTGGAAGTCATGGATGGCCTCGAGAAAACTTCCATACCAGTGTCCCTCCAAACCGAAGAACTGTTTGCTCGAAAACTCTGACTTGCTTCGTAAAGATTATTTCTTGTGTCCATTGCAACCTCAACTATAATCTATTCTTTAATATGTAAGGAAAAAGGTTAAAACTCTAATGTATCAACAACCCTTAAGACGATTAAGTGTACATATACAGATATAATGGAAGGAAGTTTTTCCGCATGTGAGATTCATTTATATCCAGCGGAGAGAAAAGCTTTTACACCAAACACTTTCAGAAGATTTTCTTGTTAGAATATATATGTTTCCACGGTTGGTGGAAATAGGAACAAAACTAGAGGGATCGAGATGTCATCGCCTTTTCTCTCGCGTTGTAGATATATGTGGTGACCATATACAAAGGGAACTATTCTTTTTGCTTTTTTTCAGAAATGGTGCCACCTTCTTTTGTGGATGCATGATTTTAAACCAGAAATAAAAAAAAATAAAAAAATAAAAAAACATTCAAGCATCGTCCTCCTTTTTGTTGAAAAAAAAAGAGAGGATATAATTCAAGCATTTAATCAAACACATACAATGCTTTAAACTGCGTTGAGATGCATAAAATGTTCTTTTGTCAGACAATACATGAATTTCAATCATTAATTAAATTTGGTGTTGCAACACAAACATTTTACATGGTCGGACTCTCTTGTAAGAGAACATCTATCACCCTATGTATCTATTAGCCAATGGTTGAAGTGCAACTATAAATGAAAAGAATATCCAAGTGTAGTATGCAAGAGACCCTACCGTGCAGCCGAGGTTACATCTCACTCTTTCTATTTCTTTCTTTCATGGAGTAAATTGTAGTAATGGTCCCTTAACTTTAACTCAATTGGAGCAATGGTCCCTCAACTAAAAATCCATTACCATTGGTCCCTCAACTCATCAATACATGCAGCTATAGTCACTCAACTAAAAATCCATTATCATTGGTCCCTCAACTTTAATCTAACTGGAGAAATGGTCCCTCATCTTTAACTCATTTGGCGCAATGGTCCCTCAACTTTAACCTAATTGTAGCAATGGTCCTTCCAACATAACTCATTTTAACAAAATTCTAATGAAGTTGACGAAAAGGACCATAATTACACATTTTGATGAGTTGAGGGACCAATGGTAATGGATTTTTAGTCGATGAACCGTTGCTCCAATTTGATTAAAGTTGAGGAACAATTCCTGCAATTTACTCTTCTTTCATGTCCAATTCCACCATGCACGTCATTTATGAGCCATAATTAATGTATTCTTTTGGTGAACAGAGGGCTCAAGTCCAAACAAGACCAAACTAATAAGAACTCTGGGCCTGGAACAACCAATTAAAGTCTCGTACCAAACTCACATGCATCGGATCTCATCACAACTCTGTAGTTAAGCGGATTTGAACAAAAATAGTCTTAAACCCTTTAATTATGCTAGAAAAAAAATCATATAAATAAGCAATAGTACGTCTCAGTTATGCTAGCGGTTGAGACCTAAGCTTTTGTATAATTCATGTGCTCAAATCCCATAAAAAAAGAACGACTTATATAGAACATGGTTCATCACCACATGACCCTTTCATGGAAGTTGCTCTCCATAAAAAGAGAAAAAAAACACACACACTAGGGTTGAGTAGCAGTTGTCTTAATGTAGCATACTTATCACCGGGCCAAAACAGTTATATTGGATCCAACTCCGGTGTAGCCCATGTCGATTGGGCCAAACGTTATGGGCTTAGTTCGAAATACAAATGAAAAAAAAATAAAATTACAGATAAACTAAAGAGAATCTACAGGTATAATCTTACTCAATTCATATATTATCTATGTATTTTGTATATTTAATAGAAGGCCCTTTGTCAACCCCTAGTTCTTTAGTTTGTCATCAATAAAATTCACCTTGTACCACCGAGGTTTCTTATATTCACCTAATAAGAACGATAGACGCTAGTCAGGTGGCGGGCTGAGGCCTAGCGTCTAGGCGGTCAGGCATGCGCCTAGACGGATTAGGCGGATTTAAGTAAATCTATTATATTTCGTGTAAATAAGTGTCTGTCTAGACTTAAATATATATAATTTCATCATAAACTACAAAATAAAATGACATATATTTTATGAAGTATTGAAACATAATGAAAACATTGGGAACAAGCATATAATGTGTGTTCATTTAAGTATTCAACAAGTCTCTTACAATTTATTAAAAAAAAAATGCAAAATGAAAGTTATCTATTTTCTGTTTAAGTGAGTTGCAACCTAGGTGGGTGCCTAGGCAGGTTTGGGCGGTCTAGGTGGGTGCCTAGGCGGGCGCCTCAGTAGGTCTAGGCGCCCTTTCTTAATTTTCAAACGCCTAGGTATTGATCGGGACGGTGGCTAGCCGCCTAGCGCCTAGGCGGCGCTAGGTGGAGATTTTTAGAACAATGAGAACACCTAGTGCATTGGCATTGGCATTGGAAGTTCACATTGAAATTGGTGTTAGGAGTTCACATTAGCACAAGAACTGGAAGTTCGCCTGGTATTTGCAATTACAGTAGCATTGAAATTTTTCATTGACATTGGCATCAACATTAGAAACATTAGAATTTGCATTGGCATTGGTTTGGAATAAATTGGAACCGGCATCAACAACTCGTATGCGGTTTTTTTTATTTTTTATTTTTTGTTTGTTTTGTTTTTTTATTTTATTTTTTGTTTTTATTTTTGTTTTGTTTTGTTTGCATAGTCACGAGTTTAAGGCTGGTTTTGAAAATGTTAGTAACCTAGCAATTTAATTACTTCTTATGCTAGGTTATTTTTGGAATTTTATGTATTATGGTTTTCTAGTAAGAGAAGAATTATGATTCCTTTACATTAATCTATTATCTAGTGGGAGCAATTCTCTCTTACACTAGTACTTCACACATGAGAGCTGCTCTCCTAAGGTTCTCATTTTGAGGACATGTGAGATCCATTTTGTATGAGTCATCATGTTAATCTTACAGTAGATTAAACAATCAACTTAAATAATTCTTGTTAGACGGAAATAAAATACTAATTAATAAAAAGAAAAAAGAAAAAGAAGAAGGTTCCACGTCATGTTGGATCTCTTCCATCTGCAAAAACCTAATCTCCTCATCGAACATCTAAACCCAGTTTCCAATTGCATAAAACCCTAATAACTGTACACATCAAATTTCATCCAATATTTTATTATTAATATTCAAACCCAATTAGTTACAAAGCACAAAAAAAAAGGAAAAAAAAAAATGAGATTGTGTGGTTTCGAAAAATTGGATCCCTTTCTTCTTGAATACATGAACCCTTTTCTTATAATGAAATTTTCCGACGACGGTGAAAAAATTGCCTCTCCCGTTTTCATACACGAAAAGGAAAAAACAAAATACTCAAAAGAGAGAAGGGGGATGAACGATCGAGAGAGCATGAGATGGAGAGAGGAAGGGGATATGGAGGATTGAGACGGTAGGAGAAGAAGACATAAGGTTTTTCACGCGAGATTTTTTTTTTAATTTAATCACTTTGCAGAATTATTGTGTTTCTATGTAACAAGAATTATTTAAGTTGATAACTTAATCCATCATAAGATTAATATAAGGGATCATATAAATACTTATGAGCATTACAAGGCTGAAGAACCCTTTTATTTAATTATTTATGTGTACTATCAATATTTTACATTTTTTTTGGATGTTATTCAAAGGATTTTAAGATTTACTATTTATGGCATTACATCCAATCCTAGACGTACTATACATATTTTTTTATCATAATAATCGACAACAAAACATAAAATGCAAAATCAGGCACTTACGATTCGATTAGGTTAGGATCCAATAATGTTCCACCTGCTCTTACATATTCATCCAAAAGCTAAATTTTTGATTTGCAAACAAAACAAACGCATGCAAATACGAAATACGAAAATGAGAGTGGTCCTAACCTTTTTATGGACCACAAATATCTGTCATATAAGGTTTTTTCTGCCGGATGCATGAAATCTACATAAAGTTGTAGTGTTCTTTTTTTTTTTTGGAAACTAAGTTGTAGTGTTCTTTTGATGTCATGTATAAGGTTTTATTTGAGGACACAATTTTTTACACACGTTTTTGTGAAGTTTATTTCGCAATATATTTCAATGATCCAATCGTCTTGTTTTTTTATGTCTTACTTTAAAAATTATGTCTATAAAAAATTACTCACATCCAAAATCATATGATTAAATTTAGTGTTTTTTTTATAGAACTGTATTCGTCCATTTTCTTTATTATAAATGAATGTGTTAATGATTTTAGATTTGTCTAATATTTACAAGAATGATTTATCAATGATGTTCTAAGATATAAGCAGTTTATATCGTTGACATACTTTATAAAGTAAAACTTGTAAAATGAGTGTTAAAATGTGTGAAAAATAGATGACAAACATGTGGAAGATATGAGAGGCAGTGAAGAGTGGAGGAATAAAGATGAGAGGGATGCGAACGTAAAGGCAATGGTATCACAAAACAAAAACGAAAAATTAAAAAATAAAAGCTAAGAATTGTATAATTATCCAATAAATCATTTGTTTCATATTTTCGAAACTTCCGTTAATCGCATAAATTTATTACAGGCATCATGTACCAGAGGTCCTATGTCATTTCCCACTCCTCCTAATCTAATATATTATATTAGACATGAAAAAAATTACGAACACTTGTTTTGGTGGAAAATATATCGCAAACATTAATCATACACTGAAATTGACCTTATATGATATCTAAAATTGAAAATCGATCAATATAGTCTTAGAAATAGGGTTCTTTCATCATAATTTTATCAAAAATTCTATTATATACTGATGTGACCCATAAATGGGTCTCACAATTCTAATTAAATTAAAAATAAGTTCGAAATAGGTTTAATGATTAATTAAAAAAGCTTTCAACCTAGAAACGCAATCCTGCAATCACCTTTGATCTCAATCCACACTCCTCTACCTCCATCTATGGTCAACTTCACCGTCTCTTCTTTTAAAAACAAAATTCTCAAGGCACGCATCTTATATCTTTCGACACCTTTCATCAAATTGGAACATGATTGAGACCACCTTTGGTGACGGCTTGGATTGGGGATGACTTTTGTGACATCATCTTTGACATTTGAGTGATTGACAACCTCACAACCTTAAATCTTGGAGAGCTTGTTGGGCGCTCTCCTAATGATCTTTGTGATGTGGAGAACGACAAGCTCTGCCTTGAGATAATCTCATTGTGCACAAATGTATTTTGACAATTTTTAATTAATTAATAAATTATTAAACCCACATCAACACATAACAAAGTATTTTTGACAGAATTGTAACAGAGGGACCAATTGATTTACGACACTTATTTTCAGGGATTACAGTGGTCAATTTTCAATTTCAGGGACCATCTTGATGATGTAGGTCAATTTAGGGACCATTTGTGATACAAAATCCGTAAGTCTTGTGGGATCCATTTATGTGCCACATTAGTATATAACAGATTTTTTGGCAGAATTGTGACTGAAGGACCACATTGATTTGCGACATCTATTTTCAGGACTACACTAATCGATTTTCAACTTTAGGGACTATCGTGATGATGTGGAATAATTTTAGGTCCATTTGTGATCCTAAAAAATATAGAGTCATTCTAGTCTATGATAAAGTTGAGTGATATTTTTAAGGTTGAAATGTTTAAAATCACCTAAAACACATGTTATGTGCAAAGCACGTGACTTATTTTGAATGAAAAACTTAATGGAGTTAAAGTTAGATGACAAATTAATGATTTTGAAAAGTTAATATGACAAATTGTTTAAATTTTAGTTTATATGACAAATTGATAAAAGCGTATAAATTTATATGACATTTCAAGAAAAAATTTCATTAGTACATATTATTTCTGATTGCTCATATATCTTATGTAAGCTATTGCAATTATACTAACTAATCCCTGGACTGTTTTCATTGGCCGCACAAGAAGATAACAACAATCCTTGGCTCTTAATAATAAAATATTTACTTATAATTAATCGGTGGTCCTAATTCCTAACCCATCCATCAAAATTGATGCAGGATGGGAAATAAAAGATTCATTTGGCATGGAGCACAATAAATTATTGGAAGATAAATTTATTTGTTGGAATAAAGAGGGTGGTTTAATACATATTGGCTGATCAGTTTACTTCCATGTTTTATAGTTGATATCATTACTTTACTTATGTAATTTTCAGTTTTATGTGACTTTATTTCAGTTTTATGTCAATTTAATCGTATTGTCTTTCAATTTCTGAATGAAAGTTACAAAATGGTTATAAAAATCATCTCTTTCTGTAAGATGAGGGAGTTGAAGGTTTTTGTTGGTGAATGGAATATTCAGAGAGATTTCTATCTCATATTTCTACCTTTCTCTTTGTAAGAGTCTGCTGCTTTGTTCTTTACCATATCTTTCTGTAAGATGTGGGAGTTGAACTTTTTTGTTGGTGAATAAAATATTCAGAGAGATTTCTATCTCGTATTTGTGCCTTTCTCTTTGTAAGAGTCTGCTGCTTTGTTCTTTCCAGTGTCTACGTTGTAGGCTAGTACTAGAACCAAAGTTCATAGGGTTTTTAGGCCTCTCCTCGCACTAGGAGATAGTAAAGCCTACCTATCAATCCTATTTGTCATTTTATTCCGCTGAGCCCTGCATCAGTTGGTCCTATAATTTTCTTTAGAGTGGTCCTATAATCAGTTTACAAATTATGAAAAAAATATTTTACAGATTATGAAAAAAATATTTTACAGTGTAAACCAAGTTGGCTAGAATATGAAGATACCTTACGACAGTTAAGTCTTCTCGATAAATTAGAATGTTGTTTCTCAAAAAAGTTAGGAAATATTAACTAGTATTGTTTCTTTTAGTGTATACAATCTGCTAAATTCTTGATATATTATTAAACAAATTTCAATATAATCAACGTTGAAACCATTATTTGTCAGAGATGACAGGACATATGTCGTACAATTTTGTAATTACCAAGTCGTACATTCTCTTATTGTAAAAAAAAAATCGTTCTCATTCAATTTTTTTTTTTTTGTTAAAAATTGAGACCATTTTTTTAGAGAGTTGTTATATCTACCGTATTGTCTTATTTTCCTGCCAAAATATAATTTCACCTATCATAAAATGTTATTTCCTCATCCACAATTATTCATAAAATAATCTTTAATATGCTATTTTTCCACCCACTATATTCCTAAAAAATTAAAATGCTATTATCTTAACAACGAAGCCTCATTTGACAATAATCTATCAACAAATGAATGATCCTCCAAATGCTATGCTGTTGTGTGATTATACAATCCAATAATTACTACCAATATCCAATCATCAGTAGTTGGTATGTTCTTACCCTTTTATTGGAAAGGGCATCTACTCCTTTTCGTTCTAGAATTTCTTTTATCCCCATCCTTAATGTCTTTCTTTGCATATTGTCTATTCATTTCACAATCCAATGTAATCCTAGTGCTCCTCTTACTTTTTTCGCGTCCAACCTACTAGTATTAAATATTTTTTAAGGTCCTCATTGGTCAATCAGTCGTGCGTGTGTTGTCCTTGTTTTTAGTGTCTCATCCATATCTCATTTCTAATTACTTGATATGTGTCTACATACTAGATAATTTGGCAATATCGTGATGATTGTTTGAATGGGTGGGGGAGAAGAGATCCTCTTCGGATCTCTTCCACCAAGGCAACCAGATCAAGTGATTCGGACATTTGAAATTTTATCCAACGACAAAAAATTATTACAGCTTTTAAGGGGTCAAAACAGGTGGGCTGTTGGATGAAATTTCAAAGGTCCAAGTCACTTAATCCGGTGGCCTTGGTGGAAGAGATCCGGAGAGGATCTCTTCTCGGGTGGAGGCAGTCTATAAACTGCCTTTAGTTGTGATCACTACAAAGAGTGACCTCAGCCAATTCAGTCATTCCAGTCTTAGTTGTTGAACAAAAATGCTACTCTTATGACATTTTTCATGCCATATTTGTACAACTTCTCAAATAGAAATATGATTTACATGTGTTGGTGCACCCTACCTCTATTACAAAAATGGTATAAATGTGCTCTGAAAAATATAGTAAGTGAAGCATTACTCGTTGTTGAACTAGCACTCGAGTTTTGGTGCTTTATTGTTAGTACCTTTTGCGTATGGCATTTTCAATTTCCGCCTATGTCCTGATTTTCCCATCCGGTTTGATCTTCACCTTTGAGATGATTTCAGATACGTTTTGTTTCTCGATTGTGTTGTACATGTTGATCACTGCTTCAAAGTAACCATTCTCATTCTTTGTTGTGGGAGACCCATAGTTGTCATGTTTTTTCCACTCTTTAGCCCATAAGCTTTGATGACCGGCTTGATTGAGTGCATTCCTCGACCAAACAATTTCCAACTGGATTTCAGTTTTTGCATCTGGCGGTATAATATATACAAACATAAAATTTATGATCAAATTTTAAATTAATAAAATTAATTGTAATATATATATATATATATATATATATTTATATCTATGCACATGAATGCATGAAAATATATGCTGAGAATATATTTAGGTACATTAATGAAATAATAATATTGACCATCTTCAAAGTCAAAATTCTAAAATACGCAAAAGTCGCACAGACGACTAAGGGCTGGAAATATTTCTCCCCCTTAAATGCTAACGAACACGTCATTCGACAAGCTAATGTTACAAACCGGGCTCGTGCGAACTGCGTCAAAAGACAGTTGAAGGCCACCAACTAGGAATTGCTGTTATTACCAGCACCAGATGGCCGATCTACTTCTGCTCCATCTCAGCAAGATGATCGAGTTTCTTCTTCTCCGTTGCCTATAAAAGGAGCAAAGACCTTCAAGATTGGGACCTTCATCAAATTCAATCTTTTTAGATAACACAAAACCTTTGAGTATTCTTTAGTGCTCTTCAAGAACCAGGCTTTCAGCTCGTCAGCTACAAACACTAAAGCCTTGCTTCAAAGCAAAACCCTGCATACGATCTCTAAAATCTAAACTATTTTTTCTTTACTACCAAGTGGTATGATTTTTTGTTGATGTACAATTCCTAACCACCCCTAAGAACCTCTATGAGGCAAATGTTTTGTAACCAGTCTAGCCTTAAGACAACGATCATTGGACTTCTCTGGCATTATCTTACCTTTCATGGCTTGAATATTGCTCGAGTCTTACTGCTTTCTTTACATTTCTGATTATTTACATTTCCAGACATGTAGATCGGTGCATTGGCCTTGATTTTACCTTAATGAACGTTGTAATCTTGACACACAATATCATATTCCATTCCTCTCTGTAGTTTCTATTATCATTTGTTTACTTTTGGGCATAACACACAATATTACAAAGATGATCCGAACGGTCTATCATTTAGGTCTTCCCTCAAAGATTATGTATACAAAAAATCATCCAAATCTGAAACTGTATGACCAGTTGATTAAGGGTTTATGGTTTCTTTGTAAGACCCTATTTGTCTCTTTCCCTCACAACAAATGAATGTCTTAATGGTTTTAGATTTGTCTAACTTTTTACAAGGATGATCTATGAATATTGTTCTAAAAGATAGACGGCTCGCATCATTAAAGTATAACAGAGTGTGTCCCACAAAACATGTATAAAAAGTTGTGTAAAAAGGTGGTGCCACGGATCCGTCCCCATATATATATATATATATATATATGAGTTAGGATCAGGGGACATGCGTTCTTGTGGATGATTTAATCGTCTATCTTTTATGTCTTACCTCAAAGATCATGCACGTCTACCAAAATTCACCAAAACCCATATGATTGTTGCATTAAATTTAGTGTTTCTTTGTATAACCGTATTTATTCATTTTCTTCATTACAAATGAAAGTCATAATACTTTTGGATTTGTTTAATTTTTTCAAAGGATGATCTATGAATGATGTACTAAAATATAGACGGTTCACAACGTTGAAATACATTATGAAGTGGGCCCTACAAAATGATTGTTAAAATATGTGTCCAAAGTGTATATCCGCGGATCATAACCCTATAATATATATGTATATATATATATATATATATATATATTAGGGATATTATTCTTGGAATGATTGAGTCAAGTCTTTACAATGGACCAATTCATTTTGATTGTTTCCCAAATCTCACAATAAGTCTTTCAAACCCCCACATGCTGAAAGCACTCACATTAAACATAAAAATTTCAGGGTACCAAGTCCTTAAAGGAGTCCAACCATTAGCTTTAATTTTCAGAGTCTACTATAAAGTCATAGGCACAAACATGAATTTCCAGGCCTTAGTTAAAAGTTCTAGAGATCATACACTCCAAATCCAAACCAATCAAGAAAACGCCAACATCAAAATACCCATAACTATCAAATGGTCAGATATCAGTCTACCTTCAGACTTGTGCTTGATCAATGAAAGCAAACCAGTAAGCATACAAAACAGCTTAGTCAACTTAGACAACATAGAACAATATTTTGACGGAACAGTTAAAATCAACTTTGACCGTCCAACCAGAAAATCTAATGTCCACTTACACGAGTTAGCCCAGTCACACAAATCTTTTGAACCAAGTAGGAATTCTTTTTCTGGATCCACATCAGCCGATATGGTGGGTCGAGATCAAGATTTAATCAATTCCTTAGTCAATAAAAAATTAAAAGCAGTAGAAACTAGCTCAGTAGTCACCCAACAAGAATTAATTAATGACCTAATTAACATAAACTTAAAATCAATAGAAACATCCTCTCAGGTGACTCACCCAAGATATTAGCCCAATACTCAAAATCAAGGAGAACAAACCTCTCCAACAGAATCAGACTTCGAAGCAAGTCAAATTAACCACCAATTACTCGTATTGAACAAGCCATTCAAAATTCGATGGAACAAACTCAATGCTAACATCGAAGCAACAAAAAATATTCCCAGAAGAAATTTTTTTTTGAAATAAATATACAAAAGAACAAAAGTTGGACATTTACAATAAATGGACCAATTTCATGAAAAAGCACATATTTGAAGTATTTTTCTTCGATTTCGTTGAAAAATATTACGAGTCTGAAAAGAAGTTAGAAGTCATCACCAAAGAAAATTGGGTCAAGGAAGACAAAACCATAGTCACTTCCAGTCACCCTCCACAAGAAACAATTTTAATTACCACTGTAAAAACACAAGTACCAGCCACTCCTTTCAAACTTCCAAAAGAAGATGCAGGAGTCAAGCCAGTCATTGAACAAAACAATTTCACAAACCAGAGTCTACACATTATAGGAAAACAGTTAGACAAAATTGAAACCAAAATAGACAGACTTTCTCAATCAAAATCAACAATTAGGGAAAAACCCTTAGTCAACTTCCCAGAGTCTTCCTCTAGCACAATAGCTTTAAAAACAATGTCCACAAGTCAAAAAATAGATAAAATGTTCCAAGAATTAAAAAAAAAAAAAAAGTCAATGTTTTACAACACCCAGAGGAATCTCAACCAGAAACATCTTCTGCAATATGGGATTCAGAAAGCGAGAACGAAACAAATTCCATCAAAAAAGTGGAAGAAGCTTTTCAAAACCTTGAATTAAAACGAATCACAAACAAAAGAGTCAACCCAACAACTCTTACCAAAAATTGGTATCCAAGGCCAACACCTCCGGATATTCAGTTTGAGGAAAGAAACATCTAAAACCAATTCCCAGTTTCGGCTGATAAACTCTATGAATGGAACATAGATGGATTATCAGAACAAGAACTCTTAAACAAATTACAACACATCTCCATGGTTTCTAATAGTTATATTACCAATCATAACCTCAGTTAAACACAAGTTGTCAACCTTTTGGTCATTGGTTTTACAGGAATGCTTCACTCCTAGTGGGAAAAATATCACACTGAACAATCAATAAATGAAATTAAAAATGCAATAAAGAAAGACGAAGATGGAACACCCATCTTTGATGAGCATATAGGACGAGAAGTCCCAGATGCAGTCAACACATTACTTTTCACCATTATAGAACATTTCATAGGGACACCCAGTAATGTCACCTCTAGAATTCATGACCAACTTAGTAATTTAAGATGTCCAGCCCTAAGCGATTTTGAAGGAAAATTTGTGAAAAACATGTTCATCTGAGCCACGAAATCATGACCAACTTAGTAATTTATGGCATGCAATTAACAAATAAAGGCGGAATCATGCTTGTATGCACTCAAAACAAAACATTACCCACGAAATTCAAAGCCTAGTAGTTTTGGTGAACCAAGACTCAACTCAAGAAAAAAGTGAGTTGAGAAATCTTATACCTTTGTTGATTCCTCTTTGCATAAGTAAAGGCTAATCACCCAAGGAGAGGGCCTTCATTCCTTACTTCTTAGCTCCATGGATGTCTTGGAGGAGGATGGTTGAAAGGATTCTCCAAGTTCCCAAAATAGAGAACCTCTAATTTTCCACACCAAGGAGAGCATTGATGAAGATATGAGTGACCTAGAGAAAGTAAGATTGCTAGCTAATTTCCTCTAGGGTGGCTAGCCTCTTAGAGAGAAAAGGAGAGCATTGTGTTCTCATCTTTTCTCCAAAAGAAACCCTAATGAAGAAAAGGCTATAAAGTCACAATTATACCTATCTTCATTGGAGTGGCAAACTTGTAATAAGTCCAAAACCCACTCCTTTCTCTATATGGCCGGCCATTAAGGGTTCATTGGGCTTTCAAGTCCTTTGTGTTTTCAAGTTGTCATACAACTTGAGTTACTGGGCTTGACATTCAAATCCCATTGGGCCTTGAGGCCCAAAACTAACCCGAGGTCTATAACGAACATATTCGTTTGATTAAGTAACATGTTAATTAATCCTAGCCATAAATAATTAAACCATTTAACTATCCTTACTCATCTCCGTTGTTTCTTCAATCTCTACCTTACTCGGTGTACGATCCATTAGGTTCATTTTAGCAAGGCAGTGGGCGATTAGAACTCTTCAAATCGATTGTGAATTGAAACTTACTTTCAATTCCCCCTTTAGTGATTATACACGTTTAGGGCTTCCACAAACCATGAGTGACACCTAGCAGTATGTCATGGTTACCCAAGCTAATCAGAAGAGGTGGAGAACCTATTCAGTTTAGGATTACAATGCAATACGGTCTTTCTCTAATACAATACTGTTGACCACATTGTTTGGTTTGATAGTTTATTCATGTCTACTATACAACGCAATTCTCTTACTTATATGATTACCTTGAATGTGATTTGGAACAAATTCCTAAATCTCATTCATTATCTGGCCAGAGATTCTTAATCATATCATAGAGTATTCTCCCTCAAACGGTTTGAAGGTTAGAGATCCCTTGTTGCGCATTCACCTGCCTCCATGGCTAAGTGACTTAACCCCAACCATGTCGTGGACACCCTCTGACGGAGTGCCTTTGACATAGTCAAGGATCAAGGACCTCACCACAAGACAACTATGATGCCTCAGGTCAAAGGACTACTTTGCATTATCCCAACCATGAGTTCTCATGTGACATGAGTATGAGAACTCTTTGTTGATCGTGTTCAGTGGACTCATTCTCTATTGAGCACATACATGCTTGTCTTGGTGTCAGTCACACGAATGACTCGAGACCAGTCACTCTCCCTAAGAGAAGACATAACACGTACTGATCTTAACGGACTTTCAATGCCCAATTGGCAATCCTATGATCAGGAACGTTTAGGATATGTATACTAAAGTGAATGGTCTCATGAATCTAACTTCTTTAGATCACATTCTCCCAATTACATATTCCTTGGACTTATCGTTTAAGCATATAACATTTATATGAGACAGCTTAAAACAATAATCTTTGCCCTTTATATTAAACTAGATTAGTTTAACATGTGAAATGTCCGTAAAGTATCATCATATGATTGGTTTTAGGGCACATTTCCAACAGATTTTAGATGGTACAAAGATGTTTTCATGTCCAGAGTCATGCTTAGAGAAGATAGTAATCAACCATTTTGGAAAGAAAAATTCATTAACGGATTACCAAATCTATTTGCCCATAAAATTAGAAATGTTTTAGTTAATGAAGAAGGTATCATACCATATCATACCCTTACTTATGGAAATATTATTAATATTATCTAGAAAGAAGGATTGAAAATGTGTATTGATATGAAAATTACAAAACAAGTCAACAAAGACAAGTTAATAGCCAAATATGAATTAGGAACATTTTGTGAACAATACGGATTACCTCCTATTGCTCCATCCAATAAAAAGAAAAAATCAGAAGCCTACAATAGGTACCCAAATAGGTACTCCAGTAGACGACACCCCAAATACAATAAATACAAATTCAAAAACAAACATTTTGAAACAAATAAGTTCTATGAAAAACCCAAGTCCAACGCGTCAAAGAGTAAACCCTTAGGAAAATTCCACTTCAAAAACCAAGAACAAAAATGAAATTGCTACAAGTGTGGCAAATTTGGTCATTATGCAAATAAATGTAGAGTCAAGAAAACAATCAACCAATTGAAAATCTCTGAAGAAGAGAAAGCCCAGTTAATCCAAGTCTTAGATTTAAGAGACACAAACCATAGTTAATCCGAAGATGATTTAGGTTCGTCTTCTTCCAGTCAATCCTCAAGTAGTCTCTCATCCCCTGACATTAAGATAGGATGCACATATACTTGTAAAACAATTTTGGTCCTCAATAAACAAGAAGAACAAGAAGATCTTCTTATTGAATTAATCAGTAAAGTAGATGACCCAGAATTAAAGTCATTTTACTTAAAAAACCTTAAGAAACTAGTCTCCCAAGAAGAAGCCAGTACTAGCCAGCCCCAAGTGGCCCTAAAAATCTGTCTTAGCACAACCCTGGAAAGGCTTAATAAGGCTAAGAAAGAAATTACGGTGAAAGATCTACGAAGAGAAGTCAACAAAATTAAGGAGAAAATTAAGTTCTTAAAATCAGAAAACATAGAAATTCATTCACATCTCAGTAGTATCCAAACACAAGCACTCATTGGCAACAATGATGAAGAACACGATAGTTCTTCCTCTAACCAAGAGTCAGAATCCAAACCCATAGAAAATCGAACAGAAAACCTAGTTTTAGGATTACTACAAAAAGTTAGGATTCAAAAATGGTATTCTAAAATAAAAATAATAATTGAAGATTTTAAGTTAGAAACAATTGCCTTAATTGACTCAGGTGTAGACTTGAATTGTATTCAAGAAGGTTTAATTCCCATTAAGTATTTTAATAAATCAATAGAAATCCTTAGTGTTGCAAATCAGTCACCAATGCTATTAAAATATGAAATCCCAAAATCCCATGTTTATCAAAATAATATTTGCTTCAAAACTCCATTTGTTTTGATAAAAAAACATTTCAGACCCAGTCATCTTAGGTCTTCCCTTCATAGCTCTCTTATATCCTTTTAAGGTACACCATAATCGTATAACCACCAGAATGTTAGGATAAAAAAATCACATTTGAGTTCTGCACAGAAACATATCTCAAAAAATTAAGACAATTACAAAAAGTCAACATCTCAAAAACCATCAATCTGGTTACCAAAAAATCACAACAAATTAGTTTCTTGAAAGAAGAAATTAATTACAAAAGAATTGAAGAACAATTAACAAACAAATCTTTGTTACAAAGCATTGACAACTTCCAAAAGAAACTTGTTAATGAAATTTGCTCGGATATTCCCAATGCCTTTTGGCACAGAAAACAACACATTGTTAAACTTCCTTACAGTAAGGAATTTAATGAAAAGAAAATACCAACAAAAGCCAGACCAATCCAAATAAGTCGAGAAGTTATGGAATTCTGCAAAACAGAAATTCAAGAACTTCTCAATAAATGAATAATTAGAAAAAGTAAATCACCATGGTCTTGTCCTGCTTTCTATGTCCAAAAGAATCCTGAATTAGAAAGAGGAACTCCGAGGTTAGTCATTAATTACAAGCCTCTTAATGAAGTCTTGGAATGGATACGGTATCCAATTCCTAACAAAAGAGATTTAATTAAGAGACTCAGCCAAGCTATAGTCTTCTCAAAATTCGACATGAAGTCTGGATTTTGGCAGATTCAAATTCATGAAGATGATAAATACAAAACAACATTTGTTACTCCTTTCGGTCATTATGAATGGAATGTAATGCCATTCGGTCTTAAGAATGCACCTAGTGAATTTCAGAATATCATGAATGAAATATTTAATCAATACAGTCATTTCTCAATTGTTTATATTGATGATGTTCTTATTTATTCCAAATCGAAAACACTTAAATATGCTTGCTAGAATAATTAAGTCAAATGGATTAGTTGTCTCAGCAACCAAAATTAAGTTATTCCAATCCAAAATTAGGTTTTTAGGATACAATATCCACCAGTCAACCATTCAACCAATAGATAGAGTAATTCAATTCGCTGATAAGTTTCCAGATGAAATCACTGACAAAACCCAATTACAGAGATTTCTAGGATCCTTAAATTATGTTGCAGAATTTTATCCACATCTTAGACAACAATGCAAACCCTTGTTTGATTGTCTAAAAAAAAATCCCACATCATGGTCCAAACTCATACTTCCATAGTCAAACAAATCAAATCACATGTTAAGACTTTGCCCTGTCTTGGCATTCCAACTCCTAATTCTTTCAAAATTGTTGAAACTGATGCCTCTGAAATTGGTTACAGAGGTATTCTCAAACAATCAATCTCTTATGGATCTCCTGAACAAATTGTTCGTTTCCATTTAGGAGTATGAAATCCAGCACAAAGTAATTATAGTACTATTAAGAAAGAAATATTATCTATAGTATTATGCATTAGCAAATTTCAAGATGATTTATTAAATCAAAAGTTTTTAGTCAGAGTCGATTACAAATCTACAAAACATGTTTTACAAAAAAATGTTCAAAACATTGCATCAAAACAGATTTTTGCACAATGGCAGACTATAGTAAGTATTTTTTATTTTGAAATCGAATACATCAAAGGTAGTCAAAATTGCATCCCTAATTTCCTAACCAGAGAATTTCAGCTGGGAAAAATGACAGCAAGAAGATCTGATCAGAGGAGGCTTCCAACCACTCTACCACCACCACCAGTAAAATAAGAATCAAGCCCAGATTCTTCATCGGCCTTAGCCATTGCCAACCGTTTCACTCCCTTAGGTTCCACAATAGGAAACCTTAGACCAAATTACCAAACACCACGTCCCAATTACCAAACGGCATTAGTCAGTCAATATGATCCTTATTTAACTCCAACATATCAATCATCATCCCAATCAGTCAGTTATACCAAAACATCACCATATGTCAAGAAAAACCCAAGTGAATATCTTTTCAGTATCCTTTTCAACCTCAATCAAGAACAAGCACCAGAAAAATTAGCCAAAACAATCTTTCCACCCAACTTCCATTATCATCCTACAGAATCACATAAAACATTGAAATATTATCAAGCCGTTCTCAGTGAAACAAAGTCCATTTCAATCAAGCCTCTCTATAGCAAAACCCATAAAAACAAAATCCTCTACCATTCTCTTTACATTGGAAGGTTTTTAACCGAATCAGATTGGGGAATCCCCCTTTACAAATCCAAACCTCTTTATACCCAATATGTTCACATTCCCAATAATCATTACAATTACTTTGATTACATTGATGCATGGACTAACATCTTTCTCCATCAAACAGAAGATTTTAGTCATTCATGGTTCATTAATTTTGATAATAATTTCAGATTGAATTTTCCTGCATGGTTCCCAAAATGGTGGTCAATCCATGGCCCAACAGCCAGCCTCCTACCAAAAGAACTTATGTAGGTCCTCTCAGTCAGTTATCAGCAGAAATTTGATAGAAGCCAATTTAATTACAGGATTACACTTCTCCCAATATTCATGGCTAAGTACAAAGTCTCATGGATCTTGAAATCGAATTATGAAGTCGAAACAGGTGAAGTCTACAGAGCTAGATCAGTTAAGTGGTGGGACAAATTCAACCATCAGAAGACCATCAGTCTGGTCCTCACCGAATTTCCCATTTCTCCACCTCCAATCATTTGGGCAAAGCCAACACAACCATCTTTGCCAGCCATACCGGAACAGTCATTATCAGACATTAGTCCATCCTCATCCCTCAAATGAACAGTTAAGTCTTCCAAATCATCAGGCTTAAATAAAAATAAAGCCTCTTAGCTCAAAGATTTAGCCCAACAATTACTTGCAGAAGCAGGGATGCTCCATATTGAGGAAGAGGAAGAAGTCGCAGACTCCGAATCTTCAGAAGCATCCTTATAGCAACCATCCAACTTAGCAAGCCAAAAGACACAGTCAGCTAAGTGGGCCGATTACCAGGATTCCCATGACCCATTTGCTTAATGTCATGTGAAATCTTCAGTCATCATATCAAGTCACCATGTGAACACAGTTATTTGCCATGTGAAGCATTCATAAATTATTCGTTCAGGAAATATTCGCACGCTCCCACCAATGATTCTGACAAAATTTGGAATCATTCAATCATCCATCTCGTGTTTCCACAGCAAAATTTGGAATCATTCAATCATCCATCGTGTTTCCACAGTAAAATTTGGAATCATTCAATCATCCATCCCGTGTTTCCACAGTAAAAACAGCAAATATTCTTCATCATTCATCAATAGTAAAAGCAAGTCTTCCATGCCTTTTCAAGTCTTTAAGAAGAAAGCTACGGGGAAGAAACAACAAGCTTGGATTTTCCACAATTTCTCAATCAACAACTTTCTTTGAGTTCACACTGGACCCAAAGAAATCAAAAAATTATAAACACTTATAATTTTCAAATGTCAAGGATGCTTGCGTGCACCAATATCCTTTTCATTAGTCATTTTCTTATTTGCTGACTCAATCGTCAGTAAACCAATTGTAAGTCTCAGTGTAAGTTTTGCAATAAAACTTATTTTCAAATTATAATTGCATCATTACTTTGAATTCGTTATTTTCATTACAACTAATTTTGAATGGCATACACACAGTCAATTCATCGAGTATCTCAAGTTCAAAGTAAACACCGACCAATCATTCATTAAACATCCAAAGGCCCATATTCATTCATTAAATGACATGGATGCTTAAGTGGATTTTAACTAATATTAAACATAAAATTAAAATTAAAAAAGCATAAAATATGGAAGGTAATTAAAAATAAAATTAAAAAGGAGAGAGGAAAATAAATCACACTTTAGAAAAGAAAAAAAAAGGAATGTTTTTAATGGATTCCTTTAAACCTGCAGATGACTTTTAACATGAAAGATGGTTAATCATCCAAACCCATCATCTGCAGTATTGCCTTCGGTGTTGCTTCTACAATTGTATACTGAAAGTAGTTCTTTTCTCAGATTTTTTTAATAGATTTGGTGTTTTACTCGAGAGTATAGGTCTAGTTGAAGGGGAATCACCATAAGAAGTGGAAACAAATTCATTAATTAACTCATGTCTTTGTTGAATTATTTCTTGGCAATCAATCTTTTGCTCATTCTTTTTTTGTTATTTATTAGGTTTCATTTTTTTATAAAATAAAAGAGGAGAATTCATCCAAGGCATTGCATGGAGGGAGATGGAGGTTACAATATTTTCATGTTTTTGTTTTTCTTATTTTTTGATTTTTTATGCTAGGTTCAAAGTTTGATTATTGGTTTTTTCAATTTTATCCTTTTAGATATTAAATTTTAATTTAGATTAGTGTTTTCTTTATTAGTTATAATCCACATCATCATCCAAGTCATTTAATTTTGAAACTCTCCACACCACTCTTAATATATATATATCTATATATATATATATATATATATATATATATATATATATTTGTGTGTGTGTGTGTGTGTGTGTGTGTGTGTGTATTCAACTTGCCAATAGGTCCGGCAATCCAAGTTCACGTAGTAATATTACTAATGGGACATGCATATTGTATATAACAATATACTTATGGTTTGTTTGGTAACTATTTTTTATTTTACTTTTAGTTTTCGTTTTGCTATTAGAGATGGAGGCCAAATGCATGGAAGATGTAAGAGGCGGTGAAGAAGGGAGGAATAATGATGAGAAGGATGCCAAAAAATGTACAAAAACTAAAAACTAAAAGCTAAATGATTATCCCATAGATCATTTGTTTCATATTTTCAGAACTTCCATTAATCGCAAGAAATTTATATCTCAAATAATTAAAAGCATCATGTACTAGAGGTCCTATCTCCACTCCTCCAAATCTAATATACTTGTTTTGTTGGAAAAGAAATCACAAACATTAATTATAGAATGTATATTACGACACACAACAAAAGTACTAAGTTATACCCCACTCGCATATATAGGAGACGTTGAATACATTATTACATATATCCTATTTCTGATTGCTCATCTCTTATGTAAGCCGTTGCAATTAGCTAACTAATCCCTGGACTGTTTTCATTGCCCGCACAAAAAGATACAAAAATCCTTGGCCCTTAATAATGAAAGATTTACTTAATTATAATTAATTGGTGGACCTAATTCCTACCCATCCTTGAAAATTGTCCTACAATTTTCTTCAGAGTGGTCCTATAATGTACTATAACGCTTTAGTTTATGTTATCAAAATTACGGTACATTAGAAAATATTATCTACTAAATTTTAGATACTTCAATATGTTCTACGATTAATAGTTATATGCTGGAGTTATTCACTTTAAAAATTATGGAAAATATCTTATTTAGTGTAACTAAGTTGGCTAGAACATGAAGAGATCCCACAACAATTATACACTGGTAGAAAAATCACTTTGCGCGACGTAGGTACCTTCGTCGTGCAAAGTCAAAAATTGTTGCCTGAAAAACAGCACAACGAAACCTTCGTCGCACCAAGACAGTGACAATAGGGTTTGCGAGACGAACATGAAACATACGTCGCGCAAAGCCACTTTGCGTGACGTAGGAAGTGTGTCGCACAAAGTGGCTTAGGT
Organism: Cotoneaster glaucophyllus; assembly: GCA_036320875.1. NCBI lineage: Eukaryota > Viridiplantae > Streptophyta > Magnoliopsida > Rosales > Rosaceae > Cotoneaster > Cotoneaster glaucophyllus. The sequence goes on along the minus strand of CM070068.1, from coordinate 19,187,049 downwards.
GGGTTTGCGCGACGTAGGACATGTGTCACGCAAAGTGGCTTAGTGGCTTTGCGCGGCGTAGGCATGCGTCGGTCAAACCCTTTTTTTTGTTTTGGTCAAATATTTTTTTTAATTTTTAATAAATACTGTAATTAAATTCTAAACAATAATTAATTTACCAAGCAAAAATATTTAATTATAAAAATATATGAAAATGTACATACAAGATATCCGAACAAAAAAGAAAAAACTACAAGTAGTCTTCTAGGTTTGATACATCAGGCTACTAGGTATTGGCAGGGCGAGGTGGCTTTGAGTCGAAGGTGGAGCAAGATGAAGTGTTGGTAGCGAGATTTGGAGGCTGGACATCTGTATGGCTCATACAAGGTTTCTCACCGTCCCGGCATAGTTCATCATCTCCTCACCCTGGGCCTTCATTTGCTCGCCCTGGACCGCAAGTTGATCCTTTAGGTTTGTCACTTTCCTCATACAACGAACAAACTTGCCATGACGACGACTGAAGTTCTGATCCAGGACATTAGTCATGATCTGAAAACCTACATCCTCGGGTACCGTGACGTCCTCGATCTGGGTCTCCGGGGGAAGCTACGATGTTGCTTCTTAGAGAACATCAATGCTCTGTTCCACTATAGTAGCCTGTAATAATAAAGAAAAAACATATAATGTTTAATAACAAAATATAAATAATATTTGAACGATTCATGCATATAAGAATAATAATAATTACATATACTTAATGAAGCTGCTCAGTGGTCTCATCACCAGGTCGAACGTAAACGTCCTTGAACAGGTCGACCTCTGGGAACTTAGAACCCTCCTGAAGAAAAAAACATTAAGAAAATTTTAAATCAATAATAATAAATAAATTGTATAAAATTTCAAAGGTAATATACTTTTACCTGACGTCATGCCTCAAGCCTATACGAAAAGGACTTCGAACCGGAATGGTGGAGAAGTGTCTTTGACTCCCGAGTTTTCTTGCCAGCAACAGATTTCTTCTGTTAAACACACAATATACATGTTAGTGCAACTATTTGAAATAAATTAATAAAAAAAGCTTAAAAATAACTAAAACAATAATAAATTATTATTAAAATATTATGTACATACCACAAATTTTGGGTCCGTAAAATGTTTGCAGAGCCACTCCCATTCCTTCGACCGGTCTTGCAACTCGATTGGAACATGTAGGCAAGCAATCTCCGGTGATTCCCATCGCTAAATATACGTGTGAAAATTGTTCTTCCAATGTTTGTACCAGGTTGCTAAGGTCTCCTCTAAGTAGGCCATGGCCTCGGGGGATATGTCCTGAAGATCATAAATGACCTACGAATATGAAAAACAATAAAATAATAGTAAGAAATTTAATAATATTAAGATAATATATTTTGGTTTTTAATATTTGTAAACAAAATTTTAAAAAAAATGATAAAGGCTAAAAATTAATATACTAACCGATAACTTGTCTTGCACCAGTGTCTTCGTCTCGTCGGAAATTTCTGCCCAAGACTCCCACTGAAAAGGACAATTTTGTCGAATAACAACACCACAGCTACTAGCGACGTTGCTATGCTGCTGTGATGTAGCCGCTCCACAATATCGTGGGTCATACGCAATCTTGATCTTGGAGGCGGCTTGAAGTACACTCTGTGCGTGCTTTAGCATTCGACTAGGCCCCCTGGTGTTTTTTTTAGCTGGCCAAAAATACTTAAATGGTGAAAACCCTAAGCTTAAAATTGTACAAAAAATTCGACACAACCTCCCCTAATAGTATAACATTTCGTAAAACCTTAAAACAGTAAAATAACAGTAATTCACAACCCGCAACACATTTTCACAATCCAACAAATTTTCACCATCATAAAAATAATAGTTTTAAAATGAAAAAAAAATACAACGTAGTGAGAATTAGAATAAACTACCTGGCTAAGAGGCCTCACCCTTGACTCTGGATGCCGAGGTAGAGTGATAAGAAGGCTCTGGCTCATGGCGGCGCCGGTGAGGCCGCTGTGGACTGAGCGGCTGAACCGACACTGATGACGTCGATGAAACAGGCACCTGGGACGCCGTAGGAGTAGCCTCAGTAAGGGATGTAGGCTCCCCTTCCACGGCTAGAGCAGTAGATGCTGATAATGCGGGAGGTGCATTGGTCACACTCCGACGATGAGTGATCAACTGCGGCATCTATACACTTTTTGAACCATAAAAATATAACATTAGAAACTAATCCTTTCTTGCATTTGAAACTAGAAGAAAAAAGCAAAGAAAACTGAACAAATAAACCATGTGTAAAAAAAAGCAAACAAAACTGAACAAACATTAACCGAAGATTAAAAAGCGTAATGAATCTAAGGTAGCACAATTGATTAAAAAGAGTTAAACCTAAACCAAGAGACCTATCCTAATCTGTCAAACCCCTAACCCAACTTTCTATAATTTGATCTCCTAGGCTTAGTGTGTTTAATCACAACAATTACTAATCGAAGGCAGCACGATGGACTTTTTTTTTTTACTGCGTATAATTTGATCTCCCAGGCGTAGTGTGTTTAATCACAACAATTACTAATCGAAACGGCTAAAGAAAACAAATTACCAAATCCATAATCCTTTGCAAACAGAGCCAGTGAAAGTTAGTACCTCTACTTATCAAGAACTCAATTCTATGTACACACGAAGATCGACTTAAGACAATATCAGATCACTATCCAATCCTCAATTCGCATCCAAATGTCCAATTTCCTCAAACAAACAAAAAATATACGATTTAAGCAAATAACTCGCGGACAAGATTCACTTTAATCAAAATCCACATCCGATTACTGGTTTTCTCATCAAAATTCAAGCATCAGCATACAACTTGCAGAAAACAAACAGAAACCAACACGGCAAAGAAAACTGATCCTTTCTTGCATTTGAAACTAAAAGAAAAAAACAAAGAAAACTGAACAAATAAACCAGGCCCTGTTTGCTTTGGAATTTTGGGAAAAACAAAAAGTACACACTGCTTGCAGTAACATGCAACAGTGTACCTTTGGGGATGAAAGGAAAGCATTTTCCTTCTGGTCTATGATGAGATTAAATGGTTAGCATCTAATCAAACTGCCTTGAAAAAGTACAACAATTGTGATTGACATATAAGTAGGAATGAATCTTCTCGTCCCGCATTATAATTGGAGAGTGTTAAGTAGGAAAGGTAAACCCTTTCAATACAATACTTGAAAAAGAAATAACATGAATATAATAATAATAATAAAATAAAACTGACATGAGGAAAGTAAAGTTACTTTTGCATATCCATGAGCCATTACAAAGGAATAATTGCAGCATTATGAAGTAATAGCTTTTGCTAAATTTGATCATTTACCTTTTAAGGAAAAAAAAGTTAAATTTGCTATTTGCAAGCTAAATCCTTCACCTCACGCTCACAGAATTAATGATAGAATAAGCTTATGTACTCTTGGAAGAGATAGTGAAATGACAAACCTCTGTGTTTTTCTTTTTCCTAACATGAATTGCCAACAGACAACGACATAAACCATGAACAAATTATTCAACATACAACCTAATATTCTACAGCTGGCCAATCACTCTTACCATACTTGAAAAATGCCAAGAAGGCACATAGGTCCGGAATTATAATTACATTAGCAAATAACCTGCAAACCAGATCACTATCCAATGCAAGCATTCACTTTGGGTTTTGAAACGATAAAAGTGAATATATTCTTGCGCCATGAAGTAAAGACACAGGAAAACCAAATGTACAGAAACACATGTTGGACTTCATTACTCTTATCGTCCCTACCAATATCAGATCACTATCCAATGCTCAATTCACATCCAAATATCCAATTTCCTCAAACAAAAAAAAATATACGATTTAAGAAAATAACCTACAGACAAGATTCACTTTAATCAATATCCAATTTCCTCAATCACCTAAACCTTCCTTCCTCCCTAGTCCAACAAGAACAACTCCATGTTCATACACAAAACACACATACAGATCAACAAAATTGTAAAAACTTCAGACAATCAACTCGAATCACATCATGAAAAAAGTAATTTGACCCTAAAGTAGAACCAACATCCAATTTTATCTGGAGATCTCGACAAAGTACTCAGAAATCATCATGCAATTTGAGCCTAAACCCTAAATAACAAAAACCCATCGAAAATCAAAAACCCTTACCTTGATTTTGGGACTTGATTCGCGTCGGCTTCGAGATTCGAGTGGCGGCCCGTCGTTTAGAACGAGAGGGAGAAAGACAACCGACAGAGTAATGGTGGTGGTTGGATTCGAGATTGTGAAGAGGAAAGACAGGTCTGGGTTCAAGATTTGGGGTTCACGGGAAAGAGAGAGGGAGAGATGAGCGAGAAGAAAAGAAAGAGTTATACGGGAAATAGATGAGCGAGATGTCTGGGTTCATGGGAAAGAGACAGGTCTGGGTTCAAGTTTGATGAGAAAGAGATGAGCGAGAGGTTTACGGGAAATAAAGAGTTGGGGCCCAAACTTGGAAAATTGAAAAAAGGGCGTCTATTTTTCACTATTACACCGCCAAAATTATCACAACTGGCACGACGTAGGTATACAATTTGACGTCGCGCAAAGTGTTAGTGAATCTATCGTTTTGATGAGAAATGCATTGTACGAAACTAGTTTCAAATATCCAACCGTCAAACTTGTTTGTATATGTTTCGAGATCGGATATGCCAAAAATTGCAAAAAACAAACATGCAGAGATCAAATAATGGGACAAAACTTTTCGACGGTTATAAACGAAAAAACACGATTTAGCGGTAGTTTTAACTCCGATTTTGATGATTTTTTTACAGCTACACTCCTTGATCCTATATGAATACAATAAACTAATTCGATCGTCAACTTAAAATATTTACACAAGTGGATACCACAAAATCTTACGTTATACTTAATAAAAGTATAAATAAACTCCAAGTGTTAGTGAATCTATTGTTTTGATGGGATATGCATTGTACAAAACTAGTTTGAACGATCCAATCGTCAAACTTGTTTGTATATGCTTCGGGATTGCATACGCCAAAAATCGCAAAAAACAAACATTCATATATCAAGTAACGAGACAAACCTTTTTGATGGCTATAAATGAAAAATCACGATTTAACGATTATTTTAACTCTGATTTTGATGATTTTTTACAGCTACACTCTTTAACCCTATATGAATATAATGAACTAATTCGATCATCAATTAAAACATTTACACAAGTGGATACCACAAAAGAAGAAGGCAATGCAAGAACCCCAAAAGAAAAGCAAAATGAAAAATAAATAAATAAATTGCGCGACGTAGGTACACTTGCGTCGCTCAAAATAGCTTTGCACGACGTAGTTGTACCTAGGTCGCACAAAGTTTTTTATTTTTATTTTTATTTTATTTTTCCCTTTTGCTTATGAGTACAAAATAAATAAATAAAAATCTACTTAGTAAATGTATATACCATTGAATTTGATGGGAAGCACATTGTACGAAATTAGTTTCAACGATCCAATCGTCAAACTTCTTTGTATATACTTCGAGATCGCATATGCCAAAAATCGGAAAAAAAAAAAAAAAATCAGAGATCAAGTAATGGGACAAAACTTTTTGACTGTTTTAAACGAAAAATCACGATTTGATGGTTATTTTAAATCCAATTTTGATGATTATTTACAACTACACTCCTTGACCCTATATGAATACAACGAACTAATTCGATCATCAATTTAAAATATTTACACAAGTGAATACCACAAAATCTTATGTTATACTTGATGAAAGTATTAATAAACTCTAAGTGCTAGGGAATATATCGTTTTGATGGGATACGCATTGCACGAAACTAATTTCAACGATCCAACCGTCAAACTTGTTTGTATATACTTCGAGATCGCATACGCCAAAAATCGTAAAAAAAAAAAAAAAATTCAGATATCAAGTAAAGGGGCAAAACTTTTCGACGGTTATAAACGAAAAATCACGATTTAATGGTTATTTTAACTCCGATTTTGATGATTTTTTACTGCTACACTCCTTGACCCTATATGAATACAACGAACTGAATCAATCGTCAACTTAAAATATTTACACAAGTGGATATAGACCCGGCAGTTTCTGACACGACACGATGACACGACACGAAAATGACACGAAAATAACGGATTTCGGGTCAACACGATAACTTATCGGGTCATTATCGAGTGACCCGTTAAGAACCCGTTAATAACGGGTTCTTAACAGGTATACACGTGGGTGACCCGTTAAGACAAAAATTATTTTGATAATTTTAAAGTTTAATTACAATTATTATAAAATACAATAGCCATATTGATATATACAATATATTCTATATTAAATATATAGTTTTGTATTATTATTCTATATAAGTTAAAAAAAAAGAAGTTTTAGTCATTATTTATTTTTATTGTGAGAGTTCTTTATTATCATTACTAGGATAATAAATTTTACTTAACATGTTCTTGTCCAAAATTAAAATAAACTAGTATAGTATTTGTATAGGCAAGAACTAAGAAGACATACATACAAGTATGAAAAATGTGAAAGAATATATAAACACTTGTGATTCATCATTATTCCTCTACGAGTAGATAATGGTTACACTTACATTATTGTTTAGATTTTTAAAATCCTCCAAACCCTCATAAATAATGTTTTTTATTTGAGGGCAAAATTAATAATAATTATTATAGAAGTGTACAAAATGTAAAAAAAATATCCAATCACTCATAATGACAAGCTTTATAACTTTCATGAAGGGGTCAGTTCGAAATCCAACACTATAATCCATAAACCTTAAATTTATACTTAACCGTCGATTGTCATTTACGCTTTATTCTTCTTACTGAATTTCATTTTTTAAGTTTTCTTTTTTGAAAACTTGATCATCTGGCGGATGTAAGAAGATGAACGTTAAGATCTTTGATATCAAGTTTCGACATTTACGGTTAACTGAAATATGAGTTGATGTCATATAGTTTGTAGAAACTTTATAAACATCAAGCAATATTTTCACTAATCGTAAAACTCTGAACATAATATCAACGATCCAAACCGTTCATTTTCTTGCATCCTCTAATAGATCATGTTTTCAAAAAAGAAAATCTGAAAAAATAAAATTTGATGAGAAAAATGAAGCGTAAATGTAAACAATAATCAACGGTTAAATTTTGATCTATGATTTATATGATTATAGTGACGAATTTCGAAGTTCAGCTCTTCATGAAAGTTGTAAAGCTTGTTATTACGAGCGTTTATATATTTTTTATACTTCTACATTGAAGGGTTTGACTTGAAGAAAATGTGCAAGATGTTCTAATGTTCCAATGTCCTTAATTTTGCAAATCTTTTGAACATTTGATATTTTGTAATGTTCTAATATTTTTTTATTATGCTCTTATTTTGGATATGTAAATATACACTTAAAAGAAAATTGCGTTTTTATATTTTGGATGTGACAATACTTAAAAAGAAAAATGTGTTTTCACTAAATAAAAGTATTATGTTTTTTATTTAATTATTTATTGGTTTAAAATATATTTTCCTTAACGGGTAACGGGTCGGGTCATTTTACCCATTTATTTTAACGGGTGTTACACGACACGACCCGTTAAGATATCGGGTATGACACGAAAACGACACGAACACGAGAAACACGACACGAATGCCAGGTCTAAGTGGATAGCACAAAATCTTATGTTATACTTGATGAAAGTATTAATAAACTCCAAGTGTTAGGGAATCTATCATCTTGATGGGATACGCATTGTACGAAACTAATTTCAACGATCCAATCGTCAAACTTGTTTGTATATACTTCGAGATTGCATACGCCAAAAATCACAAAAAAAATAAAATAAAATAAAATTCAGAGATAAAGTAATGGGACAAAACTTTTTGAACAGTTATAAACGAAAAATCACGAAACACTTAATTGTACCCAGATCATAAGGAAGAATTACATCATATGAGCATGTCTTTGTAAGTTCCTCATTTTCATTCTTTGCTAGCAGTTGTACTTGTTTAGTGACCTTCTTGATCAATTTTACCTATTCAACGGATACAAAACATTAAGAGAAAAAAAAAGGGGGCGGTAAAGTAAAGGATTATTTCGAAAGCTTTAAAATAGAATAGTTGCAATTGTCATAATTCATAAAGTCTATATTAGCATGCTACTAAATGTGGAAATTTTGATTTGCTTGAGGACACTAATATGATTGTGTTTTTCAGGTTTTTGTTAGAAAAGTGATTGAGCTGCATGATAAGTACATAGCATATATAATTGATAAGTGATTGAGCTGTAGCTCAATCATATATGCATGATAAGAACAAAAAAGATCAAAATTTTCAATATCTTGGGTAATATTAACCAAATTTCCGTGTTAACTTTGCGCGACGAAGCTAGGCGTTGCACCTGCATCGCGCAAAGCTGTTTTGTGCGACGTATGTACACCTGCATCACGCAAAGTTGGGAAAAAAACGGTAAACCATTCTTGGTTTGGCGCCAAAATTTTGCGCGATGCCGGCCTTCGTCGCGCAAAGGCCGTTTGCGCGACGTTTTGTGTTTAGCGTCTCACAAACAGACTTTGCGTGATGAAATTTGCTGCTTCGCGCAAACATGTTTTTCTACTAGTGCCACCCACTTAACCAAATATTTAACATTGAAAACTTTAATATATAAAGAATATAATAAAAAAAACAACAAATTAATATAGCAAAACAACCACCACCAGTGGCGAAGCCACGTGAGGGCCGCCACTCCCCTCGCCGGGAAACACCACTGGACCCAGCTCTTCGCTACTCCCCTCGTGCGCGCCTCGCCGGAAAACCCTGGTTCACTCCTCTGTTTTTTCTGGGCAATCTGCAATCTGCAGATTGCTGTTAATTTTTTTATTTATTTTTAAACCAGGCCAAAACGACGTCGTTTTGGGCCTGGTAAAAAAAAATTAAAAATTGTAAAACAAAACGGCGCCGTTTTGTTTAGTTGAATTAAAAAAAAATATTATAAAGGGGGACCGCTTCCCTTCCGCGTGTCGCCCCAAAACCCTATCTGTCCCCCCCCACCCCGTTCCCCTTTACTTTTCTGTATCCCGTTCGTTTGTTCACCAATCAACACAGAGCAGAGCAGCCAAGCTGCTCCCCAAAATCCCAGCAGCCAAGCCAATGCCACCACCAAGTCCAAGTCCCCTTGAATTTCTGTTGAGCCTTCACAGTTCACAAGCCACTCTCCTCTCTCCAGCTTGAGCTTGAGTCGGCTTCCACCAATCACCATTTAAAGGTAAATTTTTTAATTCTTAAATGTATAATCCCTAACCCTAATTAATTATTTAATACAAATTTCATTTAATTGGTATAGAATCATATGGTAATGCATTAATATGGTTATTGATTATTGATGTGAATCATATGCTTCTATGATTATTGATATGAAATTATGAAATTATTTTTTCGAATTGGGAATTAGAAGAATCGTGTGTAATGTATGTATAATTGTACATATAGATAAATTGGCATGTCAAAAGCCATCTTTAACTAAACTTATTGATTAATTAATTGAATTATTACATAATGTATACAAATTACGATTATTCATATGATTAGTTGAATTGAATTTTTATTTATTGAATAATTTGTATGCTAATTGGTATTGATTAATTGAATTGTTGGTTGGATTAGTTATTATGCATATTAGTATAGTTTACTCTAGGATTAAGAGTCTAAGAATTTTTTTTCTTTCTATTTTACAGTTACATAATGGAACGATACTATAAGAAACAATGCTTAAATCATCTTTCAAACATTTCGGGTAGTCCTTCTCCTTCAAATATTCCGAGTAGCCCTCCTCCTCCTTCAAATATTCCAAGAAGTCCTATTTCGAATATTCCAAGTAGGTCACAACAAAGTGAGGCCACTGAGTTGGATGAAATATTGGCTAATCTTCCTGCAGACCCTGCACATAGACGTCGAATGCTTGATTATCCACCTAATTATCGTGAAGCAATTCGTAGACACTATCTCCAAAATGATCCTTGTCAACCTAGAGACCACATCATGCCAAGAAAAGTTAGCGACAATCGATGTTTTATTATCAGTTGGTTTGATAAGTTTAAGTGGTTGGAGTATAGTATATCAAAAAATGCTGCATTTTGTCGTTATTGTTATCTTTTCAAATGTGATTTTGATCAAATGGGTAGCACTGGAAGTGATGTCTTCACTGAGATAGGGTTTACAAATTGGAAGAAAGGACCCGAAAATCTTCGAGTCCATGAGGGAGGTGTTGGAAGTCTTCATAATAAAGCTGTACAACAAGCTAGAGATTTGATGACACAAAAACAACATATTGAAACATTTGTGATTAAGCAAACAGATGAAGCTCGCATTAATTATCGTACTCTATTGAGTGCCTCACTTGAATGCACAAGATGGTTGTTGGGACAAGGTTTGCCTTTTCGTGGTCACGATGAATCGTTGAAATCAAGCAATAGAGGTAATTATTTGGAGCTTATGCAATTTCTTTCCAAGCATAATGAACAAGTTAGGAAGGTTGTGTTTGAGAATGCTCCCAAGAATCTTAAGTATACTTCTTCCGATGTTCAAAAAGATCTTGTCCGTGCTTGTGCTATTGAAACTGTAGATGCAATCACTAAAGATATGGAAGGTGCATTTTTTTCTCTTTTGGTTGATGGAGCTCGTGATTCTTCAACTAAAGAGCAAATGGCGGTGGTATTGCGTTATGTGAACAAAAAAGGAGAAGCAATTGAAACGTTTTTGGGTGTTCAACATGTCTCCTCTACAACTAGTAGCTCGCTTGAAGAGGCTATTGAGAGATTGTTTGCTACAACAAATTTGAGTATGTCCAAGTTACGAGAACAAGGCTATGATGGAGCTAGTAATATGAAAGGTCAGTTAAATGGTCTTAAAACAAAGATTTTGAACAAGTACCCTCAAGCATTTTATATTCATTGTTTTGCACACCAACTCCAACTAGCTCTTGTATTTGTGGCAAAGGAAAATGAGGATGTTGCCAATTTCTTCATCAATGCTAGTAGTTTGGTAAATCTTATTGGATCATCGTGTAAGCGTCGTGATGCATTTAGAGAGAAACAACAAGAACAAATTCAGAAAGCTCTTGATCTTGGTAATCTTGAAACGGGTAGAGGGTTAAATCAAGAAAGTAGTCTCATGCGTCCATGTGATACACGGTGGAACTCGCATTATGGTACTATAGTTAGTATTATTGTTATGTTTGAAGCCGTAGTGGAGGTGGTTGAATGGATTAAAAGTGATCGCAACCAAGATAATCTCGGTGAAGCAACTAGGTTATTCAAAGACATACAAACTTTTGATTTTGCATTTCACCTTTTCTTGATGAGGCTTGTATTGGGAATTACAAACGAGTTATCACAAGCATTGCAAAAGAAAGATCAAGATATTGTGAATGCGATGACGTTAGTGGAAGTATGCAAGCAAAGACTACAATCCTTGAGAGATGATGACTTTGGGGACTTGCTTCATGATGTAAAAAAGTTTTGTGAGGAGCATGATATTATCATTCCTAACATGGAGGATTTGCATTTCGTACCTGGCAAATCAAGGCGTAAAGCTCCAAAAATCACAAACTTCCATTACTATCGTGTGGACCTCTATTTTCAAGTCCTTGATATGCAACTAAAGGAATTGAATGATCGCTTCAATGAGGTAATCACCGAGTTACTTCTTTGTATGGCATGTTTGAGTCCGGTGAATAATTTTGCATCTTTTGACAAAGAAAAAATTGTTCGTTTAGCTCATCATTATCCTCAAGAGTTTGATCGTATGGACCTCATGAATCTTCCAATTCAACTTGATAATTACATTCATGATATGAAAATGCATAGTGAGTTTTCATCATTGAGAGGAATTAGTGATCTTGCAAAAGAGTTAGTGAAGACCGGGAGGTGTGAAAGCTATATGTTAGTGTATAAGCTTCTTACATTGGCTTTGGTGTTACCGGTTGCAACCGCTTCGGTGGAGAGAGCTTTTTCTGCTATGAAGATTGTGAAAACACCATTGCGTAACAAAATGGGAGATCAATGGTTGAGTGATAGCATGATTGTTTACATTGAGAGAGATGTATTTGCTTTTATTGATAATGAGCCTATTATGCGACGTTTTCATGACATGAAACCTCGCCGGCAACAATTGTAATTTGTTTGTATTGATTAATTAAGAAAGACATTACTATATAAAAAGATTTAGTTGTTGCCATTTTTCTTTAACCTTGCACTCTTTTAAGTTCGTCCCTCCCCCCGAGAAATCCTGGCTTCGTCACTGACCACCACCACCACCACTTGTGACCTTCTTCATCTTTCTCATATACCATAATCTCCCTCCTTAGCCACAGTTCATCACATCAGCCACAACAATCACCCCACCTCGCCATAACCGTGGCCTCTTTTTCTCCTACACTAGATTAAGTATCATGGTCGTCAAGGTATCATTATCGAATTGTCTCCGATGCAACTAGTTGTTAATTGGAATCCAATTGAATAATAAATGTTCTTTTATCGTTAACAGTGTTACAGACACACTGGAATTTTTTTTCACGTCTCATCTCTAATTACTTGATAAGTGTCCACCCATCCACTTAACGAAATGATTAACACCGTCACCTTTAATATATAAAGAAAATAATAAAAGCAACAAATTAATATAGCACTCCTCATGACCTTCTTTATCCCTCCCATCTACCATAACCTCCTTCCTTAGCCACAATTCATCACATCGGCCACAACAACCACCCCACCACACCATCACCAAACCTCTTATTCTCCTACATCAGATTAGGTATCATGGTAGTCGTTGGCGGGAATACTCACTGAGTTTGTCTATTTGGTAATTAACGGTCAAGGAATCAAATTCAAACGGAGTAAAAGAATCTAGTCAAATTGAATCAGAGTTGACAAATCGAATCTATCGTACTAAATCGGCTTCGACGAATCGAATTGTTTCCAATGCAAAAAGTCGAAAATTGGAATCCAATTGAATAATAAATGTTCATTTATCGTTAACAGTGTTCTGAGCACACTGAAAAATTCTTCATGTCTGCTATCTAATAACTTGATAAGTGTCCACCCATTAACGAAATAGTTAACACCGTTACCTTTAATATATAAAGAAAATAATAAAAATAACAAAATAATACAACAAACAACCACCACTACTCATGACCTTCTTCATCCCTCCCATATTCCATAACTTCCTTCCTTCCTTCGTTGGCGGGACCACACACTGATTTCTTCTATTTTAGTAATTAACGGTCAAGGAATCAAATTGGACCGGAGTAGAAGAATCTAGTTGAATTGAATCAGAGTCGAAAAATGGAATCGATTATACTAAATCGAAGTCGACGAACGAATTGTCTCCGATGCAAATATTGGACGCTTGGAATCCAATTGAATAATAATTGTTCCTCCACAGTGTTCTGCTCATATTGAAAAATCTCTCTATGTCTCCTCTCAAATTACGTGATACGAGTCTACCAACTTAACCAAATAATTAACACTGTTAACTTTAATTTATAAAAAAATACTAAAAAAACAACAAATTAAAACAGCAAAACAACCACCACTGCTCGTGACCTTCTTCATCCTTTCCATATACCATAAACTCCTTCCTAGCCACAATTCACGACATCAGCCACATAAACCACCCCACCTCGCCATCGCCAAGCCTCTTTTTTCTTCTACAACAGATTAGGTATCATGGTTGTCGTTGGCCGGAATACACACTGATTTCTTCCATCTTAGTAATTAACGGTCAAGGAATCAAATTGAACCGTAGTAAAAGAATCTAATCGAACTGAATCAGAGTCGACAAATTGAATCGATCGTACTAAATCAAAGTCGGTGAATCGAATTGTCTCCGATGTAAATAGTCGACGATTGGAATCCAATTGAATATAAATGTTCCTTTTCTGTTGACGAAGTTGGAGAGACAGAGGAGAGAGTGGAGGCTTGTCGACAGCAGCGGCGGCGACGAGAAAAGTGGTTGTTGCGGTTGATTTGGCGGTGGAGAGCTTTGGAGTTTGTTTATTTGTTTTTAAACACAAAATAATAAAATTTAACAATATTAAGTATTGATTAAGTTGAAGGTCATGTGTCAAAATAATATTATGGAAGACATAAAGAAAACAATTTGTTGGGGGCAGCAAATCCGTGGCCTTAGCAATTTGTGCCATATAAGAACAGACACTAGAATGTTTGAATCTATTTAAATAATGCAGCAACAGAAAAAAAACAATTACTCTATCATGAGTCAGATGATGAAGAGAGAGACATATCCATATATGAGAAGAATAATGATTTAGGAGGGGTGTAGTCAATTTGGATTTAAGAGGATTTTAATAGACTTTTTTCAAGTGACAGATTTTAAAGGATTTTAATAGATTTACAATTCTATATGGATTTTGAAAAAGGCTTTCTAGGGTTTCTCTAGGAGAGCGGTAGGGTTCGCTATCACGGCGCCGGCCATCTCGAATATTTCAGAGAGTCCAAGTTGAAGCAGTGACGTTCATTCCTGTACGTTTGGGGTGAATGTTCTCTCGGCTAGCAACGTTGGTGTGCACTATCGTCTGTGGGTTTTGGAGATCTAGTGTGCAGGTGGTGAGGAAGGCAATGGATGATATGGTCATGAAGTTTGCAGATGGGATGGCTCTCACGGTTGGGGAACAGAGAGTTGTGGTAATTGAGGAACAAGAGAGCGCTCTCCTCCGGGCCAACAAAGTGTTCTTGGTGGGGCGGGTTCTTACTCGGAAAGCTTTCAATAAGGAACGCTTCAAACGTCAAATGGTGAATCTTTGGCGCCCCAAGACAAGAGTTACGATTGTAGAACTTGAAGATGGCTTGTTTTCGTTTGGTTTTGACAGTAGACGGGAGAGGGCGTTGGTGCAGAAGGTAGGTCCGTGGCTATACGTTGGTGCTTTGCTGGTACTGGCGGAGGCAGATAACTTAGCACATCCAACGAGTATACCGTTACTGACTCAGGAATTTTGGGTGCAGGTCAAGGGTTTACCTCTCCCGTATAAGACCCGTCATATGGGGCAGTTAATTGGAAATCAGATTGGAACCCACGTTCTAACGGACCAAAGCAGAAAGGGGGAGCTTCTGGGTAACATTCTGCGTATCAGAGTTGATTTGAACATCACTGTTTCATTGCGCCGAAGCCTATTGCTTTCCATTCAGGGAATAGAGGTACATGTTGAGGTAAGATATGAAAAACTCCCATTAACTTGTTTCTTGTGTGGGATCATTGGCCACATGGAAGAACACTGCGCTCAGTTTAAGGGGTTACGGAATGACGACGACCTATCGAAGCCGTATGGACGTTGGTTTCAAAATGATGTGTTGGGAGATGATTATAGGAGACCACAAGGTAAACGATTTGGGCTGGAACCGGCGCAAGGGTGGGTTATGAAAGCTCCGCAGCACCTCTAGGAGGCTGATAGTACAAAGGAAGCTGTAGATATGGAAGGTACTGGGAAGGAAGCTTCTCCGACGGCTATGGAGGCACGGCCATGTGGGGAACGGCGGGGAGTGGTTTCGGAGGTTAGCAGTATTAATGGCACTTTCAATTTACCTATTTTGCCGGATTTAAATGTGCCAATGACAATCTGGCCGTAGTCCCAATCCAGTCAAATCCTATAATTGAGGGAGGAGGGGATTTGACGTTATTCGGAATTAATTTGGTGGAGTTAACGGTGGGAAATTAAAGTTTAGTTGGGAGGCCTACCTTTAATTCCGGTGTGGTTTATTTTGGAAAGGTAGGAGATCACGGAAATGTTTTGGGCCCACAGCATGATTTGTTGGGGGCTGGTAATGATCTTACGTTGAATGAAGTGGGCTCATGAGGGCCCTGTGGGGTTTTGGTAGGCTTTGGTTTGAACAATAGTGGAGTTGTGGGCCGTCAGACTTGATGGAGGTTGGGTTGGGCCAGCAGCAGATTCCATTACGAGACATTGGAGGTAATGCTTCGATGGGAATAGGCTCAGGGGTCCTCAATGGGAAGTGTCGGGATTGGCTTCAGACCTGTTCAATTTAATGCCTATTATTGAACAGGTTCAACAGGAAAGGAGAAAGAAACGTAAAAAGGCTTGTCGGGTTGGTGGTGGTAAAGCTAGATTAAACAATGTGCATGCCAATGTCTGAAATGGAAGCAGCGCAAAGTTACCTGAGCTGGGTAAAAGATTGGTGCGAGAGGATGATGAGGAGGAGTCAAGGCCAGGGGGCGTAGGAAAGTGCTTGCTAGCTCCGAATGTTCCAGTTCATCGGCGGAGGTTGACGGAGTTCAACCCCGCTGTCAGCAATGAGTTGTTTAAGTTGGAACTGTCGGGGGCTTGGGAACCCTCGGGTAGTTCATGTGCTCCAACGCCTAATTTCTAGTCAAGATCCCACTGTAGTGTTCTTGTGTGAGACTAAAAGTAATTCTCGCCACATGGACCAGTTACGTTTCAAGTTGAATTTTGATTATTGTTTTTCAGTTGATAGTAGAGGAAGTTCAGGGGGCCTTTGTGTTCTTTGGAATGATGAAATAAAATTATGTTTACATTCCTATTCTCAAAACCATATCGATTTTGATGTGGGAAATCCGAGTGATGCATGCTATTGGAGATTTACTGGTTTCTATGGGTTTCCATCCATCTCCGAAACACATAAGTCATGGTGGCTATTGGAGACTCTCACAGGAAATGATTCTAAGCCTTGGATATGTATTGGGGACTTCAATGAAACCCTCCAAGCCAGTGAGCAGGAAGGAGGCAATGTGAGACAGGAGAGATAAATAGAAGGATTCAGGGATGCAGTGGCGCAGTGTCGGCTACTAGATCTGGGGTTCTCAGGGAACAAGTTTACGTGGTTCACGACGAAAGGGGGAGGAATCAAGGTTCGGTTGGATAGAGCGTTGGGTAATCTGGAATGGATGGAGTTATTCCATTGTGCTAAAGTGTACCATTTAAACAAGACCTCATCAGATCATGTGCCGATCTACTTAATTGGACGGGACGCTTTCCGATTCGCGGCAAGAAGCAGTTTCGTTATGAGGAAAGTTGGCATTTGATGGAAGGATCTGCTGAAGCAGTAAAAGAAGGGTGGAATCATTATGTCGAGGGCTCGCCTATGTTCCAGGTTACAAAGAAAATTAAGTTGACTCATATGAAGCTCAATCATTGGGTCT
This sequence comes from Cotoneaster glaucophyllus, assembly GCA_036320875.1. NCBI lineage: Eukaryota > Viridiplantae > Streptophyta > Magnoliopsida > Rosales > Rosaceae > Cotoneaster > Cotoneaster glaucophyllus. The sequence continues at coordinate 19,169,804 of CM070068.1, read as the reverse complement.
GTAGTAATGCAAGGTCGGGCCCACGCAAAATTCGGGAGTTGGAGGATAAACTCACGTGTTTGCTGGGTCAACCTTTTACTGATGAATCTATTGAGAAGAAAAAGGAGCTTAGTGGCAAGTTGAACAGATTACTTGAGCAAGAAGAGCAGTTTTGGAGACAATGTTCAAAGGAAAATTGGAATACCAAGTACTTTCATCATAAGGCGAATAGGAGACAGCAGCGTAATTGTTTACATGGGTTATTGGATGATAATGGGCACTGGCACGAGGACCGAAAGGGAATGGAGGACATTGTAGTGTCTTACTTTAAGAAACTATTTCGTTCCACTGGTGTAGGTAATTTTGATTCTATTTTGTGTCATATTGTGCCCAATGTGTCTGAGGAGATGAATATTGCGCTAGAGTGCCCATTCACGGACGAGGAAATAAAGTGTGCAGTTTTTCAAATGCACCCTACGAAAGCTCCCAGACCTGACGGTATGTCTCCAGGTTTCTACCAAAAGCACTGGGACATGGTGGGTTTGGATGTATGTGAGGGGGTTCGGTCTATGCTTATGTCTGGCCATATTCTCCGAAAAATCAATTATACCCATGTTACGTTAATTCTAAAAGTTAAGGAGGCTAAGTTGATGACACAACTCCGCCCGATTAGTTTGTGTAATGTCTTGTACAAGATAGTGGCGAAAGTTTTGTCGAACAGATTGAAGTCTATCCTTCCAGATGTTATTTCTCCTACACAAAGTGCTTTTGTTCCAGGAAGGTTGATCTCTGATAATTATTTGGTAGCTGCTGAAGTTGCTCACTACATGCATAAGCGGGCTTCGGGGTCAAAAGGTTTAATGGCGGTGAAATTGGATATTAGTAAGGCTTATGATCGTGTGGAGTGAAATTTCCTCGAGGCTGTGATGCATCGGCTGGGGTTTTCTGATCGGTGGATTAGTATGGTCATGAGGTGTGTTACAACCGTTTCTTACTCATTTAAGTTGAATGGTGAGCCTGTGGGTTATGTGCAGCCGGAAAGAGGATTACGGCAAGGTGATCCTCTATCCCCCTATTTGTTTGTGATGTGTGCTGAGGGACTATCGGCACTTTTGTCTAGGGCTGAGCTTATGGGAGATCTGCAGGGGATCAAGGTATGTCGTGCTACCCCTAGTATTCACCATCTGTCTTTCGCTGATGATAGTTTTCTCTTTGCCCGAGGCACAATTAGTGAGTGCCAACACATCAAGCAGGTGCTGAATATGTATGAAATGGCTTCGGGACAAGCGGATAATTTTGAGAAAAGTTGTGTCTCTTTCAGCTCCAATCTTAATGACTTTGATCAGCAATTACTAGCAGATTGTCTGGGTATGAGGAGAGTGGATTTTCATGATAAATACCTGGGCCTCCTGGTGTTAGTCCGAAAGTCGAATAAAGAAACCTTTGCGTATGTGAAAGATAGGGTGTGGAAAAAATTACAGAATTGGCGAGGGGGACCTTTGAGTAGTGCAGGGCGGGAAATTTTGGTGAAGACGGTAGCTCAGGCGTTACCGATGTATTCCATGCAATGCTTTCTGCTCCCTAAAACGTTTTGTGAGGAATTCAATATGTTGATAGCTAAGTTTTGGTGGAGTGGAGACCTAGGCAAGCGGAAAATTCACTGGCTCAACTAGCGGACTTTGTGTAAACCTAAACATGAGGGAGGACTTGGATTCCGTGATTTTTATGCTTTTAACCAGGCTTTGCTGGCTAAGGAAGCTTGGTGTTTTCTTCACGATCCTGAGACGCTTGTGTATCGGGTGTTTAAGGCTCGTTATTTCCCTACGACAGATTTTCTGGATGCTCGGGTGCATTCTAATAGTTCATATGTTTGGAGAAGTATAGCGGCTTCTCACCCATTAATACAAAAAGGCAGTCGTTGGCAGGTGGGTAACGGGAGGAAGGTTAGAATTTGGAAGGACAACTGGGTGCCGAGGGACTCTTGTTTCAGGATTCTGACTCCGACACCACCCTACTGGGATGAGGAGGCCACTGTAGAGAACTTATTTTGCCTGAATTCGAAGCAGTGGAGTTTCTAGTTGTTGAATGAGATATTTTCCCAGGAGGAGGTGGACTTAATTTGTGATATTCCCCTAAGTATAAGGGATGACGAGGACCGTAGAATGTGGCATTACGAACGGAATGGGAAATTTACTGTACGGAATGCATATCACGTTGCACGGGGGTTGAATGTAGCAAATGGAGAAGGGTAACTAGCTCCTCTTCTTCTTCTTCTATTGTGGGTGATAAGTTTTGGAAGAAGCTATAGAATGCTTGTGTTCCGGGGAAGGTCAAGATTTGTGTGTGGCGGGCTTGTGGTGATGCTCTACCCACAAGATTGAATTTGTGTAAGCGAAGAGTGATGACCGAGGAGATGTGTGTGGTCTGCGGAGGTCCGGCGGAATCAACGGAACACGTTTTTCGTGATTGCCATGTGGCCAGAGCGGTTTGGTTTCGAGGTCTGGGCGTACGGGTGGATGGCGGACAGGGCGAGTGTTTCTTGAAATGGTTAGCTAAGTTACAGTTTAACGGGCTTACTCCGGGGTTTGAGTTGGGATTGATGTTGATTTGGGCTATATGGAAGCATAGACATGAGATTCTTTGGTTGGGCAAGGCATTACAGCCGCTTGATATTGTGCTTAGGGCGGAGGGCTGGATGCAGGAATTCCATAAGTGGCATAAATCAGCGACAAAAAAGAAAAACCGAGACATTCTGAGATAGGGAAGACTTGCGGAGGGGTGGATTAAGTGTAACTTCGATGGGGCGTGGAATAAGATTAGTAACCGGGGTGGTTTTGGGGTGGTAATCCGAAATCATCTGGGGGATTGTCTTGCTACTATTGCTGGTCCTGTTGAGAGAGTTTCTTCAGCGATTCACGCGGAGCTGTTTGCAGCCCTGAGAGCCGCATTGTTGGTTAGTTCTACTGGTTTGGCGGAGAGGAAGGTTCAATTTGAAGGTGATTCGACGTTGGTGTTGGCTGCCATGCGGGGAAGTGGGGAAGATCACTCTATCCTTGGTCCTATTATTAATGATCTCCGGTGTCTTCGCATGAAGTGGGTGGAGTCAGTGATTAGTCATACTCAACAGGAAGGAAACTCGGCAGCCCATCGACCTGCTCGGATGAGACTCAATAGTGAACAGGAGACTGTGTGGTTTGAGGAACCCCCAGATTTGATCCAAGACATCCTCCTACAAGAGAGTGTGTAATTGATTTCAACTGTTCATTTGAGGATAGGTTTCTTTGTGCGGGACACACTTTTCCTTCGACCGGGTTGAAATCCCCGGCAAGGTTTTTATCGAGGCCCATTATGCACACTGTCCTCAATTTGTACGATTTCGGTCTTTCTTAATGAAAATCGTACTTTTCTCAAAAAAAAAAAATTCTATATGGATTTTGATAGATTTATATGGATTTCCATTATAGATTTCTATGGATTTGTATGGACTTCTTTCATAGATTTATTAGGATTTTACTCTTACAATATATAAATTGAATTTCTTTTCTAGTACGAAAGAAACATAAAAACTTAAAACAGAGAACCTTGGTGTAGAAATTGTAATTTCTAACGTAAGATAATTTTTGTTGGGGGTTTCTGACCAAATATCAATATGCTAGAAATTGCATTTCAAAGAAGAGACCTGATTGGAGTAAGCTCCAACCTTTCATCACCAATCAAAAGCTTCACAATGCAACTCCTCAAACCAATACACACCACTAATAATCTACAATAGTAGACCCAACACTTTAAAGTAGAGCAGACTCATTCGGGTATAATTTCAATTCAATCACATATAAGCAAACCCCATTATTCAGTCACATAATATCATTAAAATTAAACACATCATTCATTAAACATAATCCAACATAATCCAGTTAACAAAAAGTATGAATAAGTCAATTAAACATAATCCAAAATAAAACGAACAAATAAAAACTAATGTATCATGAGTCAAATCATATATTATTTCAAATTATAGCGTATCCAATTTGACCGCTCTTCAGGTGACATCTTCAGAAATGAATCCTTTTTGGTTTTAGTATCGAGCAAAGCAACCGCTTGATAGCGAGCAGGTTCATCCAAACTTGGGGTTTCCTTGATGGCATCCCATATAGAATTTTGCCTCTCTCTATCCTTATCCTTTTTCTCCAACAGACTATGGACTCCTCGAAAGTCGGTGGCAATTGAACCGAGAGTAAGTGAAATATTTTCCATAATTCTAGCTTGATTAGTGGTCTCAGATGATCTAGTATTCCCTTGTTATTCAGTTCTGTTTCGTTTCCTACGGTTGGTGATTGGTGGGGGAATCTCTGAGCTAGCGGCCTGAGTGGGTAAGAATGGGGATGATTGATCAAATGATGAAGTTTCGTGTGATGCTTGGTTTTGATTTAGTACAAAGCCCCCATTTTCCTCACTGTACAACAAGTTCTCTATTCCAACTTGTTCATCTTCATCTATTCCACCTTGTCTATCTTCCACTACAAAAGTTCTTGCATTAGTTTCCTCACCCAATCCCAATGAGTGTTTTCCAATAGCAGTTGCATCCCTAAGTACGATTTGCAAATCTTCAAAGTCATCACAAGATTTTTAATGAATGCTTCTTTGGTCTGGGTGGGCCTACAAAATAAACAAGAAAATCACAATTGTTCAATAAACTATAAGTATACACTCAAGTTACATATAATATTTTAAATAAAAGGCAAGAAGGTCACCCTAAAGTATTCTTCCCAAACTTCGTCATCAGCAACAAATCTCTTAGTGTTTGCATCCCACCCAAAGCCAGAGTTGCTTCCCATAAGCTGACTATACTTTCCATATTCTTTCTTAAAATATCTCATTCGACTTGTGTAATGCTTATAAGTTTTATTACACTTTAGTCTTTTATTAAGTGCCGGAAGTATTCTTGTTGTCACAATATCTTTGGTTAGCAAGCCATTAGCATCACGCCATCCACGCAATGTAGCTTCAACGAGCAATTGTAACAACATTTTGCTCTCTTCCAAAGTCCAAGCGCTATAATCACTCTTGGCCTTCACTTTTCCAATTTCTTGTTGTTCGTCTCCCATTTCTAATTACTAGTATGATGGATGTAGTAGTAGTAACAAAATCAATTCAGGACATACTTAACAAAAACCACTCGAATCATAAAATATGCAATGCGTTAATAAAGCAACAAAAGTATTTAAGAAATAATAAAAACCCATCAAATTTATCACAGATTAAGAACTAAACCCAAATATACTTCTAATAAAAAAAAACAATTCTTGAATTCTCATAGACCACATATATTTAAGAAATAATAAAAACCCATCAAATTTATCCAATCCCCTTTCAATTATTTGGAGCAAAATATCCAAAGTTCCTCTCGGCTGGTTAAAAAAGCATGCATATTAGCTAATCTATTGCATGTATATTAAGGGAGACTTTGCTCGAGCTTCTACAATCCTTACTGGCAGATACTTCCACGGAAGTTCATGCAAGGATTTCAATTGAAAACAATAACTTTGGGTGTTCCCTTTACAACTAGATAACGCACGGCATACATTATAGAGCAGTATCTTTCAGGAGCCAAAAGGCCTCTTTAGGATCAAATTCTGACATTACAAGACACTGAGAAAGTTACAAGATATTAGGGTTTAGGTTTTCTCTTTTCATTGCATCAAATGTATGGGGTTTTCAGCTATCAAAACAAAAAAACAATACAACTGAAAAATAATCAACACAAAAAGCATGAATTCGGAGAAGCTAGGGGATATGTGGTATTATACGTATAGATATATACACTAGTAGAAAAACCTGTTTGCGCGACGGACTAAATTTCGTCGCGCAAACATGGTTTGCGCGACCCAAAACAGCAAACGTCGCGCAAAGTGACTTTGCGCGACGTAACTTTGCGCGACGCAGGACCTCGTCGCGCAAAGTTTTGGCGCCAAACAAAGACTATTTTACCGCTTTTTCCACCTTTGCGCGACGCACGATTACATACGTCGCGCAAAGAAGCTTTGCGCGACGCCACCTTCGTCGCGCAAAGTCAACGATTTTTTCTGCTCTACTTAATCAGTTTGGGAGGCAGAAACTGCAAACCCAGTTGCAGTAGCTGCCTCCATCCTCCATCTCTCTTCAAAACCTTCTCCAATCCCTGATCTAAAGCTCCGTGAGGTCCTTCTCACGTTCACGTCGTCTCCATAAATCCTTGGATATCAAAGTGAGTCAAATTTCACCCTTTTTTTAATTTAATTTTACCTTGTTTTTAGATTTATCCTATTTCTAAGATGTGTTTGTTTGCCAAGAAAATAAGGGATACACACACACACACACACACACACACATAATTATTTTGATTACACATACACACATAATTATTTTGATTACACACACACACATAATTATTTTGATTATTGACACACACACACACACACATCCACACTCACACACACATAATTATTTTGATTACACATACACACATACACACACACACACATAATTGTTTTGATTATTGTGATTTAGTTTTAGTGATTATTGTGATTTAGTTTATTTGTATGCACATATGTTTGTACATCATGTACAAAATTATTTTGTGTTGCACGAAGTTAATATTACTTAACTTCGTACATTTTTTTTTTGTTCAATAAAAGCTTAGTTTCCCATTTGAGAATTAGTTGGATTTCGTGCATGGATGCGAAAGCATAACTGCGGTCCAATTAATTCTTGAATTGTCCCATTTTTTGGACAGTTTGGGAATGCATAGTTATGTGTTGTAGTTTGCGGTTCACGGATTAGGTTTCGATAGTGGGAATTTTGGTAACATTTCCTGATGTTCTTTGAGTGCACGGTGGATATTATGTATCTACGTCGTGCACTTGAAGAACTGTAAGGAGATGCTACCGAAATTAGCCCACGTCGAAATTTAATCCATTGGAATCGTAAATTACGGCACATAACTATGCATTCCTGAATGGGATAGGGCCCTGACCGGAGGAATAAGGTGACAAGACAATAGTTGAATTTATTCTAATTCTTGTACTTTTATTAGGATTGCAGACAAATGGACAGACAGTGGATACATAATCATAATAGATGTGATGTTGAGTACTTGGATGGAATAGATGAGTTCATTGCATTTGCAAGTAGACATAAGGTAGGTTCAACTCATATCCGATGTCCGTGTATGAGGTGTAACAACTCAATGTGGGAGACATTCGAGAATATTCGATTTCATTTAGTAAGACATGGGATGGTTGAGACCTATACTACTTGGTATCATCATGGAGAACGATTAGACCAAGCTTCATCTTCATACGTGACACAAGTGAAGACCGTTGAATCTAATGTGGAGCCTAATGAACAAGTTTTGAATATTGTAAATGACGTTTATCCATACGCCTCGAGCAACACCAATCAGGAAGGGGGAGATGACAGTCGTCCAACCATGGACAGTGAGGCATTCAAAAACTATGAAAAACTATTGAAAAATGCCAAGCAAGAATTACATCCGGGTTGCGAGAACTTTCGGTGCTCACAGCAATGGTGGAGTTGATGCATGGCAAGATCAAGTTTCGTTTGTCAAACAAGTGTTTTGATTACTTTTTGGGAGTTATCAAGAGGATGCTTCCAAAGGAGAATTGTTTACCTGAAGATCATAAAAGTGCCCAAAAAATGTTGAAGGGTCTCGGACTGGGGTATGAAAAAATTCACGCATGTGTAAATAATTGTATATTGTTTTATAATGAGAACAAACAGTTGGATAAATGCCCTGTCTGCAATGAGCCGAGGTTTAAAATGACATCAGAACATAGAAAGACCAAGATTCCACAAAAAGTAATGCGTTATCTTCCATTGAAGCCTAGGTTGCAGCGATTGTACATGTCGATGCATACCGCAAGCGACATGAGATGGCATAAAGAAGGACGGGTAAATGATGATGTTATGAGGCATCCTGCAGATGGAGAGGCATGGAAAGAATTCGATCGGATGTACCCTGATTTTGCAGCTGACCCGCGCAACGTCAGATTGGGACTTGCCACTGACGGATTTAATCCGTTTGGGGCTCTAAACCAAATCCACAGCACTTGGCCGGTCATCGTGTTTCCTTATAATCTGCCGCCTTGGAAGTGCATGAAAAAAGAATACATGATGTTGACTCTATTAATTACCGAAGATCCAGGAAAGTCCATTGATGTTTATTTGCGGCCGTTGGTTGATGAGCTAAAAGATTTATGGGAAAACGGTGTTCGTACATACGATAAGTATACTGGGCAAATGTTCACCATGCGAGCGGCAGTGATGTGGACAGTTAATGATTTTCCCGCGTATGCAATGGTTTCTGGGTGGATAACTAAGGGTTATTTGGCATGTCCAATATGCAAGGAGAACGTAACATCGTCTTGGCATGCAAGAAAAGTTTGTTATCTTGGTCATCGTAGATGGCTCCCTTGGGACAATGAGTGGCGTCAGAACGATAGAGCCTTTCACGGCACAAAAGAGACTCGGCCAAGACCAAGAGAATGGTCCGGAGATGAGATTTTGGATCAGTTAAACCATTTGGAATTTGGTCATTTCGGCAAAGGGGTCAGTAAGCCCAGGCCAACTACACATCTGAACTGGACGCACAAGAGTATGTTCTTTGAGCTCCCGTATTGGTCAAAGTTAAAATTGAGACACAACCTCGATGTTATGCATATTGAGAAAAATGTGTTTGATACTTTGGTCGGGACAATTCTAGACATTGAAGGAAAAACAAAGGACACGGTCGAAGCTCGGCTCGATTTGGAACGAATGGGCATTAGGTCGTCCTTGTGGATGAAGAAAGTCGGTGGTACATTAAAGAAAGGCCATCCCTTTTTTACAGTTAAGCCGAATGGGAAGAAAGAGTTTTTCAACTTTATTTCTTCTGTAAAGTTTCCAGATGGGTATGCTTCCAATATCTCGCGTTGCGTGAACGTGAAGGGGTGTAAATTTTCAAACATGAAGAGTCATGACTGTCATGTGATACTCCAACGCCTTCTTCCGGTTGGTATTCGACATTTATTGCCTCTTGATGTGGTGAAACCAATCGTGTTGTTGTCGAGATTTTTTTCGCAGTTAACTGCAAGGTGTTTGCGGAAGTCGGATGTTAAACAATTGCAGGAAGACATTGTGAACGTCTTATGCAAGTTCGAACAAATATTTCCCCCAGCTTTCTTTACAAGTATGATTCACGTGATGATTCACTTGCCAGATGAGGCATTGTTTGCCGGACCAGTGAATTGTCGATGGATGTATCCAATAGAAAGGTATTTAATTAAGCGCATATATATTTATATATATATATATATATATATATATATATATATGCATACAACAAACGCTTTGAATAATTTGTATCATACCTTTTATTTGTGCAGATATCTTGGTGAGTTGAAAAAGTGTGTCCGAAACAGGGCAAAGCCCGAAGGATCACTTGTGGAGGCATGGGTCGCATATGAGTCACTTACTTTTTGTGCAATGTATCTTCAAGATGTTGAGACAACTTTCAATCAGCCTCAACGCAATAATGATGGTGGTGTCAGAAAAGAGAAACTGCCTGTTTTTGCCCAAATTGCGCGACCATTCGGTGTTGCTGGAAAAGGCGAATCGTTTACCAAAAAGGACATAGAGGTAGCGCATTGGTTCATACTCAACAATTGTGACGAGGCTTTGCCATACCTTGAAGAGCATGAACAGTTGATGAAGCGGGAACATCCTTCAGAAGTGTATGCCAAGAAGCATCGTGACTTGTTTCCTTCGTGGTTTCACGCACATGTAAGTTGTATGTGGTTTGAATTGAGCATATTTTCCAACTTGTCGAAGCCCGTCTTTAAAATTGTTTACACTAACAGGTTAACTTTTTGTATATGTCATATTAGATGAACAAATTGAAGGAATTGAATTCACCCTATTACAATGAAGAATTATATAACTTGGCGAGAGGACCGCTTCACGTTGAATTGTTCTCAGGTTGTCACGTCAATGGGATCAAGTTCTTAGAGGCAATGCGTGATGACAAGTTGTCTACTCAAAATAGTGGTGTCCATGTCTCGGGTGCGGGCGACAGTGAAGACATTGATTTTTATGGAAAACTAACTAGTGTAGTACAATTGCTTTACAAAGACAGGTGTCAAGTGATACTGTTTAAGTGTCTTTGGTTTGATACAAACCCACATAACCGAACGAGTGTTAAGCGAGACCATGGTTTATTATCAGTAAACACTACGAGACATTGGTACGATGAAGACCCATACATTTTGGCAACTATGGCAAAACAAATATTCTATGTAGACGACCCTAAAGCCGGCAATGGTTGGAAAGTTGTTCAGAAGATTGATCGAAGAGGGCTATATGATATTCCAGAAGATCATGATGATGATGACGACAACGTTGCTGACCAACAGTTATCATCTTCGATAGAAATTGGTGAAGAAACACTTTGGGATGCTAATATTGTCCAAGAACCGTTTGATGTACCTGGAGTTCCCGAATTCGAAATATCAATTGACCTTGGTGATCTGCCTCAATACAACGCACCGGAAGAGGCAAACGAAGATGAAGACGAATGGGAATCCGGAAATGATAGTAGTGAGGATAGCGAGAGTTATTATTGTAGTTCGGATGAGGATTAATATAAACTTGTAAAGGAATATGTTGAAATCAGTTTTTGTATTACCATCCGGAAATCATACCATGTACTTGTTTATTTTTTGTGAATTTTTGCATATGCGATCTCGAAGTGTATACAAACAAATTTGGCGGTTAGATCGTTGAAATTAGCTTCGTACAATGCGTATCCCATCAACTTCAATGGTATATATATTTACTAAGTAGATTTTAATTTATTTATTTTGTACTTATAACACTTAAGAAATTGAATAATATATATGTAAAAAAAATTAGTTGTTGAGAATTCAATATTTTTTTCTTCTTTAGAAACGTGAATTGAATACTTTTGATGGCTTATATATATAAAGTTTCAATCATTTGTTTTGAATGTTTATTGTATAACGGTATAGAATCAGTTGAATTTGATGAGAGAATGCTTGTTATTTGTTGAAGCTTTACATTTATTTATTTCCTAAACCATAAGATAAAAAAATAAAAAATAAAAAAATAAAAAACTACTTTGCGCGACGCAGGTGCTCCTAGGTCGCGCAAAGATGTTTTGCACGACGTAAGGGAACCTGCGTCGCGCAAAGTAGTTTTTTTTTTTTTTTTTTTTCCCTCTCTTATTTTGGTTTTCTTTTAGGGTTCTTGCATTACCTTTTTCATTTGTGGTATCCACTTATGTAAAGGTGTTAAATTTACGATCAAATTGGTTCATTGTATTCATACGGGGTTAAAGAGTGTATCTGTAAAAAACCATCAAAATCGGAGTTAAAATAACCGTTAAATTGGTGATTTTTCGTTTATAGCCGTCGAAAAAGTTGGTCCCGTTACTTGATCTCTGAATGTTTGTTTTTTACGATTTTTGGCGTATGCGATCTCAAAGCAGATACAAACAAATTTGACGGTTGGATCGTTGAAACTACTTTCGTACAATGCTTATCCCATCAATACATTAGATTCACCAACACTTAGAATTTATTTATACTTTCATTAAGTATAACATAAGATTTTGTGGTATCCACTTATGTAAAGGTGTTAAATTTACGATCGAATTGGTTCATTGTATTCATACGGGGTTAAAGAGTGTATCTGCAAAAAATCATCAAAATCGAAGTTAAAATAACCGTTAAATTGGTGATTTTTCGTTTATAGCCGTCGAAAAAGTTGGTCCCGTTACTTGATCTCTGAATGTTTGTTTTTTACGATTTTTGGCGTATGCGATCTCGAAGCATATACAAACAAATTTGACGGTTGGATCGTTGAAACTACTTTTGTACAATGCTTATCCCATCAATACATTAGATTCACCAACACTTGGAATTTATTTATACTTTCATTAAGTATAACATAAGATTTTGTGGTATCCACTTATGTAAAGGTGTTAAATTTACGATCGAATTGGTTCATTGTATTCATACGGGGTTAAAGAGTGTATCTGCAAAAAATCATCAAAATCGGAGTTAAAATAACCGTTAAATTGGTGACTTTTCGTTTATAGCCGTCGAAAAAGTTGGTCCCGTTACTTGATCTCTGAATGTTTGTTTTTTACGATTTTTGGCGTATGCGATCTCGAAGCATATACAAACAAATTTGACGGTTGGATCGTTGAAACTACTTTCGTACAATGCTTATCCCATCAATACATTAGATTCACCAACACTTGGAATTTATTTATACTTTCATTAAGTATAACATAAGATTTTGTGGTATCCACTTATGTAAAGGTGTTAAATTTACGATTGAATTGGTTCACTGTATTCATACGGGGTTAAAGAGTGTATCTGCAAAAAATCATCAAAATCGGAGTTAAAATAACCGTTAAATTGGTGATTTTTCGTTTATAGCCGTCGAAACGTTTTGTCCCGTTACTTGATCTCTGAATGTTTGTTTTTTTCGATTTTTGGCGTATGCGATCTCAAGGCATATACAAACAAATTTGACGGTTGGATCGTTGAAACTAGTTTCGTACAATGCGTATCCCATCAATACATTAGATTCACCAACACTTGGAATTTATTTATACTTTCATTAAGTATAACATAAGATTTTGTGGTATCCACTTATGTAAAGGTGTTAAATTTACGATCGAATTGGTTCACTGTATTCATACGGGGTTAAAGAGTGTATCTGCACAAAATCATCAAAATCGGAGTTAAAATAACCGTTAAATTGGTGATTTTTCGTTTATAGCCGTCGAAACGTTTTGTCCCGTTACTTGATCTCTGAATGTTTGTTTTTTTCGATTTTTGGCGTATGCGATCTCAAGGCATATACAAACAAATTTGACGGTTGGATCGTTGAAACTAGTTTCGTACAATACATATCCCATCAAAACATTAATTACTAAGTAGAATTTAATTTATTTATTTTGTACTTATAACACTTAAGAAATTGAATAATATATATATATATCTAAAAAAAATTATTTTGGGTTTTTGTTAGAAAAATATATTATTGTGGGGTTTATGTAAAAAATATTTGAATTTCAAAGGAAGAAAGTCACATTTTCAGTGATTTTTAGAATAATTTAAAAAAAAAAAAAAAATACCTTGCGCGACCCTTAATGTGGTCGTCGCGCAAAAGCACTTTGCGCGACGTCAAATTGTATACCTACGTCGCGCTAGTTTTGATAATTTTGGCGGTCCAATAGTAAAAAATAGGCGGTTTTTTTTTTTGTTTTTTCAGATTTCCAAGTTTTCTTTCCAACGGAACCTCACTCTCTCTCTCTCTCTCTCGCTAATCTCAGAACCTCACTCTCTCTCTCTCTCTCTTTCCAACGGAACCATACTCTCTCTCTCTCTCTCTCTCTCTCTCTCTCTCTCTCTCTCGACCTCACCCTCTCAGAACCTCACTCAGTCACTCTCTCTCTCTCTCTCGACCTCACCCTCCTGGCCGATTTCTCTCCTCCTCCCACATCAGACAAGCGACTCTCATCCCCTCCCACATAGCTGATTTCGCTTTCGACCTCACTGTGCACAGATTCTCCCCAAATTAATTTAGGGTTGGACTTCAAGATTACGATTTGTGAAATTTAGCACAAGGTCGAATACGAGGTATGATCCACACCTAATTCCCCTTTATTTCAATTGATATTAATTTTTTAATTGTAATTTCTGCTTCAAGTTTCGAAATTTCTAGGGTTTTTGAATTCGATGGTATTTGCAGGTTCATCCTTTGGTGGTCAACAGAGATCCCAAGTTCACAAATTTCGTCGAGGTTTGTAATTTATTTGCTTTTTTTTTTTGCGGTCTTTTAGAAATTGAAATTGATAGTCTCTTCCCCTCATTTTTATGTCAAAATATGAACTCATTTTATTAATTTGTTCTCAGTTTACCCCATTGATTGAATTGTCTGTTTGTTGACTTATGGATGAATGTGGACATTTTTGTTTGGTTGCGGAGGTTTTCGAGAGAGAGATTGGAAATTCAATCTTCATCTCAGGTGAATTATGATGGATTTGTTGGAAATTCAATCTTCATCTCAGGTGAATTATGATGGATTTGTTTTGGAATTCCGAAATGTGAAATGGGCAATTGCAATTTTGTCACATGATTGAGTCTTAGTCCTTTACTTTTGATTGGGGTTAAAAACAATGATTATGTCATGCTTAATGGTAACTGAATTCAATAATTATTCAAATTCAGTGTTAGATAAATTCTTCGTATCAACCGAATTTGTTCGCTGTTTCTGTTAACTAAATCGATAAAAACAAGACAGAAAGGAGGAAGATTGGTTGCAGCTTAGCAGTTTTTTGGGATACAGAGTGTTAGCTCAGATCATTAATCTCTTTCTTGGTGTTTCGAAATGTTTCACGTTCCTTTTCATTCTTTGGGGTCTTCATACTGTTTATTGTAAATCCTTTTAATGAGAAATGGAATTGGATTAATTTTAGAAAACAGTACAATAGGATATTACTCAGGAGTCAGGACAAGGTGGGCACTGAAGCGAATCGGAAGGCTGGTAAAGGAGCCCTTTAATCTTGGGAAGATAGCAAGCAAGTAAAGGATTTTAAATAGAAAATGAAAAATAAACCTGCAAACTGTGATAGATCTTTATTGTTCATGAACAATCATGTGGCTTATTATTTCATTGAAATTGATGGTCTGTTAGAAATTGGTGAGTCGCGGTCACGGTGCCCCCTATCAAGTTTTTCTTAGAGTTGTGTCAATTTGTGTGAGGTTCTTAGAGTTGTGGATATAGCATGACTATTTATCTGGATGAAAAAGCACTCAGATTTCTTGGTTACATGTTTAAGAGGCTGTTTGATGTGCAGGGATTGTCCTGGAATAAAGAAACAGGGGAAAATTCCTAAGAGAATCCATAAGGCTGAGAGGGAGAGACGGAAACGTGAGCAGTTTAACGAGCTTTTTCTTGAGCTGGCTGATGCCCTTGGTAACTTTTCTTTTATTTATGTGAACTTCACTGTAATTTTATCTTGGAAAAGATTTTCACAAACCCCATTTCAATCTGAAATCATCCTATCAATTTCTGTCCTACTTAAGGCTGTTGAATTTTTGTCCTACTTAATGTTTTCAACCATTGATGCAAGGCTATGTGAAAAATATTATAAATAGTTTCGTATCAGTGCTTTGGAACGCTGCATCTCTCCAAAGACTTGGATTCTCACTCGGATGTGAAAATAAAAATTTGAAAAGATTTGGAATGAGGAAGCATGTGAGTGTATGTAATAAGTATTATTAGGAGCTTTGCTTAGGCTTTTGCTTTGCTCTCACATGCGTTACTCTTCTACTTAATTTGTATTATTCATTTTAGAGCAGGGATAATATATATTCATGGTTTAATTACAGCAATACCCCTGGAACTACCGCTAGCTATTTCATCTGCTCCTCCGTCGTCTCGAGTCTCTTGGGTATTCAGTATTCTCCTCTCTCTGCTCCTGCCTTTGCCTCTGCGTGCAGGTAACTCTCTCTCTCTGATATCATTTGTTCATTATTTAGTTCCTTTTAATACAATGGAGTCCGGAGTCGGCTGTATGAATCTAGAACGCACTACTCTCGGTTTTCGCCGAGGCTTCGTGGTAATAAAAAAATTATTTGGGACCCAGTACATAAATTAAATAGCTTCAGATGATTCTTTCATACTTTGTGGTGGTGTGTGATAGAAATTCATGATTTAATTAGTAGATTAATAGCTTTTGTATGTATTTTGTGATGTGATTTAGTTTGGTACGTTTTTGTTTAATTTAGATACGGAAAAGATCTTGCATTGAGTGTGCATGTTGATTTAAATTATAAGGGCATGTATGCGTACCACGAAGGTATCACCAATGTTGATCACCAGAGCACCTTGGATAGGTCGAACGGAATGCCACTTGTTGTTGACAAACACATCAAGCCCTCCAACTTGATCTTGATTGAGTATGGTCAAGGATGTTGGATCACAATGAGGTCCGGTTCCGAGAGAAATACTTGGCTCTTGGCAAGTCGGGTAGAAGTTGCACCTCATGATAGAGTGAGCATCTTCAAAGAATTCTCTGTAATGCATCCGATCCACTCCCAAGCTGATTGCAACTAGTTCCATTATTGAAAGAGCCAAAACATTCATTGCTTCACAGTACCTTTGATAGACCAGCCTATATAAAACAAATTAGGAAGCAAATTAAGAGTGGTGTTTATAATATTTTTACTTTGAAATTTAATTTGTTTGCAAACACAAAATTAAACACGTCCAGCTTGTTTATAAGAATACTATTAAGAAAATGCTGCCTACACGTGTAAGAACAAACGTAATTAGTGTGAGTCATGTAGCACTACTGATCATGTACCATTTATAAATAAGACTTACCCTGTTTGTTCAAAATCTTAGGCTATATAATTTCCTAAACAACAGATCATCTAGGGTTGGCTATCCACTTGTTATTGTCTCTTTATATTCTTGCCATTATTTTTATCCGCTCGAAAGCAATGTTATATTTAGTTTCTAATGTTATATTTTTATGGTTCAAAAAATGTATAGATGTCGCACTTGATCACTCGTCGTCGAAGTGTGACGAATGCACCTCCCACATTATCAGCACCTACTGCTCCAGCCGTGAGTGCTCCAATGATTGGGGAGCCAACACCCCTTGCTGAGGCTGCTGATAGGGCGTCCCAGGTGCCCGTCTCATCGACGTCATCAGTGTCGGTTGAGCCGCTCAGTGCACGGCGGCCTCACCGGCGTCGCCGCGAGCCGGAGCCTTCTGATAACACTTCCTCGGCATCCAGAGTCGAGGGTGAGGCCTCCTGTCCAGGTGGGTTTTTTTTCTTTCAAATTCTCACTACGTTGTATTTTTTTCCATTATAAAACTATTGTAGTTATGATGGTATTCAACTTTGCTGGATTGTGAAATGTGTTGCCAGCTAAAAAAAACACAAGGGGGCCTAGTCGAATGATGAAGCAACAGGAAATTATACGTCACACCAATTCCACGATCAAGATTGCATATGACCCGCGACATCGTGGAGCGCCTACCTCAAAGCAGCATAGCGGCATCGCTACTAGTTGTGGTACTATTATTCGAGACCATTGTCATTTTCAGTGGGACTCTTGGGCATTAATTCCAGAGGATAAGAAGAAACTGGTCCGAGAAGCACTGTTGGTTAGTATATTAACTTTTACCCTTTATCAATTTTTTTTTAAATTTTGTTTACAAATATTATTAAATTTCTTACTATTATTTTATTATTTTTCATATTCGTAGGTCTTCTTTGATCTTACAAACATATCCCCCGAGGCCATGGCCTACATAGAGGAGACGTTAGCAACGCGGTACAAACATTGGAAGAACTATTTTCACACGTATTTTAAGCGATGGGATGATCCGGAGATTGCTAGCCTACATGTTCCGGACGAGTTGAAGGACCGGCTAGAGGATTGGCAGTGGCTCTGCAAACATTTCACGGACCCAAAGTTTGTTGTATGTACATAATATTTTATTATTGTTTTGGTTATTTTTAAGCTTATTTTGTTAATTTATTTCAAATAGTTTCACTAACATGTACATTGTGTGTTTAACAGAAGAAATCTATTGCTGGCCAGAAAGCTCGGGAGGCAAAGACACTTCTCCACCATTCTGGTTCGATGCCTTTTTCGTATAGGCTTGAGTCACGATGTCAGGTAAAAGTATATTAACTTTGAAATTTTATACAATTTATTTATTATTATTGATTAATAAAATTTTCTTAATGTTTTTTTTTTTATTCAGGAGGGTTTTAAGTTCCCACATGTTGACATGTTCAAGGACGTTTACGTTCGACCCGGCACTGAGCTCGCTCAGCAGCTTCATGTAAGTATATGTAATTCTTATTATTATGAATCCTTCAAATATTATTTATATTTTGTTATTAAACATTATATGTTTTTTCTTTATTATTACAGGGTGATATGATGGAAAAGAGCTCTACTGTTCTTCAAGAAGCAACATCGCAGCTTCCCCCGGAGACCCCGATCGAAGACGTCATTGTACCTGAGGATGTAGATGTTCAGATCGTGAATGAGGTCCTGAATCAGAAGTTGGGTCGTCGTCATGGCAAGGCTGTTCGGTGTATGGGGAAGGCGGGGGTTCGTGACACGGGTGCCTCCTCTTCCAAATCATCCACAGCAGAGGTCACTGCCCTGAAGGAGGAAGTGACAACCCTAAGAGGCCAGCTTGTAACCTGTAGCAAGCACATTAGGGCCCACGACGAGAGGATGCGTAGGCTTGTAGAGTCCTTACTGAGGTCCGGCCTCCAAGTCTCGATGGAAGAATCTGATCTTGCTCCACCTCCGACTTCCCAGCACCCAGCTGATTCCTAGTAGCATGATGTATTGAACCTAGAAGACTTGTACTTTTTTCTTTTTTGTTAGGACATCTTGCATTAGTACATTTTCATATATTTTATAATTAAAACATTTTTCTTGGTTTATTAATTATTGTTTATAATTTAATTACAATGTTTATTAAAAATTAAATAAAAAAAGTCTTTGGCAAAAAAAAAAAAAAAAAAAAAATTTGCGCGACGCAGGCTACGTCGTGCAAAGGGGGTTTGAACGACGCAGATACCTTTATTTAAAAATTAAATAAAAAAGTCTTTGGCAAAAAAAAAAAAAATTTTGCGCGACGCAGGTACCTTTAGCGTCGCGCAAAGGGGGTTTGCGCGACGTAGCCTGCGTCGTGCAAAAGGGGTTTGCGCGACGTAGCCTGCGTCGTGCAAAGGGTGTTTGCGCGACGCAGGTACCTTAGGCGTCGCGCAAACCCTACTGTCACGGACTTTGCGTGACGAAGAATGCGCGACGTAGGTTTGTTGCGCTATCTTTTGCGCGACCTTTTTTGACTTTGCGCGACGAAGGTACCTACGTCGCGCAAAGTGTTTTTCCTACTAGTGATATGTATGAGAAGGAAATAAGGGAGTACTTGATAAGTACAAATGTAGTAGTAATCTGTAAAACAAATCAACCATACAAGATATACAAGTTGGGTAAGAGAAAAGCAATACCTTGAGGGGATAGAGGAAGACGTGTGAAAGGAAGACTGTTCCACTTCTGAGATGAACATGAAAAGAAATCACATGGGGTAGGGTTGGATTCTTGATGGCACTTTGTATTTATACCATCCACTCTCAAATCCCTCAAAATCCCTCATCCATTAGAATCCTAATAAATCTTTGACATTCTTACTATGCCTAGATTTGAATGTATTCTTTAAACTCTTAATCGACTACCCCCTTGATTTGGGTGTATTCTTCAAAATCCTCTTAAGTCTTAATTTGACTACACTATGATTTCAGAATCTTTTAAAATCCTCTTTTTAAACTCTAAGTCACATCCGGATTTTAAAGTCTATTAAAATCCTGTCAAATACGTCATAGATATTGGTAAATTTTATCTAAATCATACATATGCATCGACTACTAATGACGATACACTTGTGTTCAGAATATTTTAGGTGGAAAGAGAAGAATTATTATTGTTTTGGACCTTTTGATAATGGGAATTATTATTTTCGGTCTACAGGGATATCTTCGGAGCTATGAAATGATAGCTATGCCGGTCCTAAAATTTTCGTGGCTAACGGCGAAAATTTAAATTGGAGTCTTTTTCAATAATTATTGTTTTTTGAATGAAAAAGGTATGTATTTCTGCTTCACAGTTTTGGCTTTAAAGATGGTAGGTTTTTTTTTTTTTTTTTTTTTCATAATAAGAAGCATATTTTACTTTTACATGAAATAAACTCACTTTTTGAAAATGAAAAAAAAAAAACCAAATAGGGTCTCTATCCGACTTTACATTGAAAATAACAATAGGAAAGAAAACAAAATTTAATGACAGTTATGTAGCTTTTCTGGACGGAAAATTGCACGGAATGTGAGTGAATATGATGGTAGGGATTTTCAGAAATTTGACACTTCATATATAATAGTTTAGAAAGAAAATTGGCTAAAAGTTTAAAGAGCATATTGGGAGTAAGATACCAGTTCAGGAGAAAAATGGTGAAATTAATCTTTTTGTTTTGTTTTTAGTATATGGTTGAGAGAACAATAAAGGAGAACAAGTCGCCAATTTTTTTTTTTTGAGAAATTGGATAAAAATGATCGGAGAACAAATATTGGTTTGCCAATTTGATCAAACGAATTGTTGAGACGGTCGTTTTAGCACTTGAAATGTTCGAGTCACCCTTCGCATATAACCTCCTTATAACGACTTGATCAAATCAAACAACTCTTTAATTTGGTCACTCCATTGCTGCTCTCTCTCTCTCCTTCCGCAGTAAGATTTGAAACCCTTTGAAATCGGTAATCATAGGCGTCCGGCAGTCGAAGGAGAAGAGAGGAAGGAACTGTTCAACTACCCCTAACCCAACCATTATACAGGGAATCCTCAGTTGAATTCTCCTAATATATGGGAAATTTTTCATTGTGACCGGAACACGACTGGTACATCACGTGTTTTTATATAAGTGGTGGAAAATTTTATTTTTTTAAGCTATTAACTTTTTAAAACACATATCCTATCATTTGCATAGTGACACGTGATGTACCATCCCGTGTTCCGATCACGCTAAAAAATCTCTCATAATATATTTATCCTATTCCTATACCTAAACAGCGTAGGTATCATTATCCCATTAACTATTTTGAATCACTCCCTAAAATGTGGAAATGGATCATCTTCGGATCACTTCCATCAAATCCACCCAATCATCTAATCCGGACCCTTGAAATTTGATCTAACAGCTAAAATTATTTTAACTTTTAAAGGATCCCCCTATTTGTAGTCGTTGGATCAAATTTCAAGGGTCTGGATTGATTGATTGGGTGAATTTGGTGGAAGGGATTTGGAGAGGATCCCTTTCCCTAAAATGTAAGTATACATATACCTAACTGAACTTATCTGCCTAATAGCATTGTCACACATGGCAGCACAGCTGCACAGGTATGACTGCCTTTGAATCCCCTAATCCATTAGACAGCAAAATTGCATAGCTTCCCTTTAAGCCCCCTAATCCATTCCCCTTGCAAATCCTACATCAGGCAGCTCCACACAAAAGTACAGATCTAAAATTGTTTTTAGATTTGCTATTCCTTGTTAATTCTGAAATTGTTTTAAACTGATGTTGACATTTTATTGACGATGATGGAACAGAAATGATGGGAAAGTATTTCTGTAATGGAGAAATTAGGTTTACATCATTCTTTTTGATACTTCATTGATTAACATCCTATTCATTTTCAATTTTTGATCAAGGTCCTTGGGTATTAATAACGTCATTAATTATTTGAATAATAAAATATTTTTATTTTTAAATATATTCCTTTTGTGTTAAAAATGTTACAATTAGTATATTTATATTTATGGCTAAATTTTTTTATCATATATTTTTATTTTTAGTTTGTACCTATTTTTAATTTGTAAATATTTTTTAATTTGTAACAATTTTCTTTTCATTTTTAATTTGTACCCATATATTAGTTTCTTTTTGTGCCCATATTTTTTAAAGTTTTATTTGTGTTTGTACCCATGTGTATACCGTCACATGACATTGTATATTTAATCAATGATAGAAAAATTACATATGGTATATTTATGTTTTATGCCTAAACTTTGTATCATATATTTACATTTTTAGTTTGTACCCACTTTTAATTCGCAACATTTTTTTTTAAAATTTGTAGTATTTTGTTTTTAGTTTTACTTTGTACCCAAGTATTAATTTCTTTTAGCGCCTATATTTTTTTAAAAATTCATTTGTACTCATAATTTTTAAACTTTTATCTGTACCCTAATTTATTTATAATGTACCCATTCTTCTTTATTAATGTACCACTTTGTTATATGTGAAATGTACCAATTTTTTAACACTATGGATACATTCTTTTGCCATTTATTATTTCTTATTTTTACATAGTTTTTATCCATTTATTCAATCAAAATGTTTGAATTTTTTTATTGTAACCGTTTCTATTAGTATTATAATGAGGGATTTTAAATTTATAGGATTATAAATCTCATAAAATATCAAACAATTAATGTCAAAACTTTAAAAATATAAATATTAATAGTAATATAATGAGGTGTACAAAGTCAAGGGACTTTGATCAAACTTTGAATACTATTAGGTTTTTAATCAAAAAATGTTAAGAATTAGGGACCGCATCCAAAATATCCCTTATGTAATTAACTCTAATTATAGTGATTAGATGTATCGCGCGCGCACACACATGTATATATGGTTGTGCAATACTGACGTCCACCTTAATCAGCTAGATAATGCCAAGAGGATATACTAAAGTACAAGCAACCACTGACATTTGTTTCTGTCTTTGCATCACCTGATCATTTGTCTTGTTGTCACAGTTGCACCAATAAATTACTATGATCAAGAAGTAACAACATAAAAAACTGGCCTTCTCAACAATTAATATTCTCTCTCAGTAAAAATACTGGTAGCCGAAAAACCCTAAAGCAAGATATGGGTTCTGAAGTTGAGCAAAAGCTTCCTGTCCTAGATTTCTCCAAGAAAGCTCTGAAGCCAGGGACCAACTCATGGCTCTTGGCATGCAAAGATGTTCAACGAGCACTTGAAGAGTTTGGATGTTTTGTAGTGTTGTATGACAAAATCTCCGATGAATTTCGCAATGCTTTCGTTGGTTCCCTTGAAGAATTATTTGATCTCCCTACCGAGACGAAAATGACAAACAAATATGAAAAGCCCTTAAATGGCTATGTGGGACAAATTCCCAAACTCCCTCTCCATGAAAGCTTGGGCATCGACTGTGCAACCAATTTTGAGGAGACTCAAAAATTCACAAAGCTCATGTGGCCTGCTGGAAATGATAAATTCTGGTAATTAATTTTCTAAATTTTCGCTTTTCTGAGATCACCTTTCTTATCCTTCTACATTATAAATTGTGGGAAAAAGAATTTCCACACACCATTTTTCCCGCACAACCATGGTTTTGTGGAAATCATTTTCCAATAGAGGTGTGCAGAAATCATTTCCTTGAATCGTTTACAATGGTCCTAACTTTTTTTTTGGTGGTTATAATTAAGTGAAAGAGCATATGCGTTTGCAAAAGTGGCGGAGGAGTTGGATAAAATGGTGGCTAGAATGATATTTGAGAGCTATGGTGTGGAGAAGTATTATGACTCATATGTTGGATCGATCTCTTACCTTCTTCGGATCTTGCAAAATAGATCACCCAAAGAAAATGAGCACAATCTTGGCTTCGTCGCTCATACTGACAAGAGCTTCACAACCGTACTTTATCAGAATAATCAAGTCAATGCTCTGGAGGTTGAAACAAGGAACCACGAATGGATTACAGTTGAGTTTCCACCTTCATCCTTCATAGTCATGGCGGGTGATGCCCTAATGGTAGGTCACTAATTATACTGACAAAATAACACATCCAATATCAAGCACCCTAATCTTAACGGATGCTCAATTTCTGGAATTAAGAGATTTTAATGTATTATCGTTTATATGTTATTAAGGTTATATATCCTTAACTCTTAATTCGTAGAAGATATATAAATTTACATTTATGGTTTGGTATGTTGATTAGGCATGGAGCAATGACAGGATATTATCTCCTAATCATCGAGTTATTATGAGTGGGAATGAAACAAGATACTCGTTGGCACAGTTTGCATTCAGCGATGGCGAGATACATGTACCCGAAGAGCTTGGCAATGAAGAACGCCCATTACGCTACAAGTCATTTGATCATCCTGGACTACTACGTTTCTTTCGCTCTCAAGATGGTTATATTTCAAACAGTGCTATAAAAGCCTACTGTGGTGTTTGAACTAAACCTTGCAGCTAAGAAGTATATTGCTAGCTGTGGGTATATTGTGTGTTCATTTCAAGTCATGGTTTGCTGGATTGTCTAATAGTACTATTGTAATTTTATTTTTATTTTTTATTTTTGGTGTTTGCTGTGCGTGGCTCTGTTTCTTATTTGTTCTTTTCGTATGGATATGAAAATTAATAAATTTGTATTTCCTAAGAGCAAGCTAATTATATGTGTGCAAAAAGTATTTTTCTTAATTGTCATCAACATGATACATTTGCATCATTGCCAAACATTGAGAAAAGAAATACTATTACACCAAGAGACGGACATCTAGTTTTTTTCCTTGTTAAATCAGACTAAGAGCTAGTTGATCGTTACTAGTAATTCACAATTGTGAACTAAAGAAAGAGAGGAGGATATATATACTAATTACTAAGGACCAGAACAAGAGTCCTTATGAAACAATATGATGACCAGAACAAACTGGAAGATTGAAACAAAGTCCATCAAATGTGGGGTACAACTAGATTTTGAGAACAGCATATTTCGTATCTAGGAACCATTTTGAAAGGACTGACTGTGAAATTAGGAGAGCTTAATCTAGCTAACATGGCTCATAACAAGCCATCACAATGAACTAGTTATTTAAGTGATAAGAAGGGCCCTCAATCCTTCATTTTTTCAACAATTGTGTAATGAATGATGCATAGGTTTAGTTTAGGGAAAAGACATAGGAAAACCCTAATCTTGAGCTTTCACTATAAAAAACACTCTTTCCAGACGAAAAGGTTTTGTCAGGCAAAATAAGGCTTTCGTTGCCTAAATCTTTGCCCGACAAAAATTCGTTTGGAAAATTTTGATCAGGTGAAAATAATCGTCGCACAAATGTTTGCTCAATGTATTTTCAAATTTCGTAGGGCAAATAACGTTTATCCAAAGAAACGAGCAAAATGCGTCTATCAACTTAGGTCGACAACCAAAGCTTGCCGGCGACAATATCTCGTCAGGTAAGTAATTGAAAGAAAATATATAAATAAAAAGTAAAAAATACATGATCGACGAAAATATATGTCGGCCAAGCGTTTAAATTTTTTAAAAATTCATATTTTAATTTATTTGTACTTTAAATAAATAAATTAGCTTTAATTATATTAACTTCAAAAGGAATCATAATATTAAAAAAATTATTTAGTTATATTAAAACTAAAATATTGGTACAAATGTATATATATGTAAAGTATCCTAAAGTAACTACTCCTAGGGTGGTGGCTGAAGGTCGTTTGGAAGATCAGGGAGGTGAATGCTAGAGGCTGCATTCCCTGCGCCATCGCAACAATTTACCACATAAACTCCTCCTTCCGCTCATGTGCATCTTTTTCCCGAGCTTGTCTCGTTGGCATGCTTATTCTCCTCGCTGGCGAATGGCCTTTAACTCAATCTCCACCTTCTGTAGTCTGGAAGATGTCCCACTTGGAGGCTGAGAGATAGATGAAGAAGATCATCTGAGATCTTGGACCTGACCAGCTCCTAGGGCCACGAAGCTCTCGGCCTTTCCGTCGCCCAACCCCCTCCATTAGCAATTGTAGAAACACATTTGGATCTGGTGTTAGCTACACCATTGGCGTATTCGGTTGCTGCTGGAAGAGGTTGGTGAAATACTCATCCTTCTTTTGCGACATAGATGCCTACAAAAAAAGGAAATCAATTAAAACTATCGATCATAATTTTTTAAAACTAAATTGTAATGAATTTGAAATTAAAATTTAAATGGAATACTTACATAAATGTCGTCAACCACCTGGTTGCCATAATTGACATGCGTATCACCCTAAGCGTCGACTTCCGTGAAAACAAACCCTTCCCACACTGTTCCTTGACCTAAAATGTGAGGGCCCGAGAACCGAAGTGATGGAGATACTGCTTCGCTTCCCGATTATGCTTATTTGCCTTTGATTTCTGTTGAGAATAAAAAAATTTAAATTAAGAAACTAAAAATAGAAATGAAATTTAAAATTACCAGAAATTGCAGGCTCTGAAATGGCTGCAGAGCTAGTACCAGTCGTCTTTCATTTCCCCAAACTCTAGGGGTGGATCTGTCAGAACTTCAGCAAGAAATGCACAAGTCTGGTAGTATATGAGTAGCTCGTACTTCCACTCCTTGTACTGCTCAGACCACACCTGGTATGTGTACTCGAACATACCCAACACTTCCATGTCGATCTCGAAGTTGACCTGAAATAGACAAAAGAAACAAGTGTATTAGTTTAAGAATACACTAAATAAGTTTAAGTATAAAAATAATAATTATAACATAAAAAACACACTTACCCATGTCTCTTTCTTCATCGCCTCTTGCACCTCCGCGGGGGGCTTAAAAATAATAATTATAACATAAAAAACACACTTACCCATGTCTCTTTCTTCATCGCCTCTTGCACCTCCGCCGGGGGGGGGGGGGGGGGGGGGGGGTTGGGGGGGGGGGGAAGCTTCCTCTATGTAAGGGGAGCATGGGGCACTTGATGTGGAAGATGGCTCCCATGTCATGAGCCTGTTGTGAGTATCGCGTTTAAAAATGGAAAAAACAAAAAAATCTCGAAAAATTGAAAAAAAAAAAAACCAAGATAAATCACATCAAGAATTAACATGGTTCGCCTATAAGTGCCTACGTCTACGGGACATCAACAACAATCTTTCACTATATCAACAATGAATACAGTGAATAATCTTGCCAAGTCTCTAGAATTAAGACTTGACGAAAAACCTGAATGAACAAGAATAAGAAATACACTTTTATCTCTTTTGTTTTCTCCCGCACACACTTTGCACTTACAATTTTCTCTCACACTAATCCCTTGAGTGCTATACAAAATATTGTTTTGCTCCAAATTCAAAACTAGTGCAATAACCCCTTTATATGGACATAATAAATGTGTTCTTCAATAAGGATTACTAATCCTTATTGGAATCTAGTTATGAATCCTTGTCAAATTGAGAAAACAATTTAAATTCAGTAAACAAACTTCAATTGGGTAAACAACTTCAATTGGAAAAACCACTCCAATTGGGTAAACCACTAAATCTTTTAATAGAGCCAACATATTGTTGACTTTAAGGTCCGCTCGCCGATGTCATGGGTCGTAAATGATCACGATCTTGGCTTGTATTATGCGGTGGTTTGGTTTGAGGACAAGCCTCTATAGATTCCCTGTGCTTTTACCTTCTTTTCACCTCCTGCTGGGAGTTCTCCGTTCCCTTAGGGGGCATTGCCGCCGAACGGTCATCACCTCCGTGACGTCACAAGTGGGTGTTGGGGCTAGCATAGAGCAGGGCCGTTTCTGGCTATGAATATGACAAGCAGATCAGGGCTCCTAGACTTATGAAGCTAATGGAGTAGACCCGATCGCCAACTCAGTTGCGACTACTTGGGTACTGCTGGTCCCCACCAGTGGAATATCCGCCGTCTCTAACAAGAGGTAAAGCGGCATCCATTGGTGACCAACTGCAGTGTCATCCATAGAACATAATCATAATAAAGAATAGTAATTTACAAAAAAATTAACTTAATTATAATAAATCGCAGTAATTTCTAAATATTTTATTGAATGACATTATTTCAAAAAATACATACAAATTACAAAACATTTCTAATATTCCCTATTACTTTATAAATTTCTAATATTGCCTACAAAGTACTAATATCCTGCAAATTTCTAGTATTTCCTTCAAATTTCAAATATTTCCTACAAATTACAAATGTTTCCTACATATTTCTAGTATTTCCTTCAAAGTTCTAATATTTCCTACAAATTTAAAAATTTAAAATATTTCCTACAAATTACAAAGGTTTCCTACAAATTTCTAGCATTTCCTTCAAATTTCAAATATTTCCTATACAAATTTAAAAATTTCAAATATTTCCTGCAAAATTACAAATTTCCAACATTTCCTGCAAAATTCACAATTTTCACAAATTTAATAATTTTCACTATTTCACAATTTTTCACAATTTTCACAATTTTCCTACCAATACATCAAAACCCAAGATTTTGCACATGCAACTAATATAAATCAAAGAGATGAGCAAACATACCTTTGGGGCAGAGAGAGGGATAGCACATAGAGGGCAGAGAGAGCATAGAGAGAGAAAGCATATAGATATATCAGCAAAGGCACAAGGAAAAACAATGTCCTTTGACTTTAATTCAAGAATTGTTAACCTCACAATGTAATTTTTTGATATTGTGGTTCAAGTTTGACATATTTGTTTTTCCTTTCTATAATACTTGCAGGTTGTCTATGGCTAAGTGGAATTCTGGGCTAGATAGCTTACAACTGGTATCAGCCTGACATGGAGACCAGTGTGAGGATCGTTCATGCCTGGTAATTTTGATATTTGAGGATTAACTTGATTAGTAGATGTCTATATCTTCTTGTTTACACTGATAAAGATTATAAATAGTGATGAATTAGGATACTTAAATATAGTTTATTTATGTTTTCTGGTGCATATGCTTATGTTCTAGAGTTATAATCTACTTAGCTAGGTGATTGGTATTGTTATGTTTATAGAAATTATAGACCTTTCAAGGATTTATATCATCTACTTACGATTTACTTGCTAAGACTACTGATCCTATTCTCGAAACTCTATCCCTGTTTCCTTCTTTATCTCTTGAATAAATGCTCAAATCCTTGCTTGAATATGACTTCTCTAACTCTCTCGTTATTTGAATTGGAATGTTGATGATGTGGCACACAAAAACCAAAAAAATATTAATTCTGAACCTTTTAGGATAATCTTAAACTCTTATAGATGCTCTCCTTTTGCTTTGCACGTTTTCTTTAATTAAAACTTGTAAATCCGAAATCACCTTGCAAATACCGCATAAGCTTAGCTGACAGACGTCCTGTACAAAAATTGCTATAACGTCTTCTAGAGAACTCGAAATCATGAACCTGTAAAATTCCTCTGAAAGCTAACTTCCATATCTTTCCAATGGTATAAGGCTCAACACATGGTTCCTTCTGAGGAAGTACAGTTTAACTCATAAAGTTAGCTGATCCGCACAGACAGTTCCTACTTCTAAGATACTAAACTCATTTCAATCGCAAAGTGCTCTGTTTTCTTTTTTCTTCATCTTCACTCTTCAAGCCTAAGAAACACATAAACTAAGTGAAACAAAGAAAATATTGAATTGCATTTACAAGATAACTTAGTAACATAATGACATTAAAAAAGTAGTAAAGTATAAAATAACAAAGAAAAAATTCAATATGTCCTATCTCTACTTTCTTATATGACATGTAATAAGGACCAGATGATCATGTTGTCTTGTTTACAGAGTGTGAGAATCATGTTGCCTTGCTGTTTATAATGTTTATCTTGTTGTTTACAGTGATGAATGACATATAAGTAGTTGATGCTAACTTGATTATTACCTAGTATCTATTAAACATGTAATTTTGCTAGGTTGTGATGCTACATGGCGTTGGTAAGTTAGCTTGATTAGTAGATATCTTTATCTTGTTGTTTACACATTTATGGTTTCATAAGTTATTTGTTTAGAAATACCACTCTAGTGTGGCCTTGCGTTTCCTTAATGTGAATGATATTTAGCACCCTTAATGTTTGCTAATCAATTTTTTTAATTTGTCGTTCTTCTACAGTTGTTTGATACTGGAATGTTTCATGATGATCCTCACCGTTTCCTGATTTCGTGATGCTGCATATCAACATGATGAGGACTATAATGAGAATGGTGATACTTAAGGATATTTTGTCTATATTATAGTAATGTCGAAATGAAAACATAGATATTTTTGTATTTTGTAACTGAACCGAATTGTGAACCTTACATTAGTTTATATTACATGAATTTTTGTGTTGTTCCTACATTAATTCTTCATTCACGCCCCTTCTCGATCTCTTAATCTTGCTTGATGGTTAAAAATATCATTAAAAAAACAAAATGCGAATAAAAATCAGAAAATATTGGACTTGACATGTTTTGTCGGCACAAAAATAATTAGCCGATAAATGTTTTTGTTCACAAAAGATTCAACCAACCAATTATTTTGTCTACACAAGTAATTTGAGCTGACAAACCAGTTTGTTGGCGACAAGATTACTCAACCGACAAAATGTTTTGTCGCAACAAGATCACTAAGCAGACAAATAACTTAATCGCGAAAAAACAACCTGTGCTGAAAAAATATTTTGTTTCAATGTTGTTTTGGTGACGGGCACAGTTTAAGGGTTGAGATTTGTCACCTTAAAAATGAGTCGACGAAATATCAAGATTCGTCGGGAAAGATCTTGCGCGACATGCTTTTAGCGACAAAATTGCCGACAAAATCTTTTGTTGGGAAAGGCTCTTTGTTGACGAATTTTGACTTTTGTCAGCAAAGTGGAAATTTCTAGTAGTGGCTCTCGGCCTGATATAAAATATCACCAAAAGTTGCAAAAGTTTCAAAATTGTGACACGTGTATTTTGACATAATTGATTCGTTGGGCAAAAGTTGCAAAGGTCCACCCGGTTTAATTTTGTGCGAAAATAAATGGTGGGAAAATAATTATGCGCGACGAATTTTATGATATTTCGTTTGGAAAATACTCTAACATAGGGGAACAAATGGGAGAAATTTGAAAGTTTATTTGACGAATGTAGTATTCTTGTTCGATGAACTTTGTAAATTTCATCAGGCAAAGACCAAATATTTTCCAATTTTTTTTTATCCTAAGTGGTCAAAAGATTATCCAATTTGATCAAGTCAATTCAGCGTGGGGTTTTACTCTCAATTAGCATAAAAAATCATCAAAATCAGAACTAAAATAACCATTAAATCGAGATGATATGTTTCTAATCATCGAAGAATTTCGTCCCATTACCTAATGTTTTATGATTCTTAATATGCAATTTCGTACTATATTAAAGAAAGTTTGATGATTGGATTATTGAAATTAGTTTCATAGATTGTGTCTAAACAATAGATTCAACAAAAACTGAGAGTTTATTCTATAATTTTGTTAAGTAGAACGTAAGATCTGTGGTAACCACTAATGTAAATATTAAATTGATAATTGGCTTCGTTCATCGTATTTTTCTAGGGTCGAGGAATGTAGTTGCAAAAAATCTTCGGAATCAGAGCTAAAATAACCGTTAAATGGTGATGATCTGTTTCTAACCATGAAAGAATTTTGTCCCATTATCTAATCCATGAAAGTTTGTTTTAGGTGATTTTTGGTTTATGTGATCGCGTATTATATTAAAAAAATGTGTGATGGTTGGATGGTTGAAATTAGTTTCGTAGATTGCGTATCCCATCAAAACAATAGATTCAACAAACACTTAAGAGTTTATTCTATACTTCTATAGTGTAAATACTTTAAATTGATGATCAGTTCATTCATTGTATTATTCTAAGATTGAGGAGTGTAGTTGCAAAAAAATCATAAAAAACAAAGCTAAAATAACCGTTAAATCATGATGATACGTTTCTAATTGTCGAAAGATTTAGCCTCATTACGTAATCCTGGAAACTTGTATTTGGGTTTTTAGCATATGCCATCTTGGAGTATATACCAACTACATTGACAGTTGGGTTGTTGAAATTAATTTTGCAGATGGTAAAAATTATCGAAGGAATTGAATATGCGAAAATGTTCCTCATTTTTGCCAGATGACATATTTTAGTTTGCCCGACGAATTGTAAACTCTAAACCTAAAATAGACCTTTGCCCGACAAAACTTGAAAGGTTTGTCGCACAAAAGGTGGCAGCCAATTTTTCCCCTTGGTGCGAAAACTTTGCCATTCGAAATGTTTCGTCAACTAAAGTATTTGGAAAAAAAAAAACAAAACGTTGACAACTTTTGCGCGACAGGTTCTTTTATTCCGTCTGGCAAAGTAACTTTACCCGACTAAATACTATTCGTTGGACAAACTTTCATTGATAATTGGTAATTTATGGTAGTGTTTGTAGCCTGTTAACCCCTTACATTATTGATATACAATATGTTTAAAAAGATTTTGAAATCATTATACATAAAATAATTGAAATAAGTTGGATGAGCATATAATTGAGTGCTACTACACAGGTTGCTTACCCAAATAGAAAACTATATTGCCACCCCATCGATCTATTCATAGGTACAACACAACTTAATTTAATCATCATTTTTGTGGTTAAGTATTTGTCCACATATGTTCGAATTTTCTTATTATGACATCACTGCATCAATGGCACCTCTATAAATAAGTCGCAAAAATATCACTGCATAAGTCATTCCCCAAACAAGCTCGCAATACCGAGTTGGTTAAGAGAGATTTCACTAGACAGAATGGGGTCAGAAACTCAGCCTAAGCTTCCTGTTATAGATTTATCTGATGAAAACTTGAAGCCCGGTACTGATGCATGGCTCTTGGCATGCAAAGAAATCAAGGATGCACTAGAAGAGTATGGCTGCTTCGAAGCTATTTACCATAAAGTTCCTCTGGAACTTCACAACTCCATTTTTTCTGCGATGGAAGATCTATTTAGTCTTCCATTAGAAACTAAAAAGCAAAAAACCAGTGATAGGCCTTACCATAGCTATTTTGGACAATATTCATTCCTTCCTCTCTACGAATCCTTGGGGGTCGATAATCCAACAACTGTTGAAGGAGCTCAAGGTTTCACAAATATCATGTGGCCTCAAGGAAATGGCCATTTTTGGTATATTTTGATAAATCAATACTCACTCTAAATTATTAATTTTTTTTTTTCAGTATGTACATATTATATATATCCCAAACAAATGTTTATGTTGTCAGACTAATCAAAAACTAACCTAAACAAATTTGCCAGCATAAGCATTTACGTTGACTGAGATTGGGAGGAAAATAATCCCTCATACATATATTTTTCTATAATATATATTATGCCTAATATGGTTTAATTCTGTATTCTTTTGATTAGTGAAACTGCTCATTCCTTCTCAAAGCTGGTAGCAGAATTGAGTCAAATGGTGACAAGAATGGTTTTTGATATGTACGGTTTGCAGAGGCTTTTTGACTCTCACATGGAATCAACTACATACCTGCTTAGATGCTTTAAGTACAGAACACAAGAAGAGAACGAAACCAATGTGGGACTACATCCTCACACAGACAAGACCTTCATATCCATACTGAATCAAAATCAGGTGAATGGTTTGCAGATTGGAACAAAGGATGGTCAGTGGATTGACGTGAACCCTTCACCCTCATCTTTTCTAATCTTGGCAGGCGATGCATTCATGGTAGGTCACTTTCTTAATTTCAAGCAGTTAAAGCGTGATTGATAGAGTTTTTATCTTTTGTTTGTTGATTTGATTTATGAACTGGAATATTGATTTATTAGTACATATATAAATTTTACAACGAGTCATACATAATTAGGTATTGAACTCGTCATTCAAGGAAGTAAAACATGAGATGAGACAAGTGGGTAGAAATAACATTAGAACGCACTACAAATATAGATCTTTTTAATCCCAAATATATGCCTCAATGCACTTTTCCTTTCTCTTGTTTTCACTTGGCAGGCATGGAGCAATGACAGAGTACCCTCTTGTGATCATCAAGTTACCATGAAAGAGAACAAAACCAGATACTCCCTAGGACTGTTCGCATTCAAAAGTGGGATTATACAAGTACCTGAAGAGCTAATTGATGAGAAGCATCCCTTACTGTATAAGCCATTTGATCATTTCAGTTTCCTTGACTTCGATCGAACACCAGAGGCAAGGAAATTGAAGTTTTCTATCAAAGCCTACTGTGGTGTGTGAGATCTCTTTTGATCTAGAGGGATTGCCTTCTTACTTTGCATAATAACTCCCTGAAACGTTGGCTTTTATAATCTATTGTGCATCTAAGTGTGGGTTTATTGCTGCTTTTCTTGTGAATGTAATATAGCTTGTGAGGGCTGTTGATCTTAATTCCTTTTTGGATTCTACTAAATATAAAAGTTATTATGGTGTGGTTTAAACTCACGACACTACTCAAGTATAAAGTGGACGAATGTTGCCGTTAGACCAAATTGTTGGGTCATATGTTTTTGATTGAGATGAAGAGGAAATTTTTTAACCATGAGAATACCAAAAAATTGTACCTAGACGTTCAGTCCCCCTTCTCTTGCTCGGGTTTTTGGATAAACATATAACTAAAAATACTTTATAACGAAATTACTATGGTTTTTCTTATGTAAGCCCATAATAATATCGCACTTTGGAAAAAGTACGTCAAACTCAATGCTTTAAAGAAAAACTCAATTTACTTTGTAACACCTTGCAGTGTTTGTTGTTATTAAAGGTAGACTACATGTGATATGAATAAGATGGATCACCTTACAACACATTCACAAATGGTTTCATGGAGAGCAAGTAGTTAATGAGTGATCAAAATATATAACAACTAATGTTTGCTATGTTAAGCACCATGAGATCTTCAAGAACCACCTCATGTTTCCCCTAAAACCCAACAGAGTCTTGAGGATCTCGACGCCCCTTGCTAGTTTGATCCATCTTTAACTTTAATACTAGTTATGCAGGTCCAATCGATTTCTAAAAGAAAAATCCAGCACAATCAACCCTAAAAAGAAGATATTTTCAATATCATTTTATTCACGAAAATGAAAATTCAATACACTCCGACCCGTCCAATGACAGCAATCACTTCACAACTACACTAATGAATTATTCAAGCATTCCAACATAAGTTTACATGTGAGAGTGAAAAAAACACTTATTTACAGCACCAACCTTTAAAACTTATTGGTTTTTTAGTCAAAATGGTCTCTGAGATTTGCATAACACGTCACTTTGGTCCTTGAGATTGAAAATCAATAGAAATGGTCCCTGAGATTGTCCACCATCCATTATTTTGGTCCTTCCGTTAAAAACTCCGTTAAGTGGTCTTGGAGCTCATACCAGAAACTGAGATTTTTGGCTTTGTAATTCAATCGTTTCTTAACCAAATTCGACCCATAATAAATCAAAATGAAGATAGTAAAGTGTTGAACAAGATTAAACCTATTTGGAAGGCCAATGGTTGCCAGAGATGGCCGGAAAATAGCCTGAAAGGTGACAAGTCCGCAGGAAAACTCGAAAACTCGCCGGAAACTGGGTAAACTTTAAACATTCATAACTTCTTCAATACTCAACGAAATCGAGTGATTCAAAACGAAAATCATACTTCTCGACGAGACAAAGAGAATTGTATCTTTCTTGACACTAACTCGCTGTGGTTTGGCCGGAAAATAGCCTGAAAGGTGACTGGTCTGCGGAAAAACTGGAAAACTCGCCGGAAGTTGGGTAAACTTTAAACGTTCATAACTTATTCAATACTCAACGAAATCGAGTGATTCAAAAACAAAAATCACACTTCTCGACAAGACAAAGAGAATGGTTGATGCAAATTTAAATATACATTGTGGATGCAAACTTCCGCCATCTCTTCCTTTCACGAAAATGCACTTGCAAAATAATAACATCTTTGATTATGGCCAAAAGCCTCACATGCCCACGATGAATTTTTTTTTTGGGGGGGGGGGGGGGGGGGGTTGGGAGGGGCTTGGCCAAAGTGTCTCCAATGCTAAAGTTAGAATACTGAAAAGAATGTATTTAGGACTTTGTGGGTAGCAAATGGCTTAGCATCTTAGTGGGTAAGTAGGGTATTTATAGGAGGGTGGCCGACCCTTTATGGTGGTGATGGGAGAATAATTGTAAGATATTATTTCACATAATATCTTGCAATTAACATGATAATTATTCCTAAATTAAATATGAAGTTTTGGGAGTTACCTTTTGAATAAAATCAATAAGGGATGGATGAAGGGAGTTTGAATAAATTCTATATTGATTACCTTTGTCTCTTCCTTAATTGAGTCGTTATTGTCCGTTGCGTGCGCATGGGAATCATGGGGTGCCTCGAGGGTAATCTCGTCTTTTCACCCAAAAATCCACGTGTCGCCTCCATGATTTTTTGGATTATTCTTGCTCAACAAATACCCCCACACCTGCTGGGCTGCTCGTAGGAAATGGCAATAGGTGTAGAGATCTCCAATTGCTTAAGGAAACATAAGATTGTTTCCTATTTTGATGCAGATTCCCACTTTGATTTGAAGTTAGATCATTCTAGGAAAGGGAAATAAATTATCTCCAAAGTCTATTTAAGTCTACCTTAAGTAGAAGATTAGATCAACTTCGGAGAGCAATTATTTAACCCTACAAGAAAGAGAGAAAGCTAAAGGATATTTGTTCCCCCTCCGTAAACCTGGAAAACGGGTCATGTTTACCGTGTCACACCTGTTATCTTAGACAGGTCGGGTCATTTACTCAACAGGTAAAATGACCAGACCCGTTAAGAAAAAAAAAATCTTAAATTTGCACATACCACATTGCCACATAAATATTACTTCAAAACATAAAAACACATTTGTCGTTAAGTACTACATCTACACTCCAAAATAAGAGCCTAATAAAAGAGCACCAATACACTAATAGTCTACTACAAAATATCAAATGTGCAAGGATATACAAAATGAAAGAGTTTTTCTTTTCAAGGTTGTGAAGCCTTTCTCAGAAGTTAAAACCTTGCCAATGAAACTCAAAGCTTTCATGTTGTTCCTTTTACAAAATCCTTCAATTTTCATTGATCATCATGGGGAAATTGTATTGGAACTTTGGCTTGATCTATTGCTTCAAGCGTTATGTTGATGATGTTTTCAGTAAGATTTTCCATATCAGAACTCTCTTCCACATAAACTAAGGGCACGTTGACTAATCCGTAATCAAATTGAGAGGAATTTAATTGAGGAGGAATTTGACTGAGGAGGAATTGAAATGAGGTGGAATCAGAATCAGATTCCTGTTGAAGTTGTTTACTAAAACTGTCTGGAATCAGAGTACAAATAATGTTGAGTCCATATAAGTTGTTTACTAATTCACTTCAATCGAAATGAAAACTAGGTTGATTACTATATTGCCCTTACATAAATAAATGATTTTCATATTCTTTCTTTATCATTCCAAATTCTTTTTTCATTTCTTTTCTCTCCATCTTCTTCCAGAACCTCCTTCCTCCGTGAATCTCTTCTTTCTCATCCCCAATTAATTTTTTTTCTTTTCCTTTCTCCATCTTCTTCCCCGTCATCCTTGCTCCCTGATACTCTTCTTACCATCCCCCAATTCTTTTAGCTTCCTCATCCTTTTTCTTTTCTTTTCTCCATCTTCTTCCTTGTCGATTCAATGCCAGATGCGCACTGAACGAGTTACAAACCCAAATGTTGCCAACGACAACCTGTTCTTCACCAACTACATCTTCGAAACCCATCCAGACAAAATCATCCTAAACCAGTCAGCTTGAGCCTCGTCATTGCCGGTGGACGGGATTAAGCTGTAGTCGGCACTCTGCTGAAAGGCATAAGGACAAAGGTAGTTTAGAAAAGTCGGATTCCAGAGGCTTCTCCCTGGAATCCAAATACCACCTCCATGGAGGGGATCCAATTCCGGGAGATTCAGGAGTTCAATTCCTGATTTTGTGTGAGCCCCACCTTGTTTCCGATTGCTGAAATGCTTGGTAAACGGTTGAATGCCTCAAAAAAAGTGCAAATCCGTTTCTTCGTATTCCATTCCGATTACGTAAACACGGCCTAAGTATAGAAAACCAAACATTATAAACCATTCAAATTATGAGAAGTTTACCAAAATAATTATGCAAAGTAATTAAACAATAGTATTATACCATATAAAAATATATTACTTCATTTTCCAAACTTTTTAAATTAAATTTAATATATATATATAATTATTATAGTATTTTTAGGGGTATGAAATTATTAAATTAATCTTTTTCTTATCGTGTATCAAGTTACCCACATGTATACTCAAACAAACTCATTATCTTAACAGGTGCTTATCAGATTAGCTAATAATGACCTGATTTGTTATCGTGTCGATCCGATAACCTGTTAATTTCGTGTCGGGTTAATGGGTCGTGTCAAAAATTGCTAGGCCTCCCTTCCTTTAGCAATCTTCTTCACTTGCTCATGCAAAGAATTGTCTTTCGTTGCTTTCTTCATCTTGACGCCGCATACCCAAAATAGACCCGAATTTTCATACCCAAATCCAATCTATTCGGATGGTTATCCACGGTTATTGGTTTAACGGTTAGAATTGCCATCCCTGTGTATGATATGGATGGTTTTGTTGATGTGATAAAAACTTAGCACACAAATTAAAACCCTATTAAGATAGCTGTAGTATAAAAAAGTAGGGATCGTTGTTCTAGGCCAGGGATTAACTAGGGCTGCTAATCAACACAAATATGACTCAAAAATACAAAACTAGACTTAAAAACACTAAACTAGACGCTAGGAACTCAGAACAAACTAAACAGACTCAAAACAACACAATACTAGCAAATAGACACAAATCAGGTTCTTAGGGAAAATTTGGACGAATTCTACCGTAAAGAGACTCAAAACACTAAAAAGAACTAAGTTCGGAAAGATTCTAACTAATAAGACACGAAATATAAAGGGGGATTGGGTTTTGGACGAATTTAAATTTAAACAAACAGATTAAAGACTCTAAACTAAACTTGAACGAAATTGGCTAGTTTTATGGATGAATAGCTAGCTAGAGGGTCCTTCTCCACACATGACACATACGCATACGAATTGAGTTCCAGTTATTCTTCCTATAAACCATGAATGACAATGCCCGAAGTTAACCGTGAACAGCACTAATTAACCATCAGATTTTCCTAAGTTCATTGAATTGGACATCACATCGCGACCAAATTATTCTAATCAAGTTCCCTACACGAACAACATGATAGAGATACATATCAAAGATCATTAAGTTCTGTGAAAATCATAAGCATTGACAAGGCATTCGTAACTATGAACAGCATGATACTTCTGACAGGAATTTTACTTAACGCGATCGTGACCAGCGACCTCCACTACTTATAAATATAAGTTTATAACGATTAGGTGAAACTCCCTTATATTCTAGTATCAAATTCATGCATGCAAACTAAGTGTGCACCCTTAACCCACATACAAGAATAAGTTCTGAATCAAACAGTTAAGTAATTTTCATTCACGATTTATGAAACAATAACTGAAGGTAATCAATTCATATCAAACATATATGTTCATGGCTTTGAATTCGCCTCTAGCTAAAACGAGTTTAGCTCCTCATGTTCGCAATTACACAAAGATAAATTAATTTAAATATTGAAAACAAAGGATAGAATACACCTAGAAAAGGCTCCACACTCCAAAGGACTTAAATGGCAGGGCACGGCTCAGGGCTTCTCCTCTCCTTTCTCCTTGCAAGGCTGCGGCACAATGAGGTGTGTGTGGTGAATGGATGGTGCGAATTGTGGTGAGGGGGTGGTTAATTGATTTGTGCGGCAGATATATGTATTTATAGGCAGAGAGGGCACGTCCTATGTATCTTTGGAGAAGGATTGGCATTCCAAATCCCCAAGGAAAAAGGTTAACTAAATGGCAGAAACCAGGAGGGATAAGGAATAGGTCTTGCAGCAGGTATTTGGCCTTCTAGAAGGGGATAGGTGCGGCACAAACTTAGGAACAGATTAGGGCTTCTAACCATATATTTAGGTGTTTAAATGTACTTAGGAGTCCTTCTCGCAGCTGAATTTAAGGTAGATTAGGATAAGGTTAGGATAAGATAAGGTTTTGGATAATGTTCTAGATAATGCTCCATGTTTCTTGTTGTCTCCTTATCTTCTTTGTCTTGAATTAATGTCTCCAACTCTTTAGCACATTCCTAGCCTCTCTTGGTCTTCAATTTCGTCCATCCACCTTCCTCCATGCATGTGTTATCCATTATAGGCCCAAAACTGCTCCAAAATGTACCAAAATGCACTTTCTTGCTAACTTTGCCATTTGAACCTGAAAACACACGAAAATAACTTAAAACACTCTAATAAATAGAACTAACTAAGTAAATGCAAGAAAACAAGCTAACTAAGTCGCATAAATATGCTCCTATCATTTGTGAATTTCTTTTAGGCCATGATGGGATTAACAATGAGTGGGATGACTACTTTGAGATATGTAAATCCTGAGGGAGTAGAAAGGACTTCTGTAAGTTGTTTTTCTCTTTTGGGTAATGTGTTATGGTGATTGTGTTTGATTTGGGTCTAACATGAGTAAGTTCATTCTCTTAAGTTCATATGGGCAGAGGCTTCTTGGGTTGGTAAAATGGTTTTACCAAGTCTTCATCCTTACAGGTAATAGGTCATCTATTAATGTTATTGGATTTGATTCCAATGAGTGTGCGTATGTAATTTGGATTGTATTCCTCTGCTTCAAAGACAATTTATGAAATTCCTTTTGTATTTCTCTCCTAATTTCAGCTAACGACACTAAGCGAGGATTACAGAGTCGCTTACCGGGGTGACAAAACTAAGGAATGAGTTTTAGCTCCTAATAATGGCTGCTCTTTTGCTTCGAATGGTCAGTGCTTTCAATTCTTCTTCGTTTTCTTTTCTTTTGAGAAGCATGCATATGAAGT
The DNA here is from genome assembly GCA_036320875.1 of Cotoneaster glaucophyllus. Taxonomy (NCBI): domain Eukaryota; kingdom Viridiplantae; phylum Streptophyta; class Magnoliopsida; order Rosales; family Rosaceae; genus Cotoneaster; species Cotoneaster glaucophyllus. The sequence goes on along the minus strand of CM070068.1, from coordinate 19,129,324 downwards.
TTGAGCATTGAGTTTGACAAACAAACATATCGAAGTATAAAAAATAAATTTGTCAAATAGTTTTTTTTCTTCTTTCTCAGATTAATGTTGGCATGCTGAAAAAAGTAAGTAAAATAATGACTGTTCGTGTGCTTGGATGAAGTGGAATCCAAATTTGTGGCACTCGAGAAGTAAAGAAGATTTTTTGCCCCTTATGGATCCTGCAAATGATTAGGTAAAAACAGTAAGACTCGGGAATAAGTAGAATTTTTTTTTTTTTTCCCAAACAATGACGCAGTAAGGGTCTTGTTTATTCTCTGTTTTTTGTTTGGCTCCATATGGATATTTACCATAAAATGAGCTCTTTATCTTGGTTTGTTGTTAGATACCACAAATTCACTATTTATGCATTTTTCATTTATATCTTACTCCTAAATGTTTCTTGATTGTTTCAACTGGTTAAGAAATAATCGTGATTAGCCTCTACAAATTTGTATTAGTTTTAGAGACCAAGGGGAACTTCAAATCCCCAGTTAATTAAAGAAAGTTTGAAGATTAGTATTCATTGTAGGTTATATTGCAAGGTTTCTTGGGATGACACTGTTGGTGAATATGATAAATTTTGTTGAGGCTGATGGTAATTGAATATAGTTACTGGAATTTGAACTTAACAATCTATGATTTCGTGTATATCATTTCACTAATTAAGATATGATTTTTTTTTTAATATATCACTACATTTTGAGTACAAATTATCTCTGCTTCTCAATCTAGCTTAATTTAATATTAATTGTGATAAAAAAAATTTAAAAAAATAAAAAACTATGATTAACCCTGAGGTTAAATAATTAGTCTTATCAAGAAAATAGTTAGGGATGGCCATAATGCCCAAAAAATGTCTACTTTTAGGGGATGGGGTGAAATTAAAGAAAATATTTTAGTGATGATTTGATAATAGAAGAAAAAACAAATCAGTAGTTCTGTAATGTGTCAAAAAACCCGGATGCTTTGCATATTTCTATTTAATCGTTAGTTATTCTTATAATTTGTTTCACTCATATGAGTGGCTTATAATACAATAGTTGTTTCTTCACAATTCATTTTAGTATTCATCTCATTGTTCACCAATCAAAAGGAGTTTTAAAGAAATAGAATTTAGGGTGCCTTACTGTTCAATATAATTGAGATTTTTTTCTTCGAACAATATGGATTTTTCTTTATTTGAACAATGTAAACATTTCATTCTTATTATTGATCATTGTTAATATTATAATGAGATGTCTAAGAAAAAAAAAATTCTTTTAAAGAATAGTTCATTACCCAAAACGGTTTGGCTTTGCTTAGAGTTTTGCTATTTAGCGTGCTGTGTTTCTAGGTTTTAGCCAGGAATCATCTTTGAATAGGCGGAAAACACTAAACTTTTCCTAATCTCCATAAGAGTACAACCTCATATAACAACATCGCCCTCCTAGCCATTCAATGGTTGTAGTATCATCTGAACTTTTTATTTTCATGTGATTAATTTGAACAAATATTTAAGATATTGTTCTCAATGAATCTACTAATCAATTCTCTACTAACATATTGAGTGTTTATTTATTATTCCCTATGTTCTCTGCTCTAATTATATCTATTTCGTTCGTATTGTCATTAGAGTATAGCTGTCTTTGGATGCGACCTATGATAAATCGAGAATCAGTTTCATTGTGATCTTAATGTTAATATTGCGGCTCTGTGACAACATATGCCAATAGAAACTGGGAACTGTTTTTTAATTGGTATGTCCAAAACCTGGATTTTATTACTGTGTTTTCACTTCAATGTTAGTGATGAACCCCTTCTCTTTTTTCCCTTTTCAAACATTTGTGGATTTTGGTTTGTGAGGTAGATTGTAATATGTCTTATTGCATAACCTAGTACGCTGTAAAGATAGTATTTGTTGAAATGAGTTGTTTAGTTCATTACACTTTTACAAATGCAAATTATATGTATATAAAATAAGTATTACTACTTTTCATTTTACTATATGATCAAATCTTTTGTATGTAAAAAATTTCCTAACGTTTTCAATCTAAATATAGTATTAACTTTTCTATTATACAATCTTTCAAACATAATCCTTCACACAATTTCTAATTCCGCAACAATGCGTGCACAACAATTTCTATTACATCCTATTTCTGATTGCTCATATCTTATGTAAGCCATTGCAATTAACTAACTAATCCCTGGACTGTTTTCATTGCCCGCACAAAAAGATAACAAAAATCCTTGGCTCTTGATAATTAAAGATTTAATTATAATTAATTGGTGGTCCTAATTCCTACCCATCCTTGAAAATTGTCCTATAATTTTCTTACAATTTTCTTCAGAGTGTCCTATAATGTACTATTTCGCTTTAGTTTATGTTATCAAAATTTCGGTACATTAGAAATTATAATCTACTAAATTTTAGATACTTCGATATGTTTCCTACCAATAATAGTTATATGTAAGTTATTCACTTTAAAAATTATGGAAAATATTTTATTTGGTGTAACTAAATTGACTAGAGCATGAAGAGACCCCACGACGGTTAAGTTTTCTCTTCAAGACAAATTAGAATGTGTTTCTCAGAAAAGTTAGGGAATATTAACTAGTATTGCTTCTTTCACTGTATAAAATCTGATAGAATTCTTGATATATTATTAAAGGTTAATTTTAGTTTACTATCCTAAAGTTTCTTGGTTTTCAACATTTCATACATCAAGTTTTTTTCGTCCCAATCTAGTACCTAAAGTCATAATTTTAGGATACTTTCATATATCCGTTAAGTTTTCTATCAGAACCTCTATTAACTGATGACGTGACGTTCACGTGGATAATTATTGGCGTCATGTGTCAATATATGTCCACGTGAATATTAAAAAATGAAAAAAAATAAAAAATACAAAAAAATACAAAATTACAAAACTTAAAATTAAAAAAATAATAAAAATTTAAAATTTAAAATTTAAAATAAAGCCATTGAACTAAATCTGGGTCTCGTCTTCCTCCTCTGCACCCAGTGCTCTCCGTTCCCGGAGTCGCAGCCCCGACGTCAAGCTCCTCCTCCTAAAATCCGAAGGTTTCAAGCATCCACCCACCTCTCCCCTTTTCTCTCTTCGACTCCCCCTTTATCCCATCCACCCACCTCCTCACCCCGCCCTCAATCACTCTCATTCTCCTATACACGCCGTCGTTGCCGTTTCTGGGTCACGATTCCGGTGACCTGAAATTCCGGCGCCATGTACCCGTGCGTGGCCTGCAGTTTCGTCGGCCAAGCCTAGGTCTCACAGCAAAGTTCCGCTGTACCCAAATGGCAGTTGGCGCTGAGCACGAGGTGGTCCTGCTCGGAGACGAGGTGGTGGATGTAATCGAAGCCGTGGGTGAGGTTGGTGGTGATCTGCATCCTGGAAAGCCACGACGACAGGACAGTGTAGCTCGGGTTCTTCTGGTTGCGGCGGCAGTCGGCGAGGTTGGCCCCGGCGACGAATTCGTGAACGAGGTAATTAAAACATAAACATAATGAAAGTTGCTTGTAAAATGTGTGATAAAAGAAAGGCTCCTTACGTAGAGTAGTAATAGTCTTGTTTTTATTCGTTCAAGACATGCATATCTTTCGTATTTTGCAGCATTCATTTTCATAGCCTTCCAATAAAAAGAAGAATCCAATGCATGAAAAACAAACATATTTATTTATTTGTTTTTTTTTTTTAGTCGAGCGATAATGTTAGTAAGTTAGATGTTAGATTAGCTATTGATGGAGTTCAAACTCACACCATCATGCAAGGGCACAAGATCTTTTCATTACTGTGGTAAATGACTACTTGCAAAAAAACAAACATGTTAGATACATTTTATTTACTTGATAAGACTTTGGTCTTTATCTTACAACTAATCAAATCATATTGAATCGAATTTCAAACCAAAAAATTAAACAAAACATTCCCATTCATTTTTGTTCATGAATTTTTACATGCATTCCTGTCTCCACACTCCTATCCGAACCGGTACTTTTGCCCTTCCTAAAAACTTACCGAAAACAAGTGTAGATCTTCTAGCTTTGAGTTTCAGTATATTTCATTGGTTTAAATGTACAAGTGACAAGGAATATATAAGAGAGGAGAGGGAGGAGATGGAGGAGATGTCTGGGTAGTTAGCTACAACAAGCAGCTAACTAGGAAAGAAGGAAGAAGGTTGTCTATCACAACCAACATCACACCTAATCAGTCATCTTCCTTAGATTAGGGAAAAACTTTATCTACTTTACACTAATCAGCCGCTTCCCTTGAAACTAGGAAAGACTAATTTACACAATATGGCCTTAAGCTTAGCTAACCCTAGAAGCTAGCCCTAAACCCATCGGGACACACTAACCCTAAACCCATCAGGACACACTTCATTCCTTCAACACTCCCCCTTAAGTTGGATCAAGGAGGTTAATTGAGCCAAGCTTGCCCAAAAAACGATGAAACGGAGACGATGCCAGAGCCTTGGTGAAGAGATCTGCCAGTTGATCATAGCTTCTGGTGAAGACGGTCTGTATGACTTGAGTTTGAACTTGAGCTCGAATAAAATGACAATCTACTGGGTTAGCAGCAATGTGCATTGTTGCTTGATTATCGCACATAAGGGACATTGGAGAAGAAGTGGAAAACCCTAAGTCAGAAAGTAGCCCTTTCAGCCAAATAAGTTCACATGCAGTGGCTGACATGGCTCGATATTCAGCCTCAGCGCTGGAGCGAGCTATGACCTGTTGCTTCTTGCTCTTCCAAGTGACAAGGTTTCCACTCACAAATGTACAATATCCTGTGGTAGATTTTCTATCAAAAGCATTCCCTGCCCAATCTGCATCCGTGTAGCCACTAATGTTAGTTGACTTATGGTTGCGCATGATGATGCCTTGCCCTATTGAACCTTTAAGATAGCGTAGAATTCTCTTGACAATGTGAAGGTGGTCAGTAGTGGGAGAATGCATAAATTGACTTGCCAAGCTCACTGCATAGGTGATATCTAAATAAGTTTTCCTACCGACCGCTGATAATAACTCACATCATGCATGGCTTCACCTTTAGTGTTGAGTTTCAGTTTACAGTCCACGGGAGTGATGGCAAGTTTGCAGTCAAGCATGTTGGCTTCCTGAAGAAGATCTAGAACATATTTGCGTTGGTGTAGGAACAGCCCCTTTCAAAAGGTTGCCATTTCAATGCCCAAAAAATACTTAAGACGCCCCAGATCTTTGATAGCAAATGTTTTTTGTAGAAAACGTTTTAGTGCTTCAATTTCAACAGCACTATCCCCTGTGATGATGAGATCATCCACATAGATGAGAACCACCAACTTCCCACTGGTACTAGTTCTTACAAACAGTGAGGAATCGACATTACTTCGAACAAAACCAGCCTTCTCTAATACTGAACTGAGCTTGGCATACCAAGCTCTTGGGGATTGTTTTAATCCATATATTGCCTTGTTCAGTTTACACACCACATTGCCTTTAATATCACCATAGACTTGATGAGGCTGCATGTAAACTTCTTCTTGTAATTCTCCATGAAGAAAGGCATTCTTCACATCCATTTGATAGAGAGACCACCCATAATTAACAGCTACTGAGAGTAAGACTCTCATGGAATTCATCTTGGCCACAAGAGCAAATGTTTCTTTATAATCTACTCCAAAGATTTAGGTGAACCCTCGAGCCACAAGTCTAGCCTTGTGTCTCTCAACAGAACCATCTGACTTGAATTTTGTTTTGTAAATCCAACGACTTCCAACAACCCTCTTTCCCGGTGGTAGTTGGACTCAGCTCCAAGTTTTGTTTTCTTCCAGAGCATGAAGCTCATCTTCCATGGCTTGATTCCATTGTGGAAGAAGAGATGCTTCTTCGAAACTCCTAGGTTCATAGTGTTTATCAATTTCACTGAGAAATGCAGCATGAGATTCAGAGAACTCTCGAAAACTGATGCATTCGGTGACAGGATGCCGTGAAGCATAAGTAACATAGTCCTGCAACCTAGTTGGAGGTTTCCTGGTTCGAGGAGGGTTCCTTTTAATCACTTGAGATTCAGTAGGAGTTTGAGAGTGATCAGAATGAGACTCATCGTCCCTTTCACTAGCAGTAATCGGACTAGCAGTGATTAAGTCAGTCTGTACTTCTTCTCTATTTGAACCCATAGAGATTGGGTTTTCTTCCAACACCGAATGATCAAAGTTCTGAGGGAGTGGAAATAAGTCAAGCAATTTCTCCCCTGACTTGTAGTAGTACCTTTGGAAGTGAAGTAAGGACAGTCTTCTTCGAACTTCACATCTCTTAACACAATGCACTTCTTACTGACAGGATTGAAACACTTATAACCCTTTTGAATGGTGGAGTACCCCATAAACACACACCTTGTAGCCCTGGCATCCAATTTGTCATGATTCAAGGCTTGAATGTGAACAAAGCAAACACATCCAAACACCTTGAGATGTGTCAAACTAATTTTTCTACCTTTGAGTGTTTCATAGGGAGATTTGTACTCTAGCACACGACTGGGGAGTCAATTGATGAGATAAGTGGCAGTGAGGATAGCAAAGGACCAAAACTTCTTGGGAACATGCATGTGAAGCATGAAAGCACGAGTTTTCTCCAAGAGATTCCTATTTTTTCTTTCGGCTACTCCATTTTGTTGTGGGGTTCCCACGCAGCTGGTTTGATGGATGATACCCTGAGAACTTATGTATTGAAGTATGTTGTTGGATATGAATTTAGTACCATTGTCTGATCTTAAAACTTTGATGTTTGATTGAAATTGGGTTTTAACATGCATATGAAACTCTTTAAAAATGCTTGAGACTTCATTCTTTGATTTCATAAGGTATAAAAAACTCATTCGTGTGAAGTCATCAACAAATAGAACAAAATACTTAAATCTTTCCATTGATTCAGTGGCTGGTCCCCATACATCAGTGTGAACCATTTCAAAAGGTTCACTTGTCCTAGACATTGAATTACCAAAAGGTAGTCTAGTGAACTTAGAATATTGGCACGTATCACAAGTAAGAGGAGATTTACAAAAAGAAGGAAACAACTTAGACAAAACTGCGTCTGAGGGGTGAGCTAATCTTTTACGCCAAAGTTGGTTTTCATCTATAGACTTCGATTGAGCTTGAAAAACCTTAGGAAAACAGGCATCTTTGCACAAGTAGTAAAGTCCATTTATGAAGACCCCTTCACCAATCATCTTCATGGTGACAACATCTTGAAAAATCACTTTTTCTGGTGAGAAAATAGCACGGCAGTTTAGGGTATTTGTGAGTTTGCCAATTGACAGGAGTTGAAAAGGAAAGGTTGGTACATATAAGGCAGTGGAAGGTGTTTTGTGTGAGAGTAAATTTATTTTTCCTTTGCCCAAGACTAAGACATTTTTTCCATTTGCAACTGAAACATGTGAAGGACTTGGAAAACGTTTAAAATGATGCAAGTTGGTGACTTTATTTGTCATGTGATCTGTGGCGCCTGAATCTATTATCCAACAATCATTTTCAGTACTAGTTAACAGGGCAGTAGTGAAGGCTTTGAGTATACCTGGTGCATCCTCATGTGATACTTTCTCATTTTCTACAAGAAAGCCAGCAAACTGTCCTAACATAGCTGTATGACTGCCTTCATCCTTGCCTTGAGCTTGTGAACCTCTTCTGTGTCCTTTACTTTGAAGGTAGGCAGCAAATTCATTGATGAGTGACAATGGATTGGCAGTGAACTCCATGGATCCTTGTGCATTAACAAGTTGAGCCCTGGGGTGAAAGTGAAATTGCTGAGAGGACCTTGGTATTATCTTCGCATGTTTGGTGAACTTAGGCTTGAGTTCAGGATGAAGTTCCCAACATTTGTCTTCCACATGACCGACACCATTGCAGCATTTTCATTTTAGGTGTGTATTTCTACCCTTGTACCCTTTTCCTTCTAAGTTCTTGTAGTTTGAGGCATACGCACGAGTCTCATTTAATCTCGAGCTGTGCTCAACATTCATTACTTTCTTCCTTGCTTCTTCTCGTTGATTGGTTGCACAAACATTGTTGAAGGTGGGCAATTCTTGACTCATCAAGATGTGGCTCCTTAGATCCTCATATTCAGAGTTCAAACTCCCTAATAGCTGATAGATTCTGTCTTCCTCAACTCGTTTCAGGAGAATGGTAGGATCTATGGTATGAGGAAGATATACATCCAACTCATTCCATATGGCCTTGAGGCTCCCAAGGTGTTGAACAAATGCTTTCCCTTCTTGTTGGGCAATGGCAATGTCTTTCTTCAGTTGAAATACTCGTGCATAATTGTTTTGATTTCCATACATATCTTGCAAGGCTTTCCAAAGATCAAGTGACGAATTGTAATAGCTGAATATCTCTTCAACATGTTTCTCCATGGTGTTGAGGAGTAAGGACATGACTAGCTGATCCTTACATAGCCATGCACTGTATTCAGATGAGGAGCTGTTTGGAGCTTCAATGCTTCCGTTGACAAACCCTAATTTCCCTCTGCCTCCGAGAGCAAGTGAGACAACTCGAGACCAAGGGAGATAACTGAACTCGTTCAAGAGAACTGAACATAAACGTTGATTGGTGTTAACCTCAACGTCTGCAAGATTTGAAAAAAGGCTATGCTGAGTTTCCTCATTGCAACGCTGGGCTTCCTCATTGCAGTTTACCGAGCTTTCTTCAGCCATAGCTTAACAAAAAAAAGATAACGCAGCAGAAAAAAAATGGCAGAGACATGTTACAGAAGAACCTGCTCTGATACCATGTAGATTTTCTAGCTTTGAGTTTCAGTATATTTCATTGGTTTAAATGTACAAGTGACAAGGAATATATAAGAGAGGAGAGGGAGAAAATGGAGGAGATGTCCGGGTAGTTAGCTGCGGGAAGCAGCTAACCATGAAAGAAGGAAGAAGGTTGTCTATCACAGCCAACATCACACCCAATCAGTCATCTTCCTTAGATTAGGGAAAAGCTTTATGTACTTTACACTAATCAGTCACTTCCCTTAAAACTAGGAAAAACTGATTTACACAATATGACCTTAAGCTTAGCTAATCCTAGAAGCTAACCCTAACCCATTGGGACACCTTAACCCTAAACCCATCAGGACACACTTCATTCCGTCAACAGCAAGGATCCCAAGTCTCTTTCTTTATTTTGGTCCAAGTAAAGAGCAGCAAAATAAGCATGTATGTGTGTTCGATTAGGGATTCTTCACAGGAAAGGGATCTTTTCTGGATCCCTTCTACCAAGTCCACCAAGTCCACCAATCTAAGCCCTTGAGATTTGATTCAACGGCTAAAGTTGTTATAACTTTTAAAGGGGCTTCCTGTTTGTAGTTGTTGGATCAAATTTCAAGGGTCTGGATTTGTGTTTCCTTCTTCACAAGTAAACAACACCAATAACAAAGTCTTATCTCATTAAGTGGGGTCAGTTATAGGAATTCTTTATATGTAAAGAGTAAAAACAAACAAATCACCCATTTCACAAAAAGACAATAATTTCACTCAAAACTCACACGAAGAAAGGAAGTAAAAATAGAAGGAAGGATCTAACAAGAGATTATAAATTAGCACAAATAAGGAAGTAAAAAAAAATCACTAATCCAAAAATAGAATGATTAAAAATTGGCTTTGACAATTGGGGAATAATAAATTTACTTGAACACTCAAAAAAGCTAGATTGATTTTAAGAAAACAACTCACCAAAAGAACCTATGTTGGAAAATACAATGAAACAAAAACAAAAATGGAGTGTTTGTAGCAGAGGCAGAGGATGATACGGTGCCGATGGGTAAATGCTGAGGGTGGATGGAGTAACAAATTTGGAACAACCCTAATCTCCTTCTCAGAACGTGGATCATACATGGAGACGGCAGTTTTCATCGTCAAATCCTTGCAACTTCAGTTTGTTTGATAGTTGGAGAGTGTGCAGATATCGGAATTCTTAGTGAAATTTATATATTATGTGTGGAATCCTGATGTAAGGGGTCACATTCATCGATGAAATTTAGGATGAATCTTTGAGGGTGGGTGTGATCAGTGGCGAAGCCAGGATTTGTCGAGGGGAGGGGTGAAATTCAAAAGAGTGCAAGATTCAATCGAAACGGTTGCTTTCACATTAGAGAGTGCAAAATTTTGAGTCAATATTGATAACAGAAAACAGTCTCTTCACCAAAACGGTTGTAAGCTGTAATATCAAAGTCATGTAAGAAGCTTAAATTGGTTAGGATTAGATTCTAAAAAACGTTAGGCGCTAGTTAGGCAGCGGACTGGGGCTTAGCAGCTAGGCACCTAGGCGAGATTTAGGCAGGAGCGTAGATGGATTTAAATAGATTTCTTTTATCGTAAAACAAGCATTAAACAATATTTACATTATTTTTTAAAAATTAATACAATATTTAAAAATAATGTGAGAGTTTAAGATAAATAATCTTAAAAAGAAGGGAAAAATACATACAAGAATAATAAAAAAAGAAGAGAGAAATGGGTTAACAAACCCCAAAAAAAGGTAGGGTCAGAATAGAAAAAAAAGAGGATAGTATTTGAATACTAACAAGTAAGTATTCAATTTACTCACAATAACAGGTAGCCTAATAACATTATAACACTTGTTTGTTTAATATTTCCCAAGGATAATACTTGAATACTAAACAGTGAGTACCCAATTTCACTGAATTCTTATGTGGAGGAACCATTTTACAACACCTGTCCTTTAAAGTTTCTCCAAGCACTCTGCTATTGTTGTAACCAAACATGCGACTGTTCTTTTAAACATGTGATCAAACACACTTGGTCTTCATTCTCCAACTCCAACAAGTCTGTCAAATACTTCCATCCTAGGGTTTCTTCTTCAGCCCCAAACCTCTTTTCTCCGGAGACCCACTTCCAGTCCTCTCTTATATGGAGACACCTCCAGTCTTTTTCCCCATTTATTTATTTTTTCAAAATCATTAACTGTAAAGATTATTAATAAAAAAAGCCAAAGATCAATTTTTGAAATCATCAAAATCCAAGCTTCATAATCACCGTATTCATTGTCTTGGATGAGGGGATTGGGATGAGGTCGATGGAGAAAAGAGGGATTCAGCGTGAGGTCGTCCTGGGAAGAGAGAGATTGGGATGAGGTCGACGGAGGAGAGAGATTGATGGGAAAATCTGGGTTGGATTTGACGTTGTGGGAGGTAGGAAGAAGGAATGGGTATGTGATTGAAGGAGCAAAGTTCGACAGAAGTGAGAGGGACGGGATGAGCTCTGCGACTTGGGCTTAAAGGAGAAATTGGTTGTTTGGTTATAGGTGCAAGGTTATAGTTCCTTGTTTGGTTATAGGTTTAAAGGCTTTAGTAAATTACACGTGGCTATATGTAATTAGACCACATAGCAATGTCATTATACTGGGTCTTCATAACCAAACACCTCCCTTCTCCTACCATTACCCCTGCCATGGCAAATCTGCAAACTCAGAAGCCCTTCATCGATCTCATCGCAGCCTTCTCCTCCAATCTCCCTCCTCCGTCGAATCCACCCAACCTTCTCCCTCATCGCCCTTCCTCTAAAAATCCGACGCCTTCTCCTGCAAAACCCGACCGAACCAGCACCTGACTGACCCTCGATTTCGACGAGAGCGGAGGGACTGAACTAGAGCTCCTAGGCATGTTTTCCGGCGAAGGGAGTGGCGGCCGCCACTCCTCGCCCTCACGTCGCTTCGCCACTGGGTGTGATTCATCCAACCAATAAAAAGAATCTTTCCTAAGAGTGCGTAAACAGTATCCCTCACGTAAGCATCTCCCATCAGTGTTGTGTTTCATTTTACCATGTTACACCTATTATAAGTAGTTAGTTTTGTGCTACCCCTTTTAGTAAATGAGGACATTCTTGACATTTTGAATGTTTCATCATTTTGTTGCTCTCACTTTATAGATATCGATATAGATATAGATAACCTCCTTGCTTAGCCACAATTCACGACATCAGCCACAACAACCACCCCACCTCACCAGCGCCAAGACTCTTTTTTCTCCTACACCAGATTAGGTATCATGGTCGTCGTTGGCGGGAATGCACATTGATTTCTTTTATTTTAGTAATTAATGGTCAATGAATAAAGTTGAACCATAGTAAAGGAATCTAATCAAACTGAATCAGAGTGGACAAATTAAACCAGTCGTACTAAATCGGAGTCGATGAATCGAATTGTCTCCGATGCAAATAGTCGACAATTGGAATCCAATTGAATATAAATGTTCCTTTTTCTGTTGACGAGGTTGGAGAGACATAGGAGAGAGTGAAGGCTTGTCGGCGGCGGCGACGAGAAAAGTGGTTGTTGCGACTGATTTGGTGGTGGAGAGCTTTGGAGTTTGGAGTTTGTTTATTTGTTTTTTAACACAAAAACAATATTAAGTATTGATTAAGTGAACGACATGTGTAGAAATAATATTATGGAAGACATAAAGAAAACAATTTGTTGAGGGGTAGCAAATCCGTGGCCTTAGAATGTTACGAATCTTTAAAAATTGCCTAAAGAGTTTTTAATGGAAAGACCATTTGTGATGTGTTTGATCAATCTCATGGACCATTTCTATTGATTTTCAATGTCAAAGACCAAAATGATGTGCTTGATCAATGTGAGGGACCATTTGTGATAAAAACCCTCTCCATATATGAGAGAAGAATAATGATTTAGTCACATCAGAGATATTGATGTGCCATATAAGAACAAACATTAGAATGTTTGAATCTATCTGAATAATGCATCATAATAAACAGAACAAATGTAATCACTATATCGCGAGTCAGATGAAGAGAGAGACATCTCCATATATGAGAGAAGAATAATGATTTAATCACGTCATAGATATTGGTGTGCCATATAAGAACAAACATTAAAATGTTTTAATCTATCTAAATAATGCAGCATAATAAACAGAACGAATACAATTACTATATCGCGAGTCAGATGAGGAGAGAGACATCTCCATATATGAGGGAAGAATAATGATTTAATCACGTCATAGAAATTGGTAAATTTATCTAAATCATACATATGCATCAACTACTAATGACTATATACTTGTGATCAGAATATTTTAGGTGGAAAGAGATGAATTATTACTATTTTGCACCTTTTGGTGATGGGAATTATTATTTTCGGTCTACATGGATTATCTTCTGAAGCTATGAAATGGAATTGGATCCCATCCAGATCCACTAGGATCTCCAAATCTTAACCGTTCATCGTATATCGTGCTAAGAAATTATTTGATTTTTTATTTATATAAAATTAAACACAAATAGTATCAAACAAAAATTAGCTGCATGATTTACGATGAATGGCTAGGATGTGTGGAACCCTAGGATCCCCACAAAGTGGATCTGGAGAGGATCCCTTTCCCTATAAAATGATAGCTAAGCTTTCTTGGCTAATGGCAAAAATTTAAATTGGAGTCTTTTTCGATAATTATTATTTTCTAATGAAAAAAAGTAAATATTTCTATTTCACAGTTTTGGCTATAAAATAGTAGTTTTTTTTTAATTTAATAAGAAGCATATTTTACTTTTACTAAATATTTTTTTTTATTGCCTAATTTAAAATTAAACTCACTTTTTGAAAATGAAAAAAAAAAAAAAAAACCAAATAGGGTCTTTATCCAACTTTACATTGAAAATAACTATAGGAAAGAAAAAATGTTTAATGACTGTCATTTAGCTTCTCTGGACGGAAAATTGGACGGAATGTGAATGAACATGATGGTAGGGTTTTTAGGGAATTTGACACTTTATATACAATAGTTTAGAAAGAAAATTAGCTAAAAGTTTAAAGAGCATATTGGCAGTAAGTGTCACATCCCGTCCGGGCCCCCACCACATCCCGGGCTCGACTCCGCCGCAGCACGATATTGTCCGCTCTGGGCCCCGACCACGCCCTCACGATTTTGTTTCTGGGAACTCACACGAGCAGAACTTCCCAGTGGGTCACCCATCCTGTGAATGCTCTGGCCCATTCTCGCTTAACTTCGGAGTTCCTATGGAACCCGAAGCCAGTGAGCTCCCAAAAGGCCTCATGCTAGGTAGAGATGGGAATATACATATAAGGCTTACAGGATGTACACCTCTGGGCGATAGGTTTGTCTTCTTAGTGTATCCTTGTAGTACTCATCGCTACGGACGCGTGGGCGCAAACGGTTCGTGATTTGGAGCTATAACGAAGGACATATTAACGTTTGAAGTTTGAGGCATTTTAGTAATTTTATTATTTTTAGAAAAATATGGAAATTTTCTTATGAAATCTGGTGTGCCACATGGGTGGCCCAGATTTAATGGAAAGGAAAATAGATGGTTGGGATGAATAGGAAAGAAAATAAAGGAGGGGGCGGAACGCCCAATTGGAAGGGGAGAGATGAAAAAGTGGCCAATGAGAGACAAGAGAAAGGAGAGAAAAGAGAGGAAGAGAAGAAGGGAACCGGCCGGGTTCACCATAACCCGTGACTCGACCCGACTTCATCTTCCAACTCCGTCCACCTTTGACAGCGAGGTTGGTGTCAAAATGACCCTTACCTCGAGACCAATCGTTCCTTTCCCCATTTTCCTTCGAAAACTTGAAGAAATCTAGGAAATTTCGAGAGAAAAACTGTACGAGTGTAGGCACGGGTTTGGCTTCGATTCTCCCTAATCTGAAGCTAACTCCGTCCATCACCACCACCAATACACTCCCTTATAACCCAGGAACAAAGGCCAAGTAGTGGTGGAGGCGTTGGAATAAGTTTGGAGGTCGGATAGAGCACACCCAAAACCTAGGTTTCCGTATGATTTTAGCAAAATTGAAGCTTTTCCAGGCCAAATTGGCCTTGGTCACAGGTATGAAAGTTACTCTACTCATTGAGATCTTCATTTCTGCAAAATTTGGTAATTTTTGGAGATAGTTGATTTTTCCGGCGAGTCGAGGCGGCCGACCGCCACCCACGGCGGCGAGTGGCCAGTGGGCCGTCAATATTATTTTTAGGCTATGTTTGACGTCTTAAGTTCAGTTTTGATAATCGAATGACATAGATTGAGCAATTGAACCTAAATTCATTACGATACGTGGATAGGCGGAAATATGAATCGACGATCCGACTGTTGGATCATCACCAAACTTTGATACGTTGTATTACGTAATATTTGAGGATCATAGGAACTTACGGATTGGGAATCCGATGTACGGATCTTCCCGAATTGGATTTGGAAGTTCATAAAATAAAATGTTAACCGCCACTTGGTTTTGGCAATTGGCGAAGATCCGACCGTTGGATCGTATCGAAATTTTAGTATGTTATTTTAGAAGTATAATGTGGATCTCTGGAAGTTACGGATTGGAAATCTGAGATGCAGATCTTCCGAATCAAGTTATGTAGGGTTGTGACCTTACCGTCGAACTTTGATCGACAGATGACTTTTGGTCAATGAATCTTAAACCATTCTAAAATGTCCCGAAGGATATGTTATGTGTGAGTTACGTATTCTATTGATAAGGGTTCTGAGATTTGGTCCGATAATTGGTCACAGGCACCGATCGTTGGGGACGCCTCATGCTCGTGTTAGGGAATCGTAGCGCGGCTTCCAGGTGAGTGGGCTCTTTGGTTTCCAGTATATATATGTTTTTCCCAGAAAACTTAATTCAATAATTTTATACTTCAGAATTGCTGTGTTAAATGTTTTATGCTTAGAATATGCATTTATTGCTTATGCATTTTTGTATCGGTGTTGCGGACGCCCAGGTAAGTTCTAGGTAAGGTTATATAGGGTTAATGGTAAGATGTACTGTTGTGGTGATACTTAGTGACATTTAGAGCTCATATATCGGTGGTTCCGACATAATATTATCGTACAGACCACTATCAGTGGTTCCGACATAATATTGTCGTACAGACCACAATTGATGGTTCCGATATAATATTGTCGTACACATAGTCTTGTCATACAGACCACTATTGGTGGTTCCGACTCCTATGCAGGCATAAGTGATGAACTATAGATTCAGCCGTATAGGCCACTAGATGTGGATCCGGATGACATATTATTATTCATTGTTTACTTCATCTGGTCGACTTGATCGTTTATGTGGTATCTTGCAATATATATATATATATATATGTTGGGTTTTTTACATTATGGAAATCAGCTTGATATATATTTGTGCATATTCTATTTTCTGGGAAATTATGCAGGTTTTACAGCGAGGGGTTAAATCTAATTTTGGAAAAAGAAATGTTTTCTAAAAGCTTTGTTTTCGCCCACTCACATTTTCTTTTTTTGCGCCCCTCCAGGTTTAAACTGCTAAAGGTTCGCATCGACGAGGATTCGTGGCATATTCCAGTTTAGGTGGCTGCCTCTGAGGGTATGATTCTTACCCACACTACTGTACTTTACTTATGCTCTAACATCGCGTGTGAAATGGGCTCAATCCCACTCACTGCGCACTTCTACCTTAGACACTCTAGGTTTAAATTTATTCACATTTTCCACATCACCATCCTTTTTGGCTTCGTCACCTTCCAGGTGTCGGCCAGCACAGCTAGATTTGGAGTCCTAGTGGATATTCCGGGTCGGGGTGTGTCAGTAAGATACCAGGAGAAAAAATGGCGAAATTAATCTTTTTGTTTTGTTTTTGGTATATGGTTGAGAGAACAATAAAAGAGAACATGTCGCCAAAAAAAAAAAAAAACTTGGGAAATTGGATAAAAATGATCGGAGAACGAATATTGATTTGCCAATATGATCAAACGGAATTGTTGAGACGATCGTTTTAGCACTTGAAATGTTCGAGTTACCCTTCGCATATAACCTCCTTATAACGACTTGATCAAGTCAAACGACTCTTTAATTTGGTCACTCCATTGCAGCTCTCTCTCCTTCCGTAGCAAGATTCGAAACCCTTTGAAATCGGTAGAGTCATAGACGTTGGGCTGCAATCATTACTAGTTGGTTGTTACTAGTAATGCACAATTGTGAACTAAATAAAGAGAGGAGGACATATATACTAAGGACCAGAACAAGAGTCCTTATAAAACAATCTGATGACCAGAATAAATTGGAAGATTGAAACAAACTCCATCAAATTTGAGAATAGCATATTTCGTATCTAGGAGCGAATTTGAAAGGACCGACTGTGAAATTGGGAGAGCTTAAATCTAAGCATGGCTCATAACAAGCCATCACAATGAACTGTTGGAAACAAAACAGAAAATATGATTTATTGATAATAGTATTTAGGAAATTACAAACTACTAATAATAATAATAAGGACAAGGCAAATGAAAATGAAAGACAATATATTGAATGAGCAAGAATTTACTAACAGATGGATGATAGAGGCTTGCAAGGTTGCAATGTCCTTATAGACAGAAATTTGGCCTCTACACTTGTGCAGTAGTTCTTGTAGGCTTCTGTCACCAGGATTCAACTATCACAATCAAATTCCTTGCACTAGGAATTTGATTCTATTGAACGTACTGAGTGTTTCTCTCCAAAATATTAATATTATATGAAAATTAAGTTGTGGAAAAAGTTCTTTTTTTTCTGAATGGAATGAGTTGGTGATTTTATAGACTTGTTCACGCCTTTTGGACGAGAACGAACAACTGCCTTTTGCAGTTGTGTCGCTTGAATGATAACTGACCATTTCAGTTACAAAGTTTGTTTTGAATTCAAACTTCATAGTTATCTAAATATCTATATAAATATATATACATATATAAGATTTAGATTAATTTTGAGATCGCCAAGGCCCCGAGCCCTTATCTTAATTGCTCTGATTATGGGCTGCATCCCAATTCATACCAATCTCTTTTAGTCTATACTTAATTCAATATGCTAAGTCTAATAGTGTAAGACTTATAATTTGAATTTGCATAACCAATCCACCAATGCGGATTAAAATAAACTCATGGTCATTTTTCCATTCAAAACTCCAACAATACCCCACATTTTGAATTGAAATATGAATGCAAGTTTGTTTAAAAATATAGATACATTTATAACGATAGCGGAGAGAGTTCGTCGAAACGATATGCATCAGGATAGGTGTCTTTTGGACTTGAACCTTCCTTAGTGAAAACTTATCGAGCTTACATAGTGACGCAGTGAATATTACATCTTGAACTGTTCACCATTTTTAGTAAACTAAAACAATAAGCTTCACACACATCAATTCTTAACACTTGTTCAGTTCTTACGGTTGTGTTCATTTTGGTCTTGAACAAATCCCGGATTCATGGGAGCTTTAGAGAAATTAAGCCATTTCATTCTCATAAATGCGACCCCACATTTACTCCCATATAGGTAATACTAATTAAGAGTACTTTGCCTATACTCCTCTTGTAAATAAGATATTAGTATTATTAAATATGATTATCCTAACACTCCAGCAAACAATACACAAAATCACCTTAGGAATGAAGTACGGTGTATTCATTAGTTTGAATTATATCCAACTAGTTTGCCTATTGAACCTAGTCCATGGTATTTCCAATTATCTAGGTTAGGTTTCCGTCAGACTAATTCATTCAATTGGCTTTAGCCCCATTCCCCTCGATGAATATTTTACTTGCTCTCTTGGCACACCTTTGGTAAACGGATCCGCTATATTTTCTTTCGATTTAACATAATCAATGGAAATGATTCCATCTGAGAGCAATTTCTTAACACTATTGTGCCTGCGTCTTATATGTCGCGACTTTCCATTATACACTTTATTCTTAGCTTTTGCAATGGCAGCCATGCAGTCACAATGAACGCATATAGCCGTTACGGGTTTAGGCCATATGGGTATATCTTCTAAAAAATTTCAAAGCCATTCTGCTTCTTCAGCAGCTATCTCTAAAGCAATGAATTCTGATTCCATAGTGGAACGCGCAATTAATGTTTGTTTAGAGGATTTCCAAGATACTGCTCCTCCTCCCATTGTGAAGACATATCCTCCAGTTGATTTGGATTCTGTACTAGCAGAAATCCAATTTGCATCAGTATAGCCTTTTAACACAGGTGGGTATTTTACATAATGTAAACCAAAATTAATAGTACCCTTTAAATAACGTAGCACTCTCACTAGTGCATCCCAATGCATTAGTCCAAGATTACTTGTGTATCGACTAAGCCTGCTTATAGCGTATGCTATATCAGGTCTTGTATTATTCATCACATACATTAAACTCCCGATTACTCGAGAGTATTCTAATTGTGACACACACTCTCCATCATTCCTTTTTAAATTACAATTGGAGTCAAATGGAGTAGCTACTGAACTATTCTCAAATTGTCCAAACCTTTTTAGAACTTTCTCTATATAGTGGGATTGAGAAAGTGCATAACCATCAGCATTTCTAATAATTTTAATTCCAAGTATGATATCTGCAATGCCCAGGTCTTTCATGTCGAAACATGAATGTAACATTTTCTTAGTTGAGTTGATGACATTTTTATTCGATCCAACTATAAGCATATCGTCCACGTACAGGCACACAATGACACATGAATTTGTATTTCCTTTGTAGTAAACACATTTATCACATTCATTTATTTTAAATCCGTGTGTCAACATTGTATGATCGAATTTTTCATGCCATTGCTTAGGTGCTTGTTTAAGTCCGTAAAAAGACTAAACAAGTCTACAAACTTTGGTTTCTTGACCCTTTATAACAAACCCTTCAGGTTGTTCCATGTATATTTCTTCATCTAATTCATCGTTTAAAAATGCAGTTTTGACATCCATTTGATGGATTTCCATATCATGCACCGCTGCTATTGCGATCAACATCCGTATAGATGTGATTCTTGACACTGGTGAATATGTATCAAAATAGTCCAAGCCTTGTTTTTGTCGGTACCCTTTGGCAACTAACCGTGCTTTGTATTTGTCAACGGTACCATCAGGTTTTAGTTTCTTTTTAAATATCCATTTATAACCAATCGGTTTACTTCCAGGAGGTAAGTCTACCAATTCCCATGTGTTATTTTCTAAAATGGATTCAACTTCACTTTTAATTGCTTCTTTCCAGCAAGAAGCCTCTTGACTAGCCATGGCTTCTTTATATGTTTGAGGTTCATCCTCAGTTAGTAAGGTCATGAAATCAGGACCAAAATCTTTTGGTGTTTTCGTCCTTTTGCTTCTTCTTGGTTCTAGTGTTTCCGCTGGAACACTTGATGAAGAAGTCTCTCCATGGTCAATTGTTCTCTTTTTATTGGAACTTGAAACTTTGTCTTTATAAGGAAAGATGCCCTCAAAGAACTCAACATCAACAGATTCCAATATTGTGTTATTATGAATATCAGAGATTTCAGAATTATAAACTAAAAAACGAAAAGCTGCACTATTTGAAGCTAATCCTATAAAAACGCAATCTATGGTTTTAGGTCCAAGTTTAATCCGTTTCGGCAAAGGAACTTGCACTTTGGCAAGACAACCCCACACTTTTAGTGTTTTATATGTTGGCAGCCTTCCTTTCCAAATTTCATACGGAGACTTATAAGTTTTCTTATGTGGGATTCGATTTAAAATTATATTCGCAGTAAGCAATGCTTCACCCCACAAATTATGGGGAAGTCCATAACTATTCAACATAGAATTTATCATGTCCTTGAACGTTCGATTTTTTCGTTCCGCAACACCATTTTGTTGTGGTGTATATGGTGCAGTGGTTTGATGTATAATCCCATTCTTTGCACAAAATTCTACAAAAGCCGAAGATTCATATTCTCCCCCTCTATCGGAACGAAGAATTTTAATCTTCTTGTTAACTTCGTTTTCAACTTCTACCTTATATATTTTAAACATATCTAAGGCTTCATCTTTACTGCGAATTAGATGTACATAACAAAACTTACTGCAATCATCGATGAACGTTATGTAATAGCATTTCCCACCTCTAGTTGGCATTGATCTAAAATCACATAGATCAGTGTGAATAAGTCCTAGCAATTCGTTGGACTTTTTTGGAACACTTTTGAAAGTTTGTCTTGCAAACTTTGATTCCACACACACTTCACACTTATAATTTTTTATTGAATCAAATTTTGGTATGAGACCTAAATTTGCCATTCTATGCAGTGAACGATAATTAATATGTCCTAATCTAGCATGCCAAATATTGAAAGAGTCAACAATATAAACGGAAGCATTATTCTTATTCATATTATTAGTAGCAGCAATTACATTGAGTTTGAACATCCCATTAGCAAGATATCCCTTTCCCACAAACATTCCCCCCTTAGTGAGAACAAATTTGTCGGACTCGAATACAAGCTTAAATCCTTTGTTGCTTAACAGAGGTCCTGACACCAAGTTTTTTCGAATATTTGGAATGTGCAGTACATCCAGGAGGGTCAATTCTTTGCCCGAGGTAAATTTCAGAATCACATTTCCTTTTCCTGCGATCACAGAGGCTGAGGCATTTCCCATGAACAAATTTCCTCCATTGTTGAGTTGTTGATATGTGGTGAATAGATTTATGTCTCCACACACATGTTTGGTGGCTCCAGTATCAATCCACCACTCTTCTACATCAGCCACTAAGTTAATCTCAGACACAACAGTAGCAAGATTTTCCTCTGCCATGTTTGCTTGATTGTTGTTGCCGTTCAAGTTTGCAGCAACATGTTGATCCTTCTTATGGCGGCACACTTCTGCTTTATGACCAGGTTTACCACAGACCCAACAACATCCTTTGATACGTTGATTCTTGAAGCTTTTGCCTTTTGGACCAAGAAAGATACCATTCTTTGTGATTCCTCCCGTGTTCTTTTTCTTAGGATGAGAGAACTTTTTCTTTGAAGTTTGTGTTTCAATAACATGAGCCTTGACTTCCACAGATGAAGCCCCACCAATCTTCTCACTTTTCCTGTTATCTTCTTCAATACGAAGCCTCACAACCAATTCCTCCATGGTCATCTCTTTACGCTTGTGTTTCAGATAGCTTTTGAAGTCCTTCCATCCATGTGGCAATTTTTCTATAACAGCAGCCACTTGGAAATTATCACTTATATTCATGCCTTCAGAGTGAATGTCATGAATTATGATTTGAAGGTCTTCAACTTGTTTGGCCACTGGTTTGGAATCAGTCATTTTGAAATCCAGAAATTTTCCAACAACGAACTTCTTGGATCCCGCATCCTTCGTTTTGTATTTCTTTTCCAATGACAACCATAAGTCTTTGGCCGTCTTGCAGGATACATACACATCATAAAGTGTGTCATCCAGTCCATTGAGAATGTAATTTCTGCAGAGAAATTCACTATGATTCCAAGCATCAATGGCATTCATAGTGTCTTTGTCGACTGGGAATTCTTTTGGCTGAGGAGCCTCTTCCTTTACAACGTGTGCAAGATTCAATGTTGTTAAATAAAACAACATCTTTTGTTGCCAACGTTTGAAGTCTCCTCCTTTAAATTTTTCTGGTTTCTCAGCGAGTGGGTTCTTGGTGCCACTCATATTGACTGATTGCTCCATAACAACCAATAAATTTTCTGTCTATAAGATTGTTGGAAACAAAACAGAAAATATGATTTATTGATAATAGTATTTAGGAAATTACAAACTACTAATAATAATAATAAGGACAAGGCAAATGAAAATGAAAGACAATATATTGAATGAGCAAGAATTTACCAACAGATGGATGATAGAGGCTTGCAAGGTTGCAATGTCCTTATAGACAGAAATTTGGCCTCTACACTTGTGCAGTAGTTCTTGTAGGTTTCTGTCATCAGGATTCAACTATCACAATCAAATTCCTTGCACTAGGAATTTGATTCTATCGAACGTACTGAGTGTTTCTCTCCAAAATATTAATATTATATGAAAATTAAGTTGTGGAAAAAGTTCTTTTTTTTTCTGAATGGAATGAATTGGTGATTTTATAGACTTGTTCACGCCTTTTGGACGAGAACGAACAACTGCCTTTTGCAGTTGTGTCGCTTGAATGATAACTGACCATTTCAGTTACAAAGTTTGTTTTGAATTCAAACTTCATAGTTATCTAAATATCTATATAAATATATATACATATATAAGAATTAGATTAATTTTGAGATCGCCAAGGCCCCGAGCCCTTATCTTAATTGCTCTGATTATGGGCTGCATCCCAATTCATACCAATCTCTTTTAGTCTATACTTAATTCAATATGCTAAGTCTAATAGTGTAAGACTTATAATTTGAATTTGCATAACCAATCCACCAATGCGGATTAAAATAAACTCATGGTCATTTTTCCATTCAAAACTCCAACATGAACTAGTTATTCAAGTGACAAGAAGGGCCTTATTATTCCCTAAATCCTTCATTTTTCAACAATTGTGTAATGAATGATGCATAGGTTTAGTTTAGGGAAAAGACATAGGAGAACCCTTATCTTGAGCTTTCACTATAAAAAAACACCCTTTCCAGACGAAAGGGTTTTGTTGGACAAAATAAGACTTTCGTCGCCTAAATCTTCACTCGACAAAAATTTGTCGGAAAAATTTTGGTCGAGTAAAGATCATCTCACAAACGTTTGCTCAACGTATTTTTGAATTTCGTATGGCAAATAACATTTATCTGAAGAAAAAATTCGTCAGCAAAATGCCCCAACCAACTTAGACCGAAGACCAAAACTTGCCGAGGATAGTATTTCGTCAGGTAAGTAATTGAAAGAAAAAAAATACATGCTCGATGAAAGTATACATCGGCCAAACGTTTAATTTAAAAAAAATTTATATATGTATATGTAAATAAATTAGTTTTAAATTATATGTACTTTAAATAAATAAATTAGTTTTAATTAATTTTAATTTCAAAAGGAATCATAATATTAAAAAAATTACTTAATTATATTAAAACTAAAATATTGGTACAAATGTATATGTAAAATATCCTAAAGTAACTACTCCTAGGGTGGTGGCTGAAGGTCGTTTGGAAGATAAGGGAGGTGAATGCCAAAGGCTGCCATTCCTTGCGTCATCACAACATTGTACCACATAAACTCCTCCTCCCGTTGGTGTGCAACTTTTTCCCGAGCTTGTTCGCGCTGATGCATGGCCTCTAACTCTATTTCCACCTGCTGTAGTTTGGAAGACGTCCTACTTGAGAGGTAGATGAAGAAGATCATATGACATCTGATCCGCTCCTACGGCCATGAAGCTCTCGGCCTTTCCATTCCCCAACCCCGCCCATTAGCAATTGTAGGAGACATCTAGATGTGGTGTTAGCTACACCATTGGCGTGTCAAGTTGTTGCTGGAAAAGGTTGGCAAAATACTTGTCCTTCTTTTGCGACATAGAAGCCTACAAAAAAAAGGAAATCAATTAAAATTAGGATTAAATACCTAAAACCCCCTAACCTTTTAGTGTCATTCCAAATTGGTCTAAACCTTTTTAACATTTCAAACAAGTACCCAACCTATTGAAATGTCACATTCGCTAAGCCTAATTAAACTTCTATTGAATTCACTAGGGCTTACTTTGCCTTTAACATCAATAGAAGGTCATGGTATGACCTCTACCAAGTAATGGCCACCACCACCCCCTTTTAGTCATCACCTTAAAACCTAACGCACAACCATCTGCACCATTTACAAAGAAGAAATAGCTGAAAATCAGTAAATGAGGAAATCACGAGCATAAACAAGCTCCTTGAACCCCTATATGAATTCTTAACCCTATTATTTGTTAGGAGATTTTCCAATCTTCATTTTTGTTTTTCATAATTCATGAATTTATTTATATTTTTCATCTTCATGTCTTTTTTGAAGTTATTTTTATTATTATTTTAGTGTCCAAGTAAGCAAATAAGTGGGACCCATTGTTGCCACATGTAAATTTAGTAGAAAAAGTAATTTGGCCTTAACAGATGTGACATTTTCAATAGGTTAGGTACTTATTTGAAATATTTAAAAAAGTTAGAGACTAATTTGAAATGACATTGAAATGCTAGAGCGCTTTAGGAACTTTATCGTTAAAATTATCAATCATAATTTTAAAACATTGAATTGTAATGAAACTTGAAATTAAAATTTGAATGGAATACTTACATAAATGTCGTCAGCCACTTGGTTGTTGTAATTGGCATGTGTGGCATGTGTATCACCCAAGTGTCGACTTCTGCGAAAAGCGAACCCTTCTCACGCAATTCTTGGACTTGAAAAGTGAGGGATCGAGAACCAAAGTGATGGAGATACTGCTTCGCTTCCCATACCCTTATTTGCCTTCAATTACCGTTGAGAATAAAAAAATTTAAAAAAAAAATTAAAATAGAAATGAAATTTAAAACAACTTACCATAAATTGCGGACTCTGAAATGGCTGTAGAGCTAGTGCCACTCGTCTTTCATTTCCCCAAACTCTAGGGGTGGATCGGTCAGAGCATCAGCAAGAAATGCACTAGTTTGGTAATATTTGAGTAGCTCGCACTTCCACTCCTAGTACTACTTAGACCACACCTGGTTTGTGTACTTGGACATACCCAACACTTCCATGTCAATCTCGAAGTTGACCTGAAATAGACAAAAGAAACAAGTGTATTAGTTTAAGAATACACTAAATAAGTTTAAGTATAACAATAATAATAATAAAAAAAAAAAAAAAAAACACACACACACACACTTACCCATGTCTATTTCTTCATTGCCTTCTGCACCTCGGGGCCGAGCTTCCTCCATGTAGGGGGAGCATAGGGCACTTGGTGCAGATGATGGCTCCTATGTTGTGAGCCTGTTGTGAGTATCACGTTTAAGAATGGGAAAAATAAAATAATCTCAAAATATCGAAAAAAATAGCCAAAATAAATCACACCAAGAATTAACGTGGTTCGGCTATATGTGCCTACGTTTACGAGAGAAAAACAACAATCTTTCACTATATCAACAATGAGTACATCAAATAATCTTGCCAACTCTGTAGAATTAAGACTTGACGAAAAACCTGAAAGAACAAGAACAATAAATACTCTTATCTCTTTTCTTTTCTCTCGTAGACACTTTTTCCTTACAATATTCTCTCACACTAATCCCTTGACTGTTATACATAATATTGTTTTGCTCCAAATTCAAAACTAGTGCAATAGCCCGTTTATATAGAGATAATGAAGGTGTTCTTCAGTAAGAATTACTAATCCTAATTGGAATCTATTATGAATCCTTCTCCAATTGAGAAAACAATTTAAATTCAGTAAACAAAAACAATTTAAATTCAGTAAACAAACTTCAATTTGGTAAACAAACTTTAATTGGGTAAACAACTTCAATTAGGAAACCCCTCCAATTGGGAAAACCACTAAATCTTCTAAATGTATAATTCCTAATCGACTTAAGACAACGCATCATGGGCTGGAGAACCGGAACAAAGCCAACATGTTGTTGACTTTGAGGTTCACCCACCAATGTCATGGGTCGTAAATGATCACGATCTTGGCTTGCGTTATGCGGTGATTTTGTTTGAGGACAAGCTTCTACAGATTCCCCGCGCTTTTATCTTCTTCCTACCACTGGCTAGGAGTTCTCCGTTTCCCTTAGGGGGCATTGCCCCCGAATCGGCATCACCTCCACATCGTCATAAGTGGGTGTTGGGGCTAGAATAGAGCCGGGCCGTTTTCGGCTATGAATACCGTAGGCAGATTGGGGATCCCAGATTGATGAAGCTAATGGAGTAGACTCGGTCGCCAACTCGGTTGTGGTTGCCTGGGTACCGCTAGTCCCCGCTAGTGGAATATCCACCTTCTCTAGCAAGAGGTAAAGCGGCGTCTATTGGTGATCAACCGCAATGACATCTGTAGAATAGAATCACAATAAAGAAATACTAATTTACAAAAATTGACTTAATTCTAATAAATTGCAGTAATTTCTAAATATTTGATTGAAGGACATTATTTCAAAAAATACATGCAAAATTACAAAACATTTTAATATTCCCTCTTACTTTACAAATTTCTAATATTGCAAAGTACAGATATCCTACAATTTTTTAGTATTTCCTTCTAATTTCTAATATTTTCTAAAAATTTAAAAATTTCAAATATTTCCTACAAATTACAAATTATAAAACCCCGTATTTTTGTAATATTTTTTTAAACCTAGATATTCTTACCACCATAATTATGTATGTAACCAAATAGAATTACATTCGTTTAACTGGTGGAATAGGATTCATGATAAGTTTGTCAAGGTGGCTGGCTGGTATTCTTACCAATCCAAGTGGCCAATTGTGAGAAGACGCAAGTGCTTAGTGAGCACTCTACATAGTGGCTGTAAAGCTATTTAGGTGGACGTGTCTTATACTTTTTCCATGCAATTGACACCTCTTACATCAACTAGGTGGGTAAGCCAATAGGTGTTGTCACACCGTCCAATCAATTAATTGGTAGCCGCCTCTTTTCCCCACAAATATGGACTTCATTCCCTTGGTTTACCAACTGGTGCGCGGGTTGGACGGCGTAGTGAGATATATGGTTACCTCCTAGGCATGCATGTTAAGCCCTTGCAGAGAAAGAAATTATGAGAGTTTGACATGCGAGTGCATGCAAACATGTTCTGTACTTATGCTGTATATATAGGTTTAGTTCTTATATTTATATACCCAGAGAGAGAGCGAGCTAGGGTTTGAGGTTTGTGGAGATGTTAATTAGGTTATCTTGTCAAAACTCGGATTATCTAGGTGAGTGGTTTATGTAATGTGTTTAAAATTTTCGATGAATGAAAACCACGAACTATAGTGGGATTTATTCTATTTACAAATCTCGATATATTTTCAAGTCAAGTATGTTTTTATTTCATGTAAATGTTTATAATAGATATATCCAATCTATGTGGAATTACTTGAGATTGTTCATGGAGCATGAGAACTTTAGTGATGGGTTATCCAAGGGATAATGTAATGCACATGGGGACATTAGGGCAGAATGACCTATTTAAGGGTCACATGGTGAGCTACATGTTATGAAGGATAATTAACATGTGAAGGGACTATGTGTTATGGCATGATATGTGACAAAGACTTTGATATAATTATACTATGTTATAGTGTGAGTAAAACAGTACGCTTGGCTGCATGGTGTTAGATGAGTTGATGTTGTGTTATAGAAGATATTTAAGTTTTTAATTTATTTTGTACACCCGTAAGGATTTTGTAATTATTTTTGTAAGAGAAGTCTATTTTTTGTTTTTATTTTACTTTTATTCGTGCATCGCGCGCAGGGTCATATTTTCCACCGACCCTGGTCCAGAGCGTGACACAAATGTTATATACGTGCAAATTTCTAATATTTCCTACAAAATTACAAATTTTCAACATTTCCTAGAAAATTCACAAATTTCATAAATTTCACCATTTCCCAAATTTCACCATTTCCTATCAACACATCAAAACCCAAGATTTTACACATGTAACTATATAAATCAAGGAGATGAGCAAAACATACCTTTGGGGCAGAGAGAGCGAGCACATTGAGGGCATCGAGACAGAGCACATAGATATATCAGCAAAGGCGCAAGGAAAAAGAAGAAGGCTCTCGCTCTGATATAAAATGTCATGAAAAATTGCAAAAGTTTTAAAATTCTGACATTTGTATTGTGAGATAATCAATTCGTCGGGCAAAAGTTGCATTGAAATGTCCGCCCAGTTTAATTTTGGGCGAAAATAAATGGTGGAAAAATAGCTCTGCTCAAGGAAATTTATGATATTTCGTCGGGCAAATACTTTAATATAAGGACAGGGGGAAATTTGAAAGTTTGCGCGACGAATTTAGTATTGTTGTCCGACGAACTTTGTAAATTTCATCACGCAAACACCAAAAATTCAAAATTTTTCCTATTATTTTATTTATTTTAAACGGTTAAAAGATCATCCAATTTGATGATCAGGTCAATTCAGCGTGTGATTTTACTTTCAATTAGCATCCTTGCAAAATTCATCAAAATCAGAGGTAAAATAACCGTTAAATCGTGATGATATGTTTTTAACCCTCAAAGGATTTCATCCCGTTATCTAATCCTGAAAGTTTGTTTTAGATGATTTTTGGCTATGCAATCTCGTACTTTACTAAAAGATGGTTGGATTGTTGAAATCAGTTTCGTAAACTGTGTATTCCATCTAAACATTACATTCAACAAAAACTTAGAGTTTATTCTATAATTCTATTAAGTAGAACATAAGATTTGGGGTAACCACTAGGGTAAATATTATAAATTGATGATTGGGTTCATTCATTGTATTTTTCTAGCGTCGAGGAGTGTAGTTGCAAAAAGTCATCAAAATCAGAGCTAAAATAACCGTTAAATGGTGATGATACGTTTCTAACCATCAAAGAATTTTGTCCCATTTTCTAATCCATGAAAGTTTGTTTTAGGTGATTTTTGGTGCATGCAATCTCGTACTATATTAAAAAAAAAGTGTGACGGTTGGATCGTTGAAATTAATTTCGTAGATTGCATATCCCGTCAAAATAATAGATTCAACAAACACTTAAGAGTTTATTCTATACTTCTATTAAGTAGAATGTAAGATTTTGTGGTAACCACTAGTGTAAATACTTTAAATTAATGATCAGTTCATTCATTGTATTCTTCTAGGGTGAAGGAGTCTAGTTGCAAAAAATCATTAAAACGAAGCTCAAATAATCGTGAAATCATGATGATGCGTTTCTAACTATCAAAGGATTTAGTCCCATTACCTAATCTCGAAAACTTGCATTTGGGTTTTTTTTAGCATATGCCATTTTGGAGTATATACCAACTACATTGACTGTTGGATTACTGAAATTAATTTTGCAAACTATTAAAATTATCGAAGGAATTGAATATGAGAAAATGTTCCTCATTTTTGCCCGATGACATATTTCAGTTTGCTCAACAAATTGTAAACTCTAAACCTAAATACTCCTTCGCCCGACGAAACTTGAAAGGTTTGTTGCACAAAAGGTGGCATGATACATGCCATTTT
Source organism: Cotoneaster glaucophyllus (assembly GCA_036320875.1). Taxonomy (NCBI): domain Eukaryota; kingdom Viridiplantae; phylum Streptophyta; class Magnoliopsida; order Rosales; family Rosaceae; genus Cotoneaster; species Cotoneaster glaucophyllus. The sequence continues at coordinate 19,099,369 of CM070068.1, read as the reverse complement.
TTTCCCCTTGGTGCGAAAACTTTGCCGTTTGAAATGTTTTGTCGCCAAAAGAATCAAAATGTTGACAACTTTTGCGCCATTTTATTCTATCTGGCAAAGTAACTTTACCCGACTAAATACTATCTGTTGGGCAAACTTTCATTGATAATTGATAATTTCTGGTAGTGTTTGCATCCTGTTAGCCCCTTACATTATTGATATATCATATGTTTAAAAAGATTTTGAAATCTATACTAGGAAAACTAATGAAAAGGGTTTGAAAACTTTGAGTTTTAACGATAAGGACAAAATAAAGGGTAAAATGAATAGTACCAGGTTTGACTTTTTAGTGTAAAAATATGGTTTTTCGTTAAAGTGAACAGTACCGTGGGCTTTTCGTTAAAACTCCCAAATAAGTTGTATTAGCATATAATTGAGTGCTACTAAATAACCCAAATAGAAAACTATATTGCCACCCCATCGATCTGTTCATAGGTACAACACACTTGTTGCCCTCACTACTAGGAAAAACAACTTGGGCGACGGAAGTAAAACTGTCGCGCAAATGGAAAATCCGTCGTCAGAAACAATGGGCGGCGAAGTCTCCGTCGCGCAAAGCTCGTTACGTCAGGCATTGCGCGACGATGGAAAAGGATTCGTCGCGCTGTATGTAGAACGCGCCACGGACGTTGTGATCGTTCCGTAGAACGAGTGACGAAAATGGGTGTCGACCCCCAAAGTTTTGCGTGACGGACGCGACTGTTCGACCCTGAAACGTTTGCGCGAAGGACATAGAGGTCGTCGTAGTGGGAATTTTAAATTCGTTTTTTAAAATAATCTATTATTTATTTATAATTTATTTTTAAATTAGTTTTATAAATAATTTATTTGTTTTTTTTTTTCGTTTATTTAAAAATGAATTTAATGAAAATAAAAATGGAAAATGTAAAGAAGAATATTGAATTTTAAAAATATTGTAAATGTACATACAATGGAAAAAAAAATTAATTCGAAAACAATTTAAAACAAAACTAAAAAAAGAAGTCCATGACGTCACAATCGCCGACTGGTGGGGTTGTTGCTGTGTGGGGGGAGGGGGTGGGAGGTCATAGCTGCTGGGGTGGGGGGCTGAGGGGTCGTAGCTGCTGTGGCGGGGGGTTGGGGGGTCGGCTCTGGAGTTAGTTCAATGTCGGGGAAGTGAATGTCAGAGATATGAAGTGCGCGATATAATTGGTTCATGAAATTCTTTTGGGCCGTAATCTGCTCCTGCAAACCCACCACTACATTTGTCAGCATTTCGACCTGTCCAGTTCGCTGGCTGGAGGATGAGGCAGACAGGTCCCGAAGACGAGCTTTCCCAAGCCCCTGGTGAACATTCCCACATCGACGACCGAGGGTCTGATCAAGTGTGTCGGTCATGATCTGAAACCCAACATTCTCAGGGGGAAACACCTCCTCGATCAGGGTCTTTATGGGAAGCTGGTAAGCCACCTCCTCCAGAACTGTCTGGCCTTTCTCCACCTCTCCACCATAGTGGACTAGAAAAATAAAAAATAAAAAAACAAATTAATATGAATATACATGTAATTAATATTAATACAAATTGAATATTATAAATTTGAACGAACTTACATGAAGCTGGTCCGCCAGCTCATCCCCGGGCCGAACGTACACCTCCTTGAACATGTCAATTTCAGGAAACTTTGACCCCCTTGAAAAAAAATTTAAAAAGTGTTAACATAGATTACCAATTGTGTAATAAAGAGAAAAAAGATTGAAAACTTCAAATAAATAAACGGTTACCTTACGTCGCTCCTCCAACCTATAAGAGAAGCGTCGTGACCTGGATCGGTGAAGAAGTTTCTTCTTCGATCGATTGATCGAGTTTGCCTTCACTTTTTCTGTTGAATTAAAAAAGACGTATTAGTTTAGATATTTATAACAAATGAATGAAAAAAATGAAATTTTTTTTAAATTGTAAATTTTTTTTATTAATATATTATTGAAATATAAATTATACGTACCAAGTATTTCTCGTCTTAAAAATGGCCGCAGAGCCACTCCCATTCATCCCGATGATCCAACAACTCTTTAGGGCACCCAATTTCTAGAGCGACCTCTGGACCGTCATATAGCTCATAATGCTTGTGGAGGTCGTTCTTCCATTGAGTGAACCTACTGGAGCAAAGGTCATTGAGGTACTGCATTTGGTTGGAATTGAGGTTGGAGACCTCATAATGATGCTGCAAAACTCAACAAATAAACAGTAGTGAAAATTTATAATCTTTGTATACTTTAATAAAAATTTAGTTTATGAGGTTGAAAATAGTTACCGATAATTCATAAAGCATAGCGTCCTTGGTTTCTTGTGGCACAACTCTCCATGACTCCCACTCGAGGGGGCAATAGTTCCGGATAACGGAGCCAACGTCGGTGGCCAACGCACTGTGCTGCTCCTTTGTTGCAGCCGCACGATGTCGAGGATTACGTAATGGTAATCTTCTGGGTCGTGGTGCGAGTGGTCTGAGAAGTCTTTTGGAGTCTGCAAGGGCCCCTGGTTTTTTTCGGACCTACCAAATAAACAAAGTAAACATTAGACGATTACTATTTTCTATCAAAAATATGGCAGAACCTCCCCTAAAACTATAACATTTCCTAAAACCTGCAAACAATATAACAACATAAACAACACATCCACCCAACAATTCAAACAGTTTATACCATCTGGGGACGTTAAAACAAAATTTACAACTTGTTGATATGACTTCTTAGTGCTACTTAACAATGATTAATCTAAATCACAATTCAAAATAACTAGCTAGCATGCATGTTATTCACTTCCCTTGTTGAAATGCAAAAATGAAACGAAAATGCTATAATTTTTGTTAAGGTACTTACGAGATTGCACTGCACTGCCCTGACTGTGCACATTATGGTAACTATCTGCATTACCCTGACTGTGCATATTATGGTAGCTATCGGTGCAGATTATGAAATTTCACAATGGGAGGAGCAGTCCTTAATTAAGTTAGGTAGCTTCAACCTACATTTGTTCTCTAACACGTACATGATAACATGGTCTTTACATATAAATTTGTATATGTGTAAGGCGGCTGCTAAAGAAGAGGAACTTTGTATAAACATATTCTACAAAGAATGAGAGATTTGTGGTTAATGTTTCAGTGAACAGAATTTGAGTTACAGTAGCTAATATATGCTTCCTTTTATATCACATTTGGTTTTTTAGGGAGGTGTACTTAGCTCTTATGAATCATACAAGTTTCTTCAAAATTCAAGAGTAGTATTTAATTATGATGGTCATTGAAAAGAAGCTGAAAACGATTATTGTGCTTGAAGTACCATAAGCTGGTGCATACATTCAAGGATATAAAATCAGTTTGAATGAGCATGTCCAAAATTATATGGTCCCTATTTTTTTTTTTGTTAAATGTGTTTGCATATAAGGTAGCATCACCAGACAGCTGAGCCTTATCAGAAGTCCAGGCCCGTCGATGAGTCCGTCGGGCGCTTCGGACAGGATGAGTCACCGAAGAAGTTGATGATGCAGCACCCGTAGACACCTTTGGCCCCAATGGCGAGACTGGAGGGGCACCTGTCGTGGGCATATCAGGTGTGGAGGTGGCAGCAACATTACCTCATGGAGAAGGTGTTTCGCTGCCCCTACTAGCTGCCCACTGGTATGATATTAAGTTTGACATCTACAAAAACAAGCATGAATCTGTTTAGATATCATCTTATTATATGCATTTCATTTGACATATATAAAGTGAAAGAAAACAACACAAGAACACCAAAAAAACCAAAAACTATCATTTATTCAATGCTTGAAGCCACTAATTATAAGTTATTTGATCTTTCAAGCACACAAACATCACACTAGATGCTTTATGTATCCAAAGAGTAATAGAAGCTTAATTTTATTTTCTGACTTGTACAAATACCAAAGAGAAATGAAATGGGGTCAACAAACAACATTTCTCCTTGGAACAATTTCCCATCTTTCAATCGGATTTCTAACCTCAAAAAGTAGGTGTCTTTTGCATAAAGCAATCAAATCACATATACCCAGATGGTAATGTCACAGATTATCATACAATTTCATCATCAAAGATCACAAAATTCCTAGTACCAACCTCACATACATGCATTCATCCATACATACATGGCATAGTTATATACACACATATATACATGATGGAGACAGAAAACGAACCTCCCAAAGAAAAGAACTCGATTCCTGCGCAATGTTGAAAGCTTCTTATTGGTTGGAGGGAAAATTTGGGAATTGATGGATAGAAGAATGAGCTGAATTAGTGAAAGAGAAAAGAAATGAACGATAATTGTAACATTGGGAAAATAAACATTTAACTGAGAAAACAACTACAAAACTCGAAATTAAAACACTTCCCTACTAATTTATCAAAATTAAAACCCTAATTAAAAAAAAATTCCCCAAGTTGCAAATCTGTAATTCGAACCCTAATTCAAAAAACCTACATCGTGAGCAACTACGATTCCCAATTCCAACCCTAAATCCCTAACCCAAGATTCCCAATTCCAACCCTAAATCCTAGGATTTCAATTTCCAACCCTAAATCCCTAAATGTTGTAACTAAAACAAATGAAGAAAAAAATTCATAAATTGTACTTATAAACAATTCAATTAAGGGAGATAAATTAAGGGAGACTAGGTGGCTACCTAGTAAAGTTCCGTGCTTCGGCGGGGAGAGAGTGTAGCGTAGGAGTGCGCCGGAAGTGAGACGGAAAGTGACAGAGAGACAGAGAAACCGAGGGAGCGCGAGAGAGGGAGAGAGGAAAACACTAAAATTGAGTCTGAGATAGAGAGAGATAGAGTGAGGAGGTTGACAGAATCGAGAGAGAGTAGCTCCAGAGAACCGAGAGGGAGGAGTTTGAGTCTGGGAGGAGTTAAATTTTGAGTGAGTGAAATGAATTGAAGGCACCGAAATACAAACGCGCCCAATTGTGGGAAAAAAAAATCAAATTTTTACATGTTTGAGTGACAAATATGTTTAAACTTGCGTCGCGCAACCAATTATATTAAAAAATATTAGTTTATAATATTTGCGCGACAAACATGTATAAAAGCGTCATCGCGCATAATTGTAAATTTAATTTATTTTTTGGTTTAAATAAATAAATAAATTTTTTGAAACTTTAATTACGTTACAAATTTTAAGGAAACTTGTGTTTGTATACAACATTTTTAAACACCATTCAATACATATAATTAATATACATCACGATTTTTCATTACTCTTCGTCTGAACTAGATGAATAAAGATCATCACTATCGTCAGATCCAGACTCCCACCTCGTCTATAGGCAAATCAACATCGTCGTTCGCGCGCTCGGGTGCATTGTATCGTGGCAGATCCCTGATACGGTTCTTGTACAATAATCATATCCCGCAGTGTATCTGCACTAAGTGTCGTTGAAGTGTCAAATTATTAGTCAGCAACGTCACCATGATCATCATCCACAGCAGGATCTTGGTCCGCAATATCATACACCCCTCTGTGCTCAATCTTCTGAACTACTTTCCATCCCCTCCCAGGCTTAGGGTCATCTATATAGAAAATTTGTTTAGCCATCGTTGCCAAAATGTAAGGGTCGTCCTTATACCAACATCTGTTAGCGTTAACCAATAGCAAACCATCGTCTTGCTTAACACCTCCAACCCGATGTGGTTTTGTATCAAACCAGCGACACTTAAAGAGGATAACTTGACATCTGTCTTTGTAAAGTAATTGCACAACACTTGTCAGTTTTCCATAGAAATCAATGTCTGCAATGTCGCCCGCACCTGGTACATATACCCCACTATTTTGCGTACAAAGCTTGTCGTCACGATCAGCTGCCAAAAACTTGATGCCATTTACAAGACAACCGGAGTACAATTCTGCGCTTAAAGGCCCAATTGCCAAGCTGTACAATTCTTCACTGTAAGCGGGCGAATTAATTTCCTTCCCCTAAATAAAAGAGAAAAAGATGTCGTGTTAGTTTAACATTTACAATTATGCACAAAACCCAAACACGAACAACATACGTTTTCACGAAACCATCGTGGAAATAATTCACGATGCTTTTCGGCATATAAATGTGAAGGATGTTCCCACTTCATCAACTCTTCATGCTCATCTAGGTATGTAATTGTCTCATCACAATTGTTAAGTACAAACCAATGTGCTACCTTCCATGTCCTTTTTGTCAAACACCTCCCCTCTTATTCGTTGGCCAAATGGTCGTGCGATTTGGGAAAAAACAGATATTTTTTTCACTTCTCACACCACCGTCATTATTGCGTTGCTGTTGGTTGAATGTAGTCTCAACATCTTGTAGGTACATTGCACAAAATGTAAGGGACTCAAAGCCGACGCATGCCTCCACGATTGATCCTTCGAGCTTTGCCCTGTTCCGTACACTCTTTTTTAATTCACCTAGTAGTCTGCATTAATAAAAAAAAATATCATATAAAATTAGTGTAATTATACATACATCACGAGCTAAAGTATCTATGGCGATTATATACCTTTCAATCGGATACATCAATCAATTGTTGATTGGCTAGAAGTGCCTCATCCGGCAAGTGAATCATGACGTGGATCATGCTTGTGAAGAAAGCTACAGGAAATATTTGTTCAAACTTGCATAGCACTTCAATAATATCGTCGCACAACTATTTAACATCGGACTTTCACAAAGTTTTTGCAGTTAATTGAGAAAAAAATCTCACCAACAACATAATCGGCTTCACCACGTCTTCGGGCAAGAGGTGTCGAATTCCCACTGGGAGAAGTCGTTGAAGTATGACATGACAATCATGACTCTTAAGGCTGGATAATTTACCTCTATCCAGGTTTGCTCAACGACCAATGTTTAAAGCATACCCATCTGGAAACTTTACAGAAGATAGAAACTACAAAAACTCTTTCCTCTTGTCCGGTTTCACCGAAGACGATGCAAGCTTCTTTCTGGCTATGTCTTTGTCCCTCGCCATCCATAAACCTGGCCTAATGCCCATTTTTTCTAGATCGATTCGAGCTTTTATTGTGTCCTTTGTTTTTCCCTCGATGTCCAGTATAGTTCCGACCAGTGTATCAAACACATTTTTCTCAACATGCATTACATCGATGTTGTGTCTCAATTTTAATTTTGACCAGTACAGAAGCTCGAACAACCTCGTCTTGTGTGTCCAGTTTAGATGTGCGTCTGGTCTTGTCCTATTTACGAACTTGCCCAATGGAGCAAAATCCAACCGATTCACCTCAGCCAAAATTTCATCGCCGGAACATTCTCTGGGTCTTGGCCGAAACTCTATGCCGTTGAAGAAGGCTGTCTTGTTCTGACGCCATTCGTGGTCCCACGACAACCACCTACGATGCCCTAGGTAATAAACTTTTCCGGCGTGCCAACTAGACGTCGTGTCCTCTTTGCAAACTGGGCATGCGTAGTTGCCCTTAGTGCCCCGACATCATAGCGTACGCTGGAAAATCGTTTATAGTCCACACCACGGCTGCTCTCAAAGTAAACATCTTCCCGGTAGATTTATTGTACGTGGGAACACCTCTCAAAGTAAACATCTTCCCGGTAGATTTATCGTATGTGGGAACACCGTTTTCCCATAATTCTTTTAGTTCATCAACCATTGGTTGTACACGTGCCCGGATCTTCAGTTATTAACCACGTCATCATCATAAATTCATTTTTCATGCACTTCCAAGACGGCAAATTATATGGAATTGCAAAGATTGGCCAAGTGCTGTTGTATTGATTTAGAACCCAGAACGGATTAAACTCGTCCGTCGCAAGTCCGAATCTAACGTTCCGGGGCTCACGTGCAAATTTAGGGTATAGCCGATCAAACTCTTTCCAAGCCTCTCCATCTGCAAGATGTCTCATAACATCTTCATCTACCCGTATGTCCTTATGCCACCTCATGTTGCTTGCAGTGTGCGTCGACCTATACAATTGCTGTAACCTGGGCTTTAATGGGAGATAACGCATAACGTTTTATGGAATCTTCGTTCTTTTATTCTGCGATGTCAATTTAAACCGCGACTCATTACATATAGGGCATTTATCCAACGCTTTATTCTCTTGGTAGAACAAAATGCAATTATTTTTACACGCCTGAATTTTTTCATATCCCAATCCAAGACCACTCAGCAGCTTCTTTGCACTTTTATGATCTTTAGGAAGACAATTCTCCTTTGGAAACATCCTCTTGAAAACCCCCAAAAAGTAATCAAAAACTGGTTCGACATACGAAACTTTGCTTTTCCATGCATCAACTCAACAATGGTCGTGAGCATCGAAAATCCTTCGCAACCAGAGTATAATTCTTGCTTGGCACTTTTTAATAGTTTTTCGTATTTTTCGAATGCTTCACTGTCCATGGTGGGAGGGACACCATCTCCTACTTCCACATTCGTATTCGAACTAGCGGTTGGAAAAGCATCATTGATAATGTCCATAATTTGATCATTTGGATCCAAAACAGAGTCAATTGTATCCTCTGCTCGGGTAATGTGGGAGGATGAAGCATTTTGTATTTCTTCTCCATGATGATTCCACGTAGTATAGGTTTCCATGATCCCATTTCTCACTAAATGGTATCGAACAGTTTCAAAATATGCAATCATTAAGTTGTTACACTTTCTACAAGGATACTAAATTTGAGTTGCACCCCGGTTGTTTGCAATTGCAAAATCGATGAATTGATTTATTCCATCCAAATAATCATCAGCACATCTGTTAGGATTTTGTATCCACTGTTTGTCCATTTCACCTGAAAAAAAATAAAAATAAAAATTACAAGGGTTGCAACAACTTCAATTATGACATGCCACCTTATGCCTCCGGTATGGGTCTTATCTCATTCAAGAATGCATACTTACGTGCTATAATTTACAGTTCGAACACATTAGAGTTCAAGCATGAGAAAAATTTGGCAGCATCTCCCTGCAGTTCTTCAAGTGCACGACGTAGATACAAAAAACTACGAAGCACCCGAAGAACGCAAAGAGATGCTACCACATTTCCCACGTTCAAACTCTAATGCGTGAATCGCAAACTACAACATGTAAATGTGTATTCTCAAACTGTCCAAAATTTTGGGACAATTGAAGAATTAATTGGACCGCAGTCATGCTTTCGCATCCATTTGCGAAATCCAACTAATTCTCAGACGAGAAACTAAGCTCATATGAACATTGCAAACCATTTTTTGTACACCCATACAAAAATGATTGCATACAAATACATAAACTCACAACACCAATAAACTACATACAACACAATTTAAATGAACGAAAAATAAATAAGTTAGTTAAGGAAATATTATACCTCAAATCTGTTGCAAATTGCACCAAGGGAAGGCAGCAGCTGCAATTGTTTTGCAGCTTCTGCCTTCCTGGAAATGGTGTGAGGTGCTTTAAAAGCGATACCTTTGCGTGACGACGCCATCGTCGTGCAAAACCTTTCACTTTAGCTTTTTTGGGCGCCAAACGAGTACCTTTAGCGGGTTTTTAACCCCTTGAGCGACGAACCGCAGATAGTCGCGCATTTTATTTTTATTTTTTCGACATTGCGAGACGAAAAAATGTTTGTCGCGCTTTTTTTTTTAATAATATTTACAACATTTTTCCATTCCTTCTTCAAATTTTTTCAACCCGCATGCATATTTAATAAATAATACGATTTGTACCTATTTAATTAATATACATATTTATTAAAATGCATTCATTTCATTCATGCTTAATAAAAACATTAAGTACATATTTAATGTCCTCATTTTTCATACTAAAAAAACTTAAAATTCTTATCTAATTATTACATAAGCAATAAAATTAAAATAAGAAACCCTATTCTACTCATCCGCAGGTAGTTATGGTTCTTGTTGTAGTGCTGCAGCAAGTTCATTATCAAACTTCCATTGCTGAAATTTCGACTTGAACACGTTGTTGATAGCCTTCATCAGATTTGGATCACTTTTGCCAATGTCCCAATTCTACTGTCATGCAAATTAATAAATTAAAATCTCATTATTACAGTATATTTAACAAACATAATTATTAATTAAATAATGAAATTAACACGTACAACTAACTCATCAATCATCTGCACCTTCAGCTCCTCGGGGATGGCTCTCCAAGACTCCAATTCTATAGTACATTTGATACGCACCAGTGCTCCTACGTCTACCAAGAAGCTGCCACGCTTATCTGACTTCATTGCCCTACTATTTCGTCACCAGTGATTCGATGATGGCTCATACCATAAGATTTGCAGACCTGTACCTCAACTCTTTTCTTCTTGTCTATCAACATAAAATATTTTCATAATACTAAAACCTAAATACAAATTTTATACAAATGCAAAAATTTGAACGCAAACCTATTCCAGAACCTTCGCCATCCGTTGTCTTTGATGAAGACGCACCATCGTCGCCCATCGTGCTAACACTCAAAGAAGGAACTGATTATAATCGCCCGAAGTTGATTCGGAGCGTTTCTAAAACGAACTATGAAAAATAAGAAGAGCAGATGCGCATAATTATAGGAGACTTAGGGACTTTGCGCGACGAAGGCTTTGTCGCGCAAACTCGACACTAAGTACGGCATTTACTTCTCTGATTCAGATGCACCAAATTGTTGACCTATTACTAATCGTCCTTGCGCGACGAACCTGAGGTAGTAATTATTTTTGAATACATATTATAACTGAAAATTTGTTTGTAATTATAAAATTTACGTAAACACAGATAGTGTTTACGTAAATTTTATAATTACCAACAAATTTTCAATTATAATATTGTTCTAAAAATAATTACTACCTTATATAAATTGATATTATATTCCGTTCAATTAAGACGTTACATAATTACTACCTTAAATAAATTGATATTGTATTCCATTCACTTAATACACTAAATCATTAATACCTTAAATAAATTAGTATTATATTCCATTCAATTAATAGCTTAAATAAATTGATAATATACTCCATTCAATTATTTAAATAACCAAACATGAATTAAAACATAATGAAGTCCAAATACATAACTTATAAAAAGTACCTTAAATTTAAATATTGTCATACAAAACATAAAATTAAAACGACTATTTCGATGATCCTCCATTCTGCTGGACTTCATAACGCCACCTATTATAACCTCCCTCCAACTCATCATCCATCAACTTCATCAACTGTTCCTTCGGTTCATCATCAAGAGTATAGTTACACTGTCACACATATATGGAAATAATTAATTATAACATATAACAAAAAACTTTACAAATTTAATTATTCATCCATCAATAGTATACTTACTAATAATTCATCCATCACCGCCTTCTTCACATTCTCCGGCACATCTTTCCAAGAACGCCACACAACAGTAGGACATTTGTTCCCCATGGCTACAACAATTGCATGAGCGAACTGAAAATGATGCATTACATTATTTGGGTTAGCGTCAGTCACATTATCATCCTTCTTTCTATTCTCCATCTCAGCACAAACAAACTTTTGAAGGCTAAAATTTGTGAAGAAAAAGAAAGAGCAGAAGGGCATGTTTATAGCAAAGATATGGCCTTTGCGCGACGAAGGATTTGTCGCGCAAATGCCTCACTAAATACTTTCCCATTCTGTTCATTCACACTTGCGCGACGAACCCCTTGTCGCGCAATTATCCTCCGGTCTCCAATGCGTTGAATGATCTGCCCAAGAAAATGAACAGGGTTTGCGCGATAAAGGATTTGTTGAGCAAAGATTAGGCGGGAAAATTTTCGTCGCGCGTTTGGGTACCCGCCAAAAAAAAAAAAAAATTGTTCGACAAAGTTCTCCGTTGCTCATAATTCACTACTATTGCGCCACGAAGATATTTTTATCGTTGCGCAAGGTACATTGCGAGAGGGAATTTTCTTTGTTGTGCAACCAGTTTTTTGTACTAGTGCCTTGGTGTCGCCCTCAGAAATAAACAATTACTTCCGACAATTTAAACACACCCTAAAAAAAAATTAAAAAACAACAAAAGATTATCCAATTATGCTTATCTAATGTTGATTATTCATTAAATCCGACGCCATAGCTCCCTTATCCGACAATAATCCTATTTCCCTTATCCGACGCCAATGCTCCCTTATCCGACATTTTTTTAAATAAATAATTATACAAAATTACATTAAGAGAAAAAGATAATGACACAAACCAAATTCATCAAATATGTTCGTAAAGATTACAAAAATAGCTTGTGAGCACTCAAGCTATTTTCTTTAACACTTCTCTAAAAATCTCTGCCTAGCGCCGCCTAGGTCCCGCCTAGGCGCTAGGCGGTTGGCTACCGCCCCGATTAATGTCTAGACGTTTGAAAATTTAGAAAGGGTGCCTAGACCTGCTGAGGTGCTCGCCTAGCCCGCCCAGACGCACACCCGCCTAGTTTGTGACTCACTTAGACAAAAAATAGATAACTTTCATTTTGCATTATTTTTTTTAATAAATTGTAAGAAACTTGTTGAATACTAAAATGAACACAAATTATATGTTTGTTCCCCATGTTTCCGTTATGTTTCAATACTTCATAATATTTATGTCATTCTATTATGTAATTTATGATGTAATTATATATATTTTAAGTATAAATAGACACTTATTTACACGAAATATAACAAATTTACTTAAATCCGCCTAGGTGCTAGGCCCCAACCTACCGCTCGACTAGCGCCTAACGTTTTTTAGAACCTTGTTTCTTAAACCAAATTTATGGTTCTGATTGGACATCTTTACATACTAGAAAGTACCAATCTTTAGTTCAAAAACTTTGCCTTTCATGCATTGGTTTTATGAATATGCCCAATCCACTTCTTGGTTAAATATGTTTGGTTTATGAATATCCTACACATACCTTAAAATTACTAATAATTCCTGAACCCCCATATGTCAAAACCCTAGAATTTGCACTGTTAAACTTAAAAACGTGATTTGCATGCACAATAGACGTACATATACGCGCACACACATATATAAACTTAATATATATATATATATATATATATATATATATATATATATATATATATATATCACAAAGAATGCTCAACAGAAAGAAAAAAAGTGTCTTTAAAAAGTTGTGAAGCAAAAAGAAAATAAAATTTTAAATTTGAAAATAATAAAATAAACGCCATTATAATGAATCAACGTCATTATTCACTTTATATCAGTCAAGATTGGTTAAACAATATTTAAAAAATAAACTATTTGTGTCTGCTATAAACGACAGTATTGCTTTGTTGTCTGACACTACCTAAACCACTTGTTGGAAAAATATCTTATCCGATGACAACATATGATATCAAACTGCCACCACTCTCTGACACAATATGCTAATTTTGTAGTAGTGTCAATTTAATCATCATTTTTGTGGTTAAGTATTTGTCCACATGTATTCTAATTGTCTTATTATGACATAACTGCATCAATGGCATTTATATAAATAAGTGGCCAAAATATCACTGCATAAGTATTTCCCCAAACAAGCTCGCAATACCGAGTTGATTAAGAGAGATTTCACTAGACATAATGGCGTCAGAAACTCAGCCCAAGCTTCCTGTTATAGATTTATCTGATGAAAACTTGAAGCCCGGTACAGATGCATGGCTCTTGGCATGCAAAGAAATCAAGGACGCGCTAGAAGAGTATGGCTGCTTTGAAGCTATTTACCATAAAATTCCTCTGGAACTTCACAACTCCATGTTTACTGCGATGGAAGATCTATTTGGTCTTCCATTAGAAACTAAAAAGCAAAAGACCAGTGATAGGCATTTACACAGCTATCTTGGACAATATTCATTCATTCCTCTCTACGAATCCTTGACGATTGCTAATCCAACAACTGTTGAAGGAGCTCAAGGTTTCACAAGCACCATGTGGCCTCAAGGAAATGACCATTTTTGGTACATTTTGATGAATCAATACTCACTCTAAATTCCTTTTTTCAATATATACATATATTATTTATATTCCGAACAAATGTTTATGTTGTCTGACTAAAGCAAAAACTTAACTTAATCAAATTTGCCAGCATAAGCATTTACGTTGACTGAGATTGGGAGGAAAATAATCCCGCATACATATATTTTTCTAATATATTTTATGCCTAATATGGTTTAGTTCGGTATTCTTTTGATTAGTGAAACTGCTCATTCCTTCTCAAAGCTGGTAGCAGAATTGAGTCAAATGGTGACAAGAATGGTTTTTGATATGTACGGTGTGCAGAGGCTTTATGACTCTCACATGGAATCAACTACATACCAGCTTAGATGGTATAAGTAAAGAACACAACAGGCGAATGAAACCAATGTGGGAATGCTTCCTCACACAGACAAGTCCTTCATATCCATACTGAATCAAGATCAGGTGAATGGTTTGCAGATTGGAACAAAGGATGGTCAGTGGATTGATGTGAAGCCTTCACCTTCATCTTCTAATCATGGCAGGCGATGCATTTATGGTAGGTCACTTTCTTAATTTCAAGCAGTTAAAGTGTGATTGATAAAGGTTTTATTTTTTGTTTGTTGGTTTGATTTATGAACTGGAAAATTGATATATTAGTACATTTATAAATTTTACAACGAGTCATACATAATTAGATATTGAACTCGTCATCCAAGAAAGTCAAACATGAGACAAGTGGGAAGAAATAACATTAGAACGTAGTGCAAATATAAATCTTTTCAATCCCAAATATATGCCTCAATGCACTTTTCCTTTCCCTGGTTTTCACTTGGCAGGCATGGAGCAATGACAGAGTATCCTCTTGTGAATATCAAGTCACCATGAAAGAGAACAAAACCAGATACTCCCTTGGACTGTTCTCATTCAAAAGTGGGATTATACAAGTACCTGATGAGCTACTTGATGCGAAACAAGATGATGAAGATATTTGTCTCGCAGATTGCGTAACCACGCATACGATACTTCGAATCGAAAATATTTCTCAGGCACGATTGTATTATACATACATAAAGACAATAGAAGCACATAATACCATGGACCAGAAGTCATTGATCCAAAAATTTACATGTTTTCGCATGACCATATGAGTAATCCAGGATCCACCATGATACGTACGATCATCACCAACTCTAATGGGCATCCATTATTGAGCGAACATATTGCTATATCAAATGATAATCCTTGCAAGACTTGTTCTCAAGGAAAATTGGTAATAGACCATTACAATCAAAGATTGATGCTGATCCCCATCACGTTTTGCAAAGAATTCAAAGAGATATTTGTGGGCCTATTCGATCACCTTGTGGATCATTTCGATATTTTATGGTTTTGGTTGATGCATATACCTGATGGTTGATGTATATACCCGATGGTCACATGTTTGCCTCTTGTCTACTCAAAATGTAACTTTTGCGAGACTTCTTGCTCAGATAATTAAATTGCGAGCGCAATTCCCAAATCATCCTATTAAGCCAATTCGACTTGATAACGCTGGTGAATTTACTTCTCAAACTTTTGATGATTATTGCATGACGTTAGGCATTGATGTTGAACATCATGTTCATCATGTCCATACTTAAAATGGCTTAGCAGAAGCCTTATTAAGTGACTTCAACTAATAACTCATGCTCTGCTTATGAAAACAAAAATTTCAAGTTTTTGCATAGGGACATTGCCATCTTACACGCTGGATCATTAGTTCGACTGACAGTATTTCTCAGTACAACTTATGTTTGGGCATCAACCAAACATCTCACATTTTTACGAGTTTTTGGTTGTGCTATATATGTGCATATTGCATCGCCACAATGTACTAAAACGGGACCTCATCATAGATTGGGAATTTATGTGGGTTTTGATTCACCATCTATTATTAGATATTTGTAACCCTTGTCGGGTGATATTTTTACCGCTCGTTAGCGGATTGTCACTTTGATAAGATAGTTCTCCTGCCATTAGGGGAGAAAACACCATTCCAGAAGAACAGAGAGAATTGACTTGTCATATATCCACCTTGTCTCATTTTGATCCACGAAACACTCTGTGAAAATGAATTGAGAAGAATCGTTCAACTTCAAAGTATTGCCAATCAAATGCTAGATGTATTTAATGATGCAACAAAAATGACAAAATCACATGTACCAGCTGCAAATGAACCTGCAAGAATTGATGTCCAAGTTGGACATAATAAACTGGAAGCAAATGATTCAGCTGTTGCATGCCTGAAGCGTGGTAAACCCCCAGGTTCAAAAGATTTAGCTCCTCAAAAAAGAAAGATAAAGGAACATCTGAATCTAAATGAAATCATTCATGAAAAAGAAATGAAAGATGAGTCTACAATTCATGGTTCTATACTTCCAAAAAAGTGTCCTTGATGTGAACATGTCCTTGAAGAGACAAAAGTACACGAAAGTAAAGAAATATACATAAATTATGCATGTACTAATGAATTGTGTGATCGAAATGAAATGATCATCGACGATATATTCTCATTCGCAATAGCCATTGAGATCATATAAAGTGATGATATTGGGCCCCGCTCTGTTAATGAATGCAAATAGAGAAAAAATTGGCTTGAGTGGAAAGATACAATCGAGGCAGAATTAAATTTCTTAGTAAAACGAAGTGTTTTTAAACCAGTATTCCAAATCCCGCCTCACGTGAACTTTATAGGTTACAAATGGGTGTTCACAAGAAAACGCAATGAGAGAAATGATATCATAAGATATAAAGTACGACTCGTCGCACAAGGTTTTTCACAAAGGCCTGAAATTGATCATGACAAGACATACTTTCCTATAATGGATGCAATCACGTTCCATTACTTAATAAGGTCAGTATTTTAGAAAAAACTTGATCTGCAACTTATAGATGTCATCACTGCATATCTATATGGAGAATTAGATACTAACATCTATATGAAAGTCTCAGAAGGACTTAAGTTGCCTGAAATGACTAACAAACCAAGAGGTATGCTCTCAATCAAATTAAGTCGATCATTATATGAGTTGAAACAATTTGGACGAATGTAGTAAAACCGTCTCGGTGAGTATTTAATCAAGGAAATATATACCAACAATGTCATTTGTCCTTGTGTGTTTATTAAGAAATCAAACTCTGGATTTGCTATAATGGCAGTTTATGTCGATAACATGAACTTAGTTGGAACTTCTGAAGTGCTCAACAAAACTATTGAATATTTGAAAAGAAAACTTGAAATGAAAGACTTTGGGAAAACAAAATATGGTCTCGATCTGTAGATCGAGCATTGAGCTAAGCGAATTTGGGTCCATCAATCAGCTTACATTGAAAAGGTCCTAAAGTGATTTGGTATGGATAAAGCTTATCCACATAGCACGCCAATGGTCGTTCAATCTCTTGACATTAAGAAAAACCCATTTCGCCCAAAAGAAATTGATGGAAAGGTCCTTTGTCCAGAAGTACCATACCTTAGTGAAATAGGTGCTTTATTGTATTTAGCACAATGTACTAGACCAGATATAGCTTTTTAAGTTAACTTGTTAGCACGATATAGTTCTACTCCAATAATACGACATTGGAAGGGAATCAAAGATGTTTTATGATACCTCTGTGAGACAACAAACATGGGCCATCTCTACTCCAAGAAACCCACAAATGACCATAATCTTGTTAGATATGCAGATGTTGGTTTTCTCTCCAATCCACATAAAGCCCGCTCACAAACTGGATATATGTTCAGTTATGAAAATACAACAATCTCATTGTGCTCAATGAAACAAACATTAGTTGCTACATCTTCCAATCACTTGAAAATACTTGCTCTCCATGAAGCCAGTCGTGAATGCTTTTGGTTAAGATCAATGATCCATTACATTCGGAATTCATGTGGTCTACCTTCAAAGATGGACATTTCAACTATCATTCATGAAGATAATGCAACATGTATTGCTCCAATAAAGAAAGGATTCATCAAAGGCGATAAGATTAAACACACATTTCCAAAGTTTTTCAGTACACTTGAGCTTTATAATGCTAAAGTTATTGAAGTTAGACAAAATCGTTCCAACGACAATTTGGCAGATCTATTCACCAAATCTTTATCAAAGTGTACAATTAGAAGCTAGTGCATGGTATCAGATTACATTGACTTATTAATTAGTCAGACTAAAGAATGCGGAGTCAAGGGGAGATACACATCAGGGGAAGCATCCATGATACATACATGTTGTACACTTTTTCCTTCAACTATGATTTTTCCTACTAAGTTTTTCCAATCAAGGTTGTAATGAGGAAACATAAGCATACTAAACACTACATCAATAATCCAAGCAAAATTGTACTCTATTTCCTTCGCAATGGTTTTTTCCATTAGGTTTTTCCTAGCGAGGTTTTAATGAGGCAATTGATGTTGATATGTAGGCATCTAAGGGAAGAGTTGTGAAATATTGTGTAGATGCCACACATATGATTGTATGAGGAAGCAAATGAAATTTGATTTGGGGACAACCATTGAAATTTTTAGATGAAAAGGTCGTAGAGGTGTGAATTTTTCTTCATGCATGTAAGGTGTTGTCGGATCAAAATCTCTATATATATAGTGGTATGTTTGTATCTTCATTACAACACACAAGATCAATAGTGAAAGTAATAATATCAATCTTCCTCCTCTTTCTTTACATGCACCCTTTTGTGCGATACAACATACTTTGCAACCCTTCTACTTTGATTTCTAGTAAAGGTTATCTCTCTCCCACTTTTTCCTATTTAACAAGATCAACTTTATACAATTAGTCATGTATCGTGTGAGAATTTTTTTGGTAAATAAAAATATTATGCGAAATGAGTGATGCGACTAAAACTGTATTATTAGTCTCTTTTGTTTCGAGAAAACAGAGGGAGCAATGGCAGATCCAGAAAATTACAGTAGTACTAGGGAGACTAAATGTGTAGAAATTTTGTAGACTAAATGACATGAAAGTTAATGATTTGATTAATATTTCGATTATTACTTAAGTGTTGATAAACATGGTTATTTCTTATTGGTGACACATCATTAGCAAGAAAATTAACATAAACAATTAAACAAATTATCAACTAAAAATGATCTAAGAAGTAATAATAAAGGCTCAACAAAATAAATCAGAAATTTAACATATATAACTATCGTTTAGGAATTATAGAAATATAGTTCATGAGTCACGACCATAACCCATTAGACCATGTGCAACAGTGTAGGTCAAAACCTAAATTTTTAGTCCAGAAAGTTTAGGTCTAACTCAGAAACAACTTTTCTCCTCCAGTGAGTTTAGCTTAAAATTTTAGACTGAGATTATTAAAGAATGATTTTAGCCTATTCTTTTTCTTTTCAGTAACTTTTTTTAAAAATAAATTTATTGTAAAACAATTTAACCTATATATATTTAAATTCCGATAAGAATGAAAGATCATAAACATGAAAGTCATGGAACACGTATGAATAACCTTTCTAACAACAGGAAACACTTGAAACACATCCATCCACCACCACCACCATCTTCCCATACGTAAGAAGTGGTTGAAAATCAAACCAACACACACCATATTCTTCAATCATCCATCTTTCATATTGTTTTTTTGCCCCTCAAAATCAACCATCTCTCATCAATGGGTGATAGAAAAAGGCGAAGCATGGCAATGCAGATGTTACCACATGCGAATATCTAGATGCTGCCACATATAATACCCGCGTACATGGGTCCTCTTAATAGGGTTCAAGCTCCATCAGGCCATGACACACTCTAAAAGGATTTGTTGAGCGTATATTGCACCGAGGAGCACGGGCATGATTTCCGTTAAGGTGTGTGGTCTTTCCTTGTAATAATATGCTCCAATCTTACAACAATTGTTTTTGCCTAATTGGTTTAAATAATTTTTTAGATGAATTTTGATATATAATTTTTTTTTTTTGTTTTTTTGTTTTAGGTGTTGATTTTAGTTTTGGGCGATTATATAATTTTTTTATTGTTAGATTTTATCATATTCGATCTCGATCGTTAGATTTAATATTTTCATAAATTTGATTTTTTTTTTAATGGAAAATAATCGATAGGCTCTAACTTGGTGGTCGGCAAAGCCGTCAGCGGTGGGTTCCACAACCTGCAGCTTTGTCGCGTGTCATCCAAAGCAACACGTCCACGTGCATGGGCAATCCACCACTTGTGAAGCACAATAAATCTATGTTTGGAATTGTTCATTGTGTATAGTTCAAATTCATCAGCGGCATCATAATCATACTCATCTTCCACAATCATGTTGTGAAGAATGATGCACATCATCATGATGGATCAAAGCGCCTATTCATCAAACAATCTTGCTGTCCCCCTAAGAATTGCCCAACGAGCTTAGAGGATACCACAGTTGTCGTGGGTCGTCGAAGCTACTCATTGGTGTAGCTAACTTGGATTGTGGAACAAAACGTCATCAGGGACTCTAGGAAGGTTGATTTCCCCATCCTCACTATCTCATCCACTTGGTATGCAGATGTCTTATCTACAATCATCTGCAAAGCAACACTAATTTTTTGCTCAAGAAAGAGATCCCTAACATTAAAGGCATCCTTATTTTGTACATAGTATGAATCATGGTTGCAACTACCAATCATGATTTTGTTGAACAAATGTGGTTGCATTCTAAAACGGCGTCTAAAATGCACATCAAAATAGACACAGTTTGGGACAAAGTAATCTTCCAAGAGATCCTTACCTCGTTGTTCCTTTTTTTATTTTTTATTGAGGTTTAGTTAACAACTGGGTTTGGAGATTACCACCACAGCTTGCACGACACAGGTATGTGCAACTCTCTCCCTTCTTGCTTCATCATATGTCATTCTACGCTCTTGATTCTCTAGCTCTTTCATTTCGAACAACTCATTTTCTTACTCTTAGAACAATTCATTCTTGGCTTTTGATTTCTAACAATCTCCTTGAATAAGACATTGTAAGAACTCAAGATTTTTATACTATGAAGAAAGATTCAGAGAAAGACTTTGAATTTGGTGTGTGAGTTTTAGGTTGGATAAGGTTGCAAATAATATCACGTGACTTATTGTGATTGGTTGAAAATCTTATCGAAAATTTATTCACAAGGATTTTGAACAAATAGTGACACGTGGTGCGACCAGATTAGTTAAAAATCTTATCGAAAATCTATCTACAAAAATTACAATTTTAGATAATGACATATGTGTAACGTGATTGGTTAAAAATCATATCCGAAATTAAACATAAAATTATCTTTTTATTAATTTTTTAAAATAATATTTAATACCAACTGCCTGGCAATTCATTCACGAGTGAAAATGCACTCAATCAATTACTATTCACTAAGACCATCTCCAATGGTGGGCTAAAAACCAAATTACCCCTCAAAATTTCCCCCCAAACTCAATCCAACCCAAGGGGAAAATTTGGGCTAAATGCTAAATGCTAAACCAAGGCCAAATTCCCCCCAGAATTTAGCCCAGAAATCGATGTGGGCTCCACCGAACCGAGTGAAATTTTTTGTCGAAATTTAAATTTTTTTAGATTAAAATGTTCACAAAATTAATTTACGACAGTCTACATATTTATTTATTTATTTTTTAAATTAATTTAAGAAAAAAAATAGCCTAAATTTATTCTTTAATAATCCCGGGCTAAAATTTTAGGCTAGAACGGTTGGAGCAGAAAAACTGTTTCTGGACTAAAAGCTAAATTTTCCGGGCTAAAATGTTTAGTTTTTAGCCCAACCATTAGAGAGAGTCCAAATCTTCTGCATCCAAATCTCCCTTGTGGCCCCTCTGTGCCTTTGTTTTTTGAACTAAACATAATTAATGTTAACTTGATAATAATTAAAATAATAAAAAATAAACCAAATCCTCAACCAAAAAACAAAGACACAGAGGGCCACAGGGGGATTTGGGTGCAGAAGATCTGGACTCCATTAGAGATGGTCTAAAGCAATAATTGCATTAGTTCTCTTTCCCTTCCTCCCTTTCTTCTCCGATTAATTCCATTTTAATATCCCAGTGTCTTACGGCTTCGACCTCAAGAAAGGCCACAAAGTAAAATAAAAACATACTCGGCATGAATCCATTCTCAAACTACACATAGAGAACCCCATCGATAATTATTATTAGAGTCAATCAAATACTGGTGATATATATATATACAGGGACCTTATGCAAAGGGATCCCCATTTTTAGAAAAAAATGGGGATTAGGTGTGGGGCCCACTCCACATCGAATTTCAACGATCCGAACGTCTATTTTTTAAGTTCCACCTCATAGATCATCCTTGCAAAATATTAGGCAAATCGGAAATGTTTAAGGCATCTAATTGGGTTCAAAGAAATTAACGAATACTTTGTTATATAAGAAACAATGAAATTTTATCGTGATAATTAAATAGGCAAATGGTTTCGGATTGAATTGAATTTGTGCAAGGATGATCTATGATGTGTAACTTGAAAAATAGACGGTTTGGATCGTTGAAATTCGATGTGGAGTGGGCCCCACACCTAATCCCCATTTTTTTATAAAAATGGGGATCCCTTTGCATAAGGTCTTCCTATATATATATATATATATATATATATATATATATATATATATATATATATATATATTTATATAGGTGCTCTTCTAGACCGTCTAGGCACCCGCCTAGGTTGCGACTCTTAGAAAAAATATAGATAACTTTCATTTTGTATTTTTTTTAATAAAACGTAAGAAAGACGTATTAGATATTTGGATGAACACTTATTATATACTTGTTCCCATGGTTTCAGTACATTCTAATAGTCTATGTCCTATAGTCCTTTTATTTTGCAATTTATGTATCCCAATACTATTATGTATATTTTTTAAGTATAAATGGACACTTAATTAAATGATATGTTATAAATTTACTTAAATCCACCTAATCCGCCTAGGCACTAGATCCCAACTTGCCGCCCATCTAGCGCCTAACATCTTTTAGAACCTTGATATATACAATTATACAGTTTATATAGATATCAAACTGAACTATAACAAAATCAGTTTATATAGATATCAAACTGAACTATAACAAAATCACAGTATGTATGTTTAAATGAAGTTTATAAACAGAATCACAACATATATTACTAACTTGTTTATTCGAAGATAGACACTTGTAGTAGCAATCTCCTAAGACAGAAATAAGCCCTTGCAAACTAGTGCAGTAGTTTGTGAACGTCTATCTTGCATGATACAATTATTTAATCCACGTTCTTGCGATCGAACTTGAATTCTTGGTTAAATGAAGCGTGTTTTTCAGTGAAAGAACAGGAAGGGAACGTTTTCAATTGATGATTACGTTTATGATATATATAATGGCTTGACCCAACAGTTACAACTGTTTGAACCGTTAACATCTTAATTCTTTCGGAAAAAACTGAATCGAACAACAAAAACATAAAACCAACTGTAAATTTCCGAGCCCAAGGCCAATCTAACAGGTTAATATGAACACAAGGGCTTTGGTTCATGGGTTAAGCCGAATTCTTGTTTAACAAGAAGTGAGAAAAACTCACTTATAATGGTTCTTTCACTTAAGTTGCTGGCCGATGACGGGCTAAACATCCCATAAGTTCCAACAAGTACCAATTACCCACCTTATTCTCATTCAAGAAAGGCCACAGACAATTGAGGAACTCTAAAAGCAAAAAATAGATTTCAATCATTTGCTAAGTAAACCCACAACTTGTTAAATCCCTTTCCTTTTCAAATTCTTATAATCCAGAGAATTAATCAATCGATGGATTTTTCTTCTTGATAAATATATGGCTTTAATTATAGTTTGATATTGGCTTATGGTTGGTGGGGTAGCTGGAAGGGGAAATCTGGGCAGACATGGGGAGCGGGCCGCTGGTGGTGCGAATCAACCCGGAAGAAAGAAAGAGGGAGGGAGCTTTGCAATTTTTCATTTTGGTTAATGTTAAGGTAACTAAATTTGAAGATAAAATTTTGAAAACTAAAGGACATGGAAGTTGATAAATATGCTCATTATGACATATAATTTAGTTTGCAAATTTTGTCTCCAAATTTAATCTTTCTAACATTATTTTTTTTTTTTATTTACATGGTGTATCTTAGCAACAAGTGTTTTCACTCTCATATGCAAACTTATGTCGGAATGATTTCTGTTATTGGACGGGTCGGGGCCCTGGATTGTATTGAATTTTCTTTTTTCGTAAATAAAATGATTTTGAAAATATCTTATTTTTAGGGATGATTGTGCTGGATTTTTGGTAGAAATCGATTGGAAGTGCATAACTGGAATTAAGGTTAAAAATAGAGGGGTGTCGAGATCCTCAAAATTCTGTTGGGCTTTAGGCGAAACTTGAGGCGGTTCTTGAAGATCTCATGGCTGTTGACACATCAAACATTAGTTGTTAAATATTTTGATCACTCATAAACTACTTGCTCTCAATGAAGCCATTTGTGAATAGGTGTTGTAAGGTGATCCATCTTATTCATATCACATGCAGTCTACCTTTAATAACAACAAATACTGCAACATGTTACAAATATAATTGAGGATCTTTTTTTTTTCTTCAAAGCCTTGAGTTTGACGTACTATTTCCAAAGTAATTTTATATCGGCTTACAAAGCCATTGTAATTTCATTCTACAGTATTTTTAGTTATATGTTTATCCAAAAACCCGAGCCAGAGAATCGGGACTGAACGTCTAGGTACAATTTATTGGTATAGTCATGGTTAAAATATTCCCTCTTCATCTGAATCAAAAACATATGACCCAATAATTTGGTCTAATGGCAACATTCGTCCACTTTATACTTGAGTACTGTCATGAGGTCAAATTTAATGGACAACAATATAATCCAAGAAAAGAAAAGATAATTAAAAACACACGATCATAACTTTTTTATTTAGTAGAATCCAAGAACGAAATTAAGATCCCCTCACAAGCAAAATTACATGTACAAGAAAAGCAGCAAGAAACCCACACTTCGATACAACACATTATACCAATCCAACGTTTCATAGACTTATAATGCAAAGTAAGATGGCAATCCCTCTAGATCAAAAGAGATCTCACACACCACAGTAGGATTTGATAGAACACTCGAATTTCTGTTGAAGTGTACACCCATGTGACCAGGTCAAATGGCCTAGAGCCACCAAATCCTAGATATCAAGGTCATCATTATCTCAAAGTGTAAAACAGTCATTTTCCCTTGATTGAAGGGAGTTGACTGATAGCCTAAGATTTGGTGTAATCTCCTTGCTTTAAGGATTGGATTAAGCCTAGGTTTATCCGGTCACTAGGGTTCCTCGGTTGGTTGCTTGTAGACTTCCCTCTCTCATCTCTTTTCCTATATATACTTGTTTCCTTGTACATTGTTTGATATGAAATACATTACAATTTAAATCAGAAAATCAACATGGTATCAAAGCAGGTTGTTCTATAACCTGTCTCTGCCATTCTTACTGTTGCGAATTGTTTCTTCAAAGCCTGAACTATGGCTGAAGAAAGTTATGTGAATCTTGGGGGGGGGGGGGGGGGGGAACTTCACATGTTCCTTCCTCAAATCTTTTAGACATTGAGGTTAACACCAATCAACGTTTATGTTCAGCTTTATTGAATGAAATTCAATTACCTGCTTTGGTTGCAAGCTGTTTCACTAACTCTTGGTGGCAAAGGAAAATTGGGGTTTGTAAATGGAAGTGTGGAAGTTCCAGACAGTTCATCTCCCATGTACGATGCATGGCTGTGCAAGGACCAACTTGTTATGTCTCTGCTGCTCAACACCATGGAGAGGCATGTTGCTGAGATTTTCAGTTACTCCAATTCCTCACAAGACCTGTGGAAGGTCTTGAAGGACATGTATGGAAATCAAAACAACTATGCTCGAGTGTTTCAACTGAAGAAAGACATTGCAAGTATTCATCAAGGAGGGAAAGATTTTGTTCAACATCTTTGGAGTCTCAAAACCATATGGGATGAGTTAGATGTTTATCTTCCACTTACCACAGATCTTATCATTCTCCTAAAACGAGCTGAGGAAGATAGAATTTATCAGCTATTAGGGAGTTTTAGCCCTGAGTATGAAGATCTAAGGAGTCACATCCTAATGAGTCAAGAATTGTCCACTTTTAACAATGTTTGTGCAACTATTCAACGAGAAGAAGCATGGAAGAAGGTGATGAATGCTGAACACAGTCCAAGATTGACGGAGTCTCAAGCATATGCCTCAAATTCTAAGCACTTAGAAGCAAAGGTGTACAAGGGCAGAAACACACACCTAAAGTGCAAATATTGTGATGATGTCGAGCATGTAGAAGATAAGTGTTGGGAACTTCATCCTGAACTTAAGCCTAAGTTCACCAAAGATGGAAAAATGATACCAAGATCCTCACAGCAATCTCACTTCAAGGCTCAACTTGCTGTTGTCCATTCTCCTCCTACCATGCCACAAGGGTCCATAGAATTCACGACAAACCCACTGACTCTCATCAATGAGTTTGTTGCTTACCTGCAAGGTGAGGGTCATGGGGGAGCTTCATCTGGTCCTAGTAATGAAGGAATCAATCACACAACTATGTTTGGAGAATTTGCTGGTTTCCTTGCTAGGAATGAAAAAGTACCATGTGATGAGGCACCAGGTATTCTCAAAGCTTTCTCTACTACCCTATTAGCTAGTGTTGAAAATGATTGTTGGATAATTAATTCAGGTGCTACTGATTACATGTCAAACAAAGTTACAAATTTGCATAAGTTTAAATCTTTTCCAAGTCCTTCATATGTGTCAGTTGCAAATGGAAAAAATGTCCTAGTTTTAGGCAAAGCAGAGATCAACCTGCTTTCAAACAAAATACCTTCCACTACCCTATATGTACCATCTTTTCCATTCCAACTTCTGTCAGTAGGAAAAATCACAAACACCCTAAACTCTTGTGCTATTTTCTCACCAAATAATGTACTGTTTCAAGATGTTCTCACCATGAAGATGATTGGTGAAGGGATCTTCATAAATGGACTTTACTACCTATGCAAGAATTTCTGTTGTATTCGAGCTCTTCAAGCTAAATCGAAGTCCATAGATGAAAACCAATTTTGGCATAGGAGATTAGCTCATCATTCTGAGTCCATTTTGTCAAAATTGTTCCCAAATTTTTGTAAGTCACATACACATCGATGTATGGGGACCAACAACTGAATCAATGGAGGGTTTAAATACCTTGTCTTGTTTGTTGATGATTTCTCTCAAGTTAGTTTCTTATATATGATGAAATCAAAAAATGAAGTGTTTACTATCTTCAAGGACTTCCATATTCATGTCAAAACCCAATTTCAATCAAATATTAAGGTGTTAAGATCAGACAATGGCACTGAATTTATGTCCAACAACATGGTTCAATACCTAAGTGCACATGGCATTATTCATCAAACAACCTGTGTAGGAACCCTACAACAAATGGGGTAACAGAAATAAAATATTGAGATTTCTTGGAGAAGACTCATTCTCTCATAATACATATGAATGTTCCCAAAAGGTTTTGGTCATTTGCCATCCTTACTGCCACCTATCTCATCAACAGACTTCCAAGTTAGGTGCTAGGGTTTAAATCGCCCTATGAAGTACTTAAGTCAAGGCGAGAAGTGTTCGACCTATTCCCATTTCCTCAAACCTTCAACAATCCTGTGTTGGAAGAAAGCTCAGTCGCTGAAACTCATCATCTTGGAGAAGCTCAAGATGACTCAAACACTTCCAGACACCAATCCGGCAGTGAAAGAGACCAAAAGTCACACTCAGATCATTCTCACACTTCCCACCAGTCTCAAGTGATCAGGAGAAATCCTTCTCGAACCGGAAAACCCCCAGCAAAGTTACAGGACTATGTAACTTATGCTTCATGGTACCCTATCACTCAAAGTTTCAGTGCACTCTCATCCACTTATGTTGTTTTCCTTAGTGCACTTGATAAGTACTGTGAGCCAAGAACTTTTCAGGAAGCAACTTTCCTCCCACAGTGGAATCAAGCCATGGTAGAAGAGCTTAAAGCACTGGAAGAAAACCACACCTAGAGTCTAGTTCAACTTCCCCCAAACCAAGTTCAAGGCTGATGGTTCCATCAAGAGACATAAGGCTTGGCTTGTTGCTCGAGGTTTTACTCAAAGCTTTGGAGTGGATTATAAGGAAACGATTGCCCCCGTTGCCAAGATGAACACATTAAAGGTTTTACACTCTGTGGCAATCAATTTTGGACGGACTCTCCATCAAATGGATGTGAAGAATGCATTGCTTCACGGGGAACTACAGGAAGAAGTGTATATGCAGCCTCATCTAGGCTATGATCGCATTAAAGGTAATATGGTTTGCAAATGGCACAAGGTAATATATGGATTGAAGTAATCTCCACAAGCTTGGTATGCCAATCTCAGCTCAGTGCTGGAAAATGATGGTTTTTTGCGAAGTAATGTTGATTCCTCATTATTTTTCCGAACTAGTACAAATGGGAAGTTAGTGTTACTCATCTACGTTGATGACCTTATTATCACTGGGGATAGTGCCAATGAGAATGAAGCTCTTAAGCTCTCACTACGCCAAATTTTTGCTATCAAAGATTTGGGAAGGTTGAAATACTTCTTGGGAATCGAAATAGCAACATCTTCAAAGGGGATGTTTCTCCATCAACGAAATTATGTGATGGATCTTCTCAAGGAAGCAAAAATGCTCGACTGCAAACCTGCCACCACACCAGTTGATTGTAAGCTAAAGCTCGACATAGATGGAGAAGCTATGCATGATGTGAGGTACTATCAAAGGTTGGTGGGCAGACTCATCTACCTCACTATCACTCGTCGAGATATCACCTATGCAGTGAGTATGGTCAGTCAATTCATGCATTCACCCACTATGTATCATCTCAACATTGTTAAGAGGATCTTACGATACCTCAAAGGTTCCAAATGGAGAGGAATTATTATGCACAATAACCATTCCACTATTATTAGGGAATACACAGATGCAGATTGGGCAGGGAATGCAATTGCCAGAAAATCCACCACCGATCGTTGTACATTTGTTGGTGGAAATCTAGTAACATGGAAAAGTAAGAAACAACAAGTTGTCGCTCGCTCCAGTGCAAAAGCTGAATATCGAGCAATGGCTGTCACGGCTTGTGACCTGATCTAGCTTAAAGGTCTCCTTTCAGACTTAGGGTTTCCTAGTTCTGCACCTATGTCACTTATGTGTGATAATCAGACAGCTATACATATTACTGCTAATCCTGTGTTCCACGAGAGAACCAAACATATTGAAGTGGACTGTCATTTCATCAGGTCTCAGTTCAAACTCAAGTTATTCGGACCGTATTCACGCGAAGTCATGCTCAACTCACAGATCTTTTCACCAAGGCACTGTCATTAGTTCAACTTCATCGTTTCTTGGGCAAGCTGGGATCCATTAACCTCCTAAATCTAGCTTGAGGGGGAGTGTTGAAGTATACACCCATGACCTACGGTCACATGGCCTAGAGCCACCAAATCCTAGATATCAAGTTCATCATTGTCTCAAAGTGTAAAACAGTCATCTTCCCTTGATTGAAGGGAGTTGACTGATTAGTTTCATAGCCTAGGATTTGGTGTAATCTCCTTGCTTTAAGGATGGATTAAGCCTAGGTTTATCCGGTCACTAGGGTTCCTCGGTTGGTTGCTTGTAGACTTCCCTCTCTCATCTCTTCTCCTATATATACTTGTTTCCTTGTACATTGTTTGATATGAAATACATTACAAATTAAATCAGAAAATCAACAATCTCCTTGCCTTTGGTGTTCGATCGAAGTTAAGGAAATAAAATGATCAAATGGCTGATACAATAAGGGATGTTTCTCATCAATTAGCTCTTCAGGTACTTGTATAATCCCACTTTTGAATACGAACAGTCCTAGGGAGTATCTGGTTTTGTTCTCTTTCATGGTGACTTGATGATCACAAGAGGGTATTCTGTTATTGCTCCATGCCGCAAAATTTAAATGAGCGGTTATGGGTATTAACCGCGGTTATAAACGGGTAACCGTTTACCTATTTATTTTATATATGTAAAATTAACACAAACCATATTTTTTATCGGACAAAACTTAGATCAATGCTATTGACTATAGTACATGATTTCATGGTCCATTATATATATATTATGTTAATACTTTACATTCCGAGTTAAGTAACCAAAGAATAATGTCTTTTAACAGTTTTCGTAACCCAAGAATACCTAGCCAATTTTATATTACCTTCATTGTTAACAGTTAAAAATATCGTCCGTAAACTATTATTTCAATTATTGGAATGGTATAAGGACTTAAAAAATTAAAATGCGGAAATGTATGATGAATGTACCTATAACGGTGTTTAATTGTTAGAAAAAGAAAATTATGACAAATAATTTTTTTTAATTTTCAAGTTATTAAAAAAACACGTAGACGGGTGAAAAGGGAGTAAATGGTAAAAAAAGAAAGGATAAACGGGTTAAAAAAAGATAAATGGGTAAACGGGTATTAAACGGTTACGGTTAAATGGGTACACGGTTATGGGTATGGATATAACCATTTAGGCAATTACCCAATGGATAAACGGTTATGCGGGTATGAGAATAAACGGTTATGGATAAATAACCGCGGTTATCCGCCCTCATTAACCGTTGCCCATCCCTATGTGAGACTCATAAAGCCACTCTAGACCAGGGTCGTCTTTGAGATTTTGGGGCCCTATGCGAAATTTGTAAAAGGGGCCATCCTTAAGATAGTTTTAAGTTTTAAAAAAGTATGACAATATATTAATACTAGAAAACATTCACTTAAATTAAAACAAAGCCACTTAGTAGTACTACGGTCTAGTAGTATTCATCTTCACTTGTAAGTGAGAGGTCTTATGTTCAATTCTCGCCAAAGGCGAATTTGAACCACATTATTGTTAACCCATTGTCAAGTTTAGCCCACTCCCCCACCCTCTTAGCGTAGATAATATTGTTTGTTCAAAAAATAAAAATCAAAACAAACTTTAACACTCATTGATTGCATATTTACAAATGTCCTTAATGATAAGTAAAAAGAGCTACAAACATAACCTTCACTAAATAATCAAAAGTAGTTTTATCTTAAACAGCCAAACATGAAAAAAAAAATTCAAACCTCTAACTTTAAAGTTTCAGTTGAATGTATAACGTTGTTATATAATAAAATTAAGAAACTGCCGCTTTTCAGGGTATTATTATTGACACTCAAAATATGTCATTGTACTCCAAATTTTTATATTTAGAAAGAAAAAAAATACTCTTATAAGGAGTGCACAATGTAGTTTTAAGTGCTAATAAAAGGAATTTTTTTTAAATATAGAACATTATTACATGATGTTAGATGGCAAAAATTTAGGGGCCCTGTGAGACTGCGCCTTTCGCTCTCCCTCAAAGCCCCCTCTGCTCTAGACCATAAATATCAAACACCATTTTCATCACCATTTGATCCAATTCTCCCACCAACTTTGAAAAGGAATGAGCACCTTCACTAATTCAAAGAATAATGTGTTGCACTATGTATGTTAGATTTCCCTACACACGTCACATCTTTGATCTTGCTAGCTACAAGCGTACAAGTACAACAGGAGTTGATTTCAGACTACGAATATGGACTGGTGATGGAAATAAAAAATATATAATCTAGAGGGAGTAGATTTTCAAACTGTACCAAAAACAGTCATTTCCAGAAGGCCACATGATACTTGTGAATCGTTGAGCTCCTTCTACAGTTGTTGGATTGTCGATGCCCAAGGATTCAAAGAGAGAGGAAGGCGTTCTGAGCTAATATAGCTGTGGTAAGGCTTATCACTTGTCTCCTGCCTCTTGGTTTCAGTTGGAAGATGAAATAGATCTTCATGTAAGAGTATGAGTATGATTCTTACAAGTCTTGGGATAATTGATATTATAAAGAAGTATAAATCATGTTGACAAGAGTTAATCCAATCATATTGGTATATTGAGGACTCTTGTGTTTGGTCGTTTATAGGACTCATGCTGATATAAGGAATGCAGTCTTTTATTCCTTGTAGGATTGTTATAGGGCAATCCAGGTCTTGTATTATAAAACCACAAGCCCCTGCTCTCACAAAGATTAGGCTCTTATTGTTCCGATTACGTATAACTTGGAGAGCATTGAGTTTTGCAGAGAGGAGAAGGTTGTGTGTAGATTTGTCCATGGCTTCTTCATCCATGAACATGTCTGTGTTAAACTTAGAAACACAGCAGCTTTTCAAATCAATTTCATATCTCAGGCCTTATTACGGGAAGGCTTTGTTATATACACTGCAACATACAACTTTACAATTTAAAATACAAGTGACAGCACGCCACACATGCAGCAGCATCAGCAGGGCAGTCTCTGAGATTTTGGGGGCCATGTGCAAAATTTATAAAAGCGCCCCTCCTTAAGATAAGTCTTAAGAAATGTAGGACAATGTATTGACACTCGAAAACAATCACTTAAATCAAAACAAAGTTTAGCACTCACTGATTGCAAGTTTAAAAATATCATTAATAATAAGTAAAAAGAGCTACAAACATAATATTAAAAAATATAGTCTTTTATGGTGTATTATTGGCACTCAAAATATCTTATTGTACTCTAAAATTTTGTATTTAGAAAGAAAAAAAATTACACTTATAAGGAGTGTAAGATGAGATTTTAAAGTACTAACAAAATCAATTTTTGAATATAGAACATTATTTCATAACAAAAGCAATTTTAAATATAGAATATTATTACATATAAATATTAGGTGACAAAATTTTTGGGGCCCCTTCAAATTTGGGGCCCTGTGCGACTACAACTTTCGCACCCCTTCAACGCCCCTCTGAGGATCAGCACACAGGGGAAAGACTTCGTATAACAGTCTGCAGGTATGTATTATTGAGAATACTTCTGTATTTCTATATATAGAACATACTTGATGCAACGGTTGTGATTTAGTTGGTTAATTCTTGTGTTCTTGGCTAGTATATTAACATAAAACTTGTGTTTACTCTTACACTTCAAGCACAGAAGACATGGAGTTTTGAAGTTTCAGAGGAACTTTACGATAAATAGCTTCGAAGCAGCCTCTTCCAGTGCATCCTTGACTTTTTCTCATGCTAAGTGCCATGCCTCCGTTCCAGGCTTCAAGTTTTCATTAGATAAATCTACAACGGGAACCTTAGGCTGGGTCTGTGAGCCCATTTTTTTCTGCTTCAACCTTCAGTTTAGGATTTGGTGAACCCATTGATGCACTCGTACGAGAATATATAATCATCAGATAACTGGAACACATTTAGAGACGACAGTAGTTGAGTTTACAATAGTTGACTTATAGAATTAGTTGGGTTAGGTGACATTGCATTTTTGTAATTAGTATTTTATAATTAATTCCTTATGTTTATTGAGAAGAATACAATTGAATTGTTCCAAAATACCGCTATGTATATTGCGTTTATTGGATAAATTTGACCGCAACGTATTCGGCCACAAATATTTGTGTGAAGTCAATTTAAACACTTATTTTATGTTAACCCATTTATAAAGTATAGTTTTAACTTTTTCTAGGAACACCACGTTTTTGCTATTAAAAAACACCAAGTTTATTCTCAAACTGCTCTTGAACACCGGATTTAGATCCTCTCCAGATCCCCTCACTGGGGATCCCAGGAATTAATGCATAGTAGTCGTTCAGCAAAGATCGTGCGGCCACAATTGAATACTTTTTATATTTTTAAAAGTAAAGAAGCCTCATCTTGTGTGAAAAATATATAAAAAAAAATATTGTGGCCGCACGATCTTTGATGAACGGTTACTATGCATTGATCCTCAGGATCCCCAGTGAGGGGATCCGGAGAGGATCTAAATCCTTAAACACCACACCCACCACACCCCAACCGACCAGCACGCAACCGATGCCCCACCATCACCAATAGCGGATGGCCAGCTGCCAGGACACATTTATAAATATAACTAGCAAAGATCACACACTTTGTGTGTGTGAACAATTTCTTTTAATAAGTGCATTTTTTTAATATTACATAATTATTGTTTTGTCCTCCTTATGTAAATATTGTGTATCAAAAGTGAGGGTAAAATTGGAAAAATAAGTATATGATTGTCATTTTCTCAAAAAAAAGAGGGTAAAATAGAAAAAATAGGAATATGATTGTCATTTTGTCAAAAGGTACATAATTACTATTTTGCCCTCCTTTTGTCAAGATTGTGTATCAAAAGTGATGATAAAATAAAAAAAGAAAGGAAACAAAAGTTGACAAGGAGGATTTTCTTGATAATAGTATAGATTAGCTAATTGCATTAGAGATTTATTATTCATAAAATAACGAAAATCTAAATAAGCAAATTGCAATTTGCATTTCTCTGCCTCGGCTCACCTTTCACTCTCTCTCTCTCGTTTCTACCTTCTTTATCATCTTTTCCTTTTTCATTTTTTGTGAATGGAACTGTCTCATCTCTAGCTCAATTGCTCAAACCAAACAAGAAGCAACCACCGTTTACATGCAACCACCAAAAGTAGATCACAGATTCCAAGTCTTATATATAGGCGTGATTGAATGTTGTATTTGGACACATATCTTGTACTGTGGACGATGAGAGTAATCAGAAAATCATTCACCCCATTCCTATTATTCATGTCACGGCCCAATCTCAAGATATGTCCAAGATCAACATGTGACGTCACCACAAACCTATCCATCCATCATGTCTCCAAAACATAAATAAAAAGTTCAACAACGCAATAATATTTCTTTTATATCATTGTTGCACCTAACCTTTGTGTTAGATAGTACTGCCTACGTACCATACGACGGGATCAAGCCATTAGTAGTTCAGCCTTTTAACAATCAGGAATTCCATTCATCTTCATACATATCATAATGTTTTCCAGTAATAGTTCCACAATCAAGAATCAATGTATCAAAGATGCATATTATTTAGACCTGGCATTCGTGTCGTGTTTTTTATGTTCGTGTCGTACCTGATATCTTAACGGGTCCTGTCGTGTAACACCCGTTAAACTAAACGGGTAATATGACTCGACCCGAAATCAACCCGTTAATATTATCAAGTAATATGCCCAACCCATTACCCGTTAAAGAAAATATATTTTAAATCAATAAATAATGAAAATGAAAAATATAATTTGACAAAAAAACAATAGAAAACATAATACAAGATTAGATTAGTATATGTGTGACGACCCGTCCCCAAAAATATAATTTTAATAAGTGAATTTATGAAAATGCCCTTTTGAGGTAAATGCTTTGACCTTTGTTGATTGTCGTGTCGTGTCACGTAAGATTTGTTTTCTTGGCATATCCTCGTAATACTCGTCGATAAGGGCGCGTGGGCGCAAACGGTTCTTGATTTGGAGTTATAACGAAGGAGATATTAACGTTTAAAGTTAGGGATGTTTTGGTAATTTTATTTAATTTGGAAGGCTCCAGATTTCTGGAGCAAATATCTGTGAAGCCACGTGTGTGGCTGGGATGGAAGGGAAGAAAGAAATGGACGGCTAGGATTAAAAGAAAAGGAGGGAGTAAGGTGACCAATCAGAAACAGGAGAAAGGAGGGGAAATAAGGGAACAAAAACCCCCTCTTTTTGGACCCGTATACACGCACATACCTACCCATTCGGCCGGGGCCATTCCGGCCAATTTCCGCCCACTTTTCTGGTGAACTACCTCAAACCATCACTTGGAAAACCCTCCATGACCTTCCCTCTTCCTATTTCACCCCAAAAAATCAAGGGATTTGGCCTTGGAAATGGGAGAACCCGCACGGTGGGGTGCGGCTATTTTGGGTTCGAACCACCTAAATCCGAAACTAACCACATCCATCTCCACCACCTTTAGGCTTCCTTTGAGGTCTGGAACAAAGCCCAAGCAAGTTTGGGGGCGTCGGAGTTCATTTGAGGTAGAATTGAACACACCCAAATTCAAGGGTTCTGTACAGTTTGAGTGAAATTGGAGCTTTTCATGGCCAAATTGGCTTTAGTCACTGGTATGAAAGTTTCTCTACTCACTGAGATATTCATCCCTGTAAATTTTGGTAATTTTTAGAAATAGTTGAATTTTCCGGTTAGTCGAGGCGGCCGACCACCACCCACGGCGACGCATGGCCAGTGGGCCGTCGATGCTATTTTTAGGCTATATTAGATGTCCTGAATTCAGTTTTGATAGTGGTATGATTTAGGCTGATCGTTTGAACCTAATTTCATTACGATACATGACTTGGTTAATATATGAATCGATGATCCGACCGTTGGATCGTCACCAAACTTTGATACATTTTCATACGTAATATTTAAGGACATTAGGAACTTACGGATCAGGAATCCGATGAACGGATCTTCTTGAATTGGATTTGTAAGTTTATAAAATACAACGTTAGCCGCCGCTTGGTTTTGGCAATTGGCGGAGATCCAACCGTTGGATCTTTGGAAGTTATAGATTGGAAATCTGAGATGCAGATCTTCCAGATCGAGTTATGTAGGGTTGTGACCCTACCGTCAAACTTTCATCGACGGTTGACTTTTGGTCAGTGGTTCTCAAACCATTCTAAAATGTCCTTGAGAATGTATTTTATGTGAGTTACGTATCTATTAATAAGAGTTCTGAGATGTAATTTGATAATTGTTTTAGGGGCCGATTGTTCGGGACACCTCGATGTTTGTGATAGGGAATCGTAGTGCGGACTCCAGGGGAGTGGATTTTTTTTTTTCTATATATATGTATGTATGTTTTATGTTTTCCCAGAAAGTGTTTTAAATGGTTTTACGATTTAAATGCCATGTCAATTGCATTATATTTTAGATTATGCGTTAGTATAGTTATGCATATTATTGTTTGACGTTGCGGACATTCAGGTAAGTTTCAGGTGAGTATATATTGATGGTAGTGTGTATGATTATGTTGGGTTGCATTTAGTACTTAATATCCTGCACCCTGGTATTAGTGCTCCCGCTCGTGGCCAGGGCACAGTCTTTCACGTGATGTTCACCTCCTGCACCGCACGCTCACCTTGGATCCAAGTTTGGTGCACTGCCCTGTCGTACAGACCACAGTAGGTGGTTCCAACTCGTAGGTGACCTGCGATTTATCGCACAGCCTTCACGTGATCGTAGCACTTGAGCGTATTTATTTACACCTAGCCTATTGTACAGACCACCGTAAGTGGTTACGACTCGTGTGTAGGAATTGATTTGTGCGATATAGGTTCAGCAGTACCGGTCACGATAGGTGACTCCGGCTAGCACACTATTTTATATTGATTTATTCTACTTGGATTACCTATTGCATTTATGTGACACTTGACATGGCATATACTTGGTTTTCCCTACTCTCGGGTATGATTTCTGTATACGTATGTATTACTATTTTCTGGGAAATTATACGGGTTTTACAGTGAGGGGTTACTATTTTTGGAAAGGGAAATGTTTTTTAAAAGCTTTGTTCTTGCCCACTCACATTTTTTTTAGGGTATGGTTCTTACCCATGCTACTGTACTTTACTTATGCTCTGACATCGAGTGTGAAATTGGCTCAATCCCGCTCACCGCGCATCTCTGCTTTTAGACACTTTAGGTTTAAATTTATTCACATTTTACATATCATCACATTTTATGGCTTCGTCACCTTCCAGGTGTCGGCTAACACAGCTCGATTCGGAGTCCTAGTGGACATTCTGAGTCGGGGTGTGTCAGTTTGGTATCAGAGCATAAGTTGGGCAGTATTGTGTTCATAACACGCGTGATGTGAGCATTTTCGGTTCTTTGAACTTAATGCTCGAATCTTGCCACCTCGTCGAATACGAAAAATGTGTTAGTTTTTCCTGAGTTTTGAGTCCTGAGTTTTGAGTAGTTTCGTCGACTTGTCGACCTTTTAGAAGGTCAATTTGAGACAAGTTGATGGCCCTAAAGCAGGGCTAATGTATCGATATCGGTGGATCACCAGGGAATTGTAAACTAATTCCATCACTATTCTCTAGCCATCAGTATTAAATTTTTCAAGATTGGAAGTCCGAAATAGTTTTGATTCCTTGGTAGTACCCGTTAGAATACCATTATTTAGGACTCCTACGAAGTTTACTTCGTCGAGATTCCAAGATCATCTGAAGCGACGACATAGTGCTGAAGTGGTAGCACTGGATGAAAGAAACATTTAACGGACAATCATTTATGGTTCTTGATAATATTAGCCTTCTTAACCACACTAGTTGTCATTTCGACTTTTCAGGAGAACGATCAACTTCCGGTTAAGCTGTTCTAAAATAAATTATTAGTAAATTCCTCTTTCTGGCTTTGGGAGTGATACCTTGTACGGAATATTGGTTCACAGTTTCAGGGTAACGAATAATATTAAAATATCATGAGTTTGTTAATTAGAGCGCGACCAATAGACAGATTAACAGTGGCTGCTGGAGTCGAAGAAACTAAATCTCGGAAAGATAGAAGCAAGCCTTGTATTAGGATAGTAAACTTATAGTTGTTTTTACCTTATCACCTATCTAGGTAAGAATAACCTCTCCTATTAGCCACTTCCTTAAGTGACGATTAAAACTGTTATCCTTTATTTTGAGTTGATGATCTAACTGACTCATCCTCGTAACTCGAATTTTCTTTCTTAACCTGCCTACGTTGTAGTAGCCTTTTCGACGACTTTCTTATCTACCTCTGTAGTGAGACCATATTCCTTAAACATCATCTTGGTTTAGATTGGTACTTATCTTGGGAGGTGTGATCTTCACAGACGATATTCTTTCTTTTTTCTAAAAAGAGTTTTGAGGATGAAGGCCGAAATTCTCACAAAGTGTTGTGAGATTTGAAATATTCTTAGTCTTGTCGAGGTTATCGACTATTGGTTAGCGATTTTTCGGCTATAGTGTTCTTCATCACTTTTTGATCGAAGAAGTTGGTTTAGTGTGGGATATGGGTTATGAACAAAAAATTTCTGACAGCTTAAGTGTGGTATTTTCTCCAAATATGATTTTACATTTTTCGATAGCATCGAGAATTTCGAAATCCACGATGACGTTTCCTTCGAAGGTTGGCTGTGTAGATGCATCGTGATAAGGTAACGCTTATGTTTCCTAGTGGTAGGACCATTTAAGGTGAACCATCATGTATATGACCTAGAGTCAACTGTTGTCACTTTTTATCTGAAAACCAATTGGTACTTCCTTATGAAGAAATATGTCCAAAATCTTATTTAACCTTAGAACTTCCCAATTTCACTTACTTTGACAGAGCTAAGTTTCTGGCGACAGCATTAGAAGAATTATATCGATGTCTATGATTGCACTATCGTATATTATTCCGATTGTGCAAACGTAATTACTGAGTACCGTAGTAAAAGTGTTTCTACCCTAAATATGTTCAGTCTTCCTCATCCCATTCTAGTTGACATTTTCGAGTATCGATGTGACGTTACTTCGATCCATCAAGAAATCATTTGAATGAGTTATAACCACTTTCCATATCCAAATGCAAATGGGAAATATCACCATGAGTTTCTAGTATAAGGTATTTGGTGCATGTGAAGATTGTGATGATGTCTTAATGTTTACAGATCGACTTGACAGTCAACTCATTTTCCATTGGTCTTGAGGGATTTCAGTTAGATCACTTGGTAAAATCATTCATTTTTGTATTTATTGGATTTTCTAACATGTTGATCAACATCCATTCTGACTGTGACTCCATATTCACTCATTTGTGCTGAAAAGACAATTTGGTTAATTTTGGGTACATGTTTACTCTATTATAGTTCATATAATTTCGAATACAGGTAGATTGTTCAAAAGCATTACTTGGATGTTGGAATCTAGTTGTGATTATTGATTCTTCAATCACCCGTCAAATACTCCGTTGAATAGAACGTTATCATTGATGACTGAATGTTTCGGAAGTTTTTTTGGTAGGGTAATGGTAAACAATCAATCTTGATAGCTTGAACTTTGAATCTGACGACCTTGTTTTGATTCTCGGATTCTTGAGTGTTCTTTTAGTCTTCTCGACATGGTTTCTCGCTCAATCAATGAGTAATTTACGATAGGTTGACTTGGCGGATGCGTGCGCCAGTTTTATATTAATGCTAGCAGGAACTATTGGAGTACAATCTTCTTGTGAGTTTACTAGATTTACCAAAAAGAAATTTCATGTGGTTTTGAAGATTGAATAGTTTTTAGCAGGTGAAGGTATAAAGTTTAGCGATTGTAGCGTTAATCTCCATATATGATTTGAGACTGCAATTGTCGCTCGAATGATGTCGATAGAGATATGGATTCTCTAATTATGAATTTCAGAGGTTATATCCTTGATTTGGTGAATAACGCTAGTGAATAGTCGCGAAGGAAATATTTTACGATATGTGTTTGTCTCTACGCATATTTTCATGACGTTACTCTAGGACTTGATGATTTGGGGAGTACACGGATATAGAAGCACTTCTAGCAACTAGTTTGGTGCATTCTTGGATATTACAGCGTCGTAATTGAGGTACGGATCGGACGATCTGAATATATTCGCATGTGGGGAGCAAAACGATATTTTGGGAATCCTCGGGAAATTCTCACTAGACAGCCTTCCAGAAAAGTACAACAGTTATTATTTGTTTTATAGAAAAGAGATTTCGGCTTACGGATCTATTGAGCCTTTTGATATGTTGGTCCTTTTAGTTTGTTCCCGAAACTAACGCCAAAAGGCCCATCAAAGCGGTGTCATGTGTGTCGATTTTTGTTGAGGACTTGTGGGCAGGGGCGTTTTTTGGGGAGTAAAGTGTTCGACCACAAAAGGTCTCAAAATTTATTGTTGGGTTCACTTAGCTAGTGGGCAAGACCGCTTATCTACGACAAACACTTACTAGTTAGCTATGGTTCAGACTTATTCTCGAAGTTCATGACACGACAAATGTTTGGCGAGGTCAATTTTCATTTTGAGTTTTGATTTTTCGTGCAAGCATTTTTCTATGAGGTTATTCTATTTATATCAGTATTTATGTTATTGCAAATGTTGAGTGAGTTATTTCCACTCTTGGTTTAAACTTGATACAAGTATTTGAATCGTACGATTTTATATATATGTATCTATTTTTTTGATATTTTATTATAGGTATATTTCTTCCTTATGTTATTACGTAGTAATTGGTGTTCTTAACTTTACGGTTTATACGGGTGTTATAGTATTATGTTATCGAGGAAGGAAGAAGATATGAGCTTGGAGGCAAGAGAAATAATTGCAATCCGATCGCGACGGAATGATACTCTTTTTTATGCAGCCGCTCTAACTCGATTTCTTCCTTGTGTAAGTATTTATATAGATATGCCCTTCCAAATGTCGAGTATTTTACGTTTAACTAGTGATTTTAAAATTTCGGGGACGAAATTTTCTTAAGGGGGGAAGATTGTGACGACCCGTCCCCAAAAATTATAATTTTAATAAGTGAATTTACGAAAATGCCCTTTGAGGTAAATGCTTTGACCTTTGTTGACTATCGTGTCGTGTCATGTAAGATTTGTTTTCTTGGCATATCCTCGTAGTACTCAACGCTACGGGCGCGTGGGGGCAAACGGTTCTTGATTTGGAGTTATAACGAATGAGATATTAACGTTTAAAGTTAGGGATGTTTTGGTAATTTTATTTAATTTGGGAGGCTCAGATTTATGGAGCAAATATCTGTGAAGCCACGTGTGTGGCTGGGATGGAAGGGAAGAAAGAAATGGACGGCTAGGATTAAAAGAAGATGAGAGAAAAGGAGGAAAGGAGGGAGTAAGGTGACCAATCAAAAACAGGAGCAAGGAGGGGAAATGAGGGAACAAAAAACCCATCTTTTTGGACCTGTATACCCGCACATACCTACCCATTCGGCTGGGGCCATTCTGGCCAATTTCCGCCCATTTTTTCGGTGAATTACCTCAAACCATCACTTGGAAAACCCTCCGTGACCTTCCCTCTTCCTATTTCACCCCAAAAAATCAAGGGATTTGGCCTTGAAAATGGGAGAACCCGCATGGTGCGGTGCGGCGGTTTTGGGTTCGAACCACCTAAATCTGAAACTAACCACATCCATCTCCACCACCTTTAGGCTTCCTTTGAGGTCTGGAACAAAGCCCAAGCAAGTATGGGGGCGTCGGAGTTCGTTTGAGGTAGAATTGAACACACCTAAATTGAAGGGTTTCGTACGGTTTGAGTGAAATTGGAGCTTTTCTCGGCCAAATTGGCCTTAGTCACTGGTATTAAAGTTGCTCTACTTACTGAGATCTTCATCCTTATAAATTTTGGTAATTTTTAGAAATAGCTGAATTTTCCGGCGAGTCGGGGCGGCCGACCACCACCTACAGCGGTGCGTGGCTAGTGGGCCGTCGATACTATTTTTAGGCTATGTTAGATGTCCTGAATTCAGTTTTGATAGTGGTATGACGTAGGTTGCTCGTTTGAACCTAATTTCATTACGATATGTGACTTGGTTAAATATGAATCAAAGATCTGACCGTTGGACCGTCACCAAACTTTGATACATTACCATACGTAATATTTAAGGACATTAGGAACTTACAGATCGGGAATCCGACGTACGGATCTTCCAGAATTGAATTTGCAAGTTTATAAAATAAAACGTTAGTCGCCACTTGGTTTTGGCAATTGGCGGAGATCCAACCATTGGATCGTAACAAAACTTTAGTATGTTATTCTACAAGTTTAATGTGGATCTTTGGAAGTTACGGATTTGAAATCTGAGATGCAGATCTTCCAAATCGAGTTATGTAGGGTTGTGACCCTACCGTCAAACTTTGATCGACAGTTGACTTTTGGTCAATGGGTCTCAAACCATTCTAAAATGTCCTTGAGGATGTATTGTATGTGAGTTACGTATTCTATTGATAAGTGTTCAGAGATGTAATTTGATAATTGTTTTAGGCGCCGATCGTTCGGGACGCCTCGATGTTTGTGATAGGGATTCGTAGCGCGGACTCCAGGTGAGTGGGCTTTTGTTTTCTTTATATATGTATGTATGTTTTATGTTTTCCCAGAAAGTGTTTTAAATGGTTTTACTGTTTAAATGCCATATCAATTGCATTATATTTTAGATTATGCGTTAGTATAGTTATGCATATTGTTGTTTGACGCTGCGGACGTTCAGGTAAGTTTCATGTGAGTATATATTAATGGTAGTGATTGAAGTGTGTATGATTATGTTGGGTTGCATTTAGTACTTAATACCCTGCACCTTAGTATTAGTGCTCCCGCCCTTGGCCAGGGCACAGTCCTTCACGTGATGTTCACATCCTTGTCGTATAAACCTCATTAGGTGGTTCCGACTCGTAGGTGACCCGCGATTTATCGCATAGCCTTCACGTGATCGTAGCACTTGAGCGTATTTATTTACACCTAGCCTGTCGTACAGACCACCATAGGTGGTTCTAACTCGTGTGCAGGAATTGATTTGTGCGATATAGGTTCAGCCGTACAAGTCACGATGGGTGACTCCGGCTAGCACACTATTTTATATTGATTTATTCTACTTGGATTACCTATTGCATTTCTGTGACACTTGACATGGCATATACTTAGTTTTCCCTACTCTCGAGTATGATTTCTGTGTACGTATGTATTACTATTTTCTGGGAAATTATACGGGTTTTACGGTGAGGGGTTACTATTTTTGGAAAGGGAAATGGTTTTTGAAAAGCTTTGTTCTTGCCTACTCACTTTTCTACTCACTTTTTTTTGTTTTGAGGGT
Organism: Cotoneaster glaucophyllus; assembly: GCA_036320875.1. Classification (NCBI taxonomy): domain Eukaryota; kingdom Viridiplantae; phylum Streptophyta; class Magnoliopsida; order Rosales; family Rosaceae; genus Cotoneaster; species Cotoneaster glaucophyllus. The sequence continues at coordinate 19,055,527 of CM070068.1, read as the reverse complement.
ATGATTCTTACCCATGCTACTGTACTTTACTTATGCTCTGACATCGAGTGTGAAATTGGCTCAATCCCGCTTACCGCACACCTCTGCTTTTAGACACTTTATGTTTAAATTTATTCACTTTTTACACATCATCAGACTTTATGGCTTCGTCACCTTCTAGGTGTCGGCCAGCACAGCTTGATTCAGAGTCCTAGTGGACGTTCTGGGTCGGGGTGTGTCAGTTTGGTCTCAGAGCATAAGTTGGGCATTATTGCGTTCATCACACTCGTGATGTGAGCATTTTTGGTTCTTGAACTTATTGCTCGAATCTTGACACCTCGTCGAATACAAAAAATGTGTTAGATTTTCCTGAGTTTTGAGTAGTTTCGTCGACTTGTCGACCTTTTAGAAGGTCACTTTGGCGAACATCTATAGACTTAAAACAAAGAACTTCTTTAGTGAGGGAAATATATGGATTTGAGACAAGTTGATGGCCCTAAACCAGGGCGAACATTTATAGACTTAAAATGAAGAACTTCTTTACCAAGGGAAATATGTGGATTTGAGACAAGTTGATGGCCCTAAAGCAAGGGAAATATATGGATTTATCTAAGTTAATCAACCTTTAAAATCATATATCACTTCACTAAGTTTAATAAACCATAAGGTTTGTCATATTTCCTTACCTGCAATCCAAAGCAATAGCATCGTAACCCTAAATTATAAACACCAGCATAAACATGAGCAACCTCTATGTTTCCGCATTCTACACCAACTCAAAGGAACTGTCAAGATTTCTTGGGATCTAGTTCCTAACCAATTCAATGGAATTGGAACAGAACCAAAACAGAATACGATTCGGGATCACTCAACAAAATCAAGACGAAGCAGGATATCTAGACCACTCAACGGAACCCGAGCAAAATACAATTCGTTATGCTTGTCCCTCTTTCAAGAAGGGACTTTGCTTCACCCTCCTTGAAGAAACCAAGTTTGCCGTGACATATATGATAACCGGCCTATACAATCGTTTGTTTGTTGGAATCTTGTTATGTCAAAATATTTGGGGAGTTCCTGACCACTCAACAGAATCGAAACGAAGCAAGGTATGTAGACCACTCAACGGAACCCAAACAAAATACAATTTTGAACCACTCAACGGAGACGAAGCAGGGTATCCGGACCATTCAACGAAACCCGACCAGAATACCGTTTCTGGACACTCAACGGAATCTATCTCTAGGAGGCGATGATCTCCCAATGCGGATTAACCCAGCAGGACCTGTTGGAGAATAATTAAGAAAATAAAATAATAACAAAATTTAAATAATTTGATTCTTTATTTATGAAGCATACTTCAATAAAGAATGAAAACAACAAACAAACTAATACAGGAAATAAAATGATAGTGGCTTGTTTGAGAGATAGATGATAGCGAAGCTATGTCCTTCGAACAATATTTTTGTCTCACTCTTATGCTCATGGTTCCATGACGTTCAATCAAAATTACATCAGGACCACCTGTAGATATAATGTGACCAAGTAGGTAGTGAACCCCTAATGTGGATTAACCAAGCAAAGTCACCCGTAATCCGGATTAACAAAACAGGACCATGTATGAGCACCATACCCCAATGCGAATTAACCAAGTAGAGTCACTCCTAGAATGCATATGGTCCCCCAATGCGGATTAACCAAGCAGGACCATCTATGTACCAAACTGCTACATGGTGTAGTCACATTGTCACACACACCTTACAACATACGTCATACATCTTATATCCTACATCAAGACACACGAATTGCAATGTGAGCACGTACACTATCAAATCCACATGCCAATCAAATATCTAGTCACCCAGACATACACGTTCCACAACTAACTCAATTATGGTCCTCGACTCATCGTCTCATACTAACCAATTACAACCCTAATAACTCAATCTAGAAGATCCGTACATTTAATTTCTGATACGTAACTTTCTAAGGTCCCCAAATAATATGAACAATGTCATACTATAAATTCGTCCACCACAAAGGTTAAGTGACGTACCTTAACAGAACTAGGCTCAAACGACGGAATTTCATCAAACGGATGTCAAAATAAAATAAAAGTATCAAATTTAACCTGGAAGGACTAAGTGGTTTCGTTGGCTACACATAGTTGCAGGCGGCGCCCGGCTACCATTTCGTTGCAAAGTTCGGCCAACAACAACAATGGCCCATAATATATCAAAAGTAAGCCCAATGAGAGGGGAGTAAAAATTATACCTTAGTGGGGGTCTCCTGAAAACGCCTGTGGATCACCGAAAAAGCCTAGAATGGGTGATCGTCGATTCAATGTCCTTGGGGCTCCAACACTTCGAACTTTAGGTGGACTACGGCCACGAGCAAATGGCGCATTCACCCAAAAGTCCAGCGCACCGTCTGGCCTTCGGAAAGTTATGCAACCGGAATGGTTGTGGGTTATCATATTCAAACTATTCGAGGGAATAGTCGAGAAGGTGATCTAGAAATCATCGAGGGTGGCTCTAAACTTTGTCCCCGAGTATGACTACTTTTATCTCACTTCTATCTCATACCAGCATAGTATGTAAAGTATGTTATAGGACGTCATGTGTTCAATAGGTTCAAATGACCCAGTTATGTGCCACATCGGCACATAACATAATTTTTTTTACAGAATTATGACAGAAACTCCATATTGATTTGTTACACCCATTTTCAGGGACTACATTGATCGCTTTTCAATTTAAGGGAGCATCTTGATGGGGTAGGTCAATTTCAATTTAAGGGAGCATTTTAATGGAATTGTTGACTCTATAGGGCAATGTGGGGGCTTTTGATATAGAAACGTGGTTTAGGAATGTCATAGACCAAACATCTCTTTCTTTTTTAAAAAATTTGATTATGTTGTAGGCATAATTTACTGAACAATTATAGAGGTCACAGAGAAAGAAGGGACGAGGCCAAGAGAAATAAGAGAAAGATGTGTAATTGTGTGGTGTGTTCTATTCCACCCCATTGTGCCTTCATTTATAGTAGTAGGATAGGTAAAATCTTTACCCTTTTAGGATTACAACTCTTAATAGGTAATCAACTCCTAATAGGAATATAAGAGATATTCCTAGAATCACTAGGAGTTACACAACCACATTTCTAATCTAATAGGACTGCAACACTTCTCCTTGAGTGTGTAAATACTCAAGTAAATGGCGCATCAGGTCTTCAGTGATGAAGTAAGTACAGTTGATGAAATTGTCGACATAATGAGTGAATGCGAGTCTCAGATCAACAGAAGAATGCATAAAAAGTAAAACTCACAAACCTTGCTATGGTAAAACCCAAGGTGGAAGAAAAACCCATAATCTAAGGAGAAAAGTGAGAAGTTGCATTTAGTCAAAACTATACATCTTTTGGACGCAAGTAGGAGAGCTCACAAGGGTATAATCAGCCCAGGGCGGGTGCCTCATCAAAACCTAGTTAGGTAGCAAAAACCCAATGGGAAAAATGCTCATAATCGTAGGGAAAAATAGTACTTTAAGACCAAGTGAGTATACTTCTGGATACTCCCCCTGAGTTTGACATAACTTCCAAATGAGAACTACAAGCATTGCATATGATAGTTAGGCATACCAATTCCTCGGACAAGCTTCTGGAAGTTTGACTTCGGCAGTGACATCATGTAGAGGTCGGCAAGGTTGTCTGAGATCGGCTTCATGACTTCAATCTCCTGATGCTTTGCTGATGTAGATGTAGACGCAATATGTCTTGGTGTTGACTTCGTTGATGTATCATGGCTTGGTCATGTTGATACATGCGACATAATCTTCATGGATCATTGTTGGGACTGAACGATGGATGAAAAACACAGCAAGTACTTGTAATATGCTCAACAAGAACTCCTAACCATGTCTCACTTGTGGCGTAGTGAAGTGAGGTGAGTCTTAGAACGATTCGAAAATTTTGCAACTAAGGTCATATCGTGGACCTTCAAGATATTGCGATATCTCTAACGGTAAATACATAACCATTTAGGGATTTTGCCTTGTGCGGGTTTGATAAGTAACCTGCGTTAGCATAACAAACATGGCAAGCATCATTCCGAGGATCAGGGGGTTGGATCCACACGAGATGCAATAGGATTTGCCCTCGTAGTACTTTAGGGTACGTCGTTAATACCAATTCAGTGGTTGCGTGCAGGTATGGTGCTGCATCTCAACAGCAAAGGAGATGTCATGTCTAATACAATGAGCTAAGTACAACGAAGCGCAAAGTTGAACTTAGATATGGAATTTCAGATTCCATAACCTTTTCAAGGGTCTCATTTGCATATAACGTACGAACGATCATAGGTATACTCAAAGGTAACACATTCGGGGTGTAGTTTGACTGGTAGACCATGGTATCGTCAGAACAACGCTTGAAATTTAGGTCAAGGCATAAACGAGTTTTCCTATGATCTTTCATCTCAAATTCCATTTTCAGGTGTGAGGCAGTTTTCTCAAGCACTTCTAGAATCTTAGTGAGATTCATGTTAACGACATAAACTATAACTCTAGCAATTCATAATAAGACTTCATAGTTTAATACGCAAGGGCATAAATTCATCCCTGACTGATCAAATAATCACTTAGATGGGTATACCACATCCGTCGGATTGTAAGTGAACGCCTCAAACAAGTTAAGAAGGTGTTCCGTGGTTTTGGAACTATTTCAACCAGTCCATGTAATTCTTCAGGAACTTACCTGTAAATCTCTGTGTCTATATCCCCATGGTGAAAACACTAACCACATTTCATAATACTGTAGTTAATTAGAGGACGTTTGAGAGAAACCTTGCGCAATAAGGCATGCATCATATTGCACTATTTCATTCATCTCATAACGCTTCATTTCCCACTTGTAACATAACAGGGTTACCTTGGGCAATGTAGGAACGATAGGTCCAAAACATACTTTGGTAGGGAATTTGACCTATTGAAATTTCGGTTGTCCAATCAGTTCTACGTTGTCTCTTAATCAACGAAACACAGTTCGATATCGTCGTTTTTCATTTATGTCGATAGCTACCATATAAGTGAAAACATCATTGATGGTAATCTCATTTCAATTCCATTTTCTCATCCAAAATAGTATACTGGATCAAGAACTTCAAGTCTCAGGAGTAATCCGGATTAATCTCATGAGATGAAAATGATTTGAGAAAACAATCAAGTATCGATTCATTATTGTGTCGTGTCTTCCTCTTCTAGGGAAGTGAATCCTACGAACCGAGTGATCTGTCATGCTCTAGGCTAAGACAGATTGATTGGCTATCCGCCGATGTACCAGACCATCCAACAAGGGCTTTTAAACCATCCAACAAAGGCGGCACACCCTCCAGGGATGTTAACTCGACGTCCGTTAAGTACTTCTATCCATGTAGGCATATTTGCAGCTGGTATATGATCTCGTCACTTTAGCTAGATCAGAGGAATGTGTTAGGAACGACATTCTGAAAGCTAGAATTCATCGCACTTGCTTATCATACTTGTGCTGTATGGAGATCGAGATGAGACATAGTGGGCATTGTCCACGCAAATTCGTGCTATTCTACAGGAACGTTGACGTTCTTATCTCCCCCTAACGGCGGGAAGACTGTCTCATTAAAGTGATAATCCATAAATGAGCAGTAAAGAGATCGTATGCAAGGGCTCGAAGAGACCTAGTGTGAAGGAGAATCATAATCGACAAAGATTCATATCCTTCTTTGAGGACATATTGGTACATTGCAGCGACACAACTTGGCACATGGAATGCACACCCAAATGTGTAAATACGAAAATTGTTAGGTTCATACCCAGTAACCAACTGTAACGTCAAATAGGTTGGGTGGCGATGGGCCTCAAGGCGGACCAACATGGCTGCGTACCAGATTGCATAGCCCTAGGCAGAAACCGAAAACTTGATACGTTCACCAAGATCTGAGGGATCATTTAAATTACGCTTTATGATCACTAGGCGAGGCTATTTGGGGTGAACATGGGAATTCGATGTTCAATTATAAATCCAAAATACATGCAATATTTTATTAAAAATCGTCGATATAAACTCTCCGACATTATCTAGTCTCCTAGACTTTAAGGGATAAGTAGGGTGGTGAACCTTTAATCGGCCATGAGGTTTAGCAGCAATTTGTGTGGACAAACATGTGACCAATTTATTGATTCATCAACCAAAACCATAAGTATTTATATGGTCTGCATTTTGATTGTATTAGTCCACATATATTCCCCTGAATCCACTGTGAAAAGAGAGTCTTTTCGTATCTTTGCTAGGGATGATTTAGAAATCAAATTTCCCAAAACGAGCGGGTTTTGGTGAAGTGTGCTTGTAGGTAAAAGATATTTACTTCAGGTAAGGAAATGCTTCGTAGCATCATTGTTCGACCTAAGTGTCCTAAAAGGTCGTGCCAAAACAAGTAAACTGCTCGAATCACTCGGCTCTAGGCCTGCCGCATGTGGTGTGTTTCCAGTTAGGAGATAACCCATTGGCCCTAAATCAAAGCTTCAGGCTAATTTTTGGAGTTGGTGCAAAGATATTTCACTCTATTTTCTTCAATTGTTTCTGATGATCATTGTTCTCTCGAATATCCTTAAAAAAACTCAACAACAGGGAGAATTTAAGGTCCCTTAAATGGGAATTCAGTACCATTCATACAACGAGGAGCGTGCCAATGCTCTTAATTAGGTTGGATATGTTGGGTTTTAGGCTCAAAATTAGGATGATGCAAAGAATTAGGTTTGTGTTACCTATTTGGTTTTGGTATCCTATTTGGGTTTGGATTTTGATTTACTTCCTATTAGGATTCTTATTGTAACCTAAGTCCTATGCACTATAAATAGGACCTTAGGGTTAGTGTATTTTGTGTGGCACTTTTGTGTGGCAATTTGGTGAGAGTCAATTTGTGAGTAAGAGAGCAATTTGGGAGAATCTTCTCCATTAGTTTTGGGCTCTCTACTCGTTTGGTTTAGGGTTTGTAATTTGTGGGATTTGGGTTGTGAGAGTTTAAACAGTCTTTTGTAATCTCCATTTGTTTAGTGAAATTCCTCGCAGTATTTTGCCCGTGGACGTAGGCTTTACGCCAAACCACGTAAATCTCTTATGTTAGTTTGAGATTGTTTGATTTAGCTTTCGCCTACGACATTGATATTTGGTACTTTGTTATAATTCACTTCCGTTTGCGCATAAAAGTACAACAAGTGGTATTAGAGCCCAGGTTTCGGCTTGGGCTTTGCTTGGCAGTCACTATGAAGCCTTCTGTGTCGTCGGTGAAAGTTCATATTGAAAAGTTCGACGGCAATGACTTTGGTATTTGGGAATTGAAGATGCGTGCTTTGTTAGTTCAACAAGGGCTTTTGAAAACGTTAAAGGGTGTGAAGGCTTTGTCGAATTCGTGGACTGATGAAGAAAAAGAAGACGTTATGGAGCGGGACTTTGAGCAATTCTGCTGACTTTATCGAATGAAGTCTTGCGAGAAGTTGGTAGCATCAAATCTGCACGGGAGTTGTGGCTAAAATTGGAGAGTTTGTATATGACTAAACCCCTTGCTAAACAGTTGTATTTGAAGAAAAGTTTGCGTACTCTTCGTATGGATGAAGCTACGTCAATTCATAGGCATGTTGATGAATTCAATAAACTTATGATGGATTTGAAAAGTGTGGACGACCAAATTAGTGATGAGGATTATGCGATAACTTTGTGTTGTTTATCTCCTTCGTATGAACACTTTGTCGATACCATGCTATTTGGTAGAGAAAGTATTAGTTTGGAAGATGTTAAAGCCGCTTTGAATTCTAAAGAGCTAAATAATAAAGTGTCTAACACACAAGATGGAGCTTTGGTAGTTCAAGGAAGAAATAAGGAAAGGAGCAAACTTGGAAAGAACACTTGTAGCTATTGTTATAAGGAAGGTCATTGGAAAGTAGATTGCCCTAAACTCAAGGGTAAAAATAAGCCGTTTGATAAGTCTTTTGCTAGTGTTGATGCAAACATTGCAGAAGATTATTCTTCTGAACTCCTCTAAAGGTTATGTGAGGAGGTGGAGCTTGGTACTCAAGCTCTTTGGGTGGAGTGCAATTTGCATTTTTTGTTCTATGTTCAAGGTTTTGCTTGGATTTTGTTTCGTATTTGTTAGTTTCCGTAATGAAATTTGTTGGAGAAGGCGTTGGAGGAAATTTCAAGTTTGAAGACTTTTGAATTTTTTAAGTCTAGGTGGAGATCAGTTTCGAAATAATTTGGTGCGCGTTTGCATTTGTATTTTGGTATCCCAAATTTGAAGTTTGTATTTGATTTGGAAGTTTGCTAATTTCTCGCCGTGGTGGAGATTGTTGGGTTTTAGGCTCAAAATTAGGATGATGCAAAGAATTAGGTTTGTGTTACCTATTTGGTTTTGGTATCCTATTTGGGTTTGGATTTTGATTTACTTCCTATTAGGATTCTTATTGTAACCTAAGTCCTATGCACTATAAATAAGACCTTAGGGTTAGTGTATTTTGTGTGGCTCTTTTGTGTGGCAATTTGGTGAGATTCAATTTGTGAGTAAGAGAGCAATTTGGGAGAATCTTCTCCATTAGTTTTGGGCTCTCTACTCGTTTGGTTTAGGGTTTGTAATTTGTGGGATTTGGGTTGTGAGAGTTTAAACAGTCTTTTGTAATCTCCGTTTGTTTAGTGAAATTCCTTGCAGTGTTTTTCCCTTGGACTTAGGCTTTACGCCGAACCACGTAAATCTCTTGTGTTAGTTTGAGATTGTTTATTTAGCTTTCGCCTACGACATTGATATTTGGTACTTTGTTATAATTCACTTCCGTTTGCGCATAAAAGTACAACAGGATAGACCTAAAGTCGTTGTTAGAGATGTGATTTAGGTGTACAGTTAGTGTGCGTAGAATTGCATTCATCTAGGCAACTTACTTTCCCACATTCCTACCTAATCACGTGTTTAATTGAATTGGGTCACATGTATACAAGAAACACGATTCAATTAACTCATATTCGAGGACAATATCAATAAGATTATCCATAACTAAAACATACACCAAACTTGAATCCAAGAACATGAAAAAATGTTCACAAAGTAAATGGGTAAATGGGTAAATGTTCACAAAATCTTCATGACTCAATTTTGCTACATTCACAACTCTACCACTGAGCTAATTTTGGGTTTTTTGGGCCTAACGTGAAATTCGGTGTTGGTTTGTGCAGTGGCTAACACAGCCCATTGAAGAGTTTCAAGGCCTGAAAGGCCGCATGCCCTTTTTCGCATCTCTGTATTCCAAATCCAACGGATGGATTGGAAAAGGCATAGGTCATTTGGTCATTCCGAGTTGGGGTGTCTAGGTCGATGGGATTGAGGGAGTGGATGAGGATTTTCGGTGTTGTTGCAAAGGGTGAGGGTCTATTTCATTTCTCTCTTAGCCACAGTGGGAGTGGGTGAGTGTTTAGAAATGAGAGAGAGAAATGTAGACATGTAAGTTTCGTTGCATACAAATGATGCATCGCAAAGCTCCACGTGGCATATGACTCATCACAAATGGACAAGTCATCAATGGCATGTAGCCCAAATCAAGCAAAGGAAGTATAAAACTTCCCCAAAATTCGCAATAAGGGAGAATCCCCCTTAAATTCGGCTAGGGAATCCAAATTGATCCTAAAACTGGAAAGAAAGCTAAAGCATCTTCATAAAACAAGTAAGAATTGAAGATTGCTCACAAAATAGGCAACAAGATCCTTAAATTTGGCCAAAGAAGTAAAGTGGCTGAAATTAAGACACAAAACATGCCTAAAATCATCCCAAAGGCAAGCTTTGAGAAGCCTACAAATACAAGTCATCGCACAAGCATAGGGTCGATAAAATCTCTACACAGAAGAACTTTTGCCAAACCTTTGAAGACTAATACGCCGCTAAAGCTCTCTTCAAAGAACATTCAACCAAAGCCAAAGCTTTCTCTCGACCAATGCCGAAGCGCTTCCTTAAAGAATCAACAATAGCTCGTGATGATTCCTTCTCTACATGAATAATTTGTAATTAATGTCTACATTATTTAAATCTCGAGCCTGAAGTTTCAAGTGCTTATCATTTTGGCATGAAGTCCAAAAATGAAAAATTTGTATACCAGAAGCTCTAACACTACATTCCGCCAAAATCCATATTATTGCAAGTTCTTACACATCTCATTTTCCTTTCAGAAAAAGAAGAAATGGCAATCATGGCAAACTTGGCAAAGCTTTATTTTTTGCCCTTGACATCACTCGAGAGAATTATCTTACCTAGATTGTGGTTGCCAAGATCCATCTTGAGGCAGGAAATCTTGGAAACACCATCAAGGAGAGTAACACTGTCTCCTCCCAAGATCGAGTGAAAGCTATGATCTTTACTCGTCGCCATATCCATGAAGGATTGAAGAGCGAATATTAGACAGTCGAGGACCAACTGGCTCTTTGGAGTGCATTGAGAAATATATATAATCACCATATAACGGTGATTCTCCCAATAGCCCATTATGAGTGGACACACCTGAGAATCCAGGATTTTAAGACGGTCAGTGAGTACAACTCTATAATGTTCAGAATCAGCTTCCGAATGAAACTTTGTGAGGAGGATATCACTGAAGCAGACATGCTGGAAAAGACATTCAACACTTTTCATGCCTCTAATTTGCTCCTGCAGCAGCAATATAGAAAGTGTGGTTTTACGATGTACAACTAGCTAATATTAGTGCTCCTTGTGGTTGAACAAAATAATGAACTTCTGATGAAAAATCATCATTCTGACCAACTGGATCGGCACCATTTCTAGAAGCGAATGTTGCTTCCCTTGAAGCAAACACCACATTTTGTCATGGCAATAATTACAGACGAGGGTGTGGCTACAAGCGATGCCAATGGAATGGAAAGGGCAAGAACCATGGTGTTCAGTTTTACAACCAGGGTCCAAGGCATAATCCAAACCCAAGCTTCAAAAATGTAAACCGGCACAAGGGTAAAACTCATATGAATAACACTCCTAGAAATCCTTAAAGAGTATGTCATCGGTGTGGCGGCAATGGCCATTGGGCACATACCTGTCATACCCCTCGTGGATCTCTATCAAGCCTCCCTCAAAGGAAAGAATGTCGAGACTAATTTCATCGACCAGGCTGATCCAATGGATGTATCTGATCCAATATTCGATTTATCAAGTCAATTGAACATAACCCATTTGGATGTTTCAAACTTTGTTACGGAAAGGAGGAATAAAGTATATCGGTCTGATTAAATCATTTTTTATGTTAGATGTACTCTTTTTCTGAACTTGTCATTTAAAGCTTGTATTTCAATTCAATAAAAGTGACAATGCAATTTCCTTTTATTATGAATAAATAGTTTTTGTTTAACTCAGAAAGCATGGATAAAAATTATGGTTGTCCTCAAAACAAGAAAAATGGTGAAGATATTTGTCTCACAGACTGCGCAACCACGCATACTATACTTCGAAATAAAATAAAAAATCTCAAACCTAATGCTTACAAAAGAAAAGGTAACAACAATATCTAGCCAATCAAATGTAATTAAAGGCTCAGGAAAAGCCCATGTCATGTTACCAAATGGAATAATATTGTCCATACAATATACGTTATACACTACTCAATCTACAAAAAAATTGTTGTGTTTTAAAGACATACGTTTGAATGGATACCACATTGAAACGAGAAATGCAGATAATGTGGGATATTTATGCATTAACTCCAACGATACCTAGAAGCGAACATTGGAGAAGTTGCATGGTTTATCGAGTGGATTGTATTATACATACATAAAGATAATTGAAGCACGTAATATCATGAACTAGAAGTTCCTTGATCCAAAAATTTACATGCTTTGGCATGACCGTCTAGGTCATACAGGATCCAGATGATGTGTAGGATCATTAACAACCCTAATAGGCATCCATTATTGAGCAGACATATTACTATATCGAGCAGACATATTGCTATATCGAATGATAATCCTTACAAGGCGTGTTTTCAAGGAAAATTTGGTAATTAGACCATCATGATCAAATATTATAGTTGAATCCCATCATTTTGCAAAGAATTGAAGGGGATATTTAAGGGCCTATTGAATCACCTTGTGGACCATTTTGATATTTATGATTTTTGTTGATGCATTTACCCGAGGATCACATGTTTGTCTCTTGTATACTTGAAATGTAGCTTTTGAGAGACTTCTTGCTCAGATAATAAAATTACGAGCATAGTTCCAGATCATCCTATTAGTCAATTCGACTTGATAACGTTGGTGAATTTACGTTTCAAACTGAATGATTATTGCATGACACTAGGCATTGATGTTGAACACCATGTTCCTCATGTCTATACTCAAAATGGCTTAGTAGAAGCATTTATCAAGCGACTTCAATTAATAGCTTGCGCTCTGCTTATGGAAACAAAAGTTACCAGTTTCTGTATGGGGACATGCCATCTTAAATGATGCATCATTTGTTCGACTGAGACATGTCAACCATCAATACTCCTTAGTATAAGTCGTGTTTGGTCATCAGCCAAACATTTCACATCTTTACGAGTTTTTGGTTATGCTATTCATGTGCCTATTGCACTGCCACAACATACTAAAATGAGACCTTAGTGCAGACTGGAAATTTATGTAGGTTTTGATTCACCACTTATCACTAGATATTTAGAACTCTTGACGAGTGGTATTTTTATTGCTTGTTTTGTGGATTGTTACTTTGATGAGATAATTTTTTCCACCGTTAGGGGAGAAAAGACCATAGAATAAGAACAGAGAGAATTGGCATAGGATGTACCCACTTTGTCTCATTTTGATGCACGAAGCACTTACTGTGAGAATAATTATTCATCTTCAAAATACTGCTAATCAAATACCAGATGCATCACACGTACCAATTGCAAATGCGCCTACAAGATTTGATGTCCATGTTGGACAGAGTAAAGTGGCAACAAATGATTCACTCGTTGCATGCCTGAAGCGTGGTAGACCCCCAAGTTTAAAAGATTCAGCTCCTCGAAAAAGAAAGATGAAGGCACATCTTAATCCAAATGAAATCATCCATGAAAAGGAAATGAATAACGAGTCTACAATTCATGATTTTGTACTTCCAGAAAAAGAAAGTGTCTTTGATGAGACACATGTCCTTGAAGAGATGGAAGTACATGAAAGCAAAGAAATCTCTATAAATTATGCACGTACTAATGAACTATGGGATCAAAATGAAATGATCATCGACGATATATTCTCATCCGCAGTAGCCACTGAGATCATATTAAGTGATAATATTGAGCCCGCTTTGTTGATGAATGCAAACAGAGACAAGATTGACCTAAGTGGAAAGATGCAATCGAGGCAGAATTAAATTCTTCAGAAAAACGAAGTGTTTTTGAACCAGTAGTCCAAATCCCGCCAGGTGTGAACCTCGTAAGTTACAAATGGGTGTTCATAAGAAAGTGCAATGAGAAAAATGAGATCGCAATATATAAAGCACGAATCGTCACGCAAGGTTTTTCGCAAAAAGGTTGGAATTGATCATGATGAGACATACTTTCTTGTAATGGATGCAATCATGTTCCTTTACTTAATAAGTTTGGTAGTTTCAGAAAAACTTGATATGTGACTTATGGATGTCATCACCACATATCTATATGAAGAATTAGAGACTGACATCTACATGAAAGTCCCAGAATGACTTAAGTTGCCTGAAACGACTAACAAAACCACGAGGTATGCTCTAATTCAAATTAAATCATTATATGGCCTGAAACAATCAAGACGAATGTGGTATAATCATCTCAGTAAGTATTTAATCAAGAAACGATATACCAACCATGTCATTTGTCCTTGTATGTTTATTAAGAAATTAAACTCTGGATTCGTTATAGTGGCAGTATATTTCGATGACTTGAACTTAGTTGGAACTCTTGAAGAGCTCAACAAAACTGCAGAATATATGAAAAACAAATTTGAAATGAAAGACCTTGGAAAAACAAAATATTGTCTTGGCCTGCAGATCAAACACTTTGCTAATGGAATTTTGGTCCATCAATTAGCTTACATTGAAAATATCCTAAAGCGATTTGGTATGGATAAAGCCTACCCACGCAGCACGCCAATAGTTGTTCTATCTCTTGACATTAATAAAGATCCATTCCGCCTAAAAGAAGATGATGAAAAGGTCCTTGGTCCAAAAGTACCATATCTAAGTGCAATAGGTGCTTTATTGTATTTAGCACGATGTAGTAAACTAGATATAGCTTTTTCAATCAACTTGTTAGCAAGATATAGCTCTACTCTAACAATGCAACATTAGAAAGGAGTCAAACATGTTTTACAATACCTCCGTGGGACAACAGGCATGTGCTTCCTCTACTCCGAGAAACCCACAAATGACCAGAATCTTGTTGGATATGCAGATGCTAGTTTTCTCTCCGATCTGCATAAAGTCCATTCATAAACTAGATATGTGTTCACTTATTAAAATACAACAATCTCAGGTTGCTGAACGAAGCAAACATTAGTTGGTACATCTTCCAATCATTCACAAATACTTGCTCTCTTGGAAGCCAGTCGTGAATGCTTTTGGTTAAGATCAATGATGCATCACATCCGTAATTCATGTGGTCTACCTTCAAAGACAGACACTCTAAAATCATTCGTGAAGATAATCAAAGACAAACACTCCAAAATCATTCGTGAAGATAATCCAACGTGTATTGCTTAGATGAAGGAAGGATTCATCAAAGGCGATAAGACTAAATGCATATCTCCAAAGTTTTTCAGTACACATGAGCTTCAGAAGGTTAAATATCCGCTCCAATGACAATTTGACAGACCTATTCACCCAATCTCGACCAAAGTGTACATTTCAGAAGCCGATGCATGATACATGCATGTTGTATTATTTCTCCTTTGACTAGGATTTTTCCTGTCAAGGTTTTAACGAGGCAACATAAGCATACTTAACACTATATCAATAATCCAAGTAAAGTTGTACTCTTTTTCCTTTGCTACAGTTTTTTCCCACTAGGTTTTTCCTAGTAAGGTTTTAATGAAGCAACTGACGTTGATATGTGGGCATCCGAGGAGGAGTGTTGTGAAATGGAGTGTTAATGCCACACATATGATTGTATGAGGAAGCAAACTAAAATAGACTTTGGTGACAACCATTGAAAATTTTAGATGAAAAAGTCTTAAAGAGGTGAAATTTTTTCGTCATGCATGTAAGGTGCTGTCGGATCAAAACCTCAATATACAGAGTTATATCCTCTTTACTACACACAAGATCAAGAGTGAAAGTAATAATATCAATCTTCCTCCCCTCTCTTTACCTGCACGGTTTCACCCTTTTGTGCTATATAGTTACGAAAATAAACAGTGTGATACATTGCACCTTTTCCACTTCAATCTCTAGCAAAGGTTATTTCTCCCACTTTTCCCTATTTATAACAATATCAACTTTATGCAATTAGTCATGTGTCATGAAAGAAATTTTCTAGAAACTAAAGACATCATGCGGAATGAGTGATGCGACTAAAACTGTATTAGAAGTCTCTTTTATTTGGAGAAAACAGAGGGAGCAATGGCAAATCCAAAAAATTAAAGTAGTCTTATGGAGACTAAATGTGTAGAAATTTTGTAAACTAAATGACATGGATGTTAATGACTCGATTAGTACTTAAGTGTTTATTAACTTGTTTATTTCTTATTGGTGATCATCATGTAGTTTGCAAATTTAGTTTACTTAGTATTACTAAAAAAATTAACATAAACAATTAAACAAACTATCAACCAAAAATAATTTAATAAGTAATAATACAAAGCTCAATAAAATAAATCACAAATTCAACATATATAACTATCGTTTAGGAATTATAGAAATATAGTACATGAGTCACGACTACAACCCATTAGACCATGTGCAATAGTGTAGGTCAAAACCTAAATTTTTAGTCCATAAAGTTTAGGTCTAACCCAATATCAAGTTTTCTCCTCCAATGGTTTTAGTTTAAAATTTTAGGCCAAGATATTAAAGAATGTTTTTAGCCTATTTCCTTTTCAGTAACTTTAAAAAAAAAAAAAAATTATTGTAAAACAATTTAACCTAAAAATATTTAAATTCTGATAAGAATGAAAAATCAGTAAACATGGAATACAAATGAAATACATGAAATATGAAAGTCATGGAACACGTATGAATAGCCTTTCTACCAATGGGGAACATTTCAAACACATCCATCCATCACCACCATCTTCCTCTATGTAAGAAGTGGTTGAAAATCAAACCTACACACACCATATTCTTCAATCATCCATCTTTCATATTGTTTTTTTCCCTCAAAATTATCTGTCTCTCATCAATGGCTAACAGAAGAAGGCAAAGCATGGCAATGCAGATGTTACTAGATACGAATATCTAGATGCTACCACATATAATACCCCAGTACATGAGACCTCTTAATAGGGTTCAAACTCCATTAGGCCATGACACATTCTGAAAGGATTTGGTTGAGCACGGGCATGATTTTCGTTGAGGTGTGTGGTCTTTACATGTAATAATATGCTTCAATCTTACAACAATTGTTCTGGCCCAATTGGTTTAAATAATTTTTAGATGAATTTTGATGCATAAATGTTTTTTGTTTTAGGTGTTGATTTTAATTTTGGACGGTTAGATTCTTTTTTTTTTTTTTATAATTATATTTTATCATATTCAATCTCAACCATTGGAATTAATGTATTCATAAATTTGATTTTTTTTTTTTCAAAAAAAAAATAAAAATTGGCCCAATCACGTTGACTGTTCGACCAGAAAATAATCGTTAGGCCCTGACTTGGTCGACAAAGCCGTCAGCGGTGGGTTCCACCAGCTGCAGCTTTGTTGCTTGCAGTTTCATGAGGTCGTCAACGTACTACACTTTTAGTTGCAATTGTCGCAGTTGTGACTTTTTTTTTTTTGGAAGAATTGTCGCAGTTGTGACTTTTAAACAGTTACAATTGTTTGAATCGGTCTTTTCCTTTCGAGAAACAATCTTAATTCTTTCAGAACAAACTGAATCGAACAACAAAAACGTAAAACCAACTGTTAAATTTCCGAAACCCCAAGGCCAATCTTTAATGGGTTAATATGAACACAAGGGCTTTGGTCCATGGGTTAAGCCCAATTCTTGTTTAACAATAAGTGAGAAAATCTCACTTATAATGGTTCTTTCACTTAAGTTGCTGGCCAACGTGGGACTAAACATCCCATAAGTTCGAAACTTCCAAGAGGTATCAATTACCCACCTTATTCTCAGTCAAGAAAGACCACAGAGAATTGAACCCTAAAAACAAAAAATAGATATTTCAATAATTTGCCAAGTAAACCCACCTACTTGTGAAATCCCCTTCTTACCCACCTACTTGTTAAATCCCCTTCTTTTTCAAATTATTATAATCCAGAGAATTAATCAATCGATGGATTTTTCTTCTTGATAAATACATGGCTTTAATTACAGCTTGATATTGGCTTATGGTTGGTGGGGCACTTGGATGGGGAAATCTGGGCAGACATGGGGAGCAGGCCGATGGTGGTGCGAATCAACCAGAAAGAAAGAAAAAAAAAAGAGTGAGCTTTGCAATTTTTTTGAATAATGTTAGGGAAACTAAATTTTAGAAATAAAAGACATGTAAGTTGATGATTGATTTATTATCTAAGCGTTAATAAACGTGTTCATTCCTATTAATGACACATTATTTAGTTTGTAAATTTTGTTTTCAAATTTTGTTTTCCTAGCATTACTCCTTTTTTTTGGGTAATGCTAGGGATATTAAATTTGTAGACAAAATTTTGGAAACTAAAGGACATGAAAGTGTAGAATTATCAGAGAGACAGGCCGAAAGCCCACTTCCAACAACACCAATATTGTCTCCAACTTGGTAATTACCACCTGCACAATCCGTCAGGTGTGGAGTTTTATCACAAAGGGCCTTGGTATTAGTTGGAGTGAGATTATGATATTTAAACTCTTCTTTTCTCATAGATATGGTCGATGTGAGATATTTCAACATGTCCCCTCACGTATGACCCAATTAGTGGTTCACATGTGGGAGATCCACATATCGACAACCACGTCGAGCCAAGGGGACTCACTTTACACGCGAGGCTAAGGGACCTACCATCATCGTGAAGGGCCAAGGGGACCCACCCATCATGTGGAAGTACAGGCTCACTCCCTGACTCTAATACCATGTAGAATTATCAGAGAGATGGACCGAATGCCCACTTCCAACAACACCGATATTGTCACTAATTTGGTAATTACCACATGCACGATCCATCAGGTGTGAGATTTTATCACAAAAGGCTTCGGTATTAGTTGGAGTGAGATTATGATATTTAAACTCTTCTTTTCTCAAAGATATGGTCAATGTGGGATACTTCAACAGGAAGTTGATTGGAGACACATCATTTAAAATGCTGATAAACGTGCTCATTCCTATTAGAGACACATCATTTAGTTTGCAAATTTTGTTTCTAAATTTTGTTTCCCTAGCATTACCATTTTTTAAGTAGAATTCTCTCCTTTCCTGTTACCATTCCCTTCTCTCCCCCTCCTCTCTCTTTTTTTTCTTTGTCTTTTTCTCTGTATAAAAAATCCAAAACAAGATATTGACGTGGTTAATCTTAACAGTTTAAATAGGAGAGGCAGTAAGGAGAGATAGATTAGAAAGAGAGATAATCATACTTTTTTTTTTATTCACATGAAATATTTTAGCAATAAATGGGTCCCATTTCATGCCACATCAGTATTTCTAATGAAACTGATGGCGTTATGGGAGTCATTGTGCGACAAGATTTGATTTTCAAAGTGTTAAAGTGAGAAAATGTAAGTTTCTTGGAGCAAATTGGGAATGAAATTGAGTTTTAAAGGGTAGTGCCGTAAATAAGTGTTTTCACTCTCACAAGTAAACTTATGTTAGAATGCATGAATAATTCATTAGTGTAGTTGTGAAGTGATTGCTGTTATTGGAGGGGTCGGAGCCCTGGATTGTGTTGAATTTTGTTTTTCGTAAATAAAATGATTTTGAAAATATCTTATTTTTAGGGGTTATTGTGCTGCATTTTTTTGTAGAAATCGATTCGACGTGCATAACTGGAATTAAGGTTAAAGATAGATCAAACTAGCAAGGGCACTAGTAGAAAAACCTGTTTGCGCAACGGAATCTTGCGCGACGGACTAAATTTCGTCGCGCAAACATGGTTTGCGCGACCCAAAACAGCAAACGTCGCGCAAAGTCACTTTGCGCGACGCCACTTTGCGCGACGAGGTCCTGCGTCGCGCAAAGACACTTTGCGCGACGTAACTTTTCCTACGTCGCGCAAAGGCACTTTGCGCGACGAAAGGCCTCGTCGCGCAAAGTTTTGGCGCCAAACAAAGACTATTTTACCGCTTTTTCCACCTTTGCGCGACGCACAATTACATACGTCGCGCAAAGAAGCTTTGCGCGACGCCACCTTCGTCGCGCAAAGTCAACGATTTTTTCTGCTCTACATAATCAGATTGGGAGGCAGAAACTGCAAACCCAGTTGCAGTAGCTGCCTCCATCCTCCATCTCTCTTCAAAACCTTCTCCAATCCCTGATCTAAAGCTCCGTGAGGTCCTTCTCACGTTCACGTCATCTCCATAAATCCTTGGATATCAAAGTGAGTCAAATTTCACCCTTTTTTTAATTTAATTTTACCTTATTTTTAGATTTATCCTATTTCTAAGATGTGTTTGTTTGCCAAGAAAATAAGGGACACACAGACACATAATTATTTTGATTACACATACACACATAATTATTTTGATTACACACACACACACACACAATTATTTTGATTATTGACACACACACATCCACACTCACACACACATAATTATTTTGATTACACATACACACACACACACACATAATTGTTTTGATTATTGTGATTTAGTTTTAGTGATTATTGTGATTTAGTTTATTTGTATGCACATATGTTTGTACATCATGTACAAAATTATTTTGTGTTGCACGAAGTTAATATTACTTAACTTCGTACATTTTTTTTTGTTCAATAAAAGCTTAGTTTCCCATTTGAGAATTAGTTGGATTTCGTGCATGGATGCGAAAGCATGACTGCGGTCCAATTAATTCTTGAATTGTCCCATTTTTTGGACAGTTTGGGAATGCATAGTTATGTGTTGTAGTTTGCGGTTCACGGATTAGGTTTCGATAGTGGGAATTTTGGTAACATTTCCTGATGTTCTTTGAGTGCACGGTGGATATTATGTATCTACGTCGTGCACTTGAAGAACTGTAAGGAGATGCTGCCGAAATTAGCCCACGTCGAAATTTAATCCATTGGAATCGTAAATTACGGCACATAACTATGCATTCCTGAATGGGATAGGGCCCTGACCGGAGGAATAAGGTGACAAGACAATAGTTGAATTTATTCTAATTCTTGTACTTTTATTGGGATTGCAGACAAAATGGACAGACAGTGGATACATAATCATAATAGATGTGATGTTGAGTACTTGGATGGAATAGATGAGTTCATTGCATTTGCAAGTAGACACAAGGTAGGTTCAACTCATATCCGATGTCCGTGTAGGAGGTGTAACAACTCAATGTGGGAGACATTCGAGAATATTCGATTTCATTTAGTAAGACATGGGATGGTTGAGACCTATACTACTTGGTATCATCATGGAGAACGATTAGACCAAGCTTCATCTTCATACGTGACACAAGTGAAGACCGTTGAATCTAATGTGGAGCCTAATGAACAAGTTTTGAATATTGTAAATGACGTTTATCCATACGCCTCGAGCAACACCAATCAGGAAGGGGGAGATGACAGTCGTCCAACCATGGACAGTGAGGCATTCAAAAACTATGAAAAACTATTGAAAAATGCCAAGCAAGAATTATATCCGGGTTGCGAGAACTTTTCGGTGCTCACAGCAATGGTGGAGTTGATGCATGGCAAGATCAAGTTTCGTTTGTCAAACAAGTGTTTTGATTACTTTTTGGGAGTTATCAAGAGGATGCTTCCAAAGGAGAATTGTTTACCTGAAGATCATAAAAATGCCCAAAAAATGTTGAAGGGTCTCGGACTGGGGTATGAAAAAATTCACGCATGTGTAAATAATTGTATATTGTTCTATAATGAGAACAAACAGTTGGATAAATGCCCTGTCTGCAATGAGCCGAGGTTTAAAATGACATCAGAACATAGAAAGACCAAGATTCCACAAAAAGTAATGCATTATCTTCCATTGAAGCCTAGGTTGCAGCGATTGTACATGTCGATGCATACCGCAAGCGACATGAGATGGCATAAAGAAGGACGAGTAAATGATGATGTTATGAGGCATCCTGCAGATGCAGAGGCATGGAAAGAATTCGATCGGATGTACCCTGATTTTGCAGCTGACCCGCGCAACGTCAGATTGGGACTTGCCACTGACGGATTTAATCCGTTTGGGGCTTTAAACCAAATCCACAGCACTTGGCCGGTCATCGTGTTTCCTTATAATCTGCCGCCTTGGAAGTGCATGAAAAAAGAATACATGATGTTGACTCTATTAATTACCGAAGATCCAGGAAAGTCCATTGATGTTTATTTGCGGCCGTTGGTTGATGAGCTAAAAGATTTATGGGAAAACGGTGTTCGTACATACGATAAGTATACTGGGCAAATGTTCACCATGCGAGCGGCAGTGATGTGGACAGTTAACGATTTTCCCGCGTATGCAATGGTTTCTGGGTGGATGACTAAGGGTTATTTGGCATGTCCAATATGCAAGGAGAACGTAACATCGTCTTGGCATGCAAGAAAAGTTTGTTATCTTGGTCATCGTAGATGGCTCCCTTGGGACAATGAGTGGCGTCAGAACGATAGAGCCTTCCACGGCACAAAAGAGACTCGGCCAAGACCAAGAGAATGGTCCGGAGATGAGATTTTGGATCAGTTAAACCATTTGGAATTTGGTCATTTCGGTAAAGGGGTCAGTAAGGCCAGACCAACTACACATCTGAACTGGACGCACAAGAGTATGTTCTTTGAGCTCCCGTATTGGTCAAAGTTAAAATTGAGACACAACCTCGATGTTATGCATATTGAGAAAAATGTGTTTGATACTTTGGTCGGGACAATTCTAGACATTGAAGGAAAAACAAAGGACACGGTTGAAGCTCGGCTCGATTTGGAACGAATGGGCATTAGGTCGTCCTTGTGGATGAAGAAAGTCGGTGGTACATTAAAGAAAGGCCATCCTTTTTTTACAGTTAAGCCGAATGGGAAGAAAGAGTTTTTCAACTTTATTTCTTCTGTAAAGTTTCCAGATGGGTATGCTTCCAATATCTCGCGTTGCGTGAACGTGAAGGGGTGTAAATTTTCAAACATGAAGAGTCATGACTGTCATGTGATACTCCAACGCCTTCTTCCGGTTGGTATTCGACATTTATTGCCTCTTGATGTGGTGAAACCAATCGTGTTGTTGTCGAGATTTTTTTCGCAGTTAATTGCAAGGTGTTTGCGGAAGTCGGATGTTAAACAATTGCAAGAAGACATTGTGAACGTCTTATGCAAGTTCGAACAAATATTTCCCCCAGCTTTCTTTACAAGTATGATTCACGTGATGATTCACTTGCCAGATGAGGCATTGCTTGCCGGACCAGTGAACTGTCGATGGATGTATCCAATAGAAAGGTATTTAATTAAGCGCATATATATATATATATATACATACAACAAACGCTTTGAATAATTTGTATCATACCTTTTATTTGTGCAGATATCTTGGTGAGTTGAAAAAGTGTGTCCGAAACAGGGCAAAGCCCGAAGGATCACTTGTGGAGGCATGGGTCGCATATGAGTCACTTACTTTTTGTGCAATGTATCTTCAAGATGTTGAGACAACTTTCAATCGGCCTCAACGCAATAATGACGGTGGTGTTAGAAAAGAGAAACTGTCTGTTTTTGCCCAAATTGAGCGACCATTCGGTGTTGCTGTAAAGGGCGAATCGTTTACCAAAAAGGACATAGAGGTAGCGCATTGGTTCATACTCAACAATTGTGACGAGGCTTTGCCATACCTTGAAGAGCATGAACAGTTGATGAAGCGGGAACATCCTTCAGAAGTGTATGCCAAGAAGCATCGTGACTTGTTTCCTTCGTGGTTTCACACACATGTAAGTTGTATGTGGTTTGAATTGAGCATATTTTCCAACTTGTCGAAGCCCGTCTTTAAAATTGGTTACACTAACAGGTTAACTTTTTGTATATGTCATATTAGATGAACAAGTTGAAGGAATTGAATTCACCCTATTACGATGAAGAATTATATAACTTGGCGAGAGGACCGCTTCACGTTGAATTGTTCTCAGGTTGTCACGTCAATGGGATCAAGTTCTTAGGGGCAACGCGTGATGACAAGTTGTCTACTCAAAATAGTGGTGTCCATGTCTCGGGTGCGGGCGACAGTGAAGACATTGATTTTTATGGAAAACTAACTAGTGTAGTACAATTGCTTTACAAAGACAGGTGTCAAGTGATACTGTTTAAGTGTCTTTGGTTTGATACAAACCCACACAACCGAACGAGTGTTAAGCGAGACCATGGTTTATTATCAGTAAACACTACGAGACATTGGTACGATGAAGACCCATACATTTTGGCAACTATGGCGAAACAAATATTCTATCTAGACGACCCTAAAGCCGGCAATGGTTGGAAAGTTGTTCAGAAGATTGATCGAAGAGGGCTATATGATATTCCAGAAGATCATGATGATGATGACGACAACGTTGCTGACCAGCAGTTATCATCTTCGATAGAAATTGGTGAAGAAACACTTTGGGATGCTAATATTGTCCAAGAACCGTTTGATGTACCTGGAGTTCCCGAATTCGAAATATCAATTGACCTTGGTGATCTGCCTCAATACAACGCACCGGAAGAGGCAAACGAAGATGAAGACGAATGGGAATCCGGAAATGATAGTAGTGAGGATAGCGAGAGTTATTATTGTAGTTCGGATGAGGATTAATATAAACTTGTAAAGGAATATGTTGAAATCAGTTTTTGTATTACCATCAGGAAATCATACCATGTACTTGTTTATTTTTTGTGAATTTTTGCATATGCGATCTCGAAGTGTAAACAAACAAGTTTGACGGTTAGATCATTCAAATTAGCTTCGTACAATGCGTATCCCATCAACTTCAATGGTATTTATATTTACTAAGTAGATTTTAATTTATTTATTTTTTACTTATAACACTTAAGAAATTGAATAATATATATGTAAAAAAATTAGTTGTTGAGAATTCAATATTTTTTTCTTCTTTAGAAACGTGAATTGAATACTTTTGATGGCTTATATATATATAAAGTTTCAATCATTTGTTTTGAATGTTTATTGTATAACGGTATAGAATCAGTTGAATTTGATGAGAGAATGCTTGTTATTTGTTGAAGCTTTACATTTATTTATTTCCTAAACCATAAGATTAAAAAAAAAAAAAAAAAAACTACTTTGCGCGACGTAGGTGCTCCTAGGTCGCGCAAAGCTGTTTTGCGCGACGTAAGAGAACCTGCGTCGCGCAAAGTAGTTTTTTTTTTTTTTTTTCCTTCTCTTATTTTGGTTTTTTTTTAGGGTTCTTGCATTACCTTTTTCATTTGTGGTATCCACTTATGTAAAGGTGTTAAATTTACGATCGAAATTGAATGATATATTATTGTCGATTTTTGTTAGAAAAATATATTTAGTAAGTAGATTTTAATTTATTTATTTTGTACTTATACTTAAGAAATTGAATGATATATATGTAAAAGAATTATTGTCGATTTTTGTTAGAAAAATATATTATTGTGGGGTTTATGTATAAAAAAATTTGAATATGAAAAGAGAAAAATGTTTTATAATAATTTTTTTTTTTTTAAAAAAACACTTTGCGCGACGCGGCACTACGTCGCGCAAAGAGACTTTGCGCGACCTAAGAGAACCTGCGTCGCGCAAAGTAGTTTTTTATTTTTTTTTTCCTTCTCTTATTTTGCTTTTTTTTTGGGGTTCTTGCATTACCTTTTTCATTTGTGGTATCCACTTATGTAAAGGTGTTAAATTTATGATCGAAATTGAATGATATATTATTGTCGATTTTTGTTAGAAAAATATATTTACTAAGTAGATTTTAATTTATTTATTTTGTACTTATACTTAAGAAATTGAATGATCGAATTGTGTAAATGTGTTAAATTTACGATCGAATTGGTTCACTGTATTCATAGAGGGTTTAAGAGTGTATCTGTAAAAAATCATCAAAATCGGAATTAAAATAACCGTTAAATTGGTGATTTTTCATTTATAGCCGTCCAAAAAGTTGGTCTCGTTACTTGATCTCTGAATGTTTGTTTTTGTTGATTTTTGGCGTATGCGATCTCGAAGCATATACAAATAAATATGACGGTTGGATCGTTGAAACTAGTTTCGTACAATGCGTATCCCATCAAAACAGTAGATTCACCAACACTTGGAATTTATTTATACTTTCATTAAGTATAACATAAGATTTTGTGGTATCCACTTGTGTAAATGTGTTAAATTTACGATCGAATTGGTTCACTGTATTCATAGAGGGTTTAAGAGTGTATCTGTAAAAAATCATCAAAATCGGAGTTAAAATAACCGTTAAATTGGTGATTTTTCATTTATAGCCGTCCAAAAAGTTGGTCTCGTTACTTTATCTCTGAATGTTTGTTTTTGTTGATTTTTGGCGTATGCGATCTCGAAGCATATACAAACAAATATGACGGTTGGATCGTTGAAACTAGTTTCGTACAATGCGTATCCCATTAAAACAATAGATTCACCAACACTTGGAATTTATTTATACTTTCATTAAGTATAACATAAGATTTTGTGGTATCCACTTGTGTAAATGTGTTAAATTTACGATCGAATTGGTTCACTGTATTCATAGAGGGTTTAAGAGTGTATCTGTAAAAAATCATCAAAATCGGAGTTAAAATAACCGTTAAATTGGTGATTTTTCATTTATAGCCGTCCAAAAAGTTGGTCTCGTTACTTGATCTCTGAATGTTTGTTTTTTCTGATTTTTGGCGTATGCGATCTCGAAGCATATACAAACAAATATGACGGTTGGATCGTTGAAACTAGTTTCGTACAATGCGTATCCCATCAAAACAGTAGATTCACCAACACTTGGAATTTATTTATACTTTCATTAAGTATAATATAAGATTTTGTGGTATCCACTTATGTAAATGTGTTAAATTTACGATCGAATTGGTTCACTGTATTCATAGAGGGTTTAAGAGTGTATATGTAAAAAATCATCAAAATCAGAGTTAAAATAACCGTTAAATTGGTGATTTTATAATAATTATTTTTTTAAAAAACAAAACTTTGCGCGACGTCTTAATGTGTTCGTCGCGCAAAACTACTTTGCGCGACGTCAAATTGTATATTTAGGTCGCGCATGCTCAAATAATTTGGCAGCCCAACAGTGAAAAAAGGGTGCGTTCTCAAATATTGGAACCCTTCTTCTTTCCCTCTTTATTTCTGAAACCCTCCAAATCTGTTTTCCCCAAATCTTCGAACCCTTTTTTCCTCGAACCCTTTCTTCCCCAAATCTTCGAACCCTTTTTTCCCCCTTTTTTCCCCAAATCTTCGAACCCTTTTTTCCCCAAATCTTCTTCTTTCCCCAAATCTTTATTTCTGAAACCTTTCTTCTTTCCTTCTTTCTTTCCAAGTCTTTATTTCTGAAACCCCAAATCTTCCTTCGAATCTCCAAATCTTCCTTCGAATCCCCAAATCTTTATTTCCGAAACCCTAACCTCCAAATCTTCTAACCCAAATCCTCCAAATCTTCGAACCCAAATCCTGAACCCAATCTTCGAACCCCCAGCAGCACAGCACGCGCTGGTTTTTCTTGAGGTCCGTTCGCCAACGCTCTTCTTCTTCTTCTTCCCCATATTGGCTGAAGTCTGAAACTCTGGTTAGTTCTTCTCTATTCGCTCATGTCAATTTAATTTGGATGTTTATTTGTTTGTGTTTGAAATTTGTGCCATCAGATCTGACTGAGTTTTCCATTTCAATTGATTCGCCAACGCTCTTTTTGGGGTTTTTTTTTGTATGTTCTTGTTCGTTGGGGTTAGCAGGATTCGATTTCGGATTGTTTTTGCTCTTTTTGGTCTGTAAAGTATTGTTCTTTTTCCTTAAGGACATGTTTGATTGCATTTTTGGAGAGCATCTGGTTTTGATCCGCGGTGTTTTCGGTTGGGTTGCTTAATGATTTTGCCTACGTTAATGTGGGGGTGTCGATCGATTAGGTCATTGTAGTCCTTCTATCACGGCGTCTCTGTGCATGTAGTTAAGAAAATTGAGGAGAAACAGAGGAAAAACAGGAAATTTTTATTGCTTTTTTTGGGTTTTTATTTATGTTCTTGTTCGTTGGCTCAGAAATGTAATTACTGCTTTTCTTCTTTAATGTTCGATTGTTTTTAATACCTTGTTTCCTGGAAACTGGAAGATTAAGGTGTATTTGAGAGAGATCCTCATTGAGAATGGGCAGGATAACTGCAACGATAATTTGCCAATAAATATTGAGTGCAATTCTGCATCTCTGGATGGTTGACATGAAACTACTGTATTAGTATAAATATGTTTTTTGGTTATCCCTTTTCCGGAATGTGAATTGTTTTGTTTCTCTTCAGGTTTGGTCGTTGGTAAGATGATTTGATCAACCGCAAAGGTATAATATAAGCCATTTGTCAGCAGGTGTGTGGTGCAGGGAAATCTTGAGATTGGAAGTCTCAGAGAAGTTGATGTTAAGTCTGGGCTTCCTGCCACAACAAGTACTGAGAGATTGGAACTTCTTGACGATGACGAGCATATTCTTAGCATAAAAATAATTGGTGGGGATCACAGACTCAGGGTATGGAGATTCTTTCTTTTATAATCCACACATACTTATCTTTTCCTTTTATGTGGTTGCACATCTCTGAGCGTACATTTCTGAGTGTACAAGCTAAAAGGTTAACTAGTTCACGAGATTTTAATACGAAGTTCTGTGTTCACCAGAGTCTCTGCATTTTAGTTTTGAAGTTTTTGGGCCTGTTGAACTTGATCTCATCAAAATTTAGTGGAAACAGAAAAAGATTTCCTGAAACAGATTAAATAAAAACAGAGTCTCTGCAACCAAACGAATTAAATAAAAACACAGAAGGCTGAAGCAAAATGGAAAAATTATATATTTTGGTCGGAACTGCTCAAACTTTAGTCAGTTGGCAATATTGGGATAATTAATTAATCTTTTTTGCATAATTCAATTTTTTTGAATTATGGATTATGGTTTATGTATTTTGATATGATACTTTAGAATTTTAATTTCGACTTTGAAGTTCAATGGTTAGCTATCACAATTTTGTTTTATTATTTGTCCTGTGGTTTTGTGTGCCTTAGATTATTGAATGGATGGATAAACTCGTTGTTATTGAATTGGTACAATCTGGTTTCCGATTGTTTCTGCTACGATAGCGTGTAATTGGTTGCATAATAATGTAACAAGTGACGATTGTCATTTAGACCCGTTTGCAGTGGGTTCCGAAGTGGTTTCCAATTTTTGAGTGGAAATTCTTTATGCTATTCGATTATTAAACAATGTAGAACTTCATAATAATTTATGTTAGTTATGTGTCTTTGAATAAATCATTTGGTTGGAGGCCTCTTTCATGGACTAGTTTTTAAATTTTTTAGTTCTGCTCAACGTATGTTACTTTAAACACGGAGTGAGCGTTTGATTGCTTCTTATGTGCTCCTCACTTGCTGCTTTGTTCTAGATTCAATTTTTTTGTTATTTTTTTCTGTTTTATGTTTAAGCAATCTGTAGTTTATATCTTTTATAGTAAGGTGAAAGAAAATGAAATGAGCTTTGTTTAGTTGATGCAAAAGTCAAAAGTAAAAAACTAAATTGTTAGGTCATCATTTTGAGAATATAGTTGTTTTCCAGAGTTATTTTATTTTATTTTATTTTATTTTTCCAACCCTTTGTGTTGAATTAATGAAGTTAAGGATTGATATAAGAAAGACTTTAATTTTTAGTAGAGATTTTTTTTACTCCAAAGCAATGTTATATTTAGTTTCTAATGTTATATTTTTATGGTTCAAAAAATGTATAGATGTCGCACTTGATCACTCGTCGTCGAAGTGTGACGAATGCACCTCCCACATTATTAGCACCTACTGCTCCAGCCGTGAGTGCTCCACTGATTAGGGAGCCAACACCCCTTGCTGAGGCTGCTGATACGGCGTCCCAGGTGCCCGTCTCATCGACGTCATCAGTGTCGGTTGAGCCGCTCAGTGCACGGCGGCCTCACCGGCGTTGCCGCGAGCAGGAGCCTTCTGATAACGCTTCCTCGGCATCCAGAGTCGAGGGTGAGGCCTCCCGTCCAGGTGGGTTTTTTTTCTTTCTAATTCTCACTACATTGTATTTTTTTCCATTAGAAAACTATTGTAGCTATGATGGTGAAAATTTGTTGGATTGTGAAATGTGTTGCCAGCTAAAAAAAACACAAGGGGGCCTAGTCGAATGCTGAAGCAACAGGAAATTATACGTCAAACCAATTCCAAGATCAAGATTGCATATGACTCGCGACATTGTGGAGCGCCTACCTCAAAGCAGCATAGCGCCATCGCTACTAGTTGTGGTACTATTATTCGAGACCATTGTCATTTTCAGTGGGACTCTTGGGCATTAATTCCGGACGAAAAGAAGGAACTGGTGCGAGACGCACTGTCGGTTAGTATATTAACTTTTACCCTTTATCATTTTTTTTTAATTTTGTTTACAAATATTATTAAATTTCTTACTATTATTTTATTATTTTTCATATTCGTAGGTCTTCTTTGATCTTACAAACATATCCCCCGAGGCCATGACCTACATAGAGGAGAACTTAGCAACCCGGTACAAAAATTGGAAGAACTATTTTCACACGTATTTTAAGCGATGGGATGATCCGGAGATTGCTAGCCTACATGTTCCGGACGAGTTGAAGGACCGGCCAGAGGATTGGCAGTGGCTTTGCAAACATTTCATGGACCCAAAGTTTATTGTATGTACATAATATTTTATTATTGTTTTGGTTATTTTTTAAGCTTATTTTGTTAATTTATTTCAAATAGTTGCACTAACATGTATATTGTGTGTTTAACAGAAGAAATCTATTGCTGGCCAGAAAGCTCGGGAGGCAAAGACACTTCTCCACCATTCTGGTTCGATGCCTTTTTCGTATAGGCTTGAGTCACGATGTCAGGTAAAAATATATTAATTTTGAAATTTTATACAATTTATTTATTATTATTGATTAATAAAATTTTCTTAATGTTTTTTTTTTATTCAGGAGGGTTCTAAGTTCCCACATGTTGACATGTTCAAGGACGTTTACGTTCGACCCGACGCTGAGCTCGCTCAACAGCTTTATGTAAGTATATGTAATTCTTATTATTATGAATCCTTCAAATATTATTTATATTTTGTTATTAAACATTATATGTTTTTTCTTTATTATTACAGGGTGATATGATGGAAAAGAGCTCTACTGTTCTTCAAGAAGCAACATCGCAGCTTCCCCCGGAGACCCCGATCGAAGACGTCATTGTACCTGAGAATGTAGATGTTCAGATCGTGAATGAGGTCCTGAATCAAAAGTTGGGTCGTCGTCATGGCAAGGCTGTTCGGTGTATGGGGAAGGCGGGGGTTCGTGAGACGGGTGCCTCCTCTTCCAAATCATCCACAGCAGAGGTCACTGCCCTGAAGGAGGAAGTGACAACCCTAAAAGGCCAGCTTGTAACCTGTAATGAGCACATGAGGGCCCAGGACGAGAAGATGCGTAGGCTTGTAGAGTCCTTATTGAGGTCCGGCCTCCAAGTCTCGATGGAAGAACCTGATCCTGCTCCACCTTCGACTTCCCAGTAGCATGATGTATTGAACCTAGAAGACTTGTACTTTTTTCTTTTTTGTTAGGACATCTTGTATTAGTACATTTTCATATATTTTATAATTAAAACCTTTTTCTTGGTTTATTAATTATTGTTTATAATTTAATTACAATGTTTATTAAAAATTAAATAAAAAAAGTCTTTGGCAAAAAAAAAAAAAAAAAATAATAATAATAATTTAATTACAATGTTTATTAAAAATTAAATAAAAAAAGTCTTTGGCAAAAAAAAAAAAAAAAAATTAATTACAATGTTTATTAAAAATTAAATAAAAAAACTCTTTGGCAAAAAAATTTAAAAAAAAAAAAAAAAAAAAAAATTTGCGCGACGCAAGATACGTCGCGCAAACAACCTTTGCACGACGTAGGCTACGTCGCGCAAACCGCCTTTGCACGACGTAGGCTGCGTCGCGCAAACACCCTTTGCGCGACGTAGGCTGCGTCGCGCAAACACCCTTTGCGCGACGCAGGTACCTTTAGCGTCGCGCAAACCCTTCTGTCACGGACTTTGCGTGACGAAGAATGCGCGACGGAGGTATGTCGCGCTATCTTTTGCGCGACCTTTTTTGACTTTGCGCGACGAAGGTACCTACGTCGCGCAAAGTGTTTTTCCTACTAGTGGGGGTGGCGAGATCCTCAAGATTCTGTTGGGTTTTAGGGGAAACTTGAGGTGGTTCTTGAAGATCTCATGGCGCTTAATATAGCAAACATTAGTTGTTACATACTCTGATCACTCATAAACTACTTGCTGTCCATGATACCATTTGTGAATATGTGTTGTAAGGTGATCTGTCCTATTCATATCACATGTAGTCTATCTTTAATAACAACAAACACTGCAAGGTGTTACAAAGTAAATTGAGTTTTTCTTTAAAGCATTGAATTTGACACACTTTTTCCGAAGTGTGATGTTACCATGGGCTTACATATGAAAAACCATAGTAATTTCGTTCTAAAATATTTTTAGTTATATGTTTATCCAAAAACCTGAGCCAGATAAGGGGGACTGAACGTCTAGGTACAATTTTTCGGTATTGTGATGGTTAAAAAATTTCCTCTTCATCTGAATCAAAAAAAATATGACCCAATAATTTGGTCTAATGGCAACGTTCGTCCACTTTATACTTGAGTAGCGTCATGAGTTTAAATCTAATGGACAATATTTTAATCAAAGAAAAGAAAAAGATTATTAAAAATCACACCATAATAACTTTTTTATTTAGAAGAATCCAAGAAGGAATTAAGATTAACAACCCTCACAAGCTATATTACATTCACAAGAAAAGCAGCAACAAACCCACACTTAGATACACAATATATTATAAAAGCCAACGTTTCAGGGAGTTATTATGCAAAGTAAGATGACAATCCCTCTAGATCAAAAGAGATCCCACACACCACAGTAGGCTTTGATAGAACGCAACAAATTCCTTGCCTCTGGTGTTCGACCGAAGTCAAGGAAACTGAAATGACCAAATGGCTTATACAATAAAGGTTTAAAGACGACCATAATTTTTGTCCATGCTTTCTGAGTAAAACAATCAAAGTTAGAAACAATTTATTCATAATAAAAGGAAATTGCAATGTCATTTTTATTGAATTCAAATACAAGCTTTAAATGACAAGTTCAGAACAGGAGTATGTTAAACATAACAAGTGATTTATTCAGACTGATATACTTCATTCCCCCTTTTCTGCAACAAAGCTTGAAACATCTAGATGGGTTGTGTTTAATTGACCTAATAAATCGAACACTAGATCAAAGAGATCAATTGGGTCAGTCTGGTTGATGAAATTAGTCTCAACATTCTTTTCTTTGAGGGAAACTTGATAAAGATCGATGAGATGTTTGGGGGTACGACAGGTATGTGCCCAATGCCCATTACCACCACACCTATGATAAACTCCTTCAGGATTCGTAGGAATGTTATTCATGAGCTTTACCATTGAGCTTGGATTATGTCTTGGACCCCGGTTGTAAAACTGAACACCATGATTCTTGCGATTTCCATTTCATCGGCCTCACTTGTAGCCACGCCCTCATCTATAATTATTGCCAGGAGAGGAGGTGGTGTTTGCTTCAAGGGAAGCAGCATTCACTTCTGGGAATGGCAGTGATCCAGTTGGTCCAGACTGATGATTTGTCATCAGGAGCTCATCACTGTTCATAACAAGCACTGATATCAGCTGGTTGTACTTCGTAGAATCGCGCTCTCTATATTGTTGTTGTAGGCGTAAATTAGAGGCATAAAAAGTGTTGATGGTCTTTTCCTCTGCTTCAGCGATATCTTCCCCACAGTTTCATTTGGAAGCTGATCTAAACATTGTAAAGTTGTACTCAGCGACCGTCTTAAAATTATGGACTCTTAAGCGTGTCCACCCATAATGGGCTCTTGGGAGGATCATCATTTTCTAGTGATTATTTATATTTCTCAAAGCATTCCAAAAAGCCAGTGGGTCCTCAACTGTCAGATATTCACTCTTCAATCCTTCATAGATGTAGTGATGAATAAAGATTATGGCTTTCGCTCGATCTTGGTAGGATGCGGTGTTTCCCACCTTGGTGGTGTCTCCAAGATTTCCTGCCTCAAGATGGATCTTGGCATCCACAACCAGGTAAGGTAATTATTTACAGTGATGTTAAGGGCAACAAATCAAGCTTTGCAAAGTTTGCTATTTCTTTTTTTTTTTGAAAGAAAAATGAGATGTGTAAGAACTTGCAATAATATGGATTCTGGAGGAATGTAGTGTTAGGACTTCTAGTTCTTACAAATTTTTCATTTTTGGACTTCAGGCCAAGATGATAAGTATTTGAAACTTGAGAATCGAGATTTACATAATTTAGACATTAATTAAAAATTATTAGGTAGTTAGTAGTACTCACTACACAGGTGCTGCCATCAATATTGAGTATTACTACCAAAAAGAATGAAAATTAACGAGGAAGACGATTGTACCGCACCTCTCTCGTTATAATAATATAGTGTAGAAGGGCGATTGTATCACACCATTTGAGTAGCAAGAAAACTAAATATGCAGTGCAGGATGGGCAATTATACAATACCATCAAAAATTGCAATGCAGGATTAGTAATCAGGAGCTACACCAAATAAGAAATATAAAATATAAGTAAATATTAAATTGAGGACTAGGATAAGGCATGGTGCTAGCAGCTCTTCATTGTGGTAGCGAGGGATTACAAAGTAGGTGATGAAGAGAAGGAAGAGGAAAATAGGATCCTTGGGGAAGCATTTTTCGGCAAAGGAAATGAGAACTAGTTAGGGTTAGAGAGTCATGCTCATAATGTATTATAAATAGGGAAAGTGAGAGAGATATAACCTTTGCTAGAGATCGAAGTGGAAAGGGTGCAATGTATTGCGTTGTTTATTTTTGTAATTGTATCGCACAAAAGGGTGCAGGAAAAGAGATGGGAGGGAGATTTATATTATTACTTTCACTCTTGATCTTGTGTGTTGTAATAATGATATAAACATACTTATATATAGAGGTTTTCATCTGACACCACCTCACATGCATGAAGAAAAAATTTCACTTCCCTAAGACTTTTTCATTTCAAAATTTTCAATGGTTGTCACCAAAGTCTATTTTGATTTGCTTCCTTATACAATCATATGTGTGGCATTCTCACTATATTTCACAACAGATCTAGTAATGGAAAAGTGAGACGATATATTTTATGAGTTGGGCTTTGCTCCCCCACTGATAGTTTCATTAATTGGGCTTTTCTTTCACTCTAGCTAAAAATAGAGTTGTGTACACCCATATTTTGTCTCTAGACATCCAATTTAAGATTAGTCTTTGACATGACCTCTCATAATAAATGAATAGGTTTCTGGTTTGTTCCGCTATCCTACTCTCTCTCATAATTCTTTTGACACTTAAATAACTTATTAAACTTCCAATAATACCCTTATTTTACTTGTTATGAATTTATTTTTCTCTAGACACCCTTATTCATTGTATTAATTATGAAGGCTTTCACTTCAATTTGGCAATTTTCGCAAATGACATAATTCTTTGTTCTAATTGTATGATTCTTTTATTTCATAGAGTCAAATTTGCATTGTAACCAGACGCAATATGTGGTAGAGTCATGAAGTTTGAATAAACATGGTAAAGGGAAGTTCAATAGTCACAAAGTTCATTAGTCGCTTAGTTACCACGTTATTTGTTTCAAAACCCTACTAGTGTCCAAAAAAGAATAATTGTTTTTCTTATGAAATCACTAAGCCCTTTGTGGTAGTTTTATATATATTGATGGGCGTTGATAGACGAAACTTAAATGTATAAACAACCACTTGAAAAAATATCGGTGCTAGTTCATGTTCAGTAGTACCAGCTGGCTACATTGTGTTATTGGATGAAGGAGCTAGGTTTGTTGTGGATTAATTGAATGTGGGAGTTGGTGAGAATTAGGATATTTGAAATGAGTTTTTGTGACGAATGGACGGACTAGCACCCACCTACTATTGTATTCTCATCCTTGTCCTTGCTCTTACATTCATATGAACTGGATAATAAAAAAATAATTTATTGTACTAACTCTATTTTTTTCTTCAAATATTGTACCAACTCTTTAGACTTTTTTTCTTTTTATACAATGATATTCTATTCTAAGGAGAGAAGATGTTAGGTTAGACCACACAATGAGCCAATTACTATTAGGTATCGAACTTACAACAAATATAATACTTTCTCGTTATTTATATAAATCGAAACTGAAATTTCTTACTTAAAGCGACGAGAAATAATACTAACCGTAATACTAATTAGTTGCTTTTGTTATATAGTAGTTGAAATTAACAAATTGCTGTCCAACCACATGCGTCGTGTATGGACCATCAATAATCTAGACATGGTGAGAAGATTGTATCTGAATTTTCTTCTCGTTTTTAATTCCACTGTTACCAATTGTATAAGAAAATGTTATATGATTAGTACGGCTTTAACATTTAACAATGCGTCCTTCATTCTCTTTTTGTGATTAATACTACTTGAAACTGAAACTCTTGTATTCTGCACCCTAGAAAAGAATCTAACTTTTGTTTAATTGGACAAAAAAAATTAACAGCAATGTTAGGTAGATTAACTATTTAAATAATATTTGCAAATCGAGTAAAACGGTTGACCAAAATTTTGAGACTAAATTTGTAAATAATGTGATACGTCACAAATAGGAAATAAGCACGTTAGTCAACACCTAAGTAATAATTTAATTTTCAACAATCAAATCATATGGTTTACATAATTTGGTCTAAACAGTAGGTATTCCTAGCATTACCCAATAAAAATAAGCACGTTAATAAATACTTAAATAATAATTCAGTCATGAACAATCACCTCATATAAGTTATAAAATATAGTTTAAATAGATGATCTTCTAACATTACTCATTAATTAAACACACAAACAAATGTAACATAATTGGAAGCGAGGACCACAAATTGAATTGTTCTGAAAAGATTGACAAACAAACAAACTGAATAAATGGATATTTTGTTAAATATTTGAATAGTTTATTTTGTCCTACAGTACTATTTGTGAAAGAAAAATGTGTACTTTTATTTATAAATATATGTATATTATAAAATATTTTCTTCTCGGAAAATATGATATATCAATTATAGTGAAAATAATTGAGAGGACCACACACACTTTACCTAATCATGAACTATTGATTTGCACGCAACATAACATACGAACTTAATTTATTATATAACGTGAATGTTACTTGTACTGCATTAACTGATAAATGTAGAACTCACATATGTTAAAGAGGTGATCAACAATATAACAATAAACATAGTTTAAATAACAACACACGAATGTTTATGTGGATGTGGTCCTAGAGAAAAACTTAACTATCACAAATGTTACACTTATTCTCCGAGTGAAATATAGAGAATGAACGTATGAACCTACTATATGAAATTTTAATCAAAGTCTTTCTTTCCCTGAAATTGTTGAAAGATCTGTTGAAATTAATACCCGTAAAATGGCGTTAAGGTTTTCGAAAAGAGGGAAGCAATATTTTTTCCAGAATTTGTCTGAAATTTAAGAGATGCTTAGGACACTGATAATGTCCTCAACTTTATCATCTGTTCAATCCGTCAGGTGGAGGTTTTACCACAAAAGGTCTCGGTATGAGTTGGAGTGGGGGAATCATATTTAAACCCCATTAATTTCTTTTTACCCACTGATGTGGGATTCCAACACTCCCCCTCACGTGTAACCCCATTTAGTGGTTTACACATGGAGATCCACACATCAGCAATTGAAACTTATAGGTCTCTATTAAGAGTCCTAGCTTACATCAGCTCAGAGGTTAGCTCTCTGTTAAGAGTCCTGGCACACCTGCAATTGAAACTCAAAGGTTGGCTCTTTGTTAAGAGTCTAGATTGTTTTCAATAGAACTCAGAGGTCGACTTTCTGTTAAGAGTCCCAGCTTACATCCGCAATTGAAAACTCAGAGGTCGGCTCTTTGTTAAGAGTATAGAATTGTTTTCAATGGAACTTAGAGGCTGGCTCTCTGTTAAGAGTCTTGACTTGTTTCCTTCTTGGTGACAAGCTCGTTGGCTTGCATGGACCCGAACCTTGACTCTGATACCATGTTGGATTTTTTAATCAAAAGGCCGGTAGGGCCCCACTCTAACAACACCGATACTGTCCCCAACTTTACCACTGCCCAATTCGTCAGGTGTATGGTTTTATCAAAAAAAGACCTCGGTATTAGTTAGAGTAAGGTAATCATATTTAAACCACATTATTTTCTTTTCACTTACTGATGTGGGATTCCAACAATATCAACTGTTTTGGCTAATCGGCAATGGTTGGACCAGAATATCTAAACGCATGTGCATGTAATTTCTTTAAAGATATGTTCACTTATTGTGGAAGTTTGTAAGTTTGTTTGAATGTGTTTTTTCATAGATTGATTGAATGTACAAGGGAGGATATATAATAAGGTAGAAGGTTACAAGCAACCCTACCTTGGCAGATCCTACTAACCTGGTAAACCCTAAAGCTGTCACTCCTTAAATTAAAGGAGTGCAGTAAGTACCTAGCACAAAACTATCAACAAGTCATCTAGATGTCAATCTTCCTCAAATTAAGGGATTAGGCTTAATAGAGAATCCCATGGGAAAAGGAAACATAAAATCTGGCAGCATGGCAACATGGGTGTATCAGTCACCCCATATCCCATATCTCATCCCATATCATCTAATACTCCCCTTCAAGCTGGATCAAGGAGATTGATCGAGCCAAGCTTGTCAAGGAGATGCTGAAAAAGGAACTTAAGGAAGCGTTTTTGTGAACACATCTGCCAATTGATTATGACTGCGAGTATAGATGGTTTGAATAACTTGGGATTGAACTTGTGCCCTAATGTAGTGACAGTCCACCTCAATATGTTTGGTCTTTTCATGGAACACGGGGTTAGCAACGATACGCATGGCAGCTTGATTGTCACACATGAGTGACATTGGAGTAGAATTAGAGAATCCCAAGTCTAAAAGTAACCCTTTGAGCCAAATTAACTCACATGCTATCGATGCCATTGCACGATATTCAGCCTCTGCACTAGATCGTGCAATAACTTGCTATTTTTTGCTTTTCCATGTGACGAGGTTTCCTCCAACAAACGTACAATAGCCAGTGGTAGACTTTATATCAATTGCATTTCAAGCCCAATCTGCATCGGTGTAACCACTGATTTGAGTGGATTGGTTGTTCTTCATAAGAATACCTCTACCAATAGAGCCTTTGAGGTAGCGTAGAATTCTTTTGACAATGAGAAGATGTTTCACAGATGGTGCATGCATGAATTGGCTAACCTAGGCTCACAACATAAGTGATATCAGGTCTGGTTATGGTGAGGTACATAAGCTTTCCAACTAACCTTTGGTAGTGACTGATATCGGTGAGAGGGTCTCCATCCATATCAAGCTTTAGTTTACTATCAAGGGGAGTGATAGTAGGCTTGCAATCGAGTAATTCAGCCTTAGTGAGAAGATCCACAACATACTTACGCTGATTTAAAAACAAACCCTTCTGAGATGTTCCCATTTCAATGCCAGGGAAGTATTTTAGTCTCCCCATGTCCTTTATGGCAAAGGTGTGATTGAGAGATTTCTTGAGATCTTCAATTTCAACTTCATTTTCACCTGTGATGATGAGATCGTCCACATAGATGAGAACCACCAATATACCAGCTGATCCTTTACGAGTGAACAAGGATGAGTCCGCATTACTTCAACAAAACTAGCAGCTTCCAATACATGGAGATTGTTTCAAACCATAGATTACTTTGTGCAATCAACACACCATATCATTTTTACCTTGAGAAAAACCTGGTGGAAGTTGCATATATACTTCCTCATGTAAATCCCCATGAAGGAACTCATTTTTTACATCTATTTGATACAATGGCCAGCCACAATTCACAGCCACTGAAAGAAGAACTCGAACGGAGTTCATTTTGGCTACTGGAGCAAATGTCTCTTTGTAGTCTACCCCAAACGTTTGAGTGAAACCACGTGCAACCAATCTGGCCTTGTGACATTCAATTGATCCATCAGCCTTGAACTTTGTCTTATAGATCCATCTACTCCCAACAGCCTTCTTCCTTGGTGGTAACTTTACAATGCTCCAGGAATGTGGCATGATTGGGGTGAACACGACTATAACTCAGCACCTCAGTGATGAGGTGTTTGGAAGCAAAGGTGACATAGTCTCGGATCCTTGTTGAAGGTTGTCGAGCACGTACAGGATTACGCCTTGTGGGAACCTCTTCGTGACTTTCATCTTGAGTAGACTCAGTACCATCATCCAGGTTTCTTGGTTGAGAAGGTACAAGTAGCTTCACTCACAGTCTCTGCTTGTTCATGATTGCTAGTGGCTTCTGGATCCAAACGCACTGATTGGTCAGTGCACGCGAGCAAGGGGAGTAAATCACACATTAGCTCCCCCTCTATGGAGTGAGCAGCCTTCTTGGAGAAATAGGGAACTATTTCCTCAAATCTTACATCCCTAGACATAAGCATCTTGTTAGTAATAGGATGGAAACATTTGTAACCATTTTGGGTGGATGAATATCCCATGAAAACACACTTTGCAACCCTAGCATCCAGTTTGTCACGATGCAATGCTTGAACATGAATAAAGCACGTGCAGCCAAAGACTTTCAAATGTGATAAAGTTATATGTCTTCCTTTAAGAGTTTCATAAGGAGACTTAAACTCTAAGATACGACTAAGCAATCTGTTGATTAAATAGGTTGCAGTGAGAATGGCTTGTGACCAAAATTTCTTTGGTATGTTCATATGCAACATAAATGCATGGATCTTCTCAAGTAAATCCTTGTTCTTTCTTTCAAAGATCCGATTTTGTTGTGGGGTTCCCACACAACTTGTTTGGTGAACAATACCATGAGAGCTCAAATATTGACCCATATTGTTGGATAAGAACTCAGTGCCATTGTCGGTTCTTAGGTTCTGAATGGTTGACTGAAATTGAGTTATGACAAGTTGATGAAAGTCTTTGAACATAGTGAAGACATCCTTTTTTTATTTTAACAAATATAGCCATGTTGTTCTAGAAAAATCATCCACAAAGATAACAAAAAATTTATATCCATCGAAAGATTCAATAGTTGGACCCCAAACATCGAAGTGTACAAGTTCAAAAGGTTTGCTAGCCCTAGACATTGAGGATCTAAAAGGGAGCCTAGTAAACTTAGAGAACTGACATGTATCACACATTACATATGATTGATACATTTTGGGAAAAAGTTTAAGCAAAACAGTCTCTGATGGATGAGCTAATCTTTGATGACAGATTTGTTGGTCCTTGGAAGGAATTGAATCAACTTGAAAAGCTTTGACGAGATGAGGTTCCTTGCATAGATAGTAAAGACCATTCAGGAAGAACCCTTCACCAATCGTCTCCTTGGTGAGAGAATCCTGAAACACAACACTGCTTGGTGAGAAAGTGACAAGACAATTTAGGGTTCTAGTGATCTTTCCTATTGACAAAAGTTGAAAATAACAGGTAAGGACAAACAATGCAGTAGACTCAAGGTTGTTTGAAAGCAACTTTACTTTTCCCACGCCCAAAACCATGGCATTTTTTCCATTAGCAACTGACACATGGGAGGGTTTTAACAAAGTTTGAAAACTGTGTAAGTTTGAGGCTTTGTTTGTCATATGGTCAGTGGCTCCTGAGTCGATAATCCAACAATCATGCTCAATACTGGTGTGAAGAGCATTTGAGAATGCACTAAAAGTACCTGGAGTTTTGCTTCTCGGTATATTCTTATTTTCAGCAAGGAAACCTGCAAACTGTCCAGTAGCGTAGTGGGGTTTTCAATTGTACCCCTTGAGCTTTCTGCAGCTTCTTTATATCCCTTAGTTTGCATGTATATTGCAAAGTAATTTATGAGCGAGACAGGATTTGAAGTGAAGTCTTAAATGTTCTCAGGAAATGGGGTATAACTGTGATTTGCTGCATGCTGAGGTTTGTATGAGCTAGTGTGGAACTGCCTTGAATGAATCATTTTGTGATCCTTGTTGAACTTAGGTTTCAATTCGGGGTGAAAAATCCAGCACATTTCCTCCACGTGACCTACAGCGTCACAGTAACTACACTTCAAGTGTGGATTTTTACCCTTGTAAGGCCTGTTGTCCGAGGGTTTATGTTTGGCAGCATAAACTCTTGACTTAGAAATCTTGGAATTCTTCTCAAAGTTCATCACCCTTCTTCGAGCTTCCTCACGTTAAACTGTGGTACACATCGTTTTGAAGGAAAGAAGTTCGACATTCATCAGGATGTGACTCCTGAGATCCTCATAGTCCAAGTTCAAACTTGCAAGCAACTGAAGCAACTGATATACCTTGTCTTCTTCAGCTCTTTTCAGAAGAACTGCAGCATCAATGGTGTGAGGTAAATAAACATCTAACTCATTCCACATAGTCTTGAGACTTCCCAGGTGCTGCACAAAGGTTTTTCCATCTTGTTGAAGACTGGCAATGTCCCTCTTTAGCTGAAACACTCGTGCATAATTATTTTGATTCTCGCACATGTCCTTCACAGATTTCCACATATCGTGTGAGGACTCGGAATAGCTAAAGATTTCAATGATATGTTTATCCATTGAGTTAAGAAGCATTGACATGACTTGTTGGTCCTTGCACAACCATGCTTCGTATGCTTGGGTAGAAGACTCGGGTGCTTCAACTCCTCCATTGATGAACCCTAGCTTTCCTCTTCCACCGAGAGCAAGAGACACTGCTCTAGACCATGGGAGATAGTTGAATTCATTCAACAAAACTGAGCATAAATGCTAATTCATATTTATCTCAGTATCTGGAACAAAAGAGGGAGAACTTTGTGAGTTTTCTCCCCCAAGGTTTACTAAACTTTCTTCAGCCATAACTGGAGCTTGAAGATGAACAACAACGGAAAAAAAAATGGCAGAGACAGGTCAAGGATGACACTGCTCTGATACCATGTGGAAGCTTTTAAGTTTGTTTGAATGTGTTTTTTCATAGATTGATTGAATGTACAAGGGAGGATATATAATAAGGTAGAAGGTTACAAGCAACCCTACCTTGGCAGATCCTACTAACCCGGTAAACCCTAAAGCTGTCACTCCTTAAATTAAGTAGCTAGCACAAAACTATCAACAAGTCATCTAGATGTCAATCTTCCTCAAATTAAGGGATTAGGCTTAATAAAGAATCTCATGGGAAAAGGAAACATAAAATGTGTATGAGTCACCCCATATCCCATATCTCATCCCATATCGTCTAATACTTAGGGAGAGAGCTTTTGACATTTTAAGTTTTTGTTGGATGTAAGATTATATGGTTTAAGGTATGATGGTTCTACGGTGTTTCAAATAGTTTCATAACTTCATATTTTAGTCTGTAACTTCCATCAGATATTATACATCTTCTTTTGTCAGCGTCACTATTCTCACATTTCCCCCCTTTCACTCCATCATCTAAATTGTATAAATAGGCCCGTCGAGACTTCAATCTTCATCTAAAACTCAAAGAAGCTGCCTGTTTCCTTCTCTCCATCAACCAAATTAAAACAGCATATATATATATATATATATATATAGACACACACACACACACACACACACACACACACAATGACATCAGAAACCCCACTCGGACTTCCCATCATAGACTTCTCCAAACCAGACCTCAACCAAGGAACCAAAGAGTGGGACTTAGTGAGAGCTCAAGTCCGTAATGCGTTCGAAGAGTATGGTTGCTTCGAGGCTTTGTTCGACAAAGTGCCTTCAGACATTCGAAAGTCAACAATTGAATCAATAGAAGAGCTTTTCGACCTTCCTTTACAAACCAAATTACAGAATGTTTCTAAAAAGCCCTACCATGGGTATGTTGGGCAGTACCCCATGGTGCCACTATACGAGAGCATGGGGTTTGACGATGCAAATGTCTATGAACAAGTTGAAAGCTTGACAAATACCTTGTGGCCTCAAGGAAACCCGAGATTTTGGTTCATAACATTAATCCGTTCTCCTAATTTTTTAATATTTTCGTACTCATATATGCACATTAATTTCCTAGTTTATGTGTTATTATCTTATCAAATAATCTAACATGTTATTTTGCCAAATTGTCAATCTGATCGGACAGATTTACATAAATGCGTATTTCAGATTAACATTCTATTAACCTAATGATATATCTCAGACATCCGTCAAGAGACACTGTTACCCTTTATTTCATAATCAAATATTCGGAGTTCGTAATTTTTGTTTTTGGGTGGCAGCACAACCATACAATCATTCTCAGAGCAAGTTTCGGAGTTGGATCAAATAATCAGAAGGATGATTCTGGAGAGCTTGGGGCTTGAAAAATACTTTGAGGAGC
Organism: Cotoneaster glaucophyllus; assembly: GCA_036320875.1. Lineage (NCBI taxonomy): Eukaryota > Viridiplantae > Streptophyta > Magnoliopsida > Rosales > Rosaceae > Cotoneaster > Cotoneaster glaucophyllus. The sequence goes on along the minus strand of CM070068.1, from coordinate 19,011,520 downwards.
ATGTAGAATCAACCAACTACCTTCTTCGAGTGATGAAATATAAAGGACCTGAAACCAAGGAAACTAAGTTGGGGATAAACGCTCACACAGACAAGAACATTGTCACCATTTTGTATCAAAACCAAGTTGATGGTTTAGAAGTGCAAACCAAAGCTGGCAAATGGATCAAAGTCAAGCCTTCATCACCGCACTCTTTCATCGCCATGATTGGCGATTCTCTTTACGTGAGTTGCTTCCTACTCATTCGATTTACATACTAACAGTCGTGAAAGAGTCAAAGAAATCAAAGTTAACATTGTGCTGATGATTTTGCAGGCATGGACAAACGGTCGACTACATTCTCCATATCATAGAGTGATGATGAGTGGAAATGAGGCTAGGTACTCAACTGGATTGTTCTCCATCCCAAAGGAAGGTTACATTATAAAAGCCCCGGAGGAGGTTGTGGATGAAGAGCACCCTTTGCTTTTTAAGCCCTTTGATCACGTTGAATTTCTAGGGTTCTACTACACTGAGGCTGGCCAGAGAGCTCAGTCTGCTTTGAAAACTTACTGTGGAGTCCAAGACTTGGCTTTGTCCGCTTAGAAAATTACGATTTTGTTAAATAAATCTATTCCTTTGTGTAAGAAGTGTGGCAATAAGTAATGATATGTATCGCCACTGTATTCTGTATCTACATGAACTACGTACCACTGTAGTTAAATAAATCTATTCATCTGTGTAAGAATTGTGGCAATAAGTAATGATATGCATCTACTATATTATGTATCTACGTGAACTACCAGTATACCTCCTTTTTATGGCCAATATAAAACTACGTATTCTCCAATTATATTATGGATCAAATTCAAGTCGTCCACTGACAGGCGTAAATACTTACAACTATACTACAGCGTGTTAACAAAGCTTCAGAGGGATTTAAGAGAGAGGAAGTAGAGAGGGAAAAATTAGAGAGAGAAATTGTTTCTAATATTTCACTGCATTAACCTTTCAATTATTACATCTCTTGTTTATATATAAATAATTCTCCACACATAACTAACTCACCTAATACACTTGTGACACATGGCACGCATCGAATACATAACACTTTGCATAATTCTATGCTAATCTTTATAGTCTAACATTCCCCCTCAAGCTTACGGAGGTGGAAACCGAGCATAAGATTGGAACAATGCACATTGAACTGTGAAGAACACAACCCTTTAGTAAGAACATCTGCACACTATTCTGCAGAAAATACAAACTGCAACAAAATGGTGCCTTGTTGACCCGTTCTCTGACAAAGTGATACTCAATTTCAATATTCTTTGCTTTGGATGTAAAACATGATTAGTAGCCAGTGCCACTGCAGAAATATTGGTCATAGTGGAGAAGTGGAATAGATCAACTAGAGATGCGAAGATCCTTGAGAAGTTGTTGAAGCCACACAACCTCAGCAGTACTAGTAGCCATTGCTTGATATTCAGATTCTGTAGAAGATCGACTCACTGTATGTTGGCTTTTAGAACTCCAATATGGGATTAGAGCCTAAAAACACTACAAAATCAGTAGTTGAACGCCTATCATTAGGATCACCAGCCCAGTCAGCATTTGTGTATGCCTTATATCCATGGAACCAGGTCTAAAACAGATGCCAAGTTCAGTAGTACCTCGAAGATACCTCAAGATCCTTTTAACAACAACAAAATGATCTTCAAGAGGTGAATGCATAAATTGACACACTTGATTAACAGAATACGCAATATCGGGCCTTGTGAAGGTGAAATACTGTAAAGCCCCAACAATGCTTCTGTAGAGACTGGGATCCGCAACAAAGGAACTACCATGATTCAACAGCTTTCGATTTGGATGACAAGGAGTGATACAATGTTTGTAATGAATCATATTAGTTTTATGAAGAAGATCTGTAATATACTTGGACTGATGAACAAAGATACCCTGAGGTTGATATTCAATTTGTAAGCCAAGAAAATAGAGCAACAAACCAAGATCCTTCATATCAAACTCTTTGGTCAATTAACTTATCACATATTGGACATGACTCTCAACATTCCCTGTAAGAATAATATCGTCAACATATAAAAGAAGAACCACAATAGATTGACCAGTTGATTTCACAAATAATGAAGGATCAGCATAGGATGAAGTAAATCCCAAAGTTAAGAGAAACCTGGTAAATCGCTCATTCCAAGCTCTAACGTTTTTGACATCTAGTTGTTTCAGTTTCCACCCTTGTGAAGCAGTTACAGATAACAGAAGCCACATAGTAGTAGGTTTAACTACCGGGCTAAATGTCTCATAGTAATCAAGACCAGCTTCCTAAGAGAATCTCTTAGCCACTAATCTGGCTTTGTAGCGAGCAACAGAACCATCAGGGTTCTTTTTAACTTTATATATCCATATACACCTTACCACATTTTTACTGGGAGGAAGGGGAACTAAACTCCAAGTTTTCTGTTGAATCAAAGCATCATTCCCCTCTTTCATAGCTATTTTCCAGTGAGTAGTTTTGGAAGTTGCTGAATAAGACTGAGGTTCCTTGACAGAATAATCTTCTTGAACATGAGCACTGAAGACTTATTGTTTCTTGATAGTGCCAGACCTTGACCTAGTCTACATAGGATGAATATTAATTGAAGACAAAGACACTGGTTGTAATTCTGTAACTTGTGACACAACAACATTGGTATGGAACTCAGAGTGAGCCACTTGTCTAGAAACATGGCCTGGAACTGACAGTGAAGATCTATCAGTAGAAATAAGATCATTGTTTGATTGATTGCATGGCTGAGAAACATGTGGTGAAGTAGAGGATGGTGAAAAAACTTATGGAAAAGGAATAGGAAACAGTGGTGGATGATGAAATATATGAACAAAAGTTCCAAAAACAACAGCTTTATTCATTAATGGGAATATCCATGTGTATCTTGTACATTCATCAATATATGACACATAGTATCTATAACCCTCGATAGACATACTAGGAGCTGGTCCCTATAGATCAGAATGAATGACTTCAAAAGGAACAACAGACTTGGAAGCCATTATAGGAAATGGTAGTATACTAAACTTGCCTTGCAAGCAAGCAATACAAGTATGAGGAGTGTCATTACAAGAAAAAGGAATGGTTGCTTTACTAAGAGCTATCTTAGTAACTGAATTTGTAGGATGAGCCAATCTGCAATGCCAAAGTGTAGAGTTTATTTTCTGTCCTATATATGCTGCTGGAGAAGCTTTGGAAGGCTTAAGCACAGGAAGTGGATAAGCTACATTATGACTCAGTCCTTGATAGAGAATTTTCTGAGTTACCTTGTCTTGTATGCACATAGAGAATTCATCAACAAAACACCTACATTTATTATCTTTTCATAATTGATGCATAGATAACAAATGTTGAGATAACTGTGGAACATGTAAAAGGGACTTTAGTTGAAAATTATGTGACTGAAGTGAAAGATTTGATTTGCCAATATGAGCAATATGCAAACCTTCACTATTAGCCCCTGTGACTTTGTGAGATGATGGATATGGAGTAGCCATGTGCAGGTTGGACAAATCAGAAGTCATGTAATTTGTAGCACCTGAGTCTAGTAACCAATACTCATGTGAAAGAGCAGAACGAGAATCACTTGTTCTAGCAGTCATTGCAACAAATGGCACAGATTAAGACATCATCCTAGCAGGATTATAAGAAGAAGACGCCATCATGTTAGGATTCTGAGTAGACGAAGACATAACAGAATTCTGTGAATTGAAAAGTGTGTTCAGAGATGGAGACTGAAACTACTGAAACTGCTGAGAATAAGATGGTATAGGCATAGGTTGACTGGAAGAATTAATTATGTCAAAACATGTTGCAGCAATATGGCCAACTTTGGGACATATATGACATCCTTTTTAAAAACAAGTAAGAGCAGTATGACCTTTTCTGTTGCATATTTGACAAAATTGGAAAGGTTGATACACTTGTCCTGGAAATGACTGATTTTGTAAAAGTTGCTGTGAGGACTGAGAACCAGTGACTGAAGGTTGCTGAAATGATGGTTGAGAACCAAAATAAAATTTCTTCCCTTTGCCTTTTGGTTTGAAATTAGGACCCCTGAAGTTGTTATATGTTCCTGAACCATTTTGAGCCACATATGCATATGGTCCACTCATCTGTGAAAATGGCATTGATTGAAATGTAGGCAGTTGTTGGCTCTAGGAAATAACATTTGTTGAAATGGAGAAGCCTGCTGAGTACTAACTTTAGGAGAGTACTTTAATCCAGAGGAACTACCAACTTCAAAACCAGAACTGGAAGAATTGGCAAACATGGCAGTCATCACAGTAGCTTGCTTAACCGCCTCTTCCAATGTAGACTCTTCATCTTTTAGTTGAGACCAGAGTTCTTTAAAAGAAACAAGATTTTCTTTGGCCCTAATAACAGCTTTGATAGTATTATACTCAAAGGGAAGACCTCGGAGAGCTACAATCACTATATCTTCATCTGAAATCGTCACTCCCACAGCAGCAAGTTGATCTCTACAATCTTTAATGCGTTGCAGATACACATTAATAGATTCTGGTCCCTTCTTGATATTCTGTAAGTCAATCTTCATTTGAACAATACTAGTTCTTGTCATATTAGAAAACCTTTCATTGAGATTAGTCCACATTTCACGAGAACTTTGATAGCCAATGACACAGGATAAAGCAGCAGTGGATAAGGTAGCAGTTATAAGCGTCATTGAAGCTTTGTCAAGAATTTTCCACATCGTATATGCATCATTAAACACTTGTGGATTTTCAATAGTTCCATCTTCAGATTCAGAATCGACATATTTGTTTGGACAAAGAATGGAACCAGTAACAAACCCAAGAATCCCATTTCCATCTAGCAATAGTTCCATTTGAAAATTCCAACTGACATAGTTAGAATCATCAAGTTTTACAGTCATAGTGTTCCCAACACTAGGAATCGACGAAGAAATTGGTGATTGAGTGAGAGCTAACAGAACAACCGTAACCATTGTATAGCAGCACAACAAATCAACCAGAGACAATGACAAATTCAAGTAGATTCCACAGAAAAACAACCACAAACAAGAGAACAACCCTCATATATATGAAATATACAGAGATTTTCAAAGCATAAAGATAAGCAAATGTTCCGAAATAGCAACAACAACAATCACCGACAGTTGAATTTAATCGAATCAAGAATCAACAACAATCACAACGCAAATTCTTCAAATAGCAACACGATCTTCTCCAAAGGAAGCAAGAATAAGGGAATTAAACACCGACTTATAGATAAAACCCAAAGAAATTAGAGTTTCAACCACCGACTTAGTGCACCAACATAGCACCGACTGCGCACCGACAAAGTTTCAATGAGCAAACACCAATCGCCAGAAAAGTATACAGAAGCATCACCACCTACCAATACGAGCGGAAGCAAAAGTACAGCGATTTTCTTCAACCGAAGGAGTTAGCCATCGCCGGCGAAGATACCATGTTAACGAAGCTTCAGAGAGATTTAAGAGAGAGGAAGTAGAGAGGGAAAATTAGAGAGAGAGATTGTTTCTAATATTTCACTGCATTAACCTTTCAATTATTACATCTCTTGTTTATATATAAATAATTCTCCACACATAACTAACTCACCTAATACACTTGTGACACATGGCACACATCTAATACATAACACTTGGCATAATTCTATGCTAATCTCTATAGTCTAACACAGAACAATTAAATTATAGGATCCTCTTTGTAAACACGAAAATTCTGTGACAAATGAAACAAGAAGACGTGTACAAAATAAATGATTTGTATTAATTTGAACCACACACGATGGTGGTAGTGACAAGACACCGTAGTGATTCGGAGAACCAACTTCTCAGATGAACCACACACAACGGTGGTAGTGACAAAGTCTATTTGAGTCCATTCTGTGAAAACGACATGCGTGGATGCAGCTGCTGTCCCATTGCAGCTGATGAAGCACTGCAACGAGAAGATTGCCATGCATGCTATCACAAGCCTTGACTAACAGCACCAGAGACGTGGATTTGGCATATATGAGAAGTGCTTGTGAAAGGCATTGATCGAGGAATTGAAAGACACAGATTCATAGAATGTGGGCCAGCATCTATATTCTTCTTGACAATGCACTTGGACTAGCTGCTCCATTCAACCATGTTCATATGTATAAAGCCAGTACAAAAGGTTCATAGTGTTTTTGGTGTCACCAAGTTTTAACAAAAATATTTGGACAAAAATGCCCCTAAGACAAAAAACTTCAAACGGTAGCAAAAAATAATGCATCAAATAAGACAGGAGAATTTTCGTCATTTTAATAGTATTTTTTTAATAATTAATTTCTTTTGTACGGTTTTTTTTTTCAATTAATGTCTCACAATAGGCTAGCAATAATACGATTCAATCAGTTATTTATTTCAAAAACACATTCAAAACAGTTTAAGAGGCGTGTAATGCCGGTTATAAAAAAAGTCTTTTGCATGCAGATAATAATGTAATTAAATTAGTTGACAAATGATTTTTTTTTTAACAAACGATATTATCTACACTAAGGGGGAGGAGGGTGGGCTTAGCCTCACAATGGACTAGCAATAATGTGATTCAATCAGTTGTTTATTAAATATTATTTTCTCTATTTTTGAACACTTTCAAAGCATCTCAAGATGCGTGTAATGCCGGTTATAAAAAAAGTCTCTCGCACGCAAATAATAATGTGATTAAATTAGTTGTCAAATGATTGTTTTTTTTTTTTTAACAAACGATATTATCTACATTAAGAAGGAGTGGGGTGAGCTTAGCCTCACAATGGGTTAGCAATAATGTGATTCAATCAATTGTTTAATAAATATTATTTTCTCTTTTCTTAATGTAAATTCTATAGAGACCGATTTTATTATGTAAATTGAGTTGCTTTAATTGGTTTATGATGCGAAATATATTAAGCACACAAATTAAACCCTCTTGGTGTGAATTGTAGTATAGATGCAAGTAGGGATCGTTCTAGGCCGGGGATTAGGAGGGATTGCCAATCGATTTAAAACTGACTCAAAGACTCAAAAATAAAGTTAAAAACATTTGAATAGGTTCAAAAGACTTAAAACAAGTTCACAAGACTCAAAATAGGTTGAAAACAATCAAAACTGCCTAAAAACACAAACTGGGCAGTTTCTGACTCTAAACAAAACTTTGGACGAAAATAAGGTTTTGGCTTGACTCAAAACACTTAAAAACACAAGCAAAATAAGTTTAAAACAATTTGAAACAAGAAAGTAAAGGGGGGGTTTTGTTTGAACGAATTTAAAAGGAAAACAAGTTGAAAACAGATTTTAAAGTAAAACAAAGTTTGAAAACGTTTTTGGGAAGTTTGGATGGATGATGGGCTAGCTAGAGGCTCTTTCTCCACACATGTTATGTATGCAAACGAATCGATTCCCAGTTACTCCTTCAATGAATCACGAATGACAATGCCCCAAGTTAACCGTGACATCACTAATTAACCATCAGATTTTCCTTGAGTTATTGGATTGGATGACATCATTCGACAACCCAAAGCATTCTTCAAAAGTCCCCTACATGACATCATAATAAAGATACAATCAAAGATCATTACGTTCAATGAAAATCATAAGCATTGACAAAGCACTTGTAACTATGACATCATGTCACTCATGCTAGGAATTGAACTTAACGCGATCGTTTATAAGCGACCTTCACCACTTATGAGTATAAGGTTGTAACGATTATGTGAAACTCCCTTATACTCTAGCATCAAATTCATGCATGCCAATTAAGTGTCGACCCTCAATCAACAAACACAAATAAGTTATCAATCAAACAGTTGAGCCAATTGCATTCACAACTCAAGAATTCGTAACTGAAACTTATCAATTCATATTGCACCCATAATCATGGCTTTGAAATCACCCCTAGCCACAAAGGGGTCTAGCCACTCATGTTCACAGCAAAACAACAAGAATTTAACTTAAACATTTATAACAAAGAAAGAATTACACCTAGAACGCTCCAATGATCCAACGCTTGAAGAACAAACACGTCCAAGGTCTTCCTTCTTCTCCTTTGCTGCGGCACAAGTGGTTGAGGGAGGTTTAGGATGTGTTTTGGGGTGAAGGATGGGAAGGAGGTGCGGCAAAGGGGTTAGAGTGGCTGAATGTGTTTGTGGGAATGTATGGATGAGTGAATGATGGATAGGTGAGTGAATGGATCATATATATAGTGGAGAGGTTAAGGCACGGTTTAGGTAATCTAGGAAACAAAAACTTAACCAAAACTTAAAGGGAAATAGGAATTAAAAACACAAACCTAAGGGGAATGGGTCACAAGGTGCGGCAGGGATAAATTCAAAGAGGAAAGGTCTTTTGGGACAAGGAAAAGTGTTTCCTTGCAGGTTTGGGTCCAAAATATAAAAGGGAAATAGGAATTTGGTTAGCAAGAAAGGAAAGAGGAGAAGAGAGTTGCGGCAAGATCAGAAATTTAGGAAAGGTGGAAGACTTTTGTGGCAAGGACAAGGAAAAGTGTTTTCCTTGCTAGTTTAGGTCCAAAACTGAAAAGGAATGTGAATTTAAGTGCGGCAAAGGTGTATGAGGGAAGAAGAGGTGCGGCATTATCCTAAATAACAAGGGAATATGGCTTACTTGTGCAGCAAGAAAGGACAACCATCAAAGCATGTGCGGCAAGGGGTCCAAAAGGAACAAGGAAGCACTTCCTTGCACGGCAAGGAAGATATGGCTGGCATGTAGGTGCGGCTTCCTCCTTCATTTGGTATTTAAAGTATCCCAATAGATTTAGGACTCCTCCTTGTAGTTAAAGCCTTGATAAAATAGGATTGAGAAAGTCAAAAGTCAAAGTAAGGAAACTTTGACTTAGTCAACCCTTCTTCTTCTTGGATTCCTTTTCCTTCTTTGACTTGAATTTATTTTTCCTCTTCTCTTTAGCTGATTCCTAGCATGCTTTGGTCTTCAATTTCGTCCATCTACATTGCTCCAATCATAAGCTATCCAAAACATGCCCAAAATAGCTCCAAAAGGCTCCAAAATGCACTTTCTTGATACTTTACCCCTTGGGACCTACAAACACACGAAAATAGCTTAAAATACTAAATTAAATACAAATAACTAACATAAATGCACGAGAACAAGCTAACTAATTCGCATAAATATGCTCATATCAAATTCCCCCACACTTACCTTTTGCTAGTCCTCGAGCAAAACGAAACAAACAAAACAAAACAAAGTAAACAAAAACACAAACTAAACCTTCCAACGTTGCCTCAGGGATTTCCAACGCACATGACATGCCAAAGATCATCATTCACATAGATTTTAGTCATTCTTTCGCTCGAGCACATACTTAATCATAGTCGTCACTTATTAGCTCGCATTTAATCAATTAAAACAATGATTTGAATGTAGTAACATGCCTTAGAGAATTCACCCAATTCCTTACAAGATACACTCTTTTTCACACAGATTTTCTGACCACACACCCTACACTAGTTATATGTGAGAAGATTGATGTAAAAATGAAAACGAAAACTCACATATGTTTATGACAAAGAAAGCATTTTCTGGAGTTATTAGGCATGTTTAAATATGATCTCATGAATGGAATGCTACTACTTAGACGCGAGAACTAGAGACACCATATGCTCATACCAATCCCAAACTCCACAAATTGAAACACACAACACTCAAGATTGAAGTCAAGGGTTGTAACGGGGCTTAAGGGGTATTGGCTAACAAAGAAAGGTAAGGATAAACAAACGTTCTTTAGGCAATAGCAAGCATAGTAATGAATTTGACACTTGGAATTCATGTTAAAATGCAGAAATCATCTTTTAAACACAAGGGAAGATTCATGCAACACTTAGGGCCTAATTCAACTTTTTGGACCCTTTCTTCAACAATCAACACTTTAGAGCTCTTTTTCACATAATTTTCAACTCTTTTTCATACTTTTCACAACTTTTCTTTTTTTCTTTTCTTTTTCCACGAATTTTTCTTTCCTTTTTGTACTCAAAAACACCAATAATCTCTTCCCCCACACTTGTTTTCTGCAACAATTACTCAAAGGGAATTCCCTCTAAAGTCATGCTTTACTATGCTTCAAGAACAAGGGTATGGATGGTCCTAATCTAGGTTAGGTGAGGGTGATGTGGGTTAACAAAGAAATAGGCTAAACATGGCTCAACGGGGTTAAAACCTAAACACAATGCAAAGGGGATGGCTTTTTGGCTCTTGGTTTACTATACAACTTCATCTTGTTTATGTGTCATGCACTCAATACCATGCTTTGAATGAAACGGATATGAGTTCTAGTATTTGGAACTAAATGATGAAACGCCTTCTAAGTAGTAACCAAGCAAAGAATAATGAGATCATGCAACGACTTTAGAAAACAATGAATGCACAGATTTTTAACTCTCCAAAGAACGTTTAGGCTCAAATCTCACAGGGTTGTAGCGTTAATTTGGGTTCCTTCCTTCAAGCACGTTACAAAAACTGATTTTTTTTTTTTTTTTTTTTTTTTTTTTTTTTTTTTTTTTTTTTTTTTTTTTAATCAAATGCGAATTCATAAACATCAACGACAACCAAGCATAAACCAAAGGTATATCAAACTTCCATCCATGTTTACAATTTTCCTTAACCGTCATGCAATTAAAAACCAAATCCTCATCATTGGGTTGGAAGGTACCTTAAGACACAAACAAACACACAAAAACAAATCTTTTTGGCTTTTTCAAAACAATTTTTCAAATTTTTATGAAATTTTCGGATTTTTAAATCAAAACACACTAAAATGCTTCAAAACACTTTAAAAACACATAAAAACAGTGAAAAACAACATTGTAAGTGATAGGTGAATAAAACCCACGAAAATCATGCAAAAACATCTTGTTTACCCCCCCACACTTAAATCAAACATTGTCCTCAATGTTTCATACAAAAAACTCACACACAAACAAGCAAACAAACAGCAAATAAACATGCAATGCAAAGTAAAATTAACAAAGAGTAGAGTGAGGAACATAAACACCTGGTTATGGAGTGCTTTCGCGTGCTCTCTTTGTTGATTGCATGGGTTGCCTCCCACGAAGCGCTTTCTTTAACGTCTTGCAGCCGGACGAAGAACTCTATTCACTCTTCATTGGAGCCCACGACATGGAAGGGGATTTCTTCCACAACTTGCTCCACGGCACTCTCATAATAGGGCTTCAATCGATGTCCGTTTACCTTGAATTCTAGCCCATTCCTTAAGCTTTGGACTTGAACTGTACCATATGGAAAAACATTAGTAACAACAAAAGGTCCAATCCACTTAGAACGTAACTTACCAGGGAATAAACGTAGACAGGAGTTGAAAAGCAACACTTTCTGCCCAATTGTGAATGTTTTGCCCCGAATCATCTTGTCATGAAACGCCTTGGTTTTCTCCTTGTAAATGCGGGCATTCTCGTATGCTTCATTTCTTATCTCCTCAAGTTCATTTATTTGGAGCTTTCTTTGAATTCCAGCAGCATCTAAGTCCAAATTGAATGCTTTCACCGCCCAATGTGCCTTATGCTCTAATTCCACAGGTAGGTGACACGGCTTGCCATAGATTAGCCGAAATGGAGACATCCCTAGGGGTGTTTTGTAGGCCGTACGATATGCCCACAGTGCATCGTCTAAGCGCAAGCTCCAATCCTTCCGGTTTGGCCCAACGGTCTTCTCCAAGATTTGCTTGATTTCTCTATTCGAAACTTCGGCTTGGCCACTTGTTTGAGGGTGGTAAGGCGTGGCAACCTTATGCTTCACATTGTACTTTTTAAACAGCGCCGCAATGGTCCGATTACAAAAATGAGATCCTCCATCACTTATGAACACCCTTGGCATGCCAAATCTAGAGAATATGTTAGTTTTGATGAAATCTGCAACAACTCTAGAATCATTAGTACGGGTGGCTTTAGCTTCCACCCATTTAGAAACATAATCAACGGCAAGCAAGATGTAAATAAAACCAAATGATGAAGGAAAAGGACCCATAAAATCAATACCCCAAACGTCAAAAATCTCAACATTAAAGATAGGGCTTTGCGGCATTTGGTCTCGTGCACCAATACTTCCTGTTCTTTGACATCTATCACAAGTTAGGCAAAACATTCTAGCATCTTTAAACAATGTGGGCCAATAAAAACCAGATTCTAACACTTTGAGGGCCGTCCGTTGGGTGCCAAAATGACCCCCACATGCATAAGAATGACAAAAAGCAAGAATGGAATTAAACTCAGAATTATGCACACATCTTCGTATAATCTGATCCGGACAATATTTCCACAAGTATGGATCATCCCAAACATAGAATCGAGCATCCTTTTTAAGTTTCTCACGTTTTTGCTTCTCTAGGGTGCTCGGAACTTGCTTAGTCACCAAATAATTCACTAAATCAGCAAACCAAGGCTCACTTACCTCGAGGGTCATCAATTGTTCATCTGGGAATGTGTCTAAGATGGGTACGGCTTCTTCCTCATGGACCATTCGGCTCAGATGGTCAGCCACTACGTTTTCACTCCCTTTCTTGTCTCGGATCTCTATATCAAATTCTTGAAGAAGGAGCATCCAACGGATAAGTCTTGGTTTGGCCTCCTTTTTGGTGAACAAGTACTTCAAAGCTGCATGATCAGAGTAAACAATTACTTTAGTACCAATTAAATAAGAACGAAATTTATCTAAAGCAAAGACAACAGCTAGAAGTTCTTTTTCCGTTGTGGAGTAATTCAATTGAGCATCATTCAACGTCCGAGAAGCGTAGTATATGACATGCGGCTTTTTGTCCCATCTTTGTCCCAAAACGGCTCCTACGGCATAATCGGATGCATCGCACATGAGCTCGAACGGAAGGTTCCAATCTGGTGACACAATGATTGGTGCCGTGGTGAGCTTCTCCTTGAGTTGCTTGAATGCCGATTCGCACTTCTCATCAAACTTGAAGGCCACCTCCTTTTGAAGCAAACGGCATAGGGGCTGTGCAATCTTTGAAAAATCCTTGATAAATCGTCTATAGAATCCTGCATGTCCAAGAAAAGAACGAACCTCTCTCACCGAAGTGGGAGAGGGTAAGTAGCGTACAAGATCTATTTTTGCTTTATCAACCTCAATACCTCGTTCGGAGATGATGTGCCCCAAAACTATGCCTTGTTTTACCATAAAATGACATTTTTCCCAATTTAAAACAAGGTTAGTTTCAACGCATCGTTGCAAGATCAAGGTAAGATTATCCAAACAATTATCAAAAGAATCCCCAAATACGCTGAAATCATCCATAAATACTTCAATAATCTTTTCAACAAAATCGGAGAAGATACTTACCATACACCTTTGGAATGTGGCGGGTGCGTTGCATAAATCGAATGGCATGCGACGATAAGCAAAAGTTCCAAAGGGACACGTGAATGTGGTCTTTTCTTGGTCATCCGGGGCTATCACAATTTGGTTATATCCAGAATATCCATCAAGAAAACAATAAAAAGCATGACCGGCTAACCTTTCAAGCATTTGGTCGATGAAGGGCAGCGGGAAGTGATCCTTTCTTGTTGTGGCGTTGAGTTTCCGATAGTCAATGCAAACTCTCCATCCGGTTTAGATTCGAGTAGGCACAAGCTCATTCTCTGCGTTTGCGACTACAGTGACACCGGACTTCTTAGGAACAACTTGGACTGGAGAGACCCAACGGCTATCAGAAATTGGATAAATTACTCCACAGTCGAGTAGCTGGATTACTTCCTTCTTCACAACGTCCATCATGGGTGGATTGAGCCGGCGTTGTGCTTCTCTTGACGGTTTGGCTCCTTCCTCCAAAAGTATTCGATGCATGCAAGTAGTAGGGCTAATTCCCTTAATATCGGCCAATGTCCACCCATTGGCAGTTTTGTACTCCCGAAGCACCCTCACCAACTTGTCCTCCTCTTGAGCCGTGAGTGATGAAGAGATGATGACGGGCAACGTCTCTTGTTCTCCCAAAAACACATACTTCAAATGGATAGGCAACGGTTTAAGTTCTAAAGAAGGTGGCTGTTCTATAGAAGGAAGCAACTTGTTAGTTGAAACGGAAATTGAATTTAAGTTAGGAGACTTACCAATATGCTTTGGATTTGACTCTAGGGCAGCAACCATCTCCACCATGTCTTCTTGAATAGGCACGGCAAGGTCTTCCTTGTTGTTGTCGTGGGTATGCCTAAGTGCTAGCTCTTCATTTTTGACTCCAATGCCTTGTGTGAGTGTCTTTTCAAGTGCATCCTCATTCAGATCATCAAAGAATTCCTGTGCCAAAGAGTTAATTACATCAATAGAGAAACAAGAGTGATCATCATGAGGATATCTCATAGCATCAGAAATATTGAAATCAATCACTTCCCCATCAAATTCCATGGTCAATGTTCCTTTGAAGACGTCAATCTTTGTACGGGCAGTCTTCATAAATGGGCGGCCAAGTAGTAGTGGTAATGGAGGGGAGCGTTCCGAGTCTTCCATTTCAAGTACGTAGAAACCCGCCGGAAAGATTAGGTGATTCACCTGCACTAAAACATCCTCCAAAACACCTTTTGGATAAGCGTTAGATCTATCGGCCAATTGAATAATCACTCCATCATTTTTCAATTCGCCCAAGTTCATAGATGCATAAATTGAATAAGGCATGACATTTATTGATGCACCTAGATCTAGCATGGCATGTTCAAAACGAGTATTGCCTATAACGCAAGGAATTGTAAAACTGCTGGGATCTTTGCACTTAGGAGGGAATTTTCTTTGCAAGACGGCTGAGACATTTTCACTTACTCTTACCACCTCTTTGTTCGAGGCCCTCTTTCTTGTAGTGCACAGCTCCTTCAAGAACTTGGCATACTTGGGGATTTGTTTAATTGCATCTAGAAGCGGAATGTTGACTTGTACTTTCCGGAATGTGTCAAGAATGTCTTTATCACTTTCGTCCTTCTTTGCTTGCGCAAACCTGCGAGGGAAAGGTGCATTGGGTGGAATGGGGTTAGAAATAACGGAATTTGAAACCAACTTACCTTTGGTGGCCGAGTTAGGATGGCTTTGTTGTTGCGGCAAGGATGGTTCAATCCTTGCCGTGGCTTGTCCTTGTTCTTCCTCCTCGGATTGCATTTTTTCGTCCTCCGTTTGGTTGGATTTGGATGGTTGGGGGTCAGATCCAACTTCTTTTCCACTTCTTAGGGTGATGGCTTTGGCAGATTCGAACCCTCCTTTCAGATTCACATTGGTTGAACTAGGGAGTTTCCCTTGCTCTCTAAACTGTCCAAGAAACTCAGAAATCTGCCCCATTTGTTTCTTCATGTCCATCATCTCCTTTTCATTGTTTGCTATCCTATCGTCTTGCTTTTGTAACCCCTGCGAAATAGAAGTTAATAATTGCATAGCTTGATCATTTCCCAAAGACGTACCTGATTGAGATGAGGCCGAAGGTTGTGGGGCTTGTTGTGGTGCATACGGCTTAGTGTAGAATCCAGGAGGGTTTTGCCGAAAGCCTCCTTGTTGGGCAGGTTGTTGTGGTTCTCTCCATTTGAAGTTTGGGTGGTCTCTCCATCCGGGGTTATAAGTATTCGAGTATGGATCGTACTTGGTTTGGTTTTGACCTTGGAATCCAATTGCATTGGCAGATTCCCAACCACCATTCTCGATCAATTGAGGGCACTTGTCGGATGGATGCCCTTGAATGGAGCACACGGCACACACTTGGGGTTCTTGTGTTTTTGGTGCAATCATAACCTGAGAAACAAGAGAAGTAAGATTAGCTAATTGTGATTGAATTTCAGAAATGGCACTTACCTCATTCACACTTTGTTGCCGTGGGTTGCTCATTTGTCCAACACCTTCATATTGTTGTGCATTGAGTGCTCGGTTGGCAATAAGAGTCTTGGCAGCCACCGGGGTCTTATCCACCAACGCACCACCCGCTGAGGCATCTAGCATTTGACGTTCAATGGGGAGGAGTCTTTCGTAGAAGTATTGAATGAGCAGCTCCTCCTTCATTTGGTGCTGTGGACATGAAGCAACAAGAGTTTTAAAACGATCATAATAAGCTGGAAACGATTCACCTTCATTTTGTTCGATGCCACTAATCCGTTTCCTCAAGAGAATGACTCTGGAAGTTGGGAAAAACTTCTCTAAGAATGCTCGTTTCATACTTTCCCAAGATGTAACCGTTCCGGGTGCTAGTTCATACAACCAATCTTTAGCCTTCTCTAAAAGAGAAAAGGGAAAAGCCTTCATCTTCAAAATGCTGCCATCAACGTTCACCGGGGTCATGCTTGAGCAAACAACTTCAAACTCCTTGAGATGTTTGTTTGGATCCTCCATGGACAGCCCATGGTACTTTGGGATGTGATGCAACAAGCTTGATTTCAACTCAAACTCTTCGGTCTTCCCTTGAGTTGCCGTGGGGTATTGGATGCATAAGGGCATGGCATTGTCCACACCCGAGGCGGAAAGCTCTTTGATGGTTCGATTATCCGCTGCCATGTCCAGGACAACTCGTGCCGTGGGGATTTCTTCCTCCGCTACTTCGTGCTCTTCAAGCTTAGGTTCAGGGCTAGGTGGATTAGATGCGTGCTGATTTCTTTGCCTTCTCAAAGTTCTCTCAAAATCGTCGTCAAAGTCTAAGATGTGCTCACGTACTGGTTGAGAACTTCGAGTCATAAACTAGTACCTAAAAACAACAAAATAAAACAAGGTCAGAAACTTAAAACAAAAACAAACGAAAAAGAAACAAAAGAAACAACGGGGGATTAGCAAAGTTGCTAATCCCCGGCAACGGCGCCAAAAATTTGATGCGAAATATATTAAGCACACAAATTAAACCCTCTTGGTGTGAATTGTAGTATAGATGCAAGTAGGGATCGTTCTAGGCCGGGGATTAGGAGGGATTGCCAATCGATTTAAAACTGACTCAAAGACTCAAAAATAAAGTTAAAAACATTTGAATAGGTTCAAAAGACTTAAAACAAGTTCACAAGACTCAAAATAGGTTGAAAACACTCAAAACTGCCTAAAAACACAAACTGGGCAGTTTCTGACTCTAAACAAAACTTTGGACGAAAATAAGGTTTTGGCTTGACTCAAAACACTTAAAAACACAAGCAAAATAAGTTTAAAACAATTTGAAACAAGAAAGTAAAGGGGGGGTTTTGTTTGAACGAATTTAAAAGGAAAACAAGTTGAAAACAGATTTTAAAGTAAAACAAAGTTTGAAAACGTTTTTGGGAAGTTTGGATGGATGATGGGCTAGCTAGAGGCTCTTTCTCCACACATGTTATGTATGCAAACGAATCGATTCCCAGTTACTCCTTCAATGAATCACGAATGACAATGCCCCAAGTTAACCGTGACATCACTAATTAACCATCAGATTTTCCTTGAGTTATTGGATTGGATGACATCATTCGACAACCCAAAGCATTCTTCAAAAGTCCCCTACATGACATCATAATAAAGATACAATCAAAGATCATTACGTTCAATGAAAATCATAAGCATTGACAAAGCACTTGTAACTATGACATCATGTCACTCATGCTACGAATTGAACTTAACGCGATCGTTTATAAGCGACCTTCACCACTTATGAGTATAAGGTTGTAACGATTATGTGAAACTCCCTTATACTCTAGCATCAAATTCATGCATGCCAATTAAGTGTCAACCCTCAATCAACAAACACAAATAAGTTATCAATCAAACAGTTAAGCCAATTGCATTCACAACTCAAGAATTCGTAACTGAAACTTATCAATTCATATTGCACCCATAATCATGGCTTTGAAATCACCCCTAGCCACAAAGGGGTCTAGCCACTCATGTTCACAGCAAAACAACAAGAATTTAACTTAAACATTTATAACAAAGAAAGAATTACACCTAGAACGCTCCAATGATCCAACGCTTGAAGAACAAACACGTCCAAGGTCTTCCTTCTTCTCCTTTGCTGCGGCACAAGTGGTTGAGGGAGGTTTAGGATGTGTTTTGGGGTGAAGGATGGGAAGGAGGTGCGGCAAAGGGGTTAGAGTGGCTGAATGTGTTTGTGGGAATGTATGGATGAGTGAATGATGGATAGGTGAGTGAATGGATCATATATATAGTGGAGAGGTTAAGGCACGGTTTAGGTAATCTAGGAAACAAAAACTTAACCAAAACTTAAAGGGAAATAGGAATTAAAAACATAAACCTAAGGGGAATGGGTCACAAGGTGCGGCAGGGATAAATTCAAAGAGGAAAGGTCTTTTGGGACAAGGAAAAGTGTTTCCTTGCAGGTTTGGGTCCAAAATATAAAAGGGAAATAGGAATTTGGTTAGCAAGAAAGGAAAGAGGAGAAGAGAGTTGCGGCAAGATCAGAAATTTAGGAAAGGTGGAAGACTTTTGTGGCAAGGACAAGGAAAAGTGTTTTCCTTGCTAGTTTAGGTCCAAAACTGAAAAGGAATGTGAATTTAAGTGCGGCAAAGGTGTATGAGGGAAGAAGAGGTGCGGCATTATCCTAAATAACAAGGGAATATGGCTTACTTGTGCAGCAAGAAAGGACAACCATCAAAGCATGTGCGGCAAGGGGTCCAAAAGGAACAAGGAAGCACTTCCTTGCACGGCAAGGAAGATATGGCTGGCATGTAGGTGCGGCTTCCTCCTTCATTTGGTATTTAAAGTATCCCAATAGATCTAGGACTCCTCCTTGTAGTTAAAGCCTTGATAAAATAGGATTGAGAAAGTCAAAAGTCAAAGTAAGGAAACTTTGACTTAGTCAACCCTTCTTCTTCTTGGATTCCTTTTCCTTCTTTGACTTGAATTTATTTTTCCTCTTCTCTTTAGCTAATTCCTAGCATGCTTTGGTCTTCAATTTCGTCCATCTACATTGCTCCAATCATAAGCTATCCAAAACATGCCCAAAATAGCTCCAAAAGGCTCCAAAATGCACTTTCTTGATACTTTACCCCTTGGGACCTACAAACACACGAAAATAGCTTAAACTACTAAATTAAATACAAATAACTAACATAAATGCACGAGAACAAGCTAACTAATTCGCATAAATATGCTCATATCAGTTTATAAGGGGTTTCTTCTAGCCTGACCTAAGCTTATTCATTTACTTCAAATATCTGACTTTCCTTTTGTCAATTTACGCATATAAATACATTTAAAACGTGTAAGTCATGCGTAGGTAAGGGTAATTTCGTCATTTTAACATTATTTTTTTAATAATTAATTTCTTCGCATGTTTTTTTTTTTTTTTTTTTTTTTTTTTGTAATTAGTACCTCACAGTAGGTTAGCAATAATGTGATTCAATTAGTTGTTCATTCAATATTATTTTCTCTGTTTTTAAACACGTTCAAAACATCTTATGAGGCGTGTAATGCCAGTTATAAAAAAGGTCTTTCGCATGTGGATAATAATGTGATTAAGGTAGTTGTCAAATGATTTTTTTTAACAAACGATATTATCTACACTAAGGGGGAGGGAGTGGGCTTAGCCTCACAATGGGCTAGTAATAATGTGATTCAATCAGTTGTTTATTAAATATTATTTTTTCTATTCTTAATGTAAATTTTATAGAGACCAATTTTATTATGTGGATTCAGTTGTTTTAATTGGTTTATGAGGTTTCTTCTAGCATGATCTAAGATTATTCATTTACTTCAAATATTTGACTTTCCTTTTGTCAATTTACGCATATAAATACATTTAAAATGTATAAGTCGCGCGTAGCACGCTGTGATTCAAAAAATGTCTTCTGCACTCGCGTGAGCGCGTGCATGAAGGCTAGTATCAATACGAATTGTGCAAATTTGCGCTTTTTGTTTCTTTTTCCATTGTTTGCTTTTTTTTTTCTTTCTTTTTCTTTTTTGAAATATTTTTCTATTTTGCTCCCTCCTTTGATAATTAGTTTTGTTTGCAGGTCAATGCACTTTTCAGATTTCCTTGTTGTTTTGACAGAGATTTCTTTTGCATGTGCTTACAGTTAGTGGCGGTGTTCTGCAAATTTTTGCAGTTAGTGGCGGCTTTCTGCAAGTTTCTGCCTTCTACAAATCAAGTCTGCGTGTCGTCTTTGAGAGCAGTTTTCAATCATAGGTGACGGCTTCATTTTTTTTTTTTGGGTTTGGTACGGCATTCTACGTTGGTTCTGTGACGCATGCTGCTGCCGCAAGGGAGGCTGCTTGACAACAGGAAGCCTACTCGCTACAAGGGAGACTGCTCACCAACAAGAGTGCTCTTTGTCGCAGAGGAGCTGCTCGCTGCAATGGAGTGTGATCGTCGCAAGGGAGTACTCGCCGCAAGGGAGGCTTCTCGCCACAAATGAGGTTGTTCATCGCATCACTGTTGTTGCATGCAAAGACGAGGACACACCACTACTTACTGCCATTGTTGTGTTTCTTCATGTGTTGTGTTGTTGCATTGTTGCAGATGCTGCTGTGACGACAAGTTTCCGTTTTGCTGCAACGACGCAGTGACAACAAACTGCAATGTCGCTGCTACGACAAGTTGAGATGCTGCTGCAACAACAAGCTGGGATGCTACTGCGTTCATAAACTGGTTGCTGCTGCGACTACGAACTGCAATGTCGCTAGGACGACACACTGTGATGTCACTGTGACGACAAGCTTTGATGCCACCGCGACTGCTGTCACTGCCCCGCTGCCTTGCTACTTGCTTGTTCTTGGTAGACACCGTTGCTTTGGAGATGTTAGAAAGCTTGCTTGAGATTCAACGTAACAACTTTAAAGACAACTTCAAATTGATGTCTTAATTATGCTTCTTCATTTTGAAAGGTTAGAATCCTCTTCTTCTTTTTTATTTGTGACTGAACTCGACTGCGTACGTACCTTTCTGAAAAATGGATCAAGTCATAACATAGTTCAAATTTTGTCTTGTTTTTTTTTGTTTTTTGTTTTTTTGTTTTTTTCTTTCTTTTTTGTTTTGTGTCCTAACTTTTGCTTAAGCCGCCCTTTCAGGGGGTTTTCAACTCAACAGACTTCTTTTCTTCATTTTTTTTTTTTGGGTACCCGTACGCAGTTATGCTCTTACGGGCCATGAGCATTTGTTGTCGCCTTTTTAGACTCGTGCAGATGAGGAGCTTTGGCATTGTCTTTTAGGCTCGTGCAGACAAGGAGCATTTTGTGTGGATTTGGTGCCGCTTACAGTTTCAGCTTATGCAGGTAAGGAGTGTTTGATGCCTTGTGCAGTTTCAGCTCGTGCAAGCAAGAAGTGTTTGGTGTCTTGTGCAGTTTCATCTCGTGCAGGCATGGACCGTTTTTATGGTTTTGTCAAGCAATCTTGTAGAGGTGTCCCTCGTAAACTTTATAGCAAGGATTCCAGACCAATAGATCCTTGAAGAAGTATTCGGGGAATAAATCACACATCATGATAGGGATGGACGATCTTCGTATCAAAGTTTCATCAACCATTCCTTACCGCTTTGGAGGTTGACCTGAGCTATTTCGTCTCCTCTTTGATTGGTCAACTTGTAGACTAGGCGTATGCTTCTTGTGCAGCTTCTTTGAAGTGACCTAAGTTCATCCTTCAACTTCACTTGGCTTGACTGGCATGGTTTTGGAGCATGCCCCCAGTGATCAAGGTGAAGATGTTGAGTCGGATGAGCCAAAAGTGATGGTGGTATGGTTTGACTCCACCACATCGTCAAGATCTAGCTCGATGATTTCTTCTTGGGCCAGCTTCATGATGAGATCTTTCAGAATGAAGCACTTTTCCACTGGATGACTGATGATGCAGTGGTACTTGCAGTATTTTGGGTTGTCGCTGTAATTCCTCTCTTCATGCCGTTTGCACTCTGGTAACTCGATCACCTTCTTTTGGAGCAAGTCCTCTAACATAGAAGCGATGTCTGAGAGGGGAAAATGATACTTCTTTTCTTCCATTTCTTTCATTGTGCGTCGTGGCCTTTCTTGGGCTTGACTTGACTTGGCCTTCTTTACACCCTTATTATCTTGTACTGAGGACTTGAATAGACTAGCGCTTATCACCATGGACTCGATGATGAATTTCTTTGAAGATGACATCTTGTCACCAACTTTATTCTTTCTTTCATCGTGGCTTGCAATGCTTAGCTCCATGTCATGAGCTCAAGTGGCCAGTTCTTCAAAGGTATGAGGTTTGATCATTTGAAGGATATATTGTAAACCCCAATGCATTCCTTGTATGGACATCTCCACGGAAGACAGCTCCGAGAGGTGATCTTTGTAATCAAGGCTTAATGCATGCCAACGGCAAATGTAGTCGACCACTCGCTTATCCATTTGTTGCTTTGTGTTGGTAAGATCATGCTGACGGTGCGACGAGTGCTGAAGAAACGGTGGAGGAATTCTCTTTCCATTTATTCTTAACTGTCCACTGACTTTGGGTCTAAGTCTGTGTACCAGTCGATTGCAGTGCCTCGAAGTGAGCGGACGAATTGCTTCACGATATAATCACCATCGGTGCCAGCGTTATTGTATGTCTCGACGAAGTGAGCGCTGTGTTGTTTAGGGTTACCTTTTCCATCAAATTGCAAGAATTTGGGAGGCTGGTACCGAGTTGGCATTCAAAGATTATCAAGCTTTTTCGTGTTCAGCTTGGAGTACGTGTGACAGCCCGTCCCGGTTTATGTACATTTTTATCCTCGAAAGTGTGAAAGTACGAAATTACCCTTGAGAGTTGGGTTGTGGTTGTATTTTGGGCTTAAGTAAAGGCCCAAATATTTGACTTTGGACCAATCATCTTCTTTCCTAGTATGTGGGAACCAATTAGGGTTAGGATTTAGTTAGTTAGTTAGGTTGTAGTAAAATTGGTTGAGGACCAATTGGAACCTAGGTTTTAGAGTTTGGTTTGTGTTGATTGGCTGTGTGAGGACCACACAAACCCACACACCCATACTCTCTCTTCCATTGACCCCCTTTCTCTCCTCCTTCTCGAATTTTCTTCCATTTCCGTACAACCGTACGGACCAACCCTAAAACCCTTCGAAACTTTGTAGATCGAGGTTTTTAGGTACACCATTATGCTCCTCGTGTTTATACGAGTCGAATGGTACCATTTTCAGGTAAGGAAACCTTTGAAATCCCTGAGAATCCAAGGACTCCGTCGAGGGCACAGTAGCACCGATTCGATCGTTGAGGTTTCACGCCATTTTAAGGCTAAAAAAGGTACCCACTCTTCTTCCTTAGTGATTTGGGATACTTTTGGTTAAGTTTGAACGTAAGGAAACCCAGGAAATCGTACCTCCGAGTTGGTCACTATTCACCAACTTTTAAATGTGTAGGTTTCTTTGAATTTCAAGCTCATCGGGAGCTCTAGGATGTTCACACGATGCTCGGAGTGCATCGTTGGTGAAATTTGAACGTCGGGAAACCCAGATACGAAGCTTCACAGGTGTGGCCGGACATTCGAGCTTGCTCCGACAAGATCTCATGGATTTTAGGACTTAAAACAGGTATACCATTGTTCCTTAGGTGCTAAGCTTCGTTTTGGTACTAATTTCATGAAAAATGGTTGAAAAACGAAGAAGATAGGATGTTTGGAAGTTTTCCAGAAACCAGGGAATAGTCGCCGGCGTCCGGCAACTCGTCGGAGAAGACAAAGAATATTCTGTCAAGTCTGACGGAATATTCCTAACGGAAATAACGGCGTCAGTTAGATTCTATTAGGGTTTAACGGAATATTTCTAACGGCGGTTAGGGTTTTCGTCAGGGTTGGCCGTGCGTGGGGGCGCGTAGGGCCGTGCTCTTGCCGGCAAGTGACGGTGCGTGGGACCTCGAAAAATAATTCTAAAAATATGGGGATGTTCCTGAGGTTGTGTAGATCACTTTGGTATATTCAAACACCCCAATTGAGCATTGTATGAGAAGTTATTTCCTAGTTTCATTTATGTGCTTTAAATAGGAGAGACCTATCTGGAGGACGAGCGTAGCCAGGTAAGTGGGCTTTTGGTTTTCTGTATATACCTATATGCTAAGTATTTTTCCCAGAAATGCATTTTAAATGACTTTATCAATGAATTGCCATGCCAATATATTTATACTATTGTTTATGCATTATGAATTGTATATGCATGGTTGTCTACGCTGCGGGCGCTCAAGTAAGTTCCAGGTAAGTTTATGTGTTCTGGATAAGGACTTGTGTTATGAAGATTATGATGAGATGCATCGAGAGCTCATTAACCTGCACCTCGGTGTTAGTGCTCCCGCCCATGGTTAAGGGCATAGTCTTTCACATGATGTTCACCTCCCGCACCACACGCTCATCTTGGATCCAAGTTAGGTGCACAGTCCTGTCGTATAGACCATTCTCAGTGGGTTCGACTCGTAGGTGACCCGCGATCATTCGCATAGTCTTCACGTGATTGTAGCACTAGAGCGTATTGTTTTACACCCAGTCCTGTCGTTTAGACCACTATAAGTGAGTTCGACTCGTGTACAGGCATGATTTATGAGCTAGAGTTCAGAGGATGAGATATTGCAGTTATTATTGCATTTGGATTACTTACCTGATGATTTAGTTTGTATGGCATGGCATATTCATGATTTGTTTACATATTTTGATGATGATGATTTCAGTTGAGATTTGGTTTATGTATATGCTATTTTCTGGGAAAGTATACAGGTTTTAGGGCGAGGGGTTATAATTGTTGTTTATGAAATGATTTTCGAAAAGCTTTGTTTTTGCCCACTCATGCTTTTGTTTTGCGCCCCTCCAGGTTTTAGGTACCTTTGTTGGTGGCTCACGAGGATACAACGGAGGTTCTGACAATCCATCACATATGTAGGATCACCTTTGGGTGTTATTTAATTAAGTACTTCTTATGCTTGACTGCACCTAGACTATTTATGCTCTGACCGTGTATTCACACTTGTTTCCGTTCTAGCACTCCTTGAAGTTTGTTTTTATTCATTCGTAATTCTTGCTATATTATTGTTTGTTTCCTCGCTGTGCACATGGCTACCTTACCCTCACGTGACGGCCAGTATGCCTCAATCTCGGTCGGGGTGTGTCAGTTTGGTATCAGAGCCTAGGTTTCGCAGTCCTGCATATTTTGTGAGTAATCTAATCATTGTGATGTCTTTTGTCAGAATTATAGTGTCCCTGATGTTGCTTAGTTAGGGGAAGCTATAGCTAATACCATTCAGGCTTCACTTCGCCCTCCCTAGAGGACTCATTTGGAGACGGTGTATAATCTGAAGTTGCCTACTTTAATGGGTAATGAGGGCCATGAAGGGGCCGAGCGTTGGCTCGAGCATCTAGAGAAGACTTTTCGGGTTATGTAGAGTCAAGGCAGCCTCCCTGCTGAAAGGTGGGTCGAGACAACTACTTGGTTTTTGGGTAGAGAGCTTGCATCCTGGTGGGATTAGGAAACTTATGGGTGGTCACCTGAGGAAAAAGCAAACTGGGAGAATTTTAGACAGTCGTTCTATAAGAGATTCATTCCTCCAGCGTGTCTTGATCAGAAGAAACAGGAGTTCACTAACCTGAAACAGGGGAAGCTGACCGCTAATGAGTATTACAGGAATTTCATTGATTTGTCACGCTACGATCCGGAAATTGCTGCTAATCCAGTTGAGATGCTTCGCCGCTTTAAATTGGGTACTAAGAAGAAGTAACGCTCTATGGCAACTATCCTACCCTGTGCTACTTATCAGGAGTTCTATGAGGTTTTGTTAAGGATTGAGGATTCTTACAAAATGCCTAGTGAGAGTGAAGAAGAAGAAGAAAAAGGTAGTAATCTGAAGAAGTACGATAAAGGCAAAGGACAGTCATCTCAGGGATCTCGACAGACTCAGAGTTTTAAGAAAAGTGGAACTAGTTCTAGTTCTTCCAGTGGGGGTTTTAGTGCCACGGGTCAGAGGAGAGATGGTAGACCCACCAGAGGATCCCGCTTTCAGAGGCCAAGAGAGTCAGGTGGTACAAGCGCTCCTTTATGCCGTAGGTGCAATAATCGACATTTTGGATAGTGTCGTCGAGGTAGCAGCGGGTGTTATACATATGGTCAGACAGGACATCTGTCTAAGTATTATCCTCAGAATCCGCAGAGACTTCAGCAGCCACAGCAGCCTCCCTTACCACCGCCAGTTCAGACCCAGCAGTTTTCAGGACCTAGTGGTTATGTTCCGACAGGTCGTGGTGGTGCGTACCATTACCAGGGGGATCCCATTCCTTATGTTTTAGGGCAGTATCAGTACCCTCATGATACATTCCTTATCAGCAGAGTGGCTTGGGTCAGTATTCAGCCGGTGGGTCACAGTGGCAGTCTGGAGGACAGCCCCAGCAGGTCGATGTTGCTGCCAGTAGTGCTGGATCGTCGAGGCAGCACGGTCAGTCAGGTCAGGGACGTAATGCACAGGGCTGAGGTGTGCACGCTAGTAGAGGTCGAGGAGGACGACAGCAGGCCCAGGGGCGTATCAACAACATTACTTTGCAGGACGCCCAGAACCATCCTGATTTAATAATGGGTACGTTAAATGTTCTTGGTCATTTTGCTAGAGTCTTAATTAACTGTGGAGCTACCCATTCTGTTATTTCTCATACATTTGCTCAGTTGACTTAACCTCAATCTACACCTCTGGTTATGAGGTGAATTTTCTATGCCTAGAGGAGAAAAGTGTTATGTTAGCTGTGTCTACCCGGGTTGTCCTGTGTTGATTGAAGATGTAGTAATGCCAGCTAACCTTCTCCCATTATATCTTATGGACTTTGATGTGATTTTGGGAGCAGACTGGTTACACTATAACTATGCCGACATCCACTGTCGTGAGAAGACGGTGACTTTCCGTCGTCCAGGTTTACCCAGAGTTACATTCGTAGGTGAACGTGGTGGAGTGAGGCATGGTGTTATTTCTGCCTTGAGGGCAAAGAAGTTGTTGAATAAAGGGTGCCAGGGATACTTAGCTCACGTTGTGCTGAATGATACTACTCTAGTAGTGTGGAGGAAGTTCGAGTGGTTAGGCATTTTCCGGATGTCTTTCCTGATGATTTGCCTGGATTACCGCCTGATAGAGATGTGGAGTTTACCATCGATTTACTTCTAGGTACGGACCCTATATCTCTAACTCCATATAGAATGGCTCCTGCTGAGTTAAAAGAATTGAAAACCCAGTTGCAGGAATTAGTGGATAAAGGTTTCATTCAGCCTAGTGTTTAACCTGGGAAGCCCCAGTGTTGTTTGTTCGGAAGAAAGACGGGACCTTGAGGCTGTGCATTGATTATCAGCAATTGAACAGGGTAACGATAGATGATCTATTTGACCAACTTCGAGGTGCTTGTGTGTTCTCAAAGATTGATTTGAGGTCTGGGTATTATCAGCTGAAGATTAGGAGTGATGATGTCCCTAAAATGGCTTTTAGGACTTATGGTCATTATGAGTTCCTTGTGATGCCGTTCGGATTAACAAATGCACCAGCAGTTTTCATGGGCTTGATGAACAAAGTATTCCAGCAATATCTTGACAGGTTCGTCTTTGTCTTTATCGATCATATACTGGTATACTCTAGAACTAAGGAAGACCATGTGCGACATCTCTCTTTGGTATTGAAGAAATTGAGGGAACATCGCCTTTATGCCAAGTTCAGTAAATGCCAATTTTGGTTAAATCAAGTGGCATTCTTGGGTCATGTCATATCAGCTCAAGGAATTCAGGTAGACCCTCAGAAGGTTGCAGCTGTGGAGAGTTGGGAGCAGCCACGAACCGTTACTGAGGTACGAAGTTTCCTGGGCTTAGCAGGTTATTATCGACTGTTTGTTAAGGATTTCTCAGTGATTGCCTTACCACTTATGAGGTTGACTAGGAAGGAAGTTAAGTTTGAGTGGGATGAGAATTGTGAACAAAGTTTCCAGCAGCTTAAGCACTGTCTCACTCATGCACCTGTTCTGACACTTCCGGACGACAGTGGTAACTTTGAGATTTATAGCGATGCTTCTTTGAATGGCCTGGGATGTGTTTTGATGCAACATGGTGGGGTAATTGCTTATGCTTCGAGACAGTTGAAGCCTCATGAAATGAATTATCCTACACATGATTTGGAATTAGCAGCCATTATTTTCGCTTTGAAGATTTTGAGACATTATATCTATGGTGAGAAGTGTAAGATTTTTACAGATCACCAAAGTCTTCAATATCTTTTCACTCAGAAAGATCTTAACCTTCGGCAGAGGAGATGGATAGAATTACTCAATGATTATGATTGCACGATTGAGTATCACCCTGGTCGTGCAAACGTAGTGGCTGATGCACTGAGCAGGAAGTCCCAAGGTCGAGTTAATGCATTGTATGCATCTCGTGTTCCTCTCCTTGCAGAATTGAGGTCTACTGGAGTGAAATTGGGACTAGAAGAAAATGAAGAAGCCTTGGTGGAAGCACGAGAGGAAGCCTTACTTGCTAATTTCCAGGTTAGGCCTATTCTAATTGATCGTATACTGGCTGCTCAGATGGAAGATTAAGAAGTTCAAGACTTAATTCATGCCAGAAGCAAGGGGAAAAAGAAAGATTTGAGAATTCGGGAAACTAATGGTATGTTGATGCAAGAAAACCGAATGTACGTGCCCAATATTGAGGAATTAAAGAAAGAAATTCTTGAAGAGGCACACATTTCAGCATATGCCATGCATCCAGGAGGCACGAAAATGTATCATACCATCAGACCATTTTACTATTGGCCAGGTATGAAAAGACAAATTGCAGAATATGTTAGTAGGTGTGCAGTTTGTCAGCAGGTCAAAGCTGAAAGGCAGAAGCCGTTTGGTTTGATGCAACCACTTCCCGTTCCACAGTGGAAATGGGAAAATATCACTATGGATTTTGTGTACAAGCTTCCTCGTACACGGAATGGTTATGATGGCGTTTGGATGATTGTAGATCGACTTACCAAGTCAGCGCACTTCATTCCTGTGAGGGAAAAGTATTCTCTGAACAAATTAGCTGAGTTGTTCTTGATCAAGATTGTGAAGTATCACGGCGTACCAGTGAATATTATCTCGGATCGGGATCCCAGGTTCACTTCTAAGTTCTGGGTGGCATTCCAGGAAGCTATTGGTGCAGATCTACTTTACAGCACAGCGTATCATCCTCAGACAGATGGTCAGTCGAAAAGGACGATTCAGACTTTAGAAGATATGCTAAGATCTTCAGTACTTCAATTTGGTGATGATTGGGTTGCAAAGTTGGACTTGATGGAATTTGCCTATAATAAGAGCTACCATTCTAGCATCGGGATGGCACCGTTTGAGGCACTATATGGTAGAGCTTGCCGTACACCGTTATGTTGGTCAGAGATGGGTGAAAGAGCATTGGTGGGCCCTGAGATAGTAAAGGAGACTACTCAGAATGTTCAGGTGATTAAAGCTAATCTGAAAGCGGCCCAAGATCGACAAAAGAGTCTTGCTGATAGACATGCCATTGACAGAGTGTATAAGGTCGGTGATTGGGTATTCTTGAAGTTATCGCCTTGGAAAGAAGTTGTAAGGTTCGGGAAAAAGGGCAAGTTGAGCCCTAGGTACATCGAACCTTACCAGATCATCGAATGAGTTGGTAAAGTTGCTTATAGGCTTGAGTTGCCTTCTAAGTTATCTAAGGTCCATAATGTGTTTCATGTCTTTATGCTTCGTCACTATGTTTCGGATCTTTCGCATGTGATACCTCCTCAACTTTTAGAGATCAATCCGGACTTGACTTATGAAGAGGAGCCAGTGACAATTTTGGATTGGAAGGACAAAGTGTTGAGAAACAAGACGATTCGAATGGTAAAGGTCTTGTGGAAGAACCATTCAGTGGAAGAACCTACGTGGGAGACAGAGGACCATATGAAAGACTTGTACCCACGTTTGTTTTATGGTTATTAGCAGTTGTTTTGTAATTATTGTTGTTGAATTTCGAGGACCAAATTTTCTTAATGGGGGTAGATTGTGACAGCCCGTCCCGATTTATGTACATTTTTATCATCGAAAGTGTGAAAGTACAAAATTACCCTTGAGTTTTGGGTTGTGGTTGTATTTTGGGCTTAAGTAAAGGCCCAAATATTTGACTTTGGACAAATCACCTTATTTCCTAGTATGTGGGAACCAATTAGGGTTAGAATTTAGTTAGTTAGTTAGGTTGTAGTAAAATTGGTTGAGGACCAATTAGAACCTAGGTTTTAGAGTTTGGTTTGTGTTGATTGGCTGTGTGAGGACCACACAAACCCACACACCCATACTCTCTTTTCCGTTGACCCTTTCTCTCTCCTCTCTCTCGGATTTTCTTCCATTTCTGTACAACTGTACGGACCAACCCCAAAACCCTTCGAAACTTTGTAGATCGAGGTTTTTAGGTACACCATTGTGCTCCTTGTGTTTATACGAGTCGAATGGTACCATTTTCACGTAAGGAAACCTTCGAAATCCCCGAGAACCCAAGGACTCCGTCAAGGGCACAGTAGCACCGATTCGATCGTTGAGGTTTCACGCCATTTTAAGGCAAAAAAAGGTATCCACTCTTCTTCCTTAGTGATTTGGGATACTTTTGGTTAAGTTTGAACGTAAGGAAACCCAGGAATTCGAACCTCCGAGTTGGTCACTATTCACCAACTTTTCAATTAGTAGGTTTCTTTGAATTTCAAGCTCACAGGGAGCTCTAGAAGGTTCTCACGATGCTCGGAGTGCATCGTTGGTGAAATTTGGACGTCGGGAAGCCCAGATACGAAGCTTCACAGGTGTGGCCGGACATTCAAGCTTGCTCCGGCGAGATCTCGTCGATTTTAGGACTTAAAACAGGTATAACGTTGTTCCTTAGGTCCTAAGCTTCATTTTGGTACTAATTTCATGAAAAATGGTTGAAAAACGAAGAACATAGGACGTTTGGAAGTTTTCCAGAAACCGGCGAACAGTCGCCGGCGTCAGGCGACTCGTCGGAGAAGACAGAGAATATTCTGTCAAGTCTGACGGAATATTCCTAACAGAAGTAACGGCATCAGTTAGATTCTGTTAGGGTTTAAAGGAATATTCCTAACGGCGGTTAGGGTTTCCGTCAGGGTTAGCCGCGAGTGGGGGCGCGTAGGCCGTGCCCTTGCTATCACGTGACGGCGCGTGGGACCTCGAAAAATAATTCTAAAAATATGGGGATGTTCTTGAGGTTGTGTAGATCACTTTGGTATATTCAAACACCCCAATTGAGCAAAGTATGATAAGTTATTTCCTAGTTTCGTTTATGTGCTTTAAAATAACGTTATTATAGTTGTTTCTCACATAGGCGAGATCTATCCAGAAGACGAGCGTAGCCAGGCTAGGCACGGAGGCTACGATCCGTCTACTTACCAGTGAGTGGGCTTTTGGTTTTCCGTATATACCTATATGCTAAGTATTTTTCCCAGAAATGCATTTTAAATGACTTTATCAATGAATTGCCATGCCAATATATTTATACTATTGTTTATGCATTATGAATTGTATATGCATGGTTGTCGACGCTGCGGGCGCTCAGGTAAGTTCCAGGTAAGTTTATGTGTTCTGGATAAGGACTTGTGTTATGAAGATTATGATGAGATGCATCGAGAGCTCATTAACCTGCACCTCGGTGTTAGTGCTCCCGCCCATGGTTAGGGGCATAGTCTTTCACGTGATGTTCACCTCCCACACCACACGCTCATCTTGGATCCAAGTTAGGTGCACAGTCATGTCGTATAGACCACTCTTAGTGGGTTCGACTCGTAGGTGACCCGCGATCATTCGCATAGTCTTCACATGATTGTAGCACTAAAGCTTATTATTTTACACCCAGTCCTGTCGTATAGACCACTATAAGTGGGTTCGACTCGTGTACAGGCATGATTTATGAGCTAGAGTTCAGATGATGAGATATTGCAGTTATTATTGCATTTGGATTACTTACCTGATGATTTAGTTTGTATGGCATGGCATATTCATGATTTGTTTACATATTTTGACGATGATGATTTCAGTTGAGATTTGGTTTATGTATATGCTATTTTCTGGGAAAGTATACAGGTTTTACGGCGAGGGGTTATAACTGTTGTTTATGAAATGATTTTCGAAAAGCTTTGTTTTTGCCCACTCACGCTTTTGTTTTGCGCCCCTCCAGGTTTTAGGTAGCTTTGTTGGTGGCTCACGGGGATACAATGGAGGTTCTTACAGTCCATCACATATGTAGGATCACCTTTCGGTGTTATTTAATTAAGTACTTCTTATGCTTGACTGCACCTACACTATTTATGCTCTGACTGTGTATTCACACTTATTTCCGTTCTAGCACGCCTTGAAGTTTGTTTTTATTCATTCGTAATTCTTGCTATATTATTGCTTCCACACTGTGCACATGGCTACGTCACCCTCATGTGACGGCCAGCATGCCTCGATCTCGGTCGGGGTGTGTCAGTACGTGATTGTATCTCGAGAAGAACCTCTATATTATGCTTTGATAGTGTTGGCGATTATTCTTGGACTTTGGCGAACACCTTTCACCGCTTAGAGAGATGAGCTTCTTTGCCCCATGTGAAGTAGTGGAGATGATCGGCTTATGCATTTGAAGAACTTCACATGACTTAAACGGATGCGCTATGGTAGCAGTAGCCTTTGACTCGCTTCAGGTGGCGAAGTTGATGGCTGGTTGATTCTCACGATGATCTTAATGTGATTTTGGTGGAATCACCACTGGAGTGGTGTGCCGGGTTGCATTCATCTTGGCTCGTGAGACGATGCTAGCCAAGTCGCGTTTCATTGTGAAAAAAATCTTGTTTTTGTCTCCGTGCAATGGTGCAACTTGGGGCTTCATATTGAAGATGAGTCGCAACATGACAAAGAAGTCTCCTAGCAATGGTTGGTAGTTGGTGATCCATGGTACGATCCAATGCTTGAGTCTGCGTTTGAATTGTTTGAACCCTAAGAACGTCGCTCATCGCTTAGGGAACTCTTTTTGCATGTTGCAGAAGCATGTTTCAATGCCTCAAGCGAGGCTAGGCTCATGATAGGCTCGCGCCTTTGACACTCACCTTGGTCCCTTAGTAGCACTAACTTACAAGTGGCGTGAAGCATGGCCACTGTCTTTTCATTGCTTTGTGTCTTGACACCAACAGATTCTTCACTTGCAACAAAAGTGCTGACGTTCCTTCCCTTGGTTGCGAGACCAGCTTGTTCCTTATATAAAGCCATTGCTTTCGACAATGTGTGAATTTGAACAGAGAAATATATAAGAGGCATAGATTGGGGGGTGCCAAATTTGTAAACACAGTTTCCTCTGATTCGATCTCTGAAGATGTGTAGATGTGTGCTGGCGATCCGAGGATCATGATGACTTGATTTCGAATGAACGAACGCCTCAAGGTTTTGGCTTGCGACGATTGAAGCATCGGCACGTGTAGTGGTGCTTGATTATTCATCTCAAGAATGATGAAGAACATAGAGAGTTTTCTGAGTCTTTTGAGTGTCTGAGAGTTTGAGAATTTGGGAGTTTGAAGAGCCTTCTATTTATAAACTCTCCAAGCTTTGCCTACGAAAGAACCAAGACTTGATTTGTGTCTTGGTTCGTGATTTGACTCAATCAATTAATTTAAATCAATTAATTTGTTTGATTTAAATTAAAACTAATTAAAGAATTAATAAAGAGAATACTTTAGTTATTTTCCGCCAAACGTCGCCATGTGTTCTCTTGATGACTCATCTGGTTATGATAAGTCACATGCCATGTGTACAATTTGTGAGGCACATAGTACATGCCACGTAAACCCTCATGTGTTGAAATTAATGCATTGATTAACATATATTTTCACCAAAATTTGCATTCTACACTGTTATCATCAAAATCATTATTGTAAAGAATTCTCATTTTTCTTTGGTAACTGAAAGATTTGAATTTTGTTTCATATACAAAAATATGGAATATATAAATATGGAGAATGATCGATGGCACTATGATTTAGACAAGTTCTGACAAAAATTTAGACCATTAGATTAGTCCACAATGGTTAAGACTGAGCCTCATAGTTAATTAACTATTATTAATTTCCCTTCACAAGAAATTATTAAGGTAAACTTTATTAACAGATATCGACTCAATCAAACCCTCAACTAAATGCATTGAGTGTTCGATAACTACTAGCAGCAAACCCTAAAACATGTTGCAAACACTCTTCTAAAATTCGGCCTAGGCGGCCACCTAGGTGCTCGGCCGTGGAGGACCGATGCTGTTTAGGCCAAAACGTAGAGAAAAAAAATCAGGTAGGGGCTAGGCGGACCAGGCAGCCTAAGCGTTTCAGGTATTAAAGTTCCATTGTTTTTCATTTTTTTAGAGTTAATTACACCTTACACTTTGACTACAATTGCAGCCTCATACAACATCTTTAAAACATTTCAATCTCATACATTAGTTATTATTTTATTTCAATTTCATACAAATGTTGAAAAATCTATTAAGTTAGCCGTTCAGTGATGACGTGGTAATAGTAGATTCTACAATTTTGCTGACGTGATTGCCAGCTTGTGCCACATGGCAAAACAACTAATAAAAATATTTAATTAATAAAATATCAATTTTTTTGTTAAATTTTTGTAAAAAAAAATGATAATAAAAAAAAAAGTAAAAACCAAACCCTCCCCACTCCCCACTCCCAGGCCGTTCATCCTCCCCCTTTTATTTTAATAATTAAAAACTTAAAAAAATGGACAGAAGGAAAAGGAAAACTCTAAACCCTACCCAGTCCGCCCGGTTCTCCATGCCCACGACACCCCCGCCGTCGTCCTCTTCACTTCGCCATTCTCTCCGACCCCGACTTTATTCGGGCTCCGCAACACCTAATACCGGAACTCCGTTCTCGATTACAGCGTCGCCTACTTCTTCACCAGTCTTCTACACTACCTCGACTTCTTCCCCAGCGATATCCTCTTGATCCTCGCCGAGAACCACCTCACCATACTCTTCGTCTTCCTCACCTGCACCTACGTCGCCTTGCACGGCGCATTCGCTACTCTCCCTCCTGATCCTCGCCCAGGTCGCTAGCCTTTGCCAGAGCATCACTGACGGATTGATTCCGTGGTGGGTTTGGGTTTCTTGGATTGAGGTGGTGATGGCTGCCATTTCTGTTAGCATTTTGTGGATTTCGAATCTTCGGGAGGAATTGGAAAAGAAAACTATATAGAAAAAAAAAATCAAAGAAGAAGAGGAAGAACGTCGTGGGACTGGCGAATTGGAAAAGAAAACTGGTTGAAAAAAACCAAAAAGGGAGGGGAGAGGATGAATGGCGCAGGATTGGGGAGGGTTTGGCTTTTTTTTTTATTTTTTATTTTTTTATTATACAAAAATTTAACCAAAAAATTGATATTTTATTAATTATATACTAGCAAATGAAGAGGACGACGGCCAGGCAAAGTCACTCTGTGTGTGTGAACAATTTCATTTTATTTTTTGTTTTTGATTAAGGAGTGTGATTAGTTTTAAATTTTTTTACAAAGAGTATGAGATAATGATGATGAGATAGTTTCTCTTAATAAGTGTATATTTTTTCTTAATATTACATAATTACTGTTTTGTCCTCCTTATGTAAATATTGTATATCAAAAGTGAGGGTAAAATAGAAAAAATAGATATATGATTGTCATTTTGTAAAAAAAAAAGGGATAAAATAGGAAAAATAGGCATATGATTGTCATTTTCTCAAAAGGTAAAAAATTACTGTTTTGTCTGCCTTATGTAAATATTGTGTATAAAAAATGAGGGCAAAATAGGAAAAAAAGGGGCAAAAAGTTGGCAATGAGGTTTTCTTAATAATAGTATCGATATGTTTTTATTTGTTTTGCCACGTGGCACAAGCTGGCAGCCCACGTCAACAAAATTGTAAAACCCACCATTACCACGTCATCACTTAACAACTAATTAACAGATTTTTTAACGGTTCTATGAAATTGAAATAAAGTAATAACTAATGTATGAGATTGAAATATATTAAAGATGTTATATGAGGTTGCAATTACATCTAAACTTGAGAGGGTAAAATGTAATTTATCATTTTTTTTAAATTAAGTAAAAGGGTTTAGTGGGTAACCTACCAAAAAAGAATCCATTTTATTCTCTCAAATTTTCTTTTTTCACTTCTCTCTTTTTTTCTCTCTCTCTTTCGCGCTCTCTCATCTTTTCTCACACCGACTGTGACTTTGCCTGGCCGTCTCTTGCAGTTGCCGTCACCTAGTCTGTGATGTCAAATTTATATTATGAATTATTTAATTTTTTAATTTGTTTTGCTTTTGGGTTTTTCTTATATTTGCTGCATTAGTTTGTAATGATGTCAATGTCATGAAATCATAAGTTTTAACTTACCAAATTCTCAATACAAGTATAGTTTTTACAGAGTAAGTAGGCACCTAATTATATATTACTAGCATATACCTACACACTTTGTGTGTGTGAATATTTTTTATTTTGCTTTTAAAATGGGAAAGAGATAGAGCATGAGAGTGGGAAGAGAGGTTTTTCTATTTTTATTTTTAATTTTTAAATATTAGATATATGCTAAAATCACATACAGGTGAGGCTTAAGAAAATAACAAAATTTGGTTATGCGAAATTATATTATTGCCCATCATTTTGTCTGAGTGATAGAAGACTAAATAGGTTTTTCACCTTCTTTTGGTTGACAAAGAAGGTTATATTACTAGGTAGTTGAGAAATAATAAATTTAATAAAATTCGACCACCCCGTGTAGGCCCCCGGCTTGTCTGCCTAGGTCTCCATGTAGGCCCTGCCTAGGCGGTAGGCCTCAACCATCGTCTAACTAACGCCTAGCGCATTTTAGAACCCGGGTTGTAGATTTAAAGCTTTCGAGAAACCCTAATGCGTGATAGTTGTTTGGTGCAAACTAACCTACACTTGTGGCATTTTTTTTGGACAAGGAATTCATCTTCTCTTCTCTTGTACATGCACCGAAAGCTTTTTAGACTACAATGAGACAAGTCTACTGATAGGATTTTTACCGCATGGAAAAGTAGGGATAAAAACTCTAAAAAAGACTTGTAAGAGTACAAGGTTATCGTAGTATAGCAGCTCAAGCAAGATCGTTTTCCACAAGGATTGAATGAATAATTTATATTTAATCTTTAGCTAATTATTTGAAACAAAGTTTTGAAAAGCTTGATTTTTGGATTTCAATTAATAAAAACAATTAAATAATTGGTAAAGTAAGAAAGCAAAAGAAAACGGTGTTAGAAAGCAATTTAAACACTAGGATTTTGTCGTCGCCATTAACAATCCTATGCAATTTTACCAATTACTTATGAATTTTCGCATACATGCTTTGAAGGTTAAGTTTTCCTAATACATATTTTTCTCATGATGTTCAAGTGAAAACGTATATCTAACATGAAACCCTTCTGTGATGTTCAGATCAAATGTAAACATGCGAGACTCATTAAGCTTTGTGAGAACCCTTTGAAAAACCATGCAACCCTTAAGAGCGTTATGTTCGCCTCAAGTGAACTTACAATTACTAATCACAAGAAGCCCTCCTAAATTTCAAGGTGATGTTCCAACAGAAATTGCATCATATTACTTCTCTAAATACCCTAATGGTTGCGAATCACTAAGACAATTAGATAGTTTAATCACGATGATTAATAATTCAAAGCAAGCATGCATCCATTCATAAGCAAATTAATAGAATCACATATTCATCCTAAGACTCATGGCCTCACCCTAGCAATAGGAATTAGTTACGCATAATCATAATAAAAACTAGAGAAAATATCATTAACTAGAAAAATGATTGAAAACAACTTGTAGGTAAAAAAAATATGAAGTTCTCCGAAATAATGCATCTCCCACTCTCCTACCCTAATAGCTAAAACCCTTAATTATGCTACTACAAAATAAAACCCTACCTAGAAAATGTCTTAGAATAAAACTAGGAAACATAATAAAACAGCAAATAAAAGGTTTCCTATTTGAACTGAAATTTGGACTTCTCATAAAATTATACTTTTGACCGACCAAATCAACTCTGATTTGGTCCTAAAAGGTCTCTTTTAAAAGCTTAACTCATCCCAACAAATCCTCAAAAGTAATCTTCCTCAAAATATGCCATCTTGACCTCCAAAATACCAAAAATGTCAATCTGAGAAAGCTGAGCGCTTGACCTTTATTTCATTCCCACGGTCAAATGGCTGATTAGAAAAATCTAAAACTTTGATAAAATCATATTGAAAGACTCTCGAACATCCTGCAATTGGAATCACTCCAAAATTCATCCATTTGAATACTTTATGTTCAAGAGGAATTCGAATGTCCTACATTGGAAATATAATTCAAAGTATCAAAATTCTCACAAAATAACCAATAAATTAATTCTAACAGTAGGGTAAAATAAATAGTATAAAATAGACTCATAATATACATAATGAAGAACTTTTATTTGTACCGAGAAAAGAGACCAACTTCCTTCATTATGTTGGCAACTGCCTCCTCCAATTAAGGAGATAATGGTCATTAGTTTGTCACCAAGTTAACTGCTTCTTTATTTCAGATATGTACTGATTACAATTGCCTCCAATATAGGTTGTTTTTCCAGTCATTAAACTGTAATGAAGTCTTACATTATTACAACTCATTTTACTTTGCTCATGCATCTTATATTGTTTGGTATGTGGACCTAAAAAAGAAGGTGGGCTTGGTCTTCGTGATTTAGCTTCTTTGAATTTGACAGCTTTGCTTAGTTTTGGATGGGATGCTTTACAATCTTGTTCTCTGTAGGGTTCTTTTGCTCGTCAGCGTTTTCCTCTTTCGCCTTACAGAAATCAAAATGTTCATTTACGATCTTTTGTGTGGCATGGTTTGAAGCGTGCTTTGCCTATTTTGAATAATAATAGTCGTTGGATTATTGGTGATGGGAGGTCAGTTTCCTTTTAGTTTGACAAATGGTTGGATGAGCCTATTATTAGCCCTTCTTTATTTTCGGTTATTTCTCCTAAGGTTCTTCCTCGAGTTTCAGATGTTATTGAAGCGAAAAGTTGGTCTTCGCCAGGTTATTTTACAAATTTATTCCCTTCAATTGTGCAACAGATTTTACGTCTGCCTTTGCATTTAAATGTTGAGGATGGCAAATTGATATGGGAGCCCTCACCTACTGGGAAGTTTTCTTTTTCTTCTGGTTATCACCTTATTCGAAGGAGACAGAGTGATTGCGCTTGGGCTAAGGTTATCTGGCAACATTTTATTCCGCCACGCCTTTCTATTTTGGCTTGGAGGCTCTTTCATAATAAGCTTCCTACAGAGGATGCGCTACAACGACGTGGTATTTCTTTGGCATCCATTTGTTGTTTATGCCATAATTTTGAAGAATCTACTACTCATCTTTTCTTTGGATGTCGGATATCTAGGCAACTTTGGAGGTGGTTAGCATGTCAATTTGGTACATCCTTGCCTCTTTCAGATTCTTTGGCTGTTTTTTGGGATGTCTATGTTTGAAAGCCCTTTTCTAAACAGTTGCACAATCTATGGATTTTTGCGGGTCTTTCTACTATTTCAGCTATTTGGAAGGCTCGAAATAAATTTATTTTTGAGGGTCGTCCAATCTATTTTCATCGTCTTTGCTTGTCTATCAATTCGGCGATTGTTCATGGTGAGAAGTTTATTCCTGGTTATTCTCAGGGTTTTGACACTCGGATCATTTCTTCTATGGGGATCCAACCTATCCCTCGCAAGGCACCCACTATTCTTCCAGTCCTTTGGTCTCCTCCTTGGTTTCCTTGGGTTAAGCTTAATACAGATGGTTTGTCTAACGGAAATCCTGGTCCTGCTGCATGTGGAGGAGTTTTCAAGAATTGCCATGGTCATTTTCTTGGAGGTTTCTATCAACGGATTGGTCATCGCAACTCTTTTTTTTGCAGAGTTATCAGCAATTATTATTGGTATTGAGTTTGCATATCAGCGGGGTTGGCATTGTCTTTGGTTGGAATGTGATAGTTCTAGTGTTATTGCTGCTCTTCAATCGTCTGATTTTGATCCTCCTTGGCCTCTTTATACGCAATGGTCTATTTGTTTGGATCGCATTTGGAAAATGACTTTCTACTCATCTCACATATATCGCGAAGGAAATCTTGTTGCGGACAATTTTGCTAACATGGGCTTGTCTACTCCATCTTTAACATGGCATGATTCTCCTCCGATGGCGGCTCGTGCTGCTCTGTTTTCTGACTATGTTGGCTTGCCTGGTTACCGCTTCTCAAATTAATGTGCATGTCGGCATCCAGGTTTGTCTCACTTTCTTTTTTTTTTCTCCTAACTTTATGGGGTTGTTTGACTTGTTTTGCAGGTTTAGACCTTTAGGTTTGGTTATAGAGGGGTTAGGTTTCATGTCCCCCCTTTTTTCTTTGTATCATTCTCCTTTTTTGTTTCTAGAAGGGTAAGGTTTATGTCCCCCCTTCTTTTTCGTGTATTCCTTTTTTTTTTGTCTGTTTTTTGAGGGGTAAGGTTTATGTCCCCCCCTGTCTAGGTGTAACTCTTTTTTTTCGTTATCAATAAAATTACCCCCGTACTGTCAAGGTTTCCCAACAAAAAAAAAAAAAAAAAGTCATACAAAGAACTTTTGGTTCTCCTACATGAGTGAATCAAACTTAACAATATTGCACTTGTTTGAGTAAAAGTGATCACTGAGTTGTAACAACCAAATCAATTCGGCAGTCAACCAAAATGATATCATTGCAGAACTTAAGAAAACATAATATCATTGCAGAACTTAAGAAAACATAATATCAAAATTGCATTTCCAGAGTCACATTCCAATATAACATAATTTAAATGTTGTCATTGAGAAAACATTGATTGAGATCGAAATAGTATGCTAACAAACTCCGACATTTTGGTCTAAAGATATTACGAATATCTCATTTATATCAACTTTGCAAAGATTTATTTCATACGACTAACATGTTCTATAATACCCTATCCTAAATTTATCGTATTTTATTTTATCGAACGTATGAAATTACCAAATTGTCCTTGAGGTATGAGCGTTGACTTTTGTTGACCGTCTTGTCGTGACGCGTATTACTAATTTTCTTAATTTATTCTTATCGTACTCAATGTCACGAACGTGTGAGCGCAAACGGATTCGAATTTGGAGTTATAACGAAGATTTTACGTTACAAAACGTCGAACGTTTTTTTGGATATTTCACGTTTAGTCTCTTGTGACCTTAATTTGTGAGCCAATGGGACCCACTTTGGATCCTTGTCCCCTTGCTCCTTCCCCTTACCCGTGAGTCCCCCTTCCCCTTTATGAGTTCTGTCACTTCTCTCTCTCCCTCTAAAACTCTCTGTTTTCTCCCTCTCTCAAAGCTCTCTCTTGACCCTCTATTTTCTCTCTCAAACCAGCCCTCCCCGAGGGCACCATAAGCACACAACAACACACAACAACAACCATGACTACACCACCACCTTCCCTTGTAGTCCCTATGAGTTCTTGAACCAAAAAATAGAAGAAAGACCTTTCAAAAACTCACTCCCCAAGCTGCACTGGACAAGGAACTTCTCTGGTGAATTCTCGCCATTCGCGGATAAGGTAAGCCTCGAAATTGGTCCCTATCATAATAAATCGTGTCTAGGTTCACGATTAGTAAGTTTTTGGACGGTTTTGGTGGTGTAGGAACACGGAAAGGCTAAAAGAAAGTCACTGTGCAAATCCAGAATTTTCCAAATCCTGGTCATTTGGCCATCTTTCAAGCCATTTTTTGGCTAACTCCGGCCACCACTCTGTCCCAACTTGTATGATCTATTCTCTACAATCCTAACTACATTTTGGATTTTGAATCACTCGATTTGGACTTGCATCGAGCTCGGAATAGGCTCCTGAAGTAGGACGGAAAAGCTAGGAAATTCCTAGATTTTCAAAGGTGGCGCATAGGTGCGGGTGGAGGCTACCATGGCCGGTACGTGGAGCACACACACCTCTACCAGAGGTACTATGCTTCGCTGCCGTCCACGGTGGTGCCGACAAATTTCCGGCCAACTTTTCCAACGACCCCTCTAGGCGCGTTGCCTCCCGGCCCACCGCCTCGTGGCGGCGTGTGTAGCAGCACGTGGGGGAACTCGAGGTCCTGAATCCGTTTACGACGTCTATTTTTCCAACTTCAATCATTTTAGTAGAGTTTTTTCAGTTGATCCCTTTAGTAGGGTTTCTGTCCTCTCTAGTTCGAACGGCTCTTCGGCGACGGAGTATCTGTGAGTGGACCCCTTCTAAAATGCATGATTTTATTATGAGAAATGCATACATGAAAATCATGATTTTATGGCTACGTTTTAAGAAACATTTATGAGTAAATCGGATTTACGCTTTATGAAATATCATGCTTTATTGAATTTATGTCTACTGAGATATTTATGTACATGGATTTATGATATGATGTTTGAGCTATTGAGCTCTGATGAGATATATTTTGGAAAGGTTATGTTCATGATTTTATGTGCTTACTTACTGGATATTCATTTATATATGCCTTCGAACGGGCGATGTAGGGCCTTCGAGCGAAAGGTTTATATATGCCTTCAGGCGGGTGATGTAGGACCTTCGAGCGGGTGATGTAGGGCCTTCGGGCGATGGTGATACCATTACTAAGCACACTATATACGATATATGTTTCATGAAGGTTTTATGGCATGCTAGGTTTTCAGAAAACCTATTACTTATTATGCTATATGAGTTTCTAAAAATGTGAGTTAGTACGTTGAAGAATAATTGTTTTAGTATTACTTATATAAAAACTTGGACTGCTCATGTTTTGTTTTGCGCCCGCTCAGGTTCTAAGAACATGGCATATGACCCGAGCTACGAGGCATTCCCATATCAGTGAATTCGTGTCATTCTCTCTGCATAGGACATCTCTTGTAATCATACTTTCTAATATTCCTTCCGCTTGTATTTCGAATTAGTAGTGTGCTCTGAACATGTCATGCATTATCACTTTTAAATTGTTGGCAGTTGAATATTATATTTTTATTAAGGTTTGTACTTGAATATTACATTGCGGGGTTACATGCGAAAATTATATGCATGTTTCACATGTTCTTGGTATATACATTCATTAAATGGCTTGTGTCACCCTCAAATGTCGACCAGCATATGGTCATCCCATTGTTCTTCGGACACCGGGATCAGAGCGTGTTATGTTCAGAAATTGTACATTGCATAACAAGTGAAACAAATTGACTAAGTACATTTCTTAGCATGTAATGTAACATAAAATAGTAACATTCATTCTTAAGTACCTTACTCCGACATTAATAATGAACTAGTAAAGGATCCAATCCCATTTTCAAACGTGCTTGCTGAATGTGGTCACATTTAGAGCTTTTGCCGATGGATCTGCAATCATGTTATGAGTGCTAATGTGCTCGATGTCATGATTTCTTCCCTCACTTTATCTTGTACTTTTATATACTCAATGTCCATAAATATTGAAGTTTATGATATCTTCTTGTTTTTTTGTTTTGCAAAGAAACCTGTTGCAATGTTACCACAAAAGATTTTTACTGGTCTCTCTATGCTTTTTACAACTTTCATATGACAAATCAGATTTTTCATCCAGTTCCCTTGTCTCGTTGCTTCAAAGCATCCTATATATTCCCCTTCTATAGTTTTTACTGCTTTAGTTTGTTGCTTCATGCTCTACCTAGAGAGTGTTTCTCCAGCTAACACAAAAAAAAACTACTAGTAGACATTCTATCATCTACACATCCTCCTAAGTCAGCATCTTTGTAACAAATCAAACCTAATTGTCAACATAAATGTAACATAATGCATACGACTGTATCATTTCCAAATACCTTCTTTCCAGCATTTCAATAAGCCAGATCAAGATTCGACAAAACCTTCCCAAAACTGTAGATTTTCTATCTTTAAGTTTCAGTATATTTCATAATATTGAATGTACAAGTGATAAGAATATATAAGAGAGGAGAGGGAGAAGATAAAAGGGATGTCCGGGTAGTTAGCTGCAGCAAGCAGCTAACCAAATCAAAAGAAGATGGCTGTCTATCACAGCCAACATCACACCCACCCAATCAGTCATCTTCTCCTTAGATTAAGGAAAAAGATTTATCTACTTTACACTAACCAATCACTTCCCTTAAAACTAGGAAAGACTGATTTACACAATATGGCCTTAAGCTTAGCTAATCCTAGAAGCTAACCCTAAACCCATCAGGACACACTTCATTCTTTCAACACTCCCCCTCAAGCTGGATCAAGGAGGTTAATTGAGCCAAGCTTGCCCAAAAAACAATGAAACGGAGACGAGGCCAGGCCTTGGTGAAGAGATCTGCCAGTTGATCATGGCTTCTCGTGAAGACGGTCCGTATGACTTGAGTTTGAACTTGAGCTCGAATTAAATGACAGTCCACTTCTATATGTTTGGTTCTTTCATGAAAGACCGGGTTAGCAGCAATGTGCATTGCTGCTTGATTATCACATATAAGAGACATTGGAGAAGAAGTGGAAAACTCTAAATCAGAAAGGAGCCCTTTCAGCCAGATAAGTTCACATGCACTGGCTGCCATGGCTAGATATTCAGCCTCAGCGCTGGAGCGAGCTATGACCTGTTGCTTCTTGCTCTTCCAAGTGACAAGGTTGCCACCCACAAATGTACAATATCCTGTGGTAGATTTTCTATCAAGAGCATTCCCTGCCCAATCTGCATCCGTGTAGCCACTAATGGCAGTTGACTTATAGTTGCGCATGATGATGCCTTGCCCTATCGAACCTTTTAGATAGCGTAAAATTCTTTTGACAACGTGAAGGTGATCAGTAGTGGGAGAATGCATAAATTGACTCGCCAAGCTTA
Organism: Cotoneaster glaucophyllus; assembly: GCA_036320875.1. Taxonomy (NCBI): domain Eukaryota; kingdom Viridiplantae; phylum Streptophyta; class Magnoliopsida; order Rosales; family Rosaceae; genus Cotoneaster; species Cotoneaster glaucophyllus. The sequence goes on along the minus strand of CM070068.1, from coordinate 18,966,644 downwards.
CTGCATAGGTGATATCTGGGCGTGTAATGGTGAGGTAAATGAGTTTTCCTACCAACCGCTGATAATAACTCACATCATGCATGACTTCACCTTTAGTGCTGAGTTTCAGTTTACAGTCCACGGGAGTGCTGGCAGGTTTGCAGTCAAGCATGTTGGCTTCCTGAAGAAGATCTAGAACATATTTGTGTTGATGTAGAAACAGCCCCTTTGAAGAGGTTGCCATTTCAATGCCTAAAAAATACTTGAGACGCCCCAGATCTTTGATAGCAAATGTTTGATGTAGAGAACGTTTTAGTGCCTCAATTTCAATAACACTATCCCCTGTGATGATGAGATCATCCACATAGATGAGAACCACCAACTTTCCACTGGTACAAGTTCTTACAAACAGTGAGGAATCGACATTACTTTGAACAAAACCAGCCTTTTCCAATACTAAACTGAGCTTGGCATACCAAGCTCTTGGGGATTGTTTTAATCCATATATTGCCTTGTGCAGTTTACATACCACATTGCCTTTAAGATGACCATAGCCTGGAGGAGGCTGCATGTAAACTTCTTCTTGTAATTCTCCATGAAGAAAGGCATTCTTCACATCCATTTGATAGAGAGACCACCCACAATTAACAGCTACTGAGAGTAAGACTCTCACGGAATTCATCTTGGCCACAGGAGCAAATGTTTCTTTATAATTGACTCCAAAGGTTTGGGTGAACCCTCGAGCCACAAGTCTCGCCTTGTGTCTCTCAACAGAACCATCTGACTTGAATTTTGTTTTGTAAATCCAACGACTTCCAACAGCCTTCTTTCCTGGTGGTAGTTGGACTAAGCTCCAAGTTTTGTTTTCTTCCAGAGCATGAAGCTCATCTGCCATGGCTTGATTCCATTTTGGAAGAAGAGATGCTTCTTGGAAACTCCTAGGTTCATAGTGTTTATCAATTTCACTGAGAAATGCAGCATGAGATTCAGACAATTCTCGAAAACTGATGCATTCGGTGACAGAATGTCGTGAGGCATAAGTAACATGGTCCTGTAACCTAGTCGGAGGTTTCCTGGTTCGAGGAGGGTTCCTTTTGATCACTTGAGACTCAGTCGGAGTTTGAGAATGATCAGAATGGGACTCATCCTTCCTATCACCAGCAGTAGTTGAACTAGTAGTGCTTAAGTCAGTCTATACTTCTTCTATATTTGAATCCACAGAGATTGGGTTTTCTCTCAACACTGAATGATCAAAGTTCTGTGGGAGTGGAAACAAGTCAAGCAATTCTTTCCCCTGACTTGTAGTTGTACCTTTGGAAGTGAAGTAAGGGCAGTCTTCTTCGAATTTCACGTCTCTTGACACAATGCACTTCTTACTGACGGGATTGAAACACTTATAACCTTTTTGAGTGGTGGAGTACCCCATAAACACACACCTTGTAGCCCTAGCATCCAATTTGTCACGATTCAAGGCTTGAATGTGAACAAAGCACACACATCCAAACACCTTGAGATGTGTCAAACTGATTTTTCTACCTTTGAGTGTTTCATAGGGGGATTTGTACTCTAGCACACGACTGGGAAGTCGATTGATGATGTAAGTGGCAGTGAGGATAGCAAAGGACCAAAACTTCTTGGGAACATGCATGTGCAGCATGAGAGCACGAGTTTTCTCCAAGAGATCCCTATTCTTTCTTTCCGCTACTCCATTTTGTTGGGGGGTTCCCACGCAGCTGGTTTGATGGATGATACCCTGAGAATTTATGTATTGAAGCATGTTGTTGGATAGAAATTATGTGCCATTGTCTGATCTTAAAACTTTGATGTTGGATTGAAATTGAGTTTTAACATGCATATGAAACTCTTTAAAAATGTTTGAGACTTCATTCTTTGATTTCATAAGATATAAGAAACTCATTCGTGTGAAGTCATCAACAAATAGAACAAAATACTTAAAACCTTCCATTGATTCAGTGGCTGGTCCCCATACATCAGTATGAACCATTTCAAAAGGTTCAAGTGTCCTAGACATTGAATCACCAAAAGGTAGTCTAGTGAACTTAGAATATTTGCAGGTATCACAACACAAGTAAGAGGAGATTTACAAGGAAAATGAAACAACTTAGACAAAACAACATCTGAGGGATGAGCTAATCTCTTATGCCAAAGTTGGTTTTCATCTATGGACTTCGATTGAGCTTGAAAAACCTTAGGAAAACAGACATCTTTGCACATGTAGTAAAGTCCATTTATGAAGACCTCTTCACCAGTCATCTTCATGGTGAGAACATCCTGAAAAATCACTTTTTCTGGTTAGAAGATAGCACAACAATTTAGGGTATTTGTGAGTTTGCCAATTGACAGAAGTTGAAAAGGGAAGGTTGGTACATATAAAGCAGTAGAAGGTGTTTTGTGAGAGAGTAAATTTATTTTCCCTTTGCCCAATACTAAGACATTTTTCCATTTGCAACTAAAACATGTGAAGAACTTGGAAAACGTTTGAAATGATGCAAGTTGCTGACTTTATTTGTCATGTGATCTGTGGCGCCTGAATCTATTATCCAACAATCATTTTCAGTACTAGTTATCAGAGCAGTAGTGAAGGTTTTGAGTATACCTGGAGCATCCTTATGTGATACTTTCTTATTTCCTGCAAGAAAGGCAGCAAACTGTCCGAGCATAGCTGTATGACTGCCTTCATCCTTGCCTTGAGTTTGTGAACCTCCTCCGTGTCCTTTACTTTGAAGGTAGACTGCAAATTCATTGATAAGTGACAATGGATTGGCAGTGAACTCCATGGATCCTTGTGCATTAGCAAGTTAAGCCTTGGGGTGAGAGTGAAATTGCTGAGAGGACCTTGGTATTATCTTCCCATCTTTGGTGAACTTAGGCTTAAGTTCAGGATGAAGTTCCCAACATTTGTCTTCCACATGGCCGACACCATTACAGTATTTGCATTTTAGGTGTGTATTTCTACCCTTGTACCCTTTGGCTTCTGAGGTTTTGTTGTTTGATGCATATGCACGAGTCTCAGTTAATCTTGAGTTGTGCTCAGCATTCATTACTTTCTTTCTTGCTTCATCTCGCTGAATGGTTGCACAAACGTTGTTGAAGGTGGGCAGTTCTTGACTCATCAAGATGTGGCTCCTTAGATCCTCATATTCTGGGCTCAAACTCCCTAATAGCTGATAGATTCTGTCTTCCTCAGCACGTTTTGGGAGAATGTTCGGATCTGTAGTGTGTGGAAGATACACATCCAGCTCATTCCACATGGTTTTGATTTTTCCAAGATGTTGAACAAAAGCTTTCCCTTCTTGCTGAATACTTGCAATGTCTTTCTTCAGTTGAAAGACTGGAGCATAATTGTTTTGATTTCCATACATATCCTCCAAGGCCTTCCACAGGTCTTGTGAGGAGTTTGAGTAACTGAAAATCTCAGCTACATGTTTCTCCATGGTGTTGAGCAGCAGCGACATAACCAGTTGGTCCTTGCACAGCCATGCACCATACGTGGGAGATGAATGGTCTGGAACTTCCACACTTCCATTTACAAACCCTAATTTTCCTCTTCCACCGAGAGCTAGTGAGATAGCTCGGGACCAAGGCAGATAATTGAATTCGTTCAGTAAGACTGAACATAAACGTTGATTTGTGTTAACCTCAATATCTGAGGCATCTGAGAACGTAACATTTGAGGGAGGAACAACAGAATTCCTCCCCCCCCAAGATTCACAGACCCTTCTTCAACCATAGTTTAGGCTTGATGAACGATTTGCAGAAACAATTTGCAACATGAGACTGGCAGAGACAGGTTACAGAAGAACCTGCTCTGATACCATGTAGATTTTCTATCTTTAAGTTTCAGTATATTTCATAATATTGAATGTACAAGTGACAAGAATATATAAGAGAGGAAAGGGAGAAGATAAAAGGGATGTCCGGGTAGTTAGCTGCAGCAAGCAGCTAACCAAATCAAAAGAAGATGGCTGTCTATCACAGCCAACATCACACCCACCCAATCAGTCATCTTCTCCTTAGATTAAGGAAAAAGATTTATCTACTTTACACTAACCAATCACTTCCCTTAAAACTAGGAAAGACTGATTTACATAATATGGCCTTAAGCTTAGCTAATCCTAGAAGCTAACCCTAAACCCATCAGGACACACTTCATTCTTTCAACAAAAACACTCAATGCAAATGCCGAATCAGGTTTTCTGCACACGTGTGCATACATTACACTACCAATTAAGGATACATAGGGTTTGTCTTTCATCATGTGGACATCATGGTCTGTGATAGGGCACTACCTTAAAGAAAGTTGGTCACCTTTGCACATTGGTAACTAACCATTACTGTAATTTTCCATGATGAATCTCTTCAACACGTTTTTAATGTACCTTTTTGTGCCAATCCCAAGTTTCTTTTCTGACATGTTTATGATGATTTCAATCCCAAAACATAATGAGCTTTCCCCATATCTTTCATATCAAAACTAATGGACATTAACCTCTTAGTTTCTTCTAACAATTAATTTAGCACGAGTACTTGCAAGTAGGATATCATCCACGTATAAAACCATGACAATGAAAGTAGACTTCACAATTTTCATATAGATACAATTATCAATTTTATTCTCAGCAAATGAAGAAGCTATCATAACTTGATCAAATTTCTTGGACCATTGTTTACAAGCTTGCTCAAACCATAAATTGACTTGTTCAACTTGTAGACCAAATTCCTCTTCCCCCTTTCAAAGAATCAAAGTGGTTGTTTCATAGAAATGTTCTCATCCCATTCACCATTGAGAATGGTATATTTTACATCCATTTAATGTAATTCAAGATCAAAATAAGCAGTAGTGCCATGATTACTCTAAAAGAGTCTTTGGTAAATACTGGAGAAAATGTTTCATTATAATCCACTCCTTCTCTTTGAGCAAATCCCTATGCCACCAACCGAGCCCTGTGTCTTTCAACATATCATTTTGAGTCACTTTTGTCTTAAAAACCCATTCAAAACCAATTGTCTTCAAACTGTCATCATTATCAACCAAACTCCATACCTTAATTCTTTCCATTGAGGCCAATTCATCTTCAACTACAGCTTTCCATATAGAGGAATGATTACTCTCCATTGCTTCTTTAAAGGACGCTGGATCATCATCATCACCAATATCATAATCCATTTCTTGTAGGTCAACCATGTAATCATCTGGTATTGCTGATTTTCTAGGTCTGGAGGACTTTCTCACCACTTGTTATGGCTGGTGTAATATAGTAAGTTGCTGAGTTGATTTATTTTGAGTCACAGGCTGTTCAATTTCATTACTTTGTGCATGAGAGGACATTGCAACTTGTTATAATGTAGTGTATGAAATTGGGATTTGCACTATCATGTATTGAAGTCGAAGTATCATATGGAACTAAGCTTGAGTTCATTCCAGTACTTGACAAAAGGTAATAAAATTTATTGATTTGAGATAGAGGCAGTCTTAGGCTCTATCATCTAGAGGCAGTCTCAGGCTCTATCATCTCCTTATTCTCTTCTTCAAATACATAAGAGTTGTTGCTTAGAACACAAGATTCTTCAAAGTCTCCAATAACCTTTGCATTGTGACTTCTATGCATAACCAACAAAGTAACAACTAGTAGTCTTCATGTCCAATTTCATATCATTTGGATTGTAAAGCCTTGCCTCACATTTACAACCTCATGTATGAAAATGTGACAAGCTTGGTTTCCTTCCAGTCCAAGTTTCAAGTGGAGAGACATCTTTTGTGGGCACTCCATTTAGTATATAGTTTACCGTCTTGATTGCCTCACCCCGTAAGAACTCAGGTAGTTGAAAATGTGAAAGCCCTGGTAACAGTTAGTGCATTCAACAAAATCATTAAGGTCGATTTTTTGACAGAATACCATCATTCACATGTCTCATCATTCTTTCTTTAGATTTTTATCGAAGCCTTCCATGCCAAAGCATTGAAGAAATTTCATTAGTGAGCATACATTTTGAAACTGAATGTTCAAGAGTGAGACATTCTTTATAGTATGTACATTGTATTTGCCAAAAACATCCATTTGGGAATGCATAACCAATGAGATTGTCAAACTGATTCCTAATGTAAAATTTTATTTGATCATCATCTCCAATATAGGAGAAACCATCCTTAAACAAACTGGGTGACTTAAAACAAGTTCCTTCTTATCAAAGGAATATAAAGAACATTGTTCAAAATTAATACATAACCAGATGACAATCTTAACATGACTCAACTAATGCTTCAACTACCACTTTATTTCCATTTCCTACAAAGACATTGTAGACTTCCTTATTACTTGTCCCCTTTTGGTTTTGAAATCCCTTTCTTGATCAACCATGCTCTAAAACAACGATAATTTTTCTGCAGCTCAGTAGATTGGCAATAAAAACATTTTTTAAAGTTGACCTTATTAACTTGTAGACCAATGGAGCTAGAAGTAGCCTGAGGAAGAAAATAGAGTGTTCTTGTACTGTTTCTTGGGACCAAAATCAGTACCAACTTGATTCTTTAATCCTGACTGTTTCTTTCCCTTGTAGTTTTCCTTCTTGATTCCAGCAGCCATCTTTCCTTTGCCTTTTGTTGGTACTGACAAGATTTGCCAATTCTTATTTCTCAGCCCTTGACTTCTGTTAGAACCAATCAAATGTCAATTATACAATATATAATAATTTGGACAGTTTATTTTGAATGAATGTTTCACAACAGATACTATATATATATATATATATATATATATATATATATATATATATATCAAAATACGTACAATTAGTGAAATTGCATACAAAATCATGAATCACTGACTTGTTTCAGAAGATAAAGGCTTGCATACAAAATCATGAATCATTGACTTGTTTCGCCCCCACACCTGTGCAGTAGTTCAATGAATGTCTATCTTGCAGGATACAGCTATCTAACCCAAGTTCTTGCACTTGAACTTTGATTCTTGGCGAATTGATTGTGTTGTTCCTCTATGAATGATGGAAAAAGAAGCGATCGAATTGATTCTTTGGTTTCTGATCTGACTCCCATATATATAATGGCATATTTGAACAAACGTAACCGTTCATGTTTATCATTTGAAAATGGAACCCTCCAAGTCTAAGGTCCAAGGTCCATGGCCTTGGTCCAATTCTTTTCAAACTATAAGTGAGTGAACTCACTTATAAATGGAACTTTCTAAAAAGGTTTGGGCGATGTGGGGTTGGGAGTCCCTTACAAGTTCCAACTGTTACGAGTTATGTATTAGTTATAGTGTAAATAGTAGTCTGTTGTCTCATATTGACGAAGTACATATGTAATACCAATCGTAATTCCTATATATACTCCACTTTGGAGATTAATGAATAAATAAGAAATTCTCAAATATTGTCATATATATTTTTGGTACTTACCGTGTTTAGTTTAATATGGGATCAGCAGTTCGCTCTTGGTGACGTGTGTACTTTAATTTTGTGCCCACCTTTGTCGTGATTTCCTTTGTGAGGGAAAAAAAAAAAGTGAATAGCATCGTGACCAGTAATCTGCTACAGTGTCGTGACCAGTAATCTGCTACAGTGTCGTGACCAGTGATATGCTACAGTGTCGTGAATAGTACTTTGCTAGTGTGTGAATGGTGATCTGCTATAGTGTTTTGGTAAATTATTTTCGTTCCGCTGCGTATTTTTTGTGCCTTTATTGTTCGTGATTTGGTTCAATGGCTCAATACAATCATAGTGTTGTTATGCATCTTGGTGGAACAAATAAATGGATAATTGATACTGGGGCTACTGATCATGTGACTAGTGATCCTAGAGTGTTTGATGATTTAAGTGATTATGTTTGTGATCCGTATATTACTAGTGCAAATGGAGCACCTTCCCCTATGAAGGGTGAAGGCACAATCTCTCTTACTCCGACCTTATCACTGGTTCGTGCTTTACTTGTTCCTGATTTTAAGTGCAATCTTTTGTCAGTAGGAAAACTTCTTGATACCTTATCTTGTTCTGCTCACTTCTACCCTACGTATTGTTATTTTCAAGACATTCACACTCAGAAGATAATTGGTCGTGGTAAAAGAATAGGGGGTTTGTACATCTTGACTATGGAGGATACTGTTGTTTCTGGTTCAAATAATCATCAAGTTTTAAGTGCTAAAGTAGGTGACAGACATCAAATTTGGTTGTGGCATCGACGATTGGGACATGCATCATTCAGTTATATGAAGCATCTATTTCCTTCTATGTTTCGCACTTGTAGTGATTTAGAGTTTAAGTGTGAAACATATGTCATGGCTAAGAGTCATCATTCTTCCTTTCCCGTAAGTAATTCTAAAGCTACATTGCCATTTGATTTAATACATTCTGATGGATTCCGTTGGTTTGTTACTTTTATTGATGATTGTACTCGATTAACTTGGGTGTTCTTGATGAAGAATAAGAGTGACGTTCCCTTGCTTTTTCAAGAATTTTGTGCTATGGTGTCTACTCAGTTTCAGACTAAAGTTAAGGTCTTCAGGTCTGATAACGGAGGAGAATATGTGAATCACACTTTGGCATGTTTTTTTCGTGATCAGGGTATTATTCATCAGACGACTACTCCGTTTACACCTCAACAAAATGGTGTGTCCGAACGGAAGAATCGTCAAATAATGGAGGTTGCTCGCTCCTTGATATTGGGTAAATGTGTTCCTAATCATTTGTGGGGTCATGCTGTTTTGGCTACTGTGTATTTGATAAATCATGTTCCAAGTCGAGTTCTTGATTTTCAGACATCGCTTGATGTGCTACAACAACATGTTTCTCTTGTTTCTGTATCAAAACTTCCTCCGAAGGTGTTTGGGTGTATTGTGTATGTGCATGTCTACTCTCATCAACGGAGTAAACTTGATGTATGCGCTATCCGATGTGTATTTATTGGGTATGGTAACAATCAGAAAGGTTATAAGTGTTATCATCCTCCGACTCAGAAAACTTATATTACCATGGATGTCACCTTCCACGAGGAAGTTGCATATTTTGTGCAGCCCTCTTCCGACTCTCCACTTCAGGAGGAGAGGGGGAGTGAAGTGCAGATTCGAATAGATGATATGGATGATGTGTTACAAGCAGAGTTGGGGACAGAACCTATTATGTTACATGATACTGATCAGTTGCCTATAGATAGTGATCGATCACCTGCCATTCCCAACACTATTTCTACTGACGACAGTTCAGATGTGCCCAATGAGTTGTCTGTTGGTATGTCTGATGAATTACCTTCTAATGACCGGTTGTCTGTTGCTGGTATATTTAACGAGTTGCCTGATGATGGTTCGTCTAGTGATGATTCTTCTAACAGTTTGGTACAAGATGATGGCTTACATGAGGTAAATTCTGACAATTCTTCTACTTATCAGTTGCCTCCACGAGCTAATCGTGGAAAACCTAAAGTACAATACGAGCCTGATATGCATGCCAAAGCCAAATATCCTATCAACAATTATATGTCTACTCATCGTTTGTCCAAACCATATGCATCTTACATATGTCAGCTATCTAGTGTATCAATTCCAACAAAATTGCACGATGCTTTGTCTGACCCTAAGTGGGTTAATGCCATGAGAGTTGAGATGGAAGCTTTGGAAAAGAATTCTACTTGGGATTTGGTTCCTTTACCAAACGGGAAGAAAGCTGTTGGATGTAGATGGGTGTTCACTATTAAGCACAAAGCAGATGGTTCTATTGATCGGTATAAAGCCAGATTAGTTGCTAAGGGTTGTACTCAAACCTATGGGGTGGACTATCAGGAGACTTTTGCTCCTGTTGCTAAACTTAATACTGTGCGTGTTCTTTTGTCCTTAGCAGCAAACCAGGATTGGCCTCTGTTGCAGTTTGATGTTAAGAATGATTTCCTTCATGGTGATCTCAAGGAGGAAGTTTATATGGATCTCCCACCTGGTATCAGAACATTTCCTGAAAAAGGTGTTGTATGCAGATTGCGAAAGGCTTTGTATGGTTTGAAACAATCTCCTTGAGCGTGGTTTGGGAGGTTTACAAGTTCAATGAAGAAGTTTGGGTATGTCCATAGTCATTCAGATCATACCTTGTTTCTAAAGCGACAAAATGGCAAGCTAACTGCATTGATTATTTATGTTGATGATATGATAGTGACTGGTGATGATCAGAAGGAGATACAACGCCTTCAAAAGTACCTAGCTACTGAATTTGAGATGAAAGAATTGGGTGAATTGAAGTATTTTCTTGGAATCGAGGTTGCACGATCCAAGCATGGTATTTTTCTGTCTCAACGGAAGTATGTTCTTGATTTGTTAGCTGAAACAGGTATGTTAGATTGCAAACCTGTTGATACTCCGATTGAGCAGAATCATCGTTTGGGCTTATTTCCAGATCAAGTTCCTACTCATAAGGAACGGTATCAGAGGCTTGTGGGGAGATTAATTTATTTGTCTCACACTCGCCTTGACATTGCTTATGCAGTTAGTGTGGTAAGTCAGTTTATGCACTCACCTAGTGAAGCTCATATGGATGCAGTAATCCGTATTTTGAGGTACTTGAAAATGGCTCCTGGTAGAGGCTTGGTTTTCTCCAAGAATGGTCATTTGAATGTCGAAGGGTATACAGATGAAGATTGGGCAGGTTCTATCAGTGATCAGCGATCTACATCTGGATACTTTACGTTTGTGGGTGGTAATCTAGTTACTTGGAGAAGCAAGAAACAAAAAGTGGTGGCTAAGTCAAGTGCTGAAGCTGAGTTTCGTGGTATGTCTCATGGTGTATGTGAGTTGTTGTGGTTGAAAAAATTGTTGAGAGATCTTGGATTTAAACCCAATGGTGCTATGAAACTTCATTGTGAAAACAAGGCTGCTATTGAGATTGCTCATAATCCAGTGCAACATGATCGAACAAAACATGTGGAGATTGATCGACATTTCTTCAAGGAAAAATTGGATGCTGGAATTATTATGTTTCCGTTTGTGGGATCTGAAGATCAACTCGCTGATGTACTTACCAAGGCTGTGTCTAATAGTGTGTTTTCCAACTCGCTTGACAAGTTGGCATGCGTGATATCTTTGCACCAACTTGAGGGGGAGTGTTGCGAGTTATGTATTAGTTCAAGTGTAAATAGTAGTCTGTTGTCCCACATTGACGAAGTACATATGTAATACCAATTGTAACTCCTATATATACTCCACTTTGGAGATTAATGAATACATAAGAAATTCCCAAATATTGTCATATATATTTTTGGTACTTACCATGTTTAGTTTAATACCAACAACTTCTTCATTCTCTCCTCTTTTTGACAGCATACGAAAATGAGTTCATTAATGCTCCAAATTTCTTTTTGAGTATTGTAATTCACCTTAATCTGGTCATGCTCATCAGACAAGGAATAAAGTGCCATGTATACCAGAAATTGGTCAGTGATGCCAATCTCTAGTACATTCAACTTATTTGAAATGTTCACCAACTTCAGTAAGAGTTCTCAAACACTTCTAAACCCATCATGCTGAGAATTAATGAAGGCAGAAAGGTGTGCTCCTATCTTAGCTACATATCAAACCTCTTGAATTTCTCTTCCATCTTAGCCAAATAATCCTTATCCAAGTCACAGCTTGGTATGCTACCTCGAATATGCTCCTCTGGCATTTTGCATAATGAGAAAGACATTTAATTTTCTCTTTCCCATTTTTCAAAGTTATCCCTATCTTGAGCACTGCTGCTGTTTGTCAAGGTAGATGGTTGAGGCATCTTGAAAGCTATACTGAATTCTAATACCCCCAATTACATCACAATTTGTTGCTGATGAGTCAATATTATATTATATATTTTACCCTATTCTTAGTATAATTTGGTGATTATTTTGGTAGAATTTTGATACTTTGCTTTATATTTCCAATATAGGACATTCGACTTCCTCTGGAGCAAAACATGACCAAACGGATGAATTTTGGAGTGATTCAAATTGAAGGACATTTGTATGTCTCTTGGCTTGTTCGTGTCAAAATTTGGGATTTTTCTACCAGGCGGTTATTTTCTGGTAATTTATTGAAGAACCAGTGCGCGTTGCTGAAAAGTGACGTTTCTGGGCTTAAACTGCGCTTCTGGAGCCCAAGATGACCTTAGATGGGTTCGTGGCCTTCTGGAGAAGTGTTCAAAATAGTCCAAGCTTTAAATCCAGCTATTTTGGGCCAGTTTTGGAGCTGAATTGGGGCCGAAACGTTGCTGTGCAGATTCCTAGGCGAATTTACCAAGTCAATTAGGATTATGTTTCCTATTTTATTTCAATTTATTTAGTTTCCTAGTTTGATTCTAAGACCTTTGACTAGAAGGATTTTATTTAGGGTAGTATAAATAAGCCTTTTAGAGACAAAACATAAAAAGAACTTATGCAACTTTTGGAGAAGATTTTGGGAGCAAAATTTAGAGATTTCAAGAGTTATACTTTCAAAGTGTTTTCATTCTTTTTCAAATTTTTATTATAATTATGTTGATTTTAATTATGAATATGCGTAACTAATTTTCTTTTGCTAGGGTGAGGCCATGATCCTTAGCAAGAATATGTAGTTTTTATTTAATTGCTTATGATTTTATACATGCATACTTTGAATTATTAATCACTGTGCTTTAAACTGTCTTTGTGTCTTAATGATTCGCGACCATTAGGATGTTTAGATAAGTAATCGGATGCAATTCGATTGGAATACCACCGGGGAATTGAGTATTGCTTCTTGTGATTAATAGTTGTAATTTCACCTAGGATGAATACCACGTCTTAGGGGTTGCATGGTTTTTCAAAAGGGTTTTCACAAAACTTAATGAGTCTTGCATGTTCACATTCGATATGAATACCACGGACGGGTTGCATGTTAGATTTACGTTCTAGCTTGAATACCACGAGTAGAATATGCATTAGGAAAACCTAACCTTCAAAGTTGCATGGATAATTCATAAGTAATTAGTAAATCTACATAGGATTGGTATGGTGACGGCGGAACCCTAGTACTTTCTCGTCTTGAATTCTAAAAAAATTATTTCTTTCTTTTTCTTTACAATTGTAGTTTTTAAGTAATCTTTTTTATTAAATTCGTTTTAATTAATTTAGGTCATTAAATCACCTTTTTCAAAGTCTTTGCTTTAATTAATTAGTTGAGAATTGATTTCGCTTTAATCTTTTTAATTTAATCCCTGTGGAGAACGACCTTGCAAGCCAACTATACTACAACAATCTTGTTTCTCTTGCAAGTATTTTAGGTGTTTTTAACCCTTTTTGCGCATGTGGTAAAAATCCTATCAGTTGCTTCCAACTTTTAAAATTATTGCCAGTCAACTTCTATGTATTTAAGCATGTTAATCTGCATAAAATGTCATTTTTATTTGAGATTCATGAGTTTGTGATCAAGGAACTGTCTATACATGTGTATGAATTTCAAATTTCTAGCATAGGCAAGTATAAAGCACATGGTCAAATGTAAAGCATCACCTTTGGACAAGAAAATTTGCATAACTACAAGATTTTCATCACTCTCACTATACATCAGTTTATAAATAATACTCGTAAATCAATCTCTTTGGAATTTATTCACTTGTTAATTTTATAAATTGCTTTCTTAATGCACAATGTGAAACTTTAAGAGCATTAAATCATAACTAACACTTTGGTGTAGAGAATGAATTAGTCTTATAGTTCTGCACTAGGTACGAATTTGTATGTGTGTGTATGTAACATACAATAAGTTCATGAATCCATCAAGCCAACCAAGACAATTCGTGAAAAAAATTGGCTTCTGACGTATTACAATTAACCCTTGAACTACCGTGAACAATAATACGCAATGATATTGGTTTAAAAACAAACAATTCATATGTTAAAATTCACATGCACTGCTCTACATACTATCACACATATATGCAGACTATAAATATACCATAATCAGAAAAACAGTAGCGAAATAATTTTTCAACTTTTAATGGGCTTCAATCATGAGTTTAGGATTTGAGTTGATCGGCTCTGATACTATAAGAAACCCTAAAATGTAGTGAGCTTCATCAGTTCATGTTTAGTGCAATTATATAGAACAAAATGGTTGTATTTCATTTAGAACTTATATGTGTGACTCGTACAAGATTAGAGCGACAAAGGAGGGAAACTTCAAGTTATAATTATTTGAATTAGGTAGCAGTTAATTGGAGAAACTGCATGTAACTGCATCCTTGATGGGAGGATGAGTTGCAGTACGTATATATATCACTTTGGTCTCTCTTCTCGGGTGTGTGTGATCCTTCTCGAAGAAACAGTCCCATTGAGTGTTCTCGGATCAATTTTGTAGCCAAGAGAAGAGAAGACAAGTGATTAATTTGTTGTCAATGTCTTCCTCTACAAGTAAACCCTTACTACTTGTTATAATCGCTGCATGCATAACAACGTAATAATTGCAGCAGTTATCATTCCATACTACTCCGAACTAGGGTTAGGGTTTGATTGTTAACGATCCTTATACATAGATTTCTAACATGTGGTTTCAGAGCCACACAATTTTAACTCTATCTGACCCATACGTGTATCAAGTATTTCGTTGTGCATGCTAACATGATTAAGTTTAACACATTGACAAGTCAGATAACTGCTACATGAACCTTGCATGCGTGTATTTCTTAATTTTGTGTAAATTTGGATCTGCTATCTTTGCTTAAGTTTACATGATGTGTTTGAAATGTTGTTCAAAAACAATATTCATTTAACTTATCGGTGATGTGTCTGGTTTGCAATTGAGTACGATTATGATAATGATAAATTCCATGCAATATGCATTTGCAAACATACCAGACCAATGAATTATGAGACTAATTCAGTATAACACCAAAGTGCAGGACTAAATTATCATCTCAGAATAATGTAGTAGCATGGATCATGGTGATATACAAACATTAACAGGCTAAACACTTCCATGAAAGTAAGTTTGTTGGGTTCGTTTGTATAATCATGAAAAACATGCTATTTGTGTACTCAAATTCACCCAAAGGTGAAATTTACATCTAGTATTAAAAAAATTCATGATTTGGTTGTGCAGTAAATTTGGAACTCATAGTTATGTATGGTCAGTTTCTTGCCCAAAGGTGTAACTGAAACCATAATTGAAGTGTGACAAGAAGTTAAGAATTCATTCTTAGTCATATATGTTTATTAGATTTTTTTCCAAATTCCTTTTGGTTTAAAGCAGGTTTCAACATGATGAGCCTGGTAAATATGGAGAAATTGAATGACAACAATTTCAAAACATGGAAGCATCAACTTGAAATGAATCTTGGCATGTTGGAGTTTAGTATTGCATTCAAAGTTCCTCAACCTGCAGCCTTGACAGATGCAAGTGCTGCACAAGAAAGGGAACATTTTGCAAAATGGGAAAGGGCAAACCAGATGTCTTTACTTATAAGCAGAATGCAATAGAAGAACATGTGAAGGGAGGGATTCCTAGTTGTGACTTGGCTAAGAATTATATGGACAAAATAGAGGAGAAGTTCAAAAGATCAAACAAGGCTAAAACTGGTGTTTATCTGTCATCACTGATAAACACCAAACATGATGGATCAGGGAGTGTTCGTGAACACTTGCTGAAATTGGTTAACATTGCCAACAAATTAAATGCCCTGGACATTGGTATTATTGATCAGTTCCTTGTTCACATGGCTCTTTACTCATGGTCCAATGGTTATGAGTAACTAAAAGTGAGCTCCAACACTCAGAAGGAGATTTGGAGCATTAATGAATTGATAGCAATCTGTAGTCAAGAAAAGGAAAGATTGAAGAAGATGAGGTCTGAGAACCATGAGATTGCTAACTTTGTGCATACAGGAAAAGGCAAAGGGAAAGTCATTGGTGTTAATAGAAATGAGAATTACAAAGGAAAGAAGCCATTTGCATTCAAGAAGTCCATATCAACTGCTGGAACAACTTATGGCATTGCAAGTCCACTGTGTTACCTATGAAGACAAATGCACTCTCAATTGCTTCTAGACCTAAGTACAATCACAATAATGTAAAAAAAAATTGTCATTTCTGTCATTCTGATGACCATTTGAGGAAGGATTGTCCTGGCTTTAAAGCTTGGTTGATCAAGAAAGGTAAAACGACAATCAATGTTTTGTAATAGTAAAGTCAAATATGATTTTTATTCCTCAAAATTCCTGGTGGTTTGACACACATTGTTCTATACATATAACAAACTCTTTGTAGGGATTTCAAAACCAAAAGAGAACAACAAGTAAGGAGATCTACAACGTTTATGTTGGAAATGGGAATAAAGTTTCAATTGAATCTGTTGGTTCTGTCAAACTGAGATTGTCAACTGGCTATGTTTTAACTTTAAGTAATGTAGTTTATGTTTCTTCCATGAGAAGGAACTTGTTTTCTGTCATGCAGTTTTTAAAATATGGTTTTTCATTTGTAGGGATTCTAATCAAACTAAGTTTTATTTTCAAAATCAGTTTGGGAATTTACTCATTTATGCATTTCCAAATGGTGATCTTTGGAAAGTTGAATGTTCTTATCACTAGGCATGTCTCAATGTTGAGCATTCTGCTTCAAAACGTATGTCCCTAAATGACAAGTCTTACGTGCTTCAGCATCAAAGACTTGGACATATTTCAAGAGAAAGGATGATGAGATTGATTAAGAATGGAATATGGCCAAAGATGTTAATGATACTGTGGAATGTATTAATTGTTTTAAAGGCAAAACTAACACCTCAACAAACAAGTGTGCAGCAACAAGAAGCAATGATCTTTTAGAGATCACACATACAGATGTATGTGGACCATTTCCAGCAAGAACCATTTGTGGAAATTCATACTTTGTTCTCTTCATTGATGACTTTTCAAGATACACTTTCATATATTTGATTTCTAAAAAGTCTCAAGTTTTAACTTGTTTGAAGAATTTCAAGTTAGAAGTTGAAAACCAATTGGAAAAATCAAATAAGATTGTGAGGTCCGATCGTGGAGGTGAATATTATGGAAGGTACACATAGAAAGGACAACAAAGGGTCCATTTGTCATACTTTGATAATTCATATATTTCATACATTTATTCCATCCATTCTAGATCCTTTGTGATATTTTTGAGTTAAACTGGTTGCGTTTTACTCTCTTTTGTGTTAATGTGCAGTTAATTGTATTTTAGAGTCATTTGAGGGTAAATAAGGCAAAATGATCCTGAAAGTGGAGAATTGAATAAGGATTCTGATGCAGAGAGACATTCAAAGTGTACAATTGAATATGATGATGAATATGGCCCTTTAAGAGATCAATAACAACAAAAAATGTCTGAAATAAATGCTTCATTACTGGGATGGCTTGGCATTCTATAACAGCCTCTTTAACCTTATAAAACTGAGAGTTTCAGTCACTTTTACAGAAGCTCCCTCTTGGGGATGCCCAAAGCTCTCTCTCTTCTCTTTCTTTGGCCTTTTTTTCAGAAACAAAATCCTTTCTCCATTCACCATCCGCAACCATCAAAGAAACCACGCAGCCGCGCTGTTCTTGGAGAAGTTCAACATCAGAAATCCTTCAAGGGGGTTTCTTCTATGAACTTTAATTTCACTCATGTTGTTCTTGATATTTATATATTCTGCAATCATGTTGTGTAATTAGGTTCATAGTTGGGGATTTCGATGTAGCCTTGCAAATCTACTCTATATTATTAAGTTAAAGTATTCAAATTACCAATATGTGTTCTTGTTTCATTCACTGATTTTATAGTATAATTTGTTTGTAAATCTTAATGTTTGATCACCATTAGGGCTGCTTATGAATTATATGATCAAGGTTATGGTACACATCATGCTTAACCTTGGAGGACATGTGAATGAATGAAGAAACTGCTATGCAAACATCCTGCCATGTGATTTCTTTGGTTCTTCAAAGTTTTCTTGTTCTTAATGGATTCTTAATTGGTAATCTAAGTTGAACATCACAACTAGGTTCAGATTAGGAGTACTTGATCACAACCACACATTAAATGGATGATCATAAATAAGTAAAACAATCCCTAGTTGCATATTGGAGAGTTGAATACGTTTTGATGTAATTTTCATTGAATTGGCTTGTAATGGGGAAATCGGTATCCCTAGTTCCATTCCCATTGTTTCTGAATCAATCTATCTTTCATCTTTATCTTGTCTTGCATTTTAAGTTACTTTAGCTTCCAAAACAAAAGTCTAAATTCAGTTTTCATTTTCATTGTTAGTGAAGGTTCACATAAAGCTAGTAATTTGTAGAGTTCTGATCAGTCCCTGTGGTTCGACACCCTTACTTGTGCCATTATACTATCCTTATATTTGCACTTGAAAGGAACACAACATACTTCTAGAACAAGAAGGAATTGTAGCACAATATACAACTCCTAGGACACCATTGCTGAAAGAAGGAATAGAACACTAAAGGAAATGGTCAGAAGCATGCTTTCTCATTGTCAACTACCAGAATTTCTTTAGGGAGAAGTAGTGAAAACAGCCAATTATATTCTTGAATTGGGTTCCAACAAAAATAGTGACATCAACACCTTTCGAAATGTGGACAGGTAGGAAGCCTAGTCTAGCTCATTTTTACACTTCAGGATGTAAATGTGAAGCTAGGTTGTATAATCCAAATGAACGAAAATTGGACATGAGAACCACTAGTTATTCTGTGGGTTATGCATAAAGGTACAAAGGTTATAGGCTTTACTGTCCTAATGCATTAACTAGGATAATGGAGAGTAACAATGCCAAATTCATTGAAGATTGCAGTGATATACACTCATATTCCAAAACTTCATATATATTTGAAGAGAAATGTGAAGAACCTCATATCACTGAGAGTGAGTGTACTACAAATGCCACTGTGAGTATTTTGATTCTTGTGCCAATGGAGAGTTCACAAACATGGAATGTTGCACATATGCCTTCTCCAACAAGTAATTTCGTACAAGATGTTATTACAGATCCATTGCAGCATGATTTCCATGATAATACACTACAATAAAGTCTAGTAGTTGCACATATAATGTTGCAGATATGCCTTCTCCATCAACTTCATCACCTGTTCTCGAAACCCTACGCATTCAAACAAGAAAGTCTAGTACGCCTAAGAAATCTGCCATTCCAAGTGATTATTTGTGCTACCTACAGGAAGTTGAATTTGACATTGATGATCATGATGACCCAACCACATACCAAGCAGCAATGAAGAGCTTCAAATCCTCACAATGGCAAGCTGCCATGGAGGATGAATTGGATTCAATGCAAAAAAACAGTGTTTGGACATTGGTTATGCCTGCAGCAACTGTCATACCCATTGGATGTAAACGGGTATATAAAACTAACAGAGACTCACAGGGAAGGATTGAGAGATATAAAGCAAGGTTGGTGGCCAAGGGTTTTACACATAAGGAGGGTCTGGATTATAATGAAACATTCTCTCCAGTTTCAACCAAAGATTCATTTTGAGTGATCATGACACTCACTGCTCACTTTGAACTTGAACTACACCAGATGGATGTTAAGACAACCTTCTTGAATGGTGGTCTTGATGAAGAGATATATATGAAACAACTGATTGGATTCATTGAAAGGGGGAGGAACACATGGTTTGTAAACTTAACAAATCAATATATGGACTCAAACAAGCCTCTAGACAATGGTATAAAAATTGTGATCAAGTTGTGACAGACTTTGGTTTTGTAGAGAACAAGATTGACAACTGCATTTACTTCAAAATGGTAAAGTCCACCTTTATTTTTATGGTTCTCTATGTGGATGACATTTTACTTGCCAGTTCTAACGATCATTTGCTTAAAGAAACCAAAAACATGCTTTCCAGTAGCTTTGACATGAAAGATTCGGGGGCAGTACACTATGTTTTAGGCATTGAGATTGCTAGAAATTGATCCAGAAGATTGTTAGGCTTGTCACAAAGAGCCTACATTGATAAGGTTCTCAAAAGGTTTAATATGGAGAGTTACAGTGGTGGAGATTTGCCACTTGGCAAAGGTGATAAGTTGTCATTATCTCAATGTCCTATTACTAACTATGAAGTGCAAAACATGAAGGATAAGCCTTATGCTTCTTTAATTGATAGTGTGATGTATGCATATGTTTGTACTAGGCCTGATTTGGCTTTTGTGCTAAGTGTCTTAGGAAGGTTTCAATCGAATCCAGGGTTAGCTCACTGGAATGCAGGCAAAAAGATGTTGAGATACTTGAAAAGTACTCAGTCGTATGTGTTGTGTTATCATCATGTAGATGATCTGGAGCATGTATGTTATACTGATCCAGACTTAGGTGGATGGATTGATGATAGAATGTCTACCAATGGCTATGTTTTCAGACTACAAGAGCAGTGTCTACTATGGAGTCTGAATATATTGGTTGTTTTGAGGCAATGAAGCAGTGTGCCTGGATGAAAAACTACATTTATGAGATGAAAATTATGAGAAGCATTGAAAGACCACTCAAGCTCTATTGTGATAATACAGCTGCAATATTCTTTGCTAAAAACAACAAGAGATCAGAGGCATCAAGACTTGTGTATATTAAGTAATTTGAAGGTTCAAGATAAAGTGAGAGAGGGTGTGATTGACATTCAACATATCAGCACACATGACATGGTTGCAGATCCAATGATAAGGGCTTTGAATGTTACAGTTTTCAACAAACATGTATGGAAAATGGGTTTGCAGTCAACATTTGATGTTCTTTAAATGTGGGAGTAAGCAATATAAATTTGTATGTATTGTGTAAGCTATCATGTTAATACATGTACTGTAATCCTAAAGGTTAATGCCTTCAAGATGCTTAATGATTATTAAAGTATTTGAGGTATCTGCAGTACCTTGTGACCAAAGAAATGTGGGAGTATTTGACTTGCATGCAATCAGTTTGTTGTTTTAGAGTTCTGACATTGTATTCAATGTTAATAGGTTTAAAACTCAACCGGTGGATTTTCAATATATAGTTGTTAAAGTCATTGAGAAAATGCAATCAGTGATCACATTTGCATGTATATTTGCAATTCAGAATAATGAACAGATTTTGCTCATGTGGGATAATGTAAGAAACCCTAAAATGTAGTAAGCTTCATCAGTTCATGTTTAGTGCAACTATATAGAACAAAATGGTTGTATTTCATTTAGGACTTATATGTGTGACTCGTACAAGATCAGAGCCACAAAGGAGGGAATCTTCAAGCTATAATTATTTGAATTAAGTACCAGTTAATTGGAGAAACTGCTTGTAACTGCATCCTTGACGGGAGGATGAGTTGCAGTACGTATATATATCACTTTGGTCTCTCTTCTTGGGTGTGTGTGATCCTTCTCGAAGAAACAGTCCCATTGAGTGCTCTCAGATCAATTTTGTAAACAAGAGAAGAGAAGACAAGCGATTAATTAATTTAGGGTTTATATCACAAATGGTCCCTGAAATTGACCCCATCAATCATGATGGTCCCTGAAATTGAAAATCGATCAATGTAGTCCCTGAATTTTTAACTCGCGAATCAATGTGGTCCTTCTGTTAGTGTTCCGTCCAAATTAACTTTAAAAAAAGGTTAGAGAACCAATTTTTCATGGTAAAATGATCAAAAATAACTCTGTTACTTATAATTTTACTTACTACCTCTCTTTTCTTTTTTCCATCTTCACTTTTCTCTCCATTTTTTCATGGATTTGGTGCTAAAACTAAAATAAAAACAAAAAAAAGTGGTTCTCTAACCTTTTTTTGGTCATTTTACCATGAAAAATTGGTTTTCTAACCTTTTTTTAGTGTTAATTTGGACGGAACACTAACAGAAGGACCACATTGATTCGCGAGTTAAAATTCAGGGACTACATTGATCGATTTTCAATTTCAGGGACCATCATGATTGATGGGGTCAATTTCAGGGACCATTTGTGATATAAACCCATTAATTTATTGTCAATGTCTTCCTCTACAAGTAAGTAAACCCTTACTACTTGTTATAATCGTTGCATGCATAACAACGTGATAATTGCAGCAATTATCATTCCATGCTACATTTTTGAACTAGGGTTAGGGTTTGATTGTTAATGATCCTTATACATATATTCCTAACAGATATCACATGTAAACCTTATTATCAGAGATTGACTCAACCAAACCCTAGAACATGCTTCATTAAACCCTAATGGAGTCCTACATTTATAACATTTCGTTTTACTAAGCTCATGCCTAATTAGAGTTCCATTTTTTCGACCTGAGTATCAAGAATCAAAATTGTACTATCAGCCAACGCTATTTTATCTCTAGGATTCGGAAGTATTAACATTTGACATCTTTTAGCAGAAGCAAAAAAATTTCTCACATAGGACACAAGAAACAAAGATGGTGGGGCAATAGAGAAGCGAAATGGAAGTTTTTTTGGTCAGCATTGTATATAAGTAATAACTTGAAATAGGGGTTAACTTTCAACAAAGAATAAGGAGAATGGAGAACAAAAGAGATTGTTGGTGAAGACGAAGAGATAGAATCAGAGTCATAATTAAAAACGGTTTCATATTTTTCTTTTCCTTGTATGTTTTTATTTATGAAATATTCAAATTAATTCTCATTAAATAAAATCTCAACCATTGATAGTGGACTAATCTAATGGTTTTAAAATTTGTGTCTAAAATGTAGTGGCGTGGATCCTTTCCCATATAAAGTTTGAAGTAGCTTTCAAAATTGGCTATGAGTAAATTAAAACTTTGTAACTCATTTTGAAAATCACCCAAATTTGAAGGGTTTAAAAAGTAGTTGGCTCTAACTATAAATTGAGGCAGTGTAGTTTTATTTCCCCTTAAATGTCAAAATGGTTTATGTGTTTTACTCTATTGCCCAATTTAGTCCCTATGTTTTCAATTTGGCCAAATTGGTCCCTGTGTTTACTTCTGTTAGATAATTCAAAGACAATATGTTAAAGGACCATTAAAATTGACATGGGTCGAGCACGTGAGAGGATAAAAATGTAATTTTATGTACACCCACTAAATAGATATGATGCCTATCTTTAGAAATTGTCACTTCGCTCAATCCACTTGACTACTATGCGATTTAAGACATGTCAATTTTAACTATCTTTTAACATATTGTCTTGAATTGGCTATTGGATATAAACACAAGGACCAGTTTGGCCAAATTGAATACACAAGGACTAAATTGACCGATAGGGTAAAACACAGGAGCCATTTTGATATTAATATTTAAGCCTTTTCTTTTTGTGAAATTCATTTCTAAACAAATTAATAATGTGGTAATTTATGGTGTGGGAACAATTTTATTTTGGCTTAAATGTCAAGATGGTCCCTATGTTTTACTCACTGTTCTAAAAATCTCCGCCTAGCACCGCCTAGGCCCCGCCTAGGCGCTAGGCGGTGACCAGCCGCCCCGATTAATGCCTAGACCGCCTAGGCATCCGCCTAGCCCACCCAGACCTGCAGAGGCCCCCACCTAGACCGCCTAGGCACCCGTCTAGCCCGCCTAGCCCGGCCAGACCCACCTAGACACCTGCCTAGGTTGCAACTCATTTAGATAAAAAATAGATAACTTTCCTTTTGCATTTTATTGTTTCCAAGAAATTGTAAGAGACTTATTGAATACTTAAATAAACACACATTATATGCTTGCTCCCTATGTTTTCATTATGTTTCAATACTTCATAATATAGATGTCATTCTATTTTCTAGTTTATGACGAAATTATGTATATTTTAAGTATAAACAGACACTTATTTACACGAAATAGAATAGATTTACTTAAATCCGCCTAGTCCGCCTAGTCGCCCGCCTAGGCTCCGCCTAGCCGCCTAGGCGCTAGGCCCCATCCCGCCGCCCGACTAGCGCCTAGCGCCTTTTAGAACCTTGGTTTTACTCAATCTGCCAATTTAGTACTCGTGTTTTAAATTTGGCCAAATTGGTCCTCGTGTTTACATTCGTTAGCCAATTCAAGACAATCCGTTAAAGAAGGGTTAAAATTGACATGTGCCTCACATGTGAAAGGAAAAAAAACATAATTTTATTGTACACCCACTAAATCCATGCAAGATACGATGTTGATCTCTGGAATTTTTTCGCGCTATAGACGATGCAGATATCGCATTGTCTTAATTTTAAATTGACGATTCGTCCCAATTCACTTGAATATTAAACAATTTAGGGATTCAACATTCATTTGGTCAGCAATAAAGAGATTGTGAGGTTGCCGACTGAGCTTTTGATGAGTACTCAAAAGAAGATGACAAACAGACAAGTTAAACCAGACAATGCAGGTGAGGATCATCTTCGATCGTCTTTGATTTTCAATATTGTTAAGCTCTAGGCTATGATTTGTTGGCTTTATTGGGTGCTTTTGTAATCAATTGGAATGGTTTCTTTAAACATTATCAGTTTTAAATGTTAGACAGGGTAAGAAGTCTTATTTCGAATTGCTAGAGTTGTAATTTATGTTCCTAACATGAATCTCACTAAGACTCTGGAGGAGCTTGAGAAAACTGCTTAGCACCTGAAGATGGAATTTGAGATGAAGATCTTAGGAAAACCCGTTTATGTCTTGACTTGAAGTTCAAGCGTTGTTCTGACGATAATTTCGTTTAACAGTCAAATTATACCCGAAGGTGTTACCTTTGAGTATACATATGATCTTTCATACGTTATATGCAAATGAGACCCTTGAAGAGGTTATGGAATCTAAAGTTCCATACCTAAGTTCAACTTTGTGCTTTGTTGTACTTAGCTCATAACATTAGATAGGACATTTCCTTCGTTATTGATTTATTAGCAAAGATGCAACATCGCGCCTACACGTAGCCACTGAATTGGTATTAAAGATGCTTTTCTGCTATCCTGAAGTTGCTACGAATTTAGGCTTCTCGAGCGGATCCGATGCCCTGATCCTCGAAATGATACTTCCCTTATTTTTATGCTAATGCTACTTACTTATCAAACCTGCACAAGGCATATCCCTAAATGGTTATGGCGGATATCACAATATCGTGGAGGTTCATGATATGACCTTAGTTACGAAATCTTTGAATCATTCCAAAACTCACCACACTTCACTACGCCACACGTGAGAAATGGTTGAGAATTCCTGTTGAGCACAGTCGAAGGACCTATTATTTTCATCCATCATTGAGTCCCAACGACGATCCATGAGATGCCAGAGGTATCGACCAGACCATGACATGATACATCAACGAAGTCAACTCCAATACATATTGCGTCTACATCACATCAGCAAAGCATTAGGAGATTAAAGACAAGCAATCATTCCAATCAACTTTGTTGGCATCTACAGAACATCTCAGTTGAAGTATACCTTCTAAAAGCTTGTCTAAGGAATTGGTATGCATAACTATCTAATATGCAATGCTTGTAGTTCTCATTCGGAAGTTTTGTCAAACTCAGGGAGAGTATCAAGAAGTATACTTACTTGATCTTAATGTACTCTTTCCTTACGATTAGGAGCATTTTCCCATTGGGTTTTTTTCTATCTAACTACGTTTTAATGATGCACCCATCTTGGGCTGGTCATACTTGTAACGACCCAAAATTTATTCGGAAGTGAAACACAGTGATAGGCCAAAAATAAAGTCATGGTTAATCTTTATTGTATTAACCATAATAAATTTTCTTACTTGACAATTATGCAAAAAAAATTATTTCGGTTACTTTATGGCTACATTCAACCTTTTCTTAGACTGCTTACGTACCCTCAAATGGGATCAAGTCATTCGTAGTTCACCATTTTTAATTAAACCGTTAATTATATATTCAAGTGGTGGACATTTATGATATTAGATTAAAATAATCGAATCACATCAAATGGATATCAAATATGAGGTAAAGTTAGCCCACAGGCCACGAGCCGTGAGGCGCCGGTTTTCGGCGAACAGAAACCAAATTTTCCGACCAACTTCAAAAATTTCCAAAGTTTATTCAATTGTAGAACACATCATGGGGAAGAATTTTCATACTTGGGCTAAAGTTCAGTTCGTCTAGGAAGTGGCCTGAAAACACAATGAGTTTAAACACGAAGATTCCTGCGACAATATATTATTATATTAATGAATTTGTGGGTTACAATCTCTTTTAAACTTGATCCTCTAATTCGATCTCCATGAGGTGTAGATGTGTTGTTGAACCAAGGATCGTGACGCCTGACGGTGCTTGTTGATTCTTGTGATGGTTGTTGATCTAAGGGTCACAATGAATTGATCTTAGATGAACGATTGCCTCAAGGATTTGGCTTGCGGCAAAGGAAGAACCGTCACATGTAGGGGTGCTTGTTGATTCTTCAAAAGTTTTGGCGAACAACAAATAGTGCTTTCCCGATTCTTCAGAATTCTTGAGAATTTGGGAGGTTGGATGCTTGAGAGCTTTGGAGTTTCAAAGCATCAAGGATTTTGGATGTGCGAATGTGTTGGTTTGTAAATTGGTGAGAATGAATGAATTCTTCCTCCTATTTATAGACTTTTTCAAACCTTGGTCTTTAATTTAATTAACATTAAATCAAATAAATCATTTCTACCAAATGTTGACATGTGTCCTTCTTGATGACACGTTCAATTTTGTTGAGTCACATACCATGTGTACCATTTATGCGACACGTTGCGCATGCCTTGTAGGCCTTGACACGTCGAAACTTTAATGCATTGGTCAACATTTATTTCACCTAAATTTCGATGTCTACAAATTCTCCCACTTCAAGGCGCGTTGTATACATGTGTTTGTCACAAGTAGAAGATGTGTTTTGAAGTCCCTTAATGTAGATGTCGATTCAAAGGTCATCGAGGCTTGATCTTGAATTAGGCTGGGAGTTTCTTCAAGGGCCGTAGCAGCTTGACCTTGAACTGGGCAGGAAGGTTTTCTGGTTTCCTCCAAATGTCTGAATTTACTTCATTTATTTGGAGCTAAATTCGATTCAAGGGTGGTGAACACTAGATCTTGAATCCAACTTGTGATTTCTTCAAGGGCTGTCGAGGCTTGATCTTGAATAAAATAGGACCACGAGCGGTTTCACATGGTGGGTGATCTTCAGCTTTTCTGGGGATGAATAAGCATGTGTATTTGTTGTGCTTGTTGACTTTCCAAGGATTCGATGTATCACTTTCATTTGCCTTATATGTTCCCCAGGTAGAAGTGGTATCTTCTGCTGCCTTATTTATTCCCCTGGCAGAGCGATGCTAGGTAAGCAATCAGGGAAGGAGGTTCCAAGCAATCAGTTCCAGATCAGAAGTTTGATTTCAGGTTTCGATGATGGCTCTCTTTGTCTATGTCTTGCAGGTAAGAACAAGGACAAAGAAAAGGACAGGGAAAAAGCATTATATGAGAAACTTTTGCTTTTGAAGAAGTAACGAATGAATTGGCACGTGTTTTGTTGCGCTTGTTGACTTTCCACAAGCTTGATTGAACAGGGCTGGACGGTTTTCTGGTTTCCACCAAAGGTCTGAATTTACTTTCCACAGGCTTGATCTTGAACTGGGCTAGAAAATTCGAGCAAAGAAGAGGAAAGTTCCCTGGCGGTGATGGGGATTTGATGGCGTTGCACAGCAAGGCTTCGCTATTCGACGACAGTGCCAGTGAAAGGCTATTGAAGCTTCTCGAGCTCTTTAGAGTAACGTTCTTTTGCCAATTGATAGAAGCATATTTATGTGACTTAGTTAGCTTGTTTTCGTGCATTTATGTTAATTGTTCGTAGTTAATTTAGTATTTTAAGCTATTTTCGTGTGTTTGTAAGTCCTAAAGGTTAAAGTATCAAGAAAGTGCATTTTGGAGCCTTTTGGAGCAGTTTTGGGCATGTTTTGGATAGCTTATGCTTGGAGCAATGTAGATGGACGAAATTGAAGACCTGAAGATGTTAGGATTCCTAATTGAAGAAGGATTCCTATTCAAATAAGGATTCCTAGAAGAACAAGGATTCCTACCTGCACAAGGATTCCTACTTGAAGAAGGAATGTTAAGCCTAGGTTTCCTATTTTGGTTTTGACCTTTCCTAATCCAAAAATTCCCTAAAGTTCAAACAACAAAGAGGTTTCCTACATGATCTAGGGCACTCAACAAAGGGTCCTAGAACCTCCCTAACCCTTGCCGCACCCAACATTCCCTTTCCCTTTTCCTTGCTGCAAGTTACTTACCCTTTCTCCCCAAAATCAGCAACTAAATCACCTTTCCCTTTCCTTTTTGTTCCTGCCGCACATCACCTTTCCTTTCTTCCTTTTAATTCTGATTTCTTACCTTTTCTTGGAGGATTTGGAGTCCTAAACGTTGCCTAAAATCATCCCAAACCGTGCCTTACCTATTCCCTATATAGATGGACCTTTGCCGCACCCTTTTGTCATCCATTCACTTACCTATCCATCATTCACCCATCCATTCATTCACACACTTTCAGCCCAAAATCCCTTCTTGCTGCAGCCTACACTCTCTCTAAACTTCCATCCCTTCATTAAAGCACATCCATCCCCAACCTTAGCCCTTTGTGCCGCAGCAAGGTGGAGAGGAAAGAGCCTTGGACGTTTCAAGCTTGAAGATTGGAGCATTCTAGGTGTACTTCGTTCTTAATTTCAATGTTTACTTTATTATTCTCTAATTTTGTTGTGACTATGAGTGGCTAAGCCCCTACTTAGCTAAGGGGAATTCAAAGCCATGAACATGCTTGAGATATGAATTGATTTCTTCCAATTGTGACTTGATGAATCGTGAATGCAATTCAATTAACTGTTTTATTCATAACTTGTTCTTGTATGTTGATTGAGGATGCATACTTAGTTTTCATGCAGGAATTTGATGCTAGAATGTAAGGGAGTTTCACCTAATCGTTATGAACTTACATTCACAAGTAGTGAAGGTTGCTTGTCACAATCGCGTTAATTGGATTCCTGGCAAACGTATTATGCATCATAGTTACGAATGCCTTGTCAACACTTATGATTTTCATGGAACTTAATGATCTCTAATTGTATCTCTTCTATGCATCATGTAGGGAACCGTTGGAGAATAATTTGGGTTGTCGTATGCATCATCCAATTCAATGACATAAGGAAAATCTGAGGGTTAATTAGTGCATCACGGTTAATCTGGGGTGTTGAGGTTCATGGTTCATTGAAAAACAATTGGAAATCGATTCGTGTACAAGTGTGTCATGTGTGGAGAAGGACCCTCTAGCTAGCCCATCAACCATCAAAGTTTTCAAATTCGTTTTCAAACTTGTTTACTTTACAAAGTCTTTGTTTTACTTTCAAATTCGTCCAAACCAAAACCCCGCTTTTACTTTCTTGTTTTAAAGTGTCTTAAACCTGTTTTCTTTGTGTTTTCAAGTGTTTTGATTCAAACCAAAACCAATTTTCGTCCAAAACCATCCCTAGTGTTTTAAATCTGTCCACAAAGTGTTTTTAAGCCGTTTTAAGTGTTTTTAACTTGTTTTGAGTCTTGTGAACCTTTCCAAACGCTTTTAACTTTGTTTTTAGAGTCGATTAGCAATCCCTCCTAATCCCCGGTCCAGAACGATCCCTACTTGCATACTTACTACAATTGACAACAAGAGGGTTTAATTTGAGTGCTTAACTTTTATCACATCACCAATTGTTTCAAAGATGACCAAGCTGCCATCGCTGCATTTTTCTTTGCTTGCTTTTTTTTTTTTTGTTCTTGGCAGGTTCCCCTGTAAATGTGATTCTGGCCAATTCAATTATCCCAGTGAAAACAAGTAGGTGGCCAAGGCCAAACTTGAAGGTTTTGTGTAAGATCCCACATCGCCTAGGGGTGTTGATCCTGTAAGACCTAGCGAGTTCGCGTGAGAGCAATCCCATGATGGGTGACCTACTGGGAAGTTCTCGTGTGAGTTCCCAGAAACAAAACTGTGAGGGCGTGGCCAGGGCCCAAAGCAGACAATATCGTGCTACGGCGGAGTCGAGCCCGGGATGTGGTGGGGGCTCGGGCCGGGATGTGACAATTTGGTATCAGAGCCAATCCTTGGCTGGAAGTGTGCCGACGAGGACGTCGGGCCCCTAAGAGGGGTGGATTGTAAGATCCCACATCGCACAGGGGTGTGGATCCTGTAAGCCCTATATGTATATTCTCATCTCTACCTAGCACGAGCCTTTTGGGAGCTCACTGGCTTCAGATTCCATCGGAACTCCGAAGTTAAGCGAGTTCGCTGCGACAGCAATCCCCTGATGGGTGACCCAATGGGAAGTTCTCGTGTGAGTTCCCATAAACAAAACCGTGAGGGTGTGGTCGGGGCCCAAAGCGGACAATATCGTGCTACGGCGAAGTCGAGCCCGGGATGTGGTGGAGGCCCGGGCTGGGATGTGACATTTTGTACTACTGCAACATAGACATGTTGCTTATTGTCGTTGTTCGAAACCATCATTGTACTATTGGTGAGCTTCGGGACCATATTTAGGCACGGTGGGTTCATCATTGATCATTCTGCTTTAATCTTTTGCATAGCAGAAGTGGTGCACAACCTTTGCCTTTGAATGGTCTTTCAGAACATTACTTCTCAGCGACTCATCCATGCTTGGCAGCTTCAGTGTAAAGAGCCAACATCATATCAATTGTTATAAGGCATTTGCTGAGTAAACTCGAGACCTAATGACAGTTGAAGATGAGTGCTCGAAAGCAATGCTAGGTAAGCAACCAGGCAAAGGTTTCGAGCAATCAGTTCCAGACCAAAAGTTTGATTTCAGGTTCTAACTGATTGCTTTCTTTCTCCTTGTCTTGCAGGTAAGAGCAAGGGTAAAGGAAAAGACAGGGAAAAAACATGATATGTGATACTTTTGATTTCAACTCCTGATGATGTGAGATACTTTTGCTTTGGTGTGACTTGGTTGAAGAGGTATTCTCGGAGAGGAAAAAAACTGAGTATTTCGAGATGCTTAATTGGAAATACACTCTCGGAGATGAGGAAAAGTCAGGCTTTCTTGCTGGTCTGCTTTACCATGGTAGACTGAGGTCGACCTATATAAGGATTTCCTCGTAGCAAGTAATGGTGTTATTCCTTTACACTTGTCAGCCACAGTGATGTAATTGGAATTGTAAAATTTACGCGTTTCAACTTTGTCAGAGATCTTAGACAAAGTTACCTGTGATATCTAAAAACTTAAGATTGCGTCTGAAAAGTGCGAACAAACTGTATTTAGGCAAACCTGGATTTTGAAATTCGAAGAGCGATGCCTCTTCGATTTCTGAACAAGTTGCCCTGTTGCCTCTTTGATTTATAGAGGCATCAATTGTGTTCAAAAAGTACGCTCAGAAAGTTGCTGCCTGTAGAAATTTCCCCTTTTTTGCACTTTTGAAATTTATCTGACCTTCTTCCTTCATCATTTCAGAAAATAGCTTGTCAATTTGATCGTCGTTTAGATTTGAATGTTGTGGAAGATGCAAACATGTCTTCTCAAGACGACATATGGCACCCATCCTTCTTATCCCCTAATGGTCCTCCTACAATTAGGGATTCTGTGATGAAGCATGACATAACCGCTACGGTGATAGCTAGGATTCTTTTCACTACCAAGGATAACATGATGTTTTCCAAGTGGTCGGACAAGTTGGTTGTTCAAGATTCTCTGGCTTTTAGTGTTCAGTGTGCAGGCTCTGTATTGAATATAGGCTAACGCCTTCTTGCTTGAACTTGCCAAGTTGAATCATTGACAACTGAGGTAGCAAGTCTCTGACAAGAGATCCGAGGGCTCAAGCACGAAAACAGAGAGTTGCACATGCTCGCAAATAATTTCCCAACGAGCATGAAAAGAAAGCTTGACCAGGTGCAGGAATCCGAAAGTCGGATTCAAACAGATTATCAGAGGTTTGTGGCTTTACTCCGAAGGCACCCCTTGCCTTTGTCATATGGAGTCTTAGCAAGTATTGAGACTGGTGCCTCTTCTTTCTGGTGTTCTACCAAGTACTTGGAGAGTCGTGCTTGATAACACTCTAAGTGCTGCAGAGCTTCGAGCCTTCTCTCATCCATTGCTTCCAATTCTTGAAGATGCAACTTTGCATTCTCTTCATCAGTCAAGACTTCTTGTATTGCCATCCTTACTGAGGGAATTTGGCTTTCCAGTGGCAAAACAGCCTCCACGCCATACACGAGCGAATACGACGTAGCTTGAGTAGGCGTACGGTGCGTCCTCCTTCATGAGGTTGAGTATGCCCAATGCGCTTTGCTTATTCTTTCATGCCTGTCTCTCTTTGTTTGACCGATCACCTTCTTCAGAAGGTTGCCCAGTGTTTTGTTGAATGTTTCTGGAAGATCATGGGCGGAGCATGAAACATGGAAGACTTATACTGCTTGAACTCGTATTTCTCGCAAAGCTCATCCATGAGTAAGTTGGAGAATTGTTTTCCATTGTTAGTGATGATGTAGCGAGGCACACCATATCGATGGATGATACGCTTTTTCATGAAACAGACGACAGTTTCCTTCTTGACTTCCCTTAAGGGTACGGCTTCAGCCCACTTGGAAAAGTAATATGTTGCGGCTAGGTTGTAGGCTTCTCTTGCATATGACTTTGGTGTGATTGGTCTTATGACGTCCAATCCCCATGCATCAAATGGCCATGAAGCAACTGTAGGGTGTAAGGGTTCAAGCAGTTGATGTATGAAGTTGGCATGGAATTGGCAGGCTTGACATATTTTGGCGTACTCCAAGTAATCCTTCACCATGTTTGGCCAATAATAACCTATTCTCTTGAGCTGGAAGTGTAGTTTTGGTCCAGACTGATATGCTCCGCATACGCCTGAGTGTGTTTCTTCCATGGCTTGATTGGCTTCTTCCTCACCTAGGCATCTTAGAAGTACTGCTTCAAAAGAGCGTCAGTAGAGTGTTCCCATGTAGTAGAGGAAGCAAGGTGCTCATCGACGTATTTTAGAGCGGTGTCTTGGATCGTCTGGAAGCTTTCCATGCTCTAAATAGTCGATCAGCAGTTGTCTCCATCCTTCGGTGTCGACTGGAACTACTGAGATGATGTTTATGTCTTCTAGTAGCATTTTAGTAACGAGTAGGTTCACCCATCTTTGGCAAACAGGCATGTCTGCAGCTTCCTCTTTTTCTAATGCCATACTTGAGACTAGGTTAGCGAGAGCGTCCGCCATTTGATTTTCTTTTCTTGGCACATATTCTAGTGTCACAGCCTCGAACTTTTGTAGTAGTTAAGTTGCTAGCCGAAAGTATGGGACGAGATCATCTTTCCTTACTTCAAATTCAGTTAAGAGTTGATTGATTATGAGTTTGGAGTCACCGTCATACACTTCTAGTGTTATGATTTCCATGTCGATTGTCATTTAGAGTCCAATGATCAGTGCTTGGTACTCAGCACTGTTGTTGGAGCATAGCTCGCTTATTCGGAAGGAATAGGGTAGTACTTGTCTTTGTGGCGACATGAATACTACTCATGCCCCCGCTCCGTCCATTTGTGCGGATCTGTCGAAGAACATTGTCCATGTAGGGAAGATGTCAATGTAGAACACCTCATCGTCAGGCAAGTTGTCTGAGATTTTCTAATCGGCTAGGATTGGATGATCGATAAGGAAGTCTGCTAGTGCTTGTCCCTTGACGGCTTTAGCTGGGATGTAGATGATCTCGTATTGATTAAGAAGCAACGCCTATTTAGCTAGTCGCCCTGCTTGAACGGGTTTGGACATAACGTACTTGACTAGGTCGGCTTTAGCAACTAGGTGGATGGTGTAAGCATGTATGTAGTGTCTTAGCTTTTGGACGGCAAAGACTAGGGCAATGCATATCTTCTCGATCGGTGAGTAGTTAAGCTCAGCACCAGTGAGAGTTCTACTTAGGTAGTAGAGTGCTCTTTCTTGTTGGTCTTCATTTTCTTGTGCCAAGAGTGCTTCCATGGAACTCTCTTGTGCGGCTATGTATAGGATGAACGGCTTGCCAGGCATGGGAGCTCCTAAGACAAGTGGGCTAGCCAGATACCTTTTTATGCTCTCAAGGGCATTATGACAGGTGTCATCCCATATAAACGGAGCGTCATTCTTCATGAGTCGACTGAAGGGTTGACAGCGTTCAGCGAGGTTGGAGATGAAGCGTCTGATGAATGCTAGTCACCCTTATAAATTGTTCAACTCGTGCAAGTTCCTTGGCTCGAGCATGCTTTAAATGGCCTTAATTTTTTATTGGTCCACTTCAATGCCACGGTGAGGAACTTTCCAGAAGAGACGCCAAATGCACAATTCAATGGGTTCATTTTGAGGTTGTAGTGTCATAGTTTGTCGAACGCCATTCGTAAATCCTTCAAGTGATTGGATCTCTTCTTGGTCTTGACAACCACGTCATTTACGTAACACTCTATGTTTTTGTGTAGCATGTCGTTGAAGATCTTCTGTATGGCGCGTTGATATGTAGCTTCAGCATTATTCAAGCTAAAGGGCATTACTTTGTAGCAGTGAATACCTTTTGGAGTGCGGAAGGTTGTTAGTCTTTGGGAGCCATGCCAATTTAATTGTACCCAGATAAGCCATCCATGAATGATAGCGCCTCATGGTCAGTGGTCGTATCCACCATGATTTCGAAGATGGCAAGGAAAAGTCATCATTCGGGTAAACATTGTTGAGCTCTTGGAAGTCTACGTAAACACGTATTTGTCCAGATTTCTTAAGGACAAGATGATGTTGGAGATCCATTTAGGGTATTGCACCTCTCGAACGAAGCCTGCTTCAATTAGCTTGTTAATCTCAGCCTCAATTTGTGGGATTAGCTCCGATCGATAGCATCTTTGAGTCTGCTTTATCGATCGTGCTCCGGGTTTGACTACAAGACGGTGCACGGCAATGGTAAGGTAATGGCCGGGCATTTCTTTGTGGGTCTAAGCTAAGACGTCTTTGTACTCTATGTGTCGTTGGTGGTACTTCTCGATCTCGTCTGCACTCAGTAGCGTACTTACGTAGATAGGTTTTGGTTCCTCACTTGTGCCTAAGTTGAACTCCTTGAGATCATCCACCATGGCTTACCCCCCCCCCCCCCCCACCCCCATCCTTGAGCTGTGGTAGTGCAGCAATGACAGCTTGCTCGAGGATTTCATTTTTTTTGTCTTCTTGGATCGTGATGTGGAAGACATCTTGGACCTCTTTTTCAGTGTCGTCATCCTAGGCTTGTTGGCCTCAAGATTGGCCAGTGCGGACGATGGTGCACCTCCTTACCTTCAGTGGTCCTTTTATGTCAACCTCCAAGGTTGCTTGGCGCTCATCCTTAAAGGAATCGAGCTTCGAACGTCGTTTTTTTTTCTGTTATACCGTCAAGTTTTTCATCTTTTGTCGTTGTCTTCTTTTTTCTAGAAGGCTTCTTGGTTTCTTCAAGTCTTTCCAAGGCCGACTGTCATATAGGAGAGCAAGCCGTGTTGCTTTGATTCTTAGGTTTTGACAACCTTTCAAAAATAGAGCTTTGGGGTGTTGGCATGTTAAGTTACTTGAAATCGGGAGTTCAGTCTTGACCACCAATGCAACCAAGTGCCGAAATTCTAGGTTTTGAACGATTCAACCTATCAAAGACTGACGTTCGAGGGGCAGGTTTAGGTTTCTCTTGATTATGTTAAATGCTCACGCTGATGTGTTGAGCGCTAACGTTTTTAGCTTTGCTTGAAATCTTCACGGGTATATTTGGTGTTAAGCTAAGTCCAACTTTGTTGTTGTCAACTCTGTAACCATGCTTCTTCAACTTCTTTTGAGTGTCGTTGAGGTCACGTTCTTTGTCATTGATAGTGTTTGCATTCTTGTTTCCAAGATTCGAAGATGAGGCGAAATCCTACCCAGCCTTTGACAAGAGTTTGTAGGCGTTTGGGTCGAAACCTTCTTCGGTCTTCTTGGTTGGAAGAGAGCTTGGTTCCACCCCTTTTCGCTGGGGTTTTATGATACCTTATGGTGGTTTTGAAATTTTAGCATCACCTAGCTATGTTAGAGGTAAAACCACATTTATCTTGAGCATCTTTACATCGTCCTTGTGCAGCTGTGTGTTGACTTTGCTTGTTTCAGTTTCAGAAGACGAGTGTGTTTAATCCTTTTGAGAGCGTCACACTCCCTTTGGTTGTTGTGGGCTTAACAGGCTCATCGTCATTTTTGCTTGAAGATAGCACGACTTTCCTTTCTTGTTTCTTGGGCGTGGCTTGCTACTCTTGTTTCTAAGTGTGGCTTTGCCTATGGATTTGATTTCTTTTGGAAGAGCTTCGGGCGCTATGTCTTCATCCATGTAGAACTTGGCATCTGCGAAGTGTAATTCGGCTCCGGTGAAGGGCTTGGTGCTGCCTTGTATCACCTTTACTCCTTCTCGATAGAACTTTAAGCATTGATGAAGGATGGACGACACTACTCCATTCTCGTGGATCCAAGGCCTTCCTAAGAGCAAGCTGTAGGAAATTCTTGCATTAATCACATGGAATAGCGTGCTTGATTCGAATTCACCAATGGCCATCTTGACTCGGATCATGCCCATCATTCTTTGTCCCCATTGGTTAAAACCTTGGATTAGGAGGCGACTTCAGGATAATTTATCCATCTTGATGCCGATTATGGTCATTGTTGACTTTGGCATGATGTTTATGGTCGACCCACCATCCACAAGAATGCGGTTGATTTTGTTATCTCTCACGTACCTAGAGACGAAGAAAGGATGATTATGAGGCTTTGACCATAGCAACAAGTCTTCGTCAATGAAGTTGATTGTGTCATGGGTGGCACAGCATGTGGCATATTCATGTGGCTGAAGCTTCAAGCCTTCGTCCTTGCTTTCTTGCACCTCGTGGTCGTCGGGACTCGCCATGACCACTATCAATGCTTTTCACATCTCCTTGGGCAATCATAGTGTTTCATCGATGCTAAAGTGTACCGGCAGGCTTTCTTTGGGCATGAGGTTCTTCTTTTCCTCGATGGCAATAGCTTTGCCTTTTAAGGGCTCTTCTATCTCCACTTCAACCATGTGACATGCAGTGGTAGTGCACTGTTGGAAGAAGTCCTTTGGGAAGTACTCATGCAAGGAGACGGGAATACGCGGCTCTTGCTCCATAGGTTCCTCTACCTACATTGGCTTAGCAGCTCTGACGCTCCTTTTAGGCTTCCTATTGTTACGGCGGCGGTGTTTTCTCCCTTGTTCCACCTTTGACCGTGTGACTTGTGGCCTTGGCTTCCTTGTTTTTTTGTAGGCCACCAATGTCCACCATTCTTCATCGTCGGTAGGTGCATTTTGGTTGCTTGCATCCAGCGATGGTTGTGCAGAAGGTGCCGCGTAGCTTTAGCATAGACGGGAGTGGTCAGGCGTCACTTGGAGAGGCACGGCATCGAAGGATCCAAACGCAATCGTAGTAGTATGTGTTGCGGTTGTGTCTTCAAGGTCAAGCTCGATCTACCCTTGTTACGCTAGCTTCATGATGAGCTCCATAAGGACGAAGCACTTACTGATAGGATGACTTATGATACGATCGTATTTGTAGTACCAAGGATCGTTAGCGTGATTCATCTCTTCGGGGCGCTTGCATTCAGGTAACTTAATCACCTTTTTTTCCAACAAGTCGTCTAGCATTGTAGCCATGTCAGAGTTAGGAAAAGGGTACGTCTTCTACTCTAGTTCCCTCAAGGTGTTTTTGTACCTGTCTTGGGTGTGAGAAAGCTCACATCTCTTCATCTCTTTCGTTTTACAGGATGACTTATGATACGATCGTATTTGTAGTACCTAGGATCGTTAGCGTGATTCATCTCTTCGGGGCGCTTGCATTCAGGTAACTCAATCACCTTCTTTTCCAGCAAGTCGTCTAGCATTGTAGCCATGTTAGAGTTAGGAAAAGGGTACGTCTTCTGCTCTAGTTCCCTCAAGGTATTTTTGTACCTATCTTGGGTGTGAGAAAGCTCACATCTCTTCATCTCTTTCGTTTTATTTTTGGGGGAGATGTTGACGGGCATGGAGGAGGTCTTGATGGGGGTAGTGTTGATGGTAAAAGCTTCATTGGCAGCCTTCTTCCCAGTCTTATCCTTCTTTGGTGCAAACACCTTGTCCTTCTTGAAGTTGGTGATCGGCTCATTCTTCCCATGATTGGCGATACTCAGCTCCATGTCATGGGAATGAGTTGCCAACTCCTCATATGTTCCTGGCTTTATGCCTTGAAGGATGTAATGTGACCCCTAGTGGATGCCTTGAACACATATCTCAATGGCGGAGGTTTCAGAAAGCCAATCTTTGCAATCCAGACTTAATGAACGTCATCTATTGATGTAGTCAACGATAGGTTCATCCTTCAATTGCTCGTACTTGTCAGCTCCAGCATGTTTATAGTGTGGTGGGTGTTGTAGAAACGGTTGAGAAATTCCCTTTCAAGCTGATCCCAGCTGTTGATAGACTTAGGCTTGAGGTCGGTGTACCAATCAAAGACATTAAGCGAGTGCATGAACTGCTTGACGAGGTAGTTTCCCTCTGTCCCAGAATTGTTGCAGGTTTCAATGAAATGCGCAATATGTTGCGTAGGATTGCCCTTTCTATTAAATTGCATGAATTTGGGCGGCCGATAACCCTTCAGCATCCTCAAGGCGTCAATTTTCTTGAAGTAAGGCTTTGAGTACAGCACGGAGTCATGTGAGATCCTTTCATACTGCCCCTTGATGGTGCTTGTGATCATCTCTTGCAGCTGTTGGATAGAGAGAGATTCCATAAGCGTGGTAGCTCAGTCCACGTCCAGCTTCTATTCGGCTTTCTCCACTATAGGCTTCTCTTCTTCATTGGTTTCTTTCGTCAGTTTCTTTCATCATACTACGCCTCCAGACGGTTGACGAGTGTAGCAATCTGCAATTTTTTCTCCTCCACAGTCCTTGTTAGCCTTGCAATTGCTTTGCTCATTTGTGACAGTTACTCCTCGATTGAAGTCGCACCAGTAGTCATGACTTGCATAACTACGGCATACGAACTGCTGCTTGAGTCAGCATCAGAAGCTAACAACTCGGAGTATCTCCTCAGACTTTCTTCCTTTGGCGCTCTTTGTGAGGCTAGGGTGATCATGGGCTCAAACCTTAGGTGCTCTTGCTCATTCAGCAGAGTTAATGTAGGGGTGGAAGGCACGGTAGAAAGAGCTATTGCCTTGCTTCGGGTTGTGACGCCCAAAGTGTCACCA
The DNA here is from genome assembly GCA_036320875.1 of Cotoneaster glaucophyllus. NCBI lineage: Eukaryota > Viridiplantae > Streptophyta > Magnoliopsida > Rosales > Rosaceae > Cotoneaster > Cotoneaster glaucophyllus. Next base: position 18,927,509 of record CM070068.1, on the reverse strand, counting down.
CTTACGACAAGGATATTCTTGTTCTTCGTTTTGATTACGAAAACAGCTTGATCCTTTCTTGATGTCGTTGACTTCGAAGAGTGCTTGGATTTCTTGAATGCAGAAATAGATGAGAGGCAGAGATGGTCCCACTAGGCGTGCCAAATTTGTACACACGAAGATTCCTGAGACAAATGAGACAAGAACACGTGTACAAAGAAATATTATTGTATTAATGAATTTGTAGGTTACAATCTCTTTTCAACTTGATCCTCTGATTCGATCTCCATGAGGTGTAGATGTACGGATGTGTTGTTGATCCAAGGGTCGCAATGACTTAATCTTGGATGAACGGTTGTCTCAAGGATTTGGCTTGCGACGAATGAAAAATTGGCACGTGTAGTGATGCTTGTTGATTCTTGTGATGGTTGTTGATCCAAGGGTCGCGACGACTTGATCTTAGATAAACGATTGCCTCAATGATTTGGCTTGCGGCGAAGGAAGAACCGACACATGTAGCGGTGCTTGTTGATTTTTGTGATGGTTGTTGATCCAAGGGTTGCAATGACTTGATCTTGGATGAACGAGGGCCTCAAAGATTTCGCTTATGGCGAAGGAAGAACCGGCACGTGTAGGGGTACTTGTTGATTCTTCAAAGGTTTTGGCGAAGAACGAATAGTGCTTTCTCGATTCTTGGGAATTTGGGAGGTTGGATGCTTGAGAGCTTTAGAGTTTCAAGGCTTCAAGGATTTTGGATGTGTGAATGTGTTGGTTTGTAAATTGGTGAGAATGAATGAATTCTTCCTTTTATTTTTAGACTTTTTCAAGCCTTGGTCATTAATTTAATTAACATTAAATCAAATAAATCATTTATGCCGAATGTTGACACGTGTCCTTCTTGATGACTCGTTCAATTTTGTTGAGTCACATACCATGTGTACAATTTATGCGACACGTAGCACATGCCATTTAGGCCCTGATACGTCAAGACTTTAATGCGTTGGTAACATTTATTTCACAGAAATTTCGATGTCTACAGAGTGAGCTTCGATTCTCTAATCCGTAGCTCTGTCGTCCCCAAACTTGTTTGGGTCTTGCTTCTAGGTTCAAGAGAAGTCTTTTGGTGGTGGTAATCGACAGTGAAGGCAACAGGAAATTGGCTTCAAAGAGAAGTCTTTTGGTGAATAGCCACCGTGGCACTCTCAAAGTCGTTGGCTTCAATTTTCACGAAATTGGACCAAATTGAGTCGGGTTTTTGGTATAAATGGAAGAGGATGGGTCGATATGAGTTTCCAGGTGGTAGCTCAGTGCAATTCATCGAAAAATGGTTGGAGAAAGTGCGAGATTTCATGGCTGCAGTCGAGTTGGTTCGCATAAGGAAACGGGTCAAAAAGACGACCCAGGTTGGTTGCTTCCCCCTCTCTACATTCCCTCATTTCTTACCCTTCTCATTGGTCTATCTCCCCTCATCTCTCATTTCCTCTCTTCTGATTAGGCAGCTATTTTCCCTCCTTTGTCCTTTCCTCTCTTCTGATTAGGCAGCTTATTCCCTATTTTCTCTCCTTTCTCCTTTCTTCTTCCCGTCACAGCCACACACGTGGCTTCATCACACATATCCCTACTCCAGCAATGCTAGAGTCTTCTAGAATTGAAGGGTCAAAATGACCAAAATGCCCTTGCCTTTGTTTGTTTATATCTCCTTCGTTATAACTTCGTTTGGAGAATGGTTTGTGCCCATGAGTTCATAAGATTGACCTTTATCCAAGTATGCCAAGAAATACGCCTAATTATATAAGGATAAAATATGTCCCCGTATAACTCTGTTTAGCCAACTAGGGACATTTACATCTTTTTAACTTATTGAAAAAAAAATTAAACACCGTGAATATAAATACGTCGTAACTCTGAATTCGACACAGCATACTGAATTTAATAATAAAATATGAGAATAGGATTTCAAATTTCCCTTAATTTGAATTTCATAACTAAATCATATATTTAAAAATAATCAGGGTATTACAATACCCTTGTGAGGTTTCCTACTATCATCCCGTATGACGTTTAGTTTTAACTTAATGCGACTTCTCACGTTTATCCTTAGTCTATTGGCTTTTCTCCCACCATAGGCTTAACCATAGCGAGGTTTTGTGAGTTTTACCTTTTATGCATTCTTTTTGAGACTCGCATTTACTCACTGTGTAGACAACTTCATCAATTGAACTTACTTCATCGCTGAAGACCTAATGTGATTATGCAAATCCTAGGAAATCATTATTGAATTCTACCATATCTTATACTTTAAGTATTATCCTATTAGAGTTGCAATCCTATTGAGGTAAGGAATAACATTCCCTATTAATATAAATAAAGGTACAATTGGGTGAGAAAAACAAACCTTAGAATTCACTCAATTCTCTCTACACTTTGTCGTACCCTCTCTCTCTCAATCTCTCTATTATTGTTCAGTCAAGTAGGCCTACAACAAAAACTACTGATTTCAAGTAAAATTATAGTTCCAAATACAAATTAGAACTAAAATCCTAAAATTACTAATTTCAACACAAAATATAATTTCAATTATAAATTAGAACTAAAATCCTAAAATTAGTCATTTCAACTAAAATCATAAGTCTAAAAATAACAAATATATTTACTGAAATTACTAATTTCAAACTTGAACTAAATCTTAAAATTACTAATACACAAATTAGTAAAAAAATATTAATTTACAACTAAAAATGATAATACTTAACAAATTTAAAACAAATAATTTAAAACTTAAATTTGCGAAAATCCTAAACAAAACCGCAGCACCCATCCCCTAAAATCTGAAAAATTGTAAACCCTAATCCCCAAATATCCAACCCGCAGCTCCTAAACCCTAATCCTCGTAAAATTGAACCCTATATTCTCTAATCTAATGCCCTATAAACTTGAACCCCAAATTCCCCAAACGAAAAACGAATTAAATTAAAAAAATATTTGAAATCTTTACCTTGTTACCAGCGGAGATGGGTAGACCGTATTACGGTCGTGGGTGCGGGACTGTGGAGCACCAAAGATGGGTCTGTGGTGGTGAGGGTTAGAGTCGGCGAGGGTGTGTGACAACGAGAGTGAGAGTGAGTGAGAAAGGTGAGAGTGGGTGAGGAGGACTGGGTTTGAGATAGAGCAGATGAAGGAGTTCGAGAAGAGAGACAAATGAAAAAGGGGGCGCTCAAGTTATAAACTCCTTTTTTAATGATCCAATCTTCTTGGAAAACAAAAGAAGTATGGTTAAGATGATTACAAATTTTGGTATTAAAAATAGGGCTGGAAAAAAATCCCGAAAATCCTGAACCGTACCGAAATAATCCTGAAACCGAACCGAAAACATCCCAAACCGAAAATTTTGAACCGTTCGATATCCAATCCCGAACCAATCCCGAAAAATTTGGTACGGGATTGGAATCTGATCTAGTCTCGTTCGGTATTCCTGAACCGAACTGATCAATATTTTTATATAATTTTATATATATTTGAATTAATAATGGCCATCAGATTTAGTTGAGGTTGAATCTCAACCATTCGTTACTCTTTGTCGCCCAGCCAATGCAACCACCACGCACTACCACCAAATAACTTCGTGGCGCAACCACCACATGTCCACCACCGCTTCGCACAGTCACCATGTTGCACAACCACCACGACTTACTGCTTGTTTCTTTGTCTCTTAATCTCTCATCCACCCTTATTCTCCACCTATGTCGGCATCGTCGGAAATCTTTGCACGGAAAATGGCCAATCCCGAACCGTACTGAAATCCCAAAATTTTTTCGGAAATCCCAAACTTTCGGTTCGGTTTCGATTTTTGGAATTTCATCCCAAAATAAATTGGTTCGGGATTCGGGTTATAAGTTTCGGTTCAGGATCCCGTCCCGAACCACCCCTAATTAAAAATATCAATATTCCATCATATTAACTCATTTTTTATATGTTTATATATAAATTTAAAAAGTTTGTTCTTTCAAGGAAATACCCTTATAAAAAAATAATAATAAAAATACTACCTCACTAATAAAAAAAAGTGAATCTTGTTTGATCTTTATTTTTTTTAAATATCCTCTTTCATTGGATTAGTAATGGGACGCATATATCAAAAGCTCAATGCGAAATTTGAATCAGATACATAATTTCAAATTAGTAAACTTTTTTGTAAAAAAATAAATACTATACACTTTGCGCAACGAAGCTCCGTCGTGCAACAAAATGTCATTGCTCAAATTTTATAACAATGTTATAACAATTTTAATAAATAACATTTATTTTACACATAAGATAGATAAATCACAATATATATTATTTAATTTAATTTACAAGCAAATTCACAAATTTGCATTAATCCTCATCCAAACTATAATAACTTTCACTGTCGTCACTTTCATCATTTTGAGAGTCTCATTCCTCCTCGTCGATAGGTACGTCACTATCGTCGTTGGCGACCTCTGCTGCATTGTATCACGGAAGATCACCAAGGTCAATTATTATTGACTCAATCAGTATTTCGATTTCAACAACTCCTGCTATCTGAAATGGTTCTTGGACAAGATTTGTATCCCAAAGTGTTTCCGCACCAATTTCTATCGAAGATTTGGGCCATTGTTCAGCGAAGCTATTGCCGTTGTCATCAACATGATCTAGGTCTGAAATAGCATATATGTTCCTATGATCAATCTTCTGAACAACTTTCAAACCACACACGACCTTAGGGTCATCTACATACAAAATATGTTTTGCCATACTTGCCAAAATGAAAGGGTCGTCATAGTACTGAGTTCTGTTATTGTTCACTGATAGCAAATCATGGTCTCCCTTAACACTCGTGTGCCTATATGGGTTTGTATCAAGCTATCGAAATTTAAACAGGATAACTTGGCAACGGTCTTTATAAAACAATTGTACGACACTTGTTAGTTTTTCATAGAAATCAATGTCTCTACTTTCGCCCCTGGGACATGGACCCCGCTATTTTGGGTAGACAACTTGTCATCATGTTCAGCGCCCAAGAACTTAACGCCTTACGATGGCACCCTGAGAACAATTTAGTGCGAATTGGCCCGAACGCCAAGTTATATAACTCTTTAGTGTAAGAGGGCGAATCCAATGCCTTCAATTTATTCACCTAATATAGTACAAAAACTTAACTTGTTAGTTTTACCAAATTGAAAAACAATGATGAAATTCATACAATATGTTCAATACAAACACATAAAACTTACATATTCGAGAAACCAACGAGGAAACAATTCAGGGTGCTTCTAGGCATATAAATGTGAAGGATGTTCCAGCTTCCATCCACATATGCCATTGTCTCGTCGCTTCGAACTGGGCAAAAACAAAAAGTTTCTCCCTTCCCACACCCTCGCTATTATTGCCCTGGATACGATTGAAAGTAGTCTCAATATCTTGTAGATACATTCCATAAAATGCAAGCAACTTATATACGTTCCAAGCCTCTATTATTGATCATCCGGCCTTAGGCCTATTTCGTATACTTTTTATTTTAACTTGCCGAGAAACCTGTAAAATTAAAAAGGTATGATACAAACGATTTAAAACATCCATTGATGACGAATAAACAAATTTTGGACAAGTATACAAATTTCTATTGGATACATCCATCAATAGTTGACTGGTCCAGCAAGCAATGCCTCCTCCGACAAGTGAACCATCACGTGGATCATACTTGTAAAGAAAACTGGACGAATATATGTTTAAACTTGCACAAGACTTGGACAATGTTGTAGAAAAAATTAAGGTTCAACTTTCACGACGACCTTGCAATCAATTACGAAAAAATTTGGACAACAACATGATTGGCTTCACCACATTTTTGGGCAAGAGGTGTTGAATACCAACTGGAAGTAAACGTTGTAGAATCATATGGCAATCATGACTCTTTAGTCCAGAAAATTTACCGCCGTCAACGTTCACGCAACACGCAATATTTGAATCATACCCATCTGAAAACTTTACAGAAGATAGAACATTTAAATACTCTTTTTTGGCTTGAAAAAAAGGCAAAGAACCTTCTGGCTTTGTCACCGTCCATATTCATTCATGAACCGGGCCTTATGCCATTTGTTCCAGGTCGAGATGAGCTTTAATCGTGTCTTTTGTTTCCTTTGATACCTAGAATTATGCCCATCAATGTGTCAATGGCATTTTTCTCAAAATGCATAACATCGTGGTTGTGTCTCACTTTTAATTTCGACTAGTACGGGAGCTCAAAAAACTCAAACTTGTGCATCTAGTTCAGATGTGTAGATGGTCGGGTCCTAGCTCCAGTTTTGTCGAAGGGAGCAAAATCCAAACAATTAACTTGTTCCAAAATCTTATCTCCGGATTATTTTCTGGGTCTTAGGCGAGTCTCTGTTGTACCGTCAAATTGTTAATCATTTTGACGCCACTCGTTGTCCTATGGCAACCATCTCTGATGATCAAGGTACCAACGTTTTTCGGCGTACCAAGAAGATGTTACTTTCTCCTTGCATTCTGGGCACGCCATATAACCCTTAATGCTCCAACCGAAAACCATTGCATAAGCGGAAAAATCGATTATAGTCAACATAATTGCTACCCCCAAAGTGAACATCTTGCCAGTAAACTTATCGTATGTGCGAGCACTATTTTCCCATAAATCTTTTAGCTCGTAGGCTAGTGGACGCAAAAAAAAATAATCAATGGACCTACCAGGGTCCTCGTTAATCAATAGAGTCATCATATATATTCTTTCTTCATGAATTTCCAAGGTGGAAAATTATATGGAAATACAAAGATCAGCCAAGTGTCATGGTGTTGGTTTAAAATCTCGAACAGATTGAATTTGTCAGTGTCAAGTCCCAATCTGACGTTCCCGGCCTTAGCTACAAATCAAGGTACATCCGATCAAACTCATACCATGCTTATCTGTTTGCAAGGTGCCTCATCACATTGTCATCTACCCGTTTTTTCTTATGTCATCTTATGTCGCTTGCAGTATACGTCGACATATATAATCACTACAACATAGGCTTTAATGGCAAATAACCCATAACCTTCTGTGGGATCTTTGTCGTTCTATTCTGAGACGTCACTTTGAACCTCGACTTATTACATACAAGGCATTTATCCAATGCTTTATTCTTCTTATAGAACAATATACAATTATTTTTGCATGCGTGAATTTTTTCATAACCCCATCTGAGACCATTCAACACCTTCTGCGCACTTTGTCATTTAGAAGCATCCTCTTAAAAACTCTCAAAAAGTAATCGAAACACTGATTTGACATACGATACTTTATTTTGCCATGCATCGACTCTACAATGGCCGTGCATCAACTCTTCAACCCAGGTATAATTCTTGTCTAGCACTTTTTAATAGTTTTTCATATTGATGGAATGCTTCACTGTCCATAGGCATAGGCACATCATCTTCTTCTTCCTCATTGGTGTTCGTCATTTAGAAGATACATAACTTATTCATTAGGATCCACATTAGGTGCAACATTGTCCACTCTTGTCATGTTTAAAGACGAAGCATGGTCTAATTGTTCTCCATGATGATTCCATGTAGTATAGGTCTCTATCATCCCATTTCTTACTAGATGAAATGGAACATTTTCAAATGTCTCCCTTAATGTGTTGTTACACCTCCTACACGAACACCGGATTCTACTTGAATTCGGTTAGTGTCTAATTGCAAACTCAATAAAATCATTTATTCCATCCAAGTATTCGTTCGCACATCTATTAAGATTCGTTATCCACTATATGTCCAAAATATCTGCAAGCACGATAAAAAGTACAATTATTTCAACAATTTCAACAATATATCGTCACCTTATGCCTCCGGCTGCAAGCACAATAAAAAGTACAATGATTACAACAACTTCAACAAGATATCGTCATCTTATGCCTCTGGTAAGGCCTCCATCCCATTCAAAAATGCACAGTTGTTTGACGTAATTTACGGCTCCATAGGACTAGATTTTTACGTGGAAAAATTTCGGCAGTATCTCTCTACAATTCTTCAAGTGCAAGACGTATATATAAAATACTTGTATGGCACTCGAATAACGTAAAGACATGTTATTGAAATTCCAAACCAATATTTAAATTCAATATTTATCCAAATAAAAATTTAAATCAAATTATATTAACCAAATAACTACTTAAACTTAAAATTTAATCCAAATACATATTACATAAATATTTATGGGTAAATTACATAGTAGCCCCTCAAGTTTAAGGTCTATTACAACCCCATACAACATCTTTAAAACATTTCACTTTCATACATTTACTTATCATTTTATTTCAATTTCATACAACCGTTACATTTTCCATCCGTTGATCCGTTAAGTGCTGACGTGGCTGCCACATTTGTGCCACGTGGCTGCCAAATGTGTGCCACGTGGCAAAATAATAATTTTTTAATTTTTTTTTTAAATCTAACCTTCCAAAAAAAAATAAAAAAATAAAAATAAAAAAAAAGCTGAAAGACCCACCCCCGTGAACCCCCCTCCAAAAACCAGAACCCACTTTCCCCTTGCTTCCCCGCACCCATCCTTCCCCTTGCTTCCCCGCAGCCATCCTTCCCCAAGCTCTCCCCACCCATCCTTCTACCTTCCCCCCCCCCCCACCCATCCTTCCGCAAGCTCTCCCCACCCATCCTTCCACATTCCCCCCCTGCGATGGCCCACTTTCCCCTTCCTTCCCCCCACCCATCCTTCCGCAAGCTCTGAGATAGACAATAGCAACAAGAACTCGAAGAAGGCATAAGGAGAAGACCGGGCAGGACACAAAGATCCAAACTTTACATTTTAGATCCTCTTTTCTTCTTAAAAATTTATCTAAATAGCAAAATCCGATAACGAGATCTGGGTTTTTTTTTTTCTGGGTTGCAGGTGGGGGTTGCAGGGGGAAGAAGATGAAGATGGGGGAGAAGAGAGGGGGGATAAGGTTTCTGGGTTTTGGGGTTGCGGGGAGGAGAGGAGAAAAAAGGATTCGAGTTGCATAGGGGAGAAAATGGTGGGTGAAGGGATCGGGTTCTGGGTTGGGGTCGCAGCAGGGGGTGCCGTCAAGTTTTGGGGTCGTGGGGGGTATGGTCGGGTTTCGGGGTCGCGGGGGGAGGGGGGGAGGGGAGGGGGTGGGGGAAGAACATCTGGGTTTTTGTTGGGGGTACTGGAGACGCATGGGTTTTTTTTTTTTTTTTTTTTTTTTTTATTTTTTTTTTATAAAGAAAATTCAGATTTTTTAAGAAAAAAAATAAAAAAATAATTATTTTGCACGTGGCACACGTTTGGCAGCCACGTGGCACAAATGTGGCAGCCACGTCAGCACTTAACGGATCAACGAATGGAAAATGTAACGATTGTATGAAATTGAAATAAAATGATAAGTAAATGTTTTAAAGATGTTGTATGGGGTTGTAATAGACCTTAAACTTGAGGGGTTACTATGTAATTTACCCAATATTTAAAAATACCGTTCACAAATACGTACTTCAAAAAAAATATTATTCGCCCATAAAAATAAAATAACACTTCTATTGCGCTTGTACTTCAGGATTTCGTTGGACTTCTGCATATCGCTCGACATCATACTTCCACTCCCAGAAACACCTTTTGAACATGTTATCCATGAACTTCATCAGCTTTGGGTCAGTTTCATCAATAACATAAGTACCCTATTCTGCAAAAATAATTAATTATTAATCATTATAATAATACTATTTAACAAAAATAATTATTACTTTATTAATTCGCACTTACTAATAACTCCTCCAACATATACTTCTTCAACTCCTCCGACACTATTTTTCAAGAGGCCCACTCTGTAGAACAGTAGTTCTGCACTAGTACCCAGCATCGTGCCGAAGCATGGTGTCAACCTCCATCTTAGTGAAGGAAAATTTGTGAAAAACATGTTCATTTGAGCAACATCTATGGCATGCAATTAACAATTAAAGGCGGAATCATGCTTGTATGCACTCAAAACAAAACATTACCCATGAAATTCAAAGCCTAGTAGAAATGGTGAACCAAGACTCAACTCAAGATCTAAGAAAAAGAGTTGAGAAACTTTATACCTTTGAAGTACCTCTTTGCTTAGCAAAGGTTAATCACCCATGTGAGGACCTTCTTCCTTTGTCACCTTGCTCCTTGGCTCCATGGATGAAGGTGGAAGAACTTTGCTTCTTGGATCCATGCCTTCTTGGATGTGGATGGAAGAATAGGTTTCTCCAAAAGTCACCAAAGTTGGAGACCTCTAAGTTTCGTCACCAAGGATGGTTGAGGAAGAAGATGAGTGGCCATGGAGGAGTTAGATGCTAGTAAACTCCCCCATGGTGGCCGGCCTCCCTAGAGAGAAAGAGAGAGCCAAAAACTCTCATCTTTCCTCAAAGAAAAACCCTAATGAAGAAAAAGCTATAAAGTCATATTTATACCTCCCTTCTTTGGAGTGGCAAACTTGTAATAAGTCCAAAACCCACTCCCTCTCTAGTATGGCCGGCCTCCCTATCATTAGTGGGTTAATTGCCCATTTTGTTTTAGTTGTCACACAACTTAAACCTTATGTGCCTTCTGGACCAAAACCATTTTGTGTCCCGAAACCCAAAACTAACTTAAGGCCTAAAACGAACCTTTCGTTCTAGATTAATTAACTTTTAATTAATCATTGCCACATACAATTAAACTATTTAATTGTCCTTACTCATCTTCATTATATCCTTCAATCATTACCTTACACGGTGTGCGATCCATTAGGTTCCTCTTAGCGAGGTAGTGGGCGATTGTTACTCTTAACGATCGATTATGAATTGAAACATACTTTCAATTCTCCCTTAACTGATTATACATCTTTAGGGCTTCCACAAACCATGAGTGACACCTAGCAGTGTATCATGGCTACCCAAGCTAATCAGAAGAGGTGGAGAACCTATTCAGTTTAGGATTACAATGCAATACGGTCTTTCTCTAATACAATACTCTTGACCACATTGTTTGGTTTGATAGTTTATTCATGTCTACTATCCAACGTGATTCATTTACTTATATGATTACCTTGAATGTGATTTGGAACGACTTCCTCAATCTCATTCATACTCTGGCCAGAGATTCTTAATCATATCATAGAGTATTCTCCCTCAAACAGCTTGAAGGTTAGAGATCCCTTGTTGCGCATTCACTTGCCTCCATGGCTAAGTGGCTTAACCCCAACTATGCCGTGGACACCCTCTGACGGAGTGACTTTGACATAGTCAAAGATCAAGGACCTAACCACAAGACAACTGTGATGCCTCAGGTCAAATGACTACTTTGCATTATCCCAACCATGAGTTCTCATATGACATGAATATGAGAACTCCTCGTTGATCGCGTTCAGTGGACTCATTCTCTATCGAGCACCTACATGCTTGTCTTGGTGTCATTCACACCAATGACTCGAGACCTGTCACTCTCCCTAAGAGAAGACATAGCACGTACTGATCTTAACGGACTGTCAATGCCCAATTGGCAATCCTATGATCAGGAACATTTAGGATATGTATACAAAAGAGAATGGTCTCATGAATCTAACTTCTTTAGATTACATTCTCCTAATAGCATATTCCTTGGACTTATCGTTTAAGCACATAACATTTATATGAGACAGCTTGAAACAATAATCTTTGCCCTTTATATTAAACTAGATTAGTTTAACACGTGAAATGTCCGTAAAGTGTCATCATATGATTGGTTTTAGGGCACATTTCCAACAATCTCCCACTTGCACTAGAGCCAATCAGCTTGGTTATCAGTGATGATACCTCTTCTGAATTCATTTCAAAAAATGGCTGAGTAGTAGGCCTAGACAATGGATATCTATATGTTATCCATAGAAGCAACCTTGAGAATAACGACGTCACCATTATACATGATTCTCAATCATGTGGTTTAGTCTCTCACTTGAGTTCGGATCTTGATGAGACCTTGATTCCCTGGCTTGAGCTATCGCCCCATTAGTGTCGTAGTGTCTGTACACTAGAGACACTTTCTGGTTGGAATCGAATAGAGAGTTCATAAATGAACTTTCCCATCCAAACAACATTGTTGTAAACTTCTATATGGCGATATATATTTTGCATTCATGGTAGAACACACTAAAGTCATTACTTGTAATGTTTCCACCCAAATATCTCTTTAGTCATAATAAAGAGATATCCTATTATCTCTTCATTCACAATGAAGAGACATCCAATGATGGATACTATATTAGATTCATAATCTAATACATTTACGCTTCCATTGCGTCACTTTAATTCTTCCTCATTCTTGAGGAATATATCCTTTAGTATTTCTTAAATACTTAAGGACCAACTTGACAGTTGCCATGGTTCTGATCCTGGGCTTGTACTGATATCATCTTGTACCGTTCTAGGTATAGCTCATATCAGTGTTTTTCATACAATATGAAATACGTAAATCGCCTTTATGCGTATGCATAAAGGATTCTTGTTACGCATTATGTTTCTTTGGGAGTCAAAGGGTACGTTCCCTTTGAGGAGAGCAACTTCCTTGTCTTACTAGAGTTGTCCTTCTGATTGAAGTTTATCATCATATAAAAACTTCCTAGCATCTTTTGTCTACCATTAGGTCTCGATATAATTCAATTATATCCTGAAATCGATCATTATAGATTTCTATCCTATGTATATAGACTATGTGTCCCATATACATTCTATCATTATAGAACGTTTTAAAGTCATAACTTTAACGAAGAAGAATTCCTTTAATTTCCAAAATTAATATATCAAATATATGTTCAAATTTAGGAATATGATTAACTCCCACTAATCTTTTGTAAACCTAGTAAACAAAAGATTCATTTACATCTTTATGAGAAATCAAACGATTTGATCTTTCTCTCATAAGATGCTTATAGCTCCCACTAGCTTGCTAAGATTCATGATGGATGGATCTCTACAACTTTCAAGTATTGTGATTCCTAGTTTTAGACATATATTATCAAGACTATCTTGATAATGGTTTCGGAAACCCATATTACGTCTAAACATTGAATCACTATTTAGTTGTACCTAGCAATCTTCGAATTAATAGAAACCAAGACTACATTAAGAATGATTTCTTCCAAGTCAACCAATCTTGTTGATTGTAGTCACCTTAAGCTACCAATTAGCCATGAAGGTTTCATTATTTCGGGTCATATGGTATTATACCATTTCCTTGAGTATATATACACTCAATGTAGTCATAAGGATTTTCTTTCTTATTTCTTTCGAATTAAGAGGTGTAACTCCATGACATAGTCATAAAGTTTAAACCATTCAACTAAGACGGTTTATAAATCCTTCTTGACTACCTTGTAGCTAGTGGTGTAGGAACTAGGTTGTCATATTTGTTGATTATCATCTTGTTTTTCAAAGAACCCATTCTTTGAATTCTATCTTTCGTTCATTTGCTCTATCTTAGGCAAATCCTAGTGTAGGATTACAATGAACTACCCAACAAACAACATTTGTTAGTTGGTTCATAGAAGTGATATTCAAAAGTTAATTTAAGGATATCCCACAAGATTGTTCTATAACAAATATTGCTAATTAGCACATAACCTCAAGTCTTAACACGCTTAAGACTTGTCTTTCTTTCCAACTACATCATATGGAGTTATGAAACGTTTTAGAAGATCTTCTAATTGACAATCATATTGACTTAGAAGTATATATCCTATATATGGGTAATTGATAACATCCAACGAACTAAATCTTATTCGAGTTCGTTCTTCTCCCAATGGAGAAATACATTATCTTATGATGCTACATTCCTTGATATCTTTCAAGGAAACTCATCTAAAGTGTTAGTTTTCCTTGGATCAAATCTAAGGAGTAAATACTTTAGACGTCTTACTCATCAACTAACATTCTTGAATTCTTTGAAACCTTTTGCAAAGTATTCGAACTTGTATTTATTCAAAATGAACAATAGTCTAACCGAGAGAGATCTTCGGTGAATGTCATCCAACATGAGTAGTATTATGTTGTGGACATGTGCCACTAACATGTAAGTGAATTAACCTCAATAACTTTGTGATTCTTTCTTCTTTCCAAAAGAATAAAGATTCGAACATTTCGCCTCTATACAATTTTAACAAGAAGGCATCGGATCCGGATCTAACAATCCAAAGCATCCATATATGACCAACTCGTAATTTATGTTTTAGAGGTGTCACAACTCAGTGGGATTAGTCACTACCTTGCAACCTTTTGGGTTTTAAGCATCGTTATATTCTAAACAGTTAACACTACCACATTATCTCTACTATAGAGACAACAATCAGATTACAATAATCCAATCATTCATAAAGAACAATTGTTTTGTCAAACAAAACATTCATCTATCACCTAACATTATAGTGACGGAATTAAGTTCCTTTTCAAATTGAAATGTAAAGACAATCTTTGTTTTTCCAATTTCTTTGGTAGTTCATATGAGGAAGTAAGTACTATCTGCTTTCGCAGAGATCATTATTTGATTCACGTTCCGAATGTGAAGTACTTTCTCTTCTCTCATTAATCTTCTACTTCTTGTTAGCAACACTTTTACAACGATTGTAAAACATAGTTACTAATACGGAATCAAACATTCAAGTAGAAGAACCAACTATTTTGAACTTTTTCAAGAACATTTTACAACACCTTCGAAAAGTGTGTTCTTGACACTTGCAAGACATTTCTTGCAAATACCCCTTCCAATGTCCATCCTTTCATAAAGAAAGTTTGTTCCCTTGGAGTTTTTAGCTTTCTTCATTTGACTTCTCCATTGACTACAATAGTCATGGTCCCTAAACTCCCACTATCTCTCTTGAAACTTATTTCAATCGTGTTATACACATCAACCGATTTGGAGAGCGTGTGGTTATTGTTCACTATATAGTTTACAATAAACTTAGTGAACCATTTGGATAGGGACTCAAAGGTGAAGTCCTTGCCTAGTTTCCGTCTCTAGAAGTGGTTTAACACTTCAACATTCAATGATTCAAAAATCATCATAAGTCCATGTTGATGGACTATTTTTGTCAACCAACCATTATGTTCTAAACATAAATACAAACTATTAAGAGTTGTTCAAGGCAACTCTCATTTCTTCATACAACAATTTGTAAGTGAAGAATCATGCACATAAAGTGTCCATGCCCTTGTGCTTACTTCTCAAGTTCCTTGTTCATGTAACAAGGAAACAAGCACTAGTGTTTGCGTTAACTAAGGGTTGTTCAAAGCAACTCTTATTTCTTCATACAACAATTTGCAATTGAAGAATTATGACACTAAAAGTGTTGTCCTCTTTATGATAGACTTTTCTAACATATTTTTCCAATGATACTTTATCAATAGGAAGATTGCGAGGATGAGACTACTTAGGTACAAATACAATCCATTCAAGACATTCTATGGGATTGCGGTACCAAGTCCGGAAACTAAAGCCTTCGGCTTTTCTTTGTCAAGTATTGGATAGCGTTTGCAAATATATCGGTAAATAAATACATAACGAATATAAATTGATTGATTTTAAGCTATTTGATCCGGGTCTTTAAATCAAATAGCACCACCTACTATTTTCGGCAAATTCCATATCCCTCATCGGAATTCGAGAGTTTTGGAGAAAACTCTTAGTAGGGTATGGGAGGCTCACTATTACCAAGCCCACCTCACAATGATATGATGTTGGCTAGCATCAATAATAATGAGAGAGTACGCTTACTCATTTGCATCTCTTGTAAGTACCCATCTTATTTGGCCTCTAGAGAATGAAGCCTCACAATGATATGATGTTGGCTCCATTGCACTTAGTTAAGTCATTCCCACCATGCAAGTTCGGGTAGGGGTTCAAGAACAACCTCACAATGATATGATGTTGATCATTCTCGTTGCCTACCTTCACAACATCATGTATGCATATAGAACTCCTCTTGAGTGTAAGCACGCACTTTGTACTCCCCCATGATAGGGTGAAGTCGGTGTACGAGTCACAAACGATTGGAGCCTACCACGGTGGAAGGCCACGAAAGAGTGTTCAAAGCACTCTCACGCTTGTCAACTTAATAATGGTTTGGTTGAGGGTTTTAGGTCTCATCACATATAAGCATGCATTTTAATCACATTAAAACTATTTGGTCCTATTACAACTATTGGTCCATGTGATTGATTTAGTTGTATATAATACTCCCACTATGCTTGTAAAACGGTTTTTAAAGCAAGAGTATATGTTACTACTAACGTAAGTTTTGCATTCATTAATGGACTATATAGTTGCCTTAGGACCTTAGGATGACTATGAACCTTTGATTGGATCCAACACGAGCCTAGTGTTAGATCTCGGTCTAGGGATGGTGATTGATTTTAGTTACGCGTTTAATCACATTAAGGCGTGTTTTCTTATTGGGCGTTGGACCCTCTACTCCAATTTCATGCATATCAAATAAAACAAGAAATGAGTACTTCAAAGTAAAGAAGAGCTTATGCTCTTTTACAACATTTGATCAAAACAAATTACTTTAAAGTAAAGAAGAGCTTATGCTCTTTTACAACATTTGATCATATCAAATTACAACCAAAATCTAATCTACACATTCCCATGGTTCAAACAAATTTGAGACGGCCTTTCACATAGCTCAATTATCGTAGGCTTAGGTTCATAATCACCCTTTCTTTAATTAATTAACGCTTTAACTAATTAAACTTGAATGCAACATTATCATTTGGTTTTTGTATCCATAGAATTGATTTAATAGGAGCTAAATGAAATGAAAATCCAATTCTCATTTAAAGAGACAAAACCATTTTGTTCTCAACCTAATTTGGGCCAAGAGCAATAACCTCAACCATTGGGCTATATTGCAAAACACAAACTTTTGAGGTCACTTTGTAAAAACACAAAAGTCCACTACTTCATGTAATTACAACTAGAACCCAAAAATTTCAACAAATACAAAAACTTCATTAAAGGAGCAAAACAATTTGTCCTTTAGTGTTTTTGGGCCTTTACGTAAAAACGTAAACTTTCGGGTCAAAGTGCAAATACACAAAAGTATCAAAACTTTATGTAATTGCATAAAAGCCCCAAAAGTACTCCCTTTGAGGGAGTGGCCGGCCAAAGCAAGTGAGAGAGTGATGTGTGTGTGAGTTGATTTTAGATTGAAAGGTGATGGAAAGGTGTAAGTGATTGGTATGGTGTGAATAGTGAATTCCTTAAAACATGGTTCCATGAAACATGGAAAGTATGGTGATGTAAGAAAAGTGATGATTGAAAAAACATATCATCCATCACAAACAAAAAACAAGTAAACAATCAAACACCTTTTTGAATCAAAATTCCCAACCTTTTTGTTCTTGCTAAGAACATAACAAGAACAATGAAGAACATCCATGAATACCCATAAAAGCTCCATGAACATTTTTCATCCAAAGACATCCCAAAAAAACTCTCAAACTTAATGGAAATAACATATTACCATACTAGGGTACTTAGGGGTTCCTAATGTCACTTTAAAACATTTTTAACAAGACAAACATGAACCCAAAAATCCACCCTTTGGATTTGGCCGAATTTCCCAAAAAAACATGGCACCAAATTTTAGCTCCAAAATTCATGCTCATATGAACTACATCTACAACATTTGAGATGGCAAATTTTCTAGCAAAATTTACATTCAAAGAAGCAAGAATAAAGCTTGTAACAATTACAACATTTAAATCAAAGACTATGAACAACAAAACCCAAAAGGATTCACCAACTACTAGACCTAGGCTCTTGATACCACTTGAAGGAAAATTTGTGAAAAACATGTTCATTTGAGCAACATCTATGGCATGCAATTAACAATTAAAGGCGGAATCATGCTTGTATGCACTCAAAACAAAACATTACCCATGAAATTCAAAGCCTAGTAGAAATGGTGAACCAAGACTCAACTCAAGATCTAAGAAAAAGAGTTGAGAAACTTTATACCTTTGAAGTACCTCTTTGCTTAGCAAAGGTTAATCACCCATGTGAGGGCCTTCTTCCTTTGTCACCTTGCTCCTTGGCTCCATGGATGAAGGTGGAAGAACTTTGCTTCTTGGATCCATGCCTTCTTGGATGTGGATGGAAGAATAGGTTTCTCCAAAAGTCACCAAAGTTGGAGACCTCTAAGTTTCGTCACCAAGGATGGTTGAGGAAGAAGATGAGTGGCCATGGAGGAGTTAGATGCTAGTAAACTCCCCCATGGTGGCCGGCCTCCCTAGAGAGAAAGAGAGAGCCAAAAACTCTCATCTTTCCTCAAAGAAAACCCTAATGAAGAAAAAGCTATAAAGTCATATTTATACCTCCCTTCTTTGGAGTGGCAAACTTGTAATAAGTCCAAAACCCACTCCCTCTCTAGTATGGCCGGCCTCCCTATCATTAGTGGGTTAATTGCCCATTTTGTTTTAGTTGTCACACAACTTAAACCTTATGTGCCTTGTGGACCAAAATCATTTTGTGTCCCGAAACCCAAAACTAACTTAAGGCCTAAAACGAACGTTTCGTTCTAGATTAATTAACTTTTAATTAATCCTTGCCACATACAATTAAACTATTTAATTGTCCTTACTCATCTTCATTATATCCTTCAATCATTACCTTACACGGTGTGCGATCCATTAGGTTCCTCTTAGCGAGGCAGTGGGCGATTGTTACTCTTAACGATCGATTATGAATTGAAACATACTTTCAATTCTCCCTTAAATGATTATACATCTTTAGGGCTTCCACAAACCATGAGTGACACCTAGCAGTGTATCATGGCTACCCAAGCTAATCAGAAGAGGTGGAGAACCTATTCAGTTTAGGATTACAATGCAATACGGTCTTTCTCTAATACAATACTCTTGACCACATTGTTTGGTTTGATAGTTTATTCATGTCTACTATCCAACGTGATTCATTTACTTATATGATTACCTTGAATGTGATTTGGAACGACTTCCTCAATCTCATTCATACTCTGGCCAGAGATTCTTAATCATATCATAGAGTATTCTCCCTCAAACAGCTTGAAGGTTAGAGATCCCTTGTTGCGCATTCACTTGCCTCCATGGCTAAGTGGCTTAACCCCAACTATGCCATGGACACCCTCTGACGGAGTGACTTTGACATAGTCAAAGATCAAGGACCTAACCACAAGACAACTGTGATGCCTCAGGTCAAATGACTACTTTGCATTATCCCAACCATGAGTTCTCATATGACATGAATATGAGAACTCCTCGTTGATCGCGTTCAGTGGACTCATTCTCTATCGAGCACCTACATGCTTGTCTTGGTGTCATTCACACCAATGACTCGAGACCTGTCACTCTCCCTAAGAGAAGACATAGCACGTACTGATCTTAACGGACTGTCAATGCCCAATTGGCAATCCTATGATCAGGAACATTTAGGATATGTATACAAAAGAGAATGGTCTCATGAATCTAACTTCTTTAGATTACATTCTCCTAATAGCATATTCCTTGGACTTATCGTTTAAGCACATAACATTTATATGAGACAGCTTGAAACAATAATCTTTGCCCTTTATATTAAACTAGATTAGTTTAACACGTGAAATGTCCGTAAAGTATCATCATATGATTGGTTTTAGGGCACATTTCCAACACTTAGATCGCTTGAAATCATCATAGATTATTCACTTAGGCGGGTCATCAATCACCATCCGGGCCCCGCATCGACATTCTCTTAGTATGTTTGTCAACAAAAAAAATATAAATTCATAATCAAATTAAGTAATTCATCTAATAATTTTTTCAAAAAAAATAAAAATAAAACTATTAAATCTACACAAAATTTAGTATCAAATTTCTGAGATCCTTCTCCCTCGCATCTCTTTGTTGGAAGAGTAGCGGAATCGGCCATATCAATCATATAGAAAATAATTGGGAAATCAAAAGGTTAGGGGAAGAAGAAAACAAGGGAACTTTAGGATTTTGGGAAAAAGTATGTGAGAAAACGGGATATTGAGTATGTGCTTTCAAATTAAGTAATTGCTAACCGACTCATTTTGCGCTACGAATAATTTGCCGCTCAACAGTTTGCAGTAGACCTTGTAGTAAATACTTTGTCTTAAATGGGTCACCGACCATTTCGGGATCACTTGTGCATCGAAAACCATGTCGCGCAAAGGGTTCGCGTGAAAATGTCCATCGCACGAGAGTTTGATGCCTAAAATTCGCCTACCTGTATTTTTTCTTAGCCTTTATGCGACGAATAATTGGTGTCGTCATGCAAAGGCCTTTTGCGTGACCAATACGTTAGTCACATAAAGTGTTTAATAATTTTTTTTGGTCAACATGTTTTTGCACGACAAAATCCTTGTTTCATCGTGCAATGTACCATATTTCGTCGCATAAAGTTTCATCACGAAAATAGTTTTTTTCTACTAGCAATACCTTTCCTTTAATTTTCTTTCAATCCAATCATAGACCTACAACAAACAAAATTAATTAACAACACAATTAAACAAAAAAATGTAACAAATTAAAAAAAAACCTTAAATCAATTGGGAGAGGGAGAGATGGGGGAGATATGGGTGATGAGGTGGGTGTGAGTGTGAGTGAGAGAGGGAAAGATTTTCGCAGGTAGGGATGCAGCGGCACGAGGGAGGAAGAAGAAAAGAAAGGAGAAGGAGAAAGAGAAGGCACATACCCTTTAATGAATAAGATTTTGCCCGACGAAAAAATTCTACGGGCAAAGTTAAGAACGCCGTCGAGCAAAAAAAGTGTTGATGGTTTTTTTTACAGGTCATCGTGGACCTTTGCTCAACCACTAGTACACTTTGCCCCACGAAAACATTCATCGGGAAAAGTTCCATAAGCCGACGAGCAAAACTTTCGTTGAGAAAATAGTTTACGCGCCAATTTTTTCTCTTGACGCTTAAATATTGCCCGACAAGACATACATTGCCTTGCGAAATATTTTTGTTGCACAAAGTCTTTGACAAAACCCTAAAAGTTTACTAGGTTTGCCCCGATCATTTTTTTTTTCGTCAGGTAAAGTGTCTTGATGACCTGACAAAAATTAGTTTGTCGCACAAACTTTTGTCGGGCCAATGGTGATTTCTGATATTGAAACATAGCTTAATTGAGAAATGTGAGGTGAGGAAACAAGCTTCCTTGTCAAAGATGAGAAAGTTAGGAAAATTTAAGCCAAAAAGGAAAAAATCTGCCTCATCGCATGTTAACGGAGAGGAACGTTTTTAGGGTTAATTGCTAGCCAATGCCAAGAAGAACGTGGTGGCAGAGACAATCCTATAAGCTCATGCAGCTCACAGGACAACTTAGGGCATACAAATGACTGACAATATATATGTTTGTCTTTTACAAAATAATTCTGCATTCCCATTTATTGAGTTCAATCACAGAGAAAACGATTATCACAAGCGACAACATTGGTCTGATATTCTTGAGATCAACATGACAATCATTACAATTCATAGCCTCATGTTTTATTTTTCTAACTTGTAATAGATTTGTGGGAAATAAAAGGTTGGGTTTTATTTGTCCATTTATAATTTTATTGGATTTCATTTGCAACATCATATATTTTCGATACATGTCCTATTCTTTGGAGGGGATCTCCCTTTGTACCCGGGGCAGAAAAAAAATGTCGGTTTATGTGTCTTTTATTGGAATTTTCAAGTTGAGCAATTTTTCCTCTCTCTCTTTCAAACCCTAGTACAAAGGACACCAGCAGCCAGAAGGGACTACTTTTTTGTATCCCTTAATATGATTTGATTTAATATATTTTATTCATTTGCTTTGGCTCTTGGAGATTTTTTTTTATTCAATTTTTCCATTAGATTGTAATGTGCAATTTTATTTTATTTTTTTCCTTTTTTGTGTTGCATATTTGCACCTCACAAGCCTCCAAGACATGAGAATTCCCAAGAACATGGCCAACCAATTGCAAAAGGGGCAAAAAATTCACACCAAAAAATAGTACTTCCTTTGTAGAAAATGTAAACATTTTGTTTACCCTAGACGACTTTTACGCTGTTATGATCATTTACATCTGCTAATGAACTTAGAGGAGCACAAAGTCTGACCGATGAAAGTGCCTTATTGAAATGCTTTGCTTTGGTGCCAAGGTACTCATTCCAAGTGATTGGCCGGTAGAGAGGAGGATGACTTGGACCAACTAATTTTGATAGGGGTGAGATTTGGATACTAGCCGGGGGGCCGAATAAGTAAGCGATGGATAGACGATGTTGGGTGCGATTAACTACTGCCCGATGAAGGACACTTGGGTACATCCCGTTAGATAATATATGGATGAGATCGCCAACATTGACCACCAAAGCACCGGGCATTGGTGGAACCGTGACCCATCCGGTGCCGTCTCGAAGCACTTGCAAACCACTAGTATTGTTTTGGTAGAGGATTGTGAGGAGGGTAGAATCCGTATGAGCAGCTAAACCCATGGCCCGATCTGGCTCTGGGCAAGCCGGGTAAGAATTCAATTGTAAGGCAGCTGATGCACCTTTGAATTCACCTTTCGAGCCAGCCCATTTTACATCTTCCGTGGATATGCCTAGTGAGCCAAGCATAAGCCACATCAGCCTCCCAGCAAGCCTTTTCATTTCCTTCTCATATTCCTCAATGATATTGCTACAAAAATAAAACAAGAGAAAATAAAAATCAAAACACTGTATAATACATAACATTACATAATATAACACAGATGCGCTAGTAAACAGATTTAATCTCTTTGGGACCGCATCTCTAGAGAGCACTTTGCCTTATAACTGTTTTTGCTAAAAGTTTTTTTTTTAATTAAAAATAGGTTGAAATTTTTACATACAAAAAAATACTAATAAAAAATTCAAGTGCATTCTAAAACAACACTTAGACGTATGTCTTGAAGAAGTATTCAAAAAGTGCTTTTATGATCCAAAATTATTTTAAAATTTTTTAGTCAAACGCAGTAAGAAAAACACCCTTATTTGTCAAAAGAACACTTGTATGTATAGAGCTCTTTCAAAACTAATCTCAAGGAGGCTATGTTGGTTATTTCTCACATACCAAATCTTCTTTAGTGGGTCCATAATCTTTTACCATATTATCACACACTTACAGTTCTTTTGCAACTTGCATTATGGTAAAGAAATTGGCATTTTGCCTACACGGCCATAGTATTCACCAACCAAAACAAGAACCCAAAAAACAACAAAACTAAAAATATACTAATATTGAGGTTAATTAATGTGATTAATACCAGAATTTTTCGTAATCTTGGGGCCAAAGTTGGTGAAAATGGTCAACTGGTGAGCCAACAATAGTGAACCCCTCAGACCACATGAGCTTCCTAAAAAACGAAGATATCCGAGCAAAACCATAGCCTGAAATGCCGTCCGGCGGTCGGGCAGCTTTGAGCTTCTGCTCGACTGGCAGAGAGAAAAGGCTTTTGCCTGCGGACTCAATGTCATCAAGAAGCTTCTGTGGGATGCCATGGTTAGTGACTTGGAAGACTCCCCAAGTCTTACATGCATGGCCTGTGAGCTTAAGAGCATTGGGTTCGGAGAGATCGATGACTGGAACAGAATCGTCTGCCCCAAATGAGCTTAGGGAAGATGGGTAGTGATCATCATTGTTTGTCCACGCATAGGAGTCTGGCAATTCATGTAATGAGTTGAAATCTGGGTGTTTGAGTTGGAGGTTGACAGGGTGGGATTTGAAGGCATCAGAGAGTCTTGCAGGCATATTGATCAGTAGAGTTTTTGTGTTCAATATTGGAGAGAGAGAGAGAGAGAGATGAGGGTTGGGGGCTGTGCTTTGTGTGGTTAGAAGAAGATTAATGGTGAAGATTTTAGAGATAGGATTAGAAACAAGTATAATGGTGGTAGTACTTGTTGCTTAAAAACATAGGATGATGATATAAAAGAAAGATAAGGTTTAGTGAGTATATATAGAGATGGCGGACAAGATAGTGACAAGTTGTCCAAGCCCTCCACCCCAAAACAGAGTGATAAGTTTGTTAAGTTAAAACCAAAATAGAATTTCACGTACTGTAGAAGTTTCAAGAAAATTACATGTATATTATTTTATTTTATTTTTGGTTGAAGAGTTCATGCATTTCTTTTTTAAATATACCGTTCTAAAATATAAATATAACTAGTTTGGTGGGTTACTGTGCATTTGGATGGTGGTGTTTCATATATGCCCTTGTACTTGTCAATTTGGGGTTTTAATTTCTTGATACTATTCTTTTCACCAAGGAGGAAAATATATAATGTACAAGAGGATTTACAAGGAAAGAAATACAAATAACCTAATTACTGATTACAAGGACCTAGAAAAGGTAACTAAAATAATCGCAAAAAGTCAACTCTCCAACACTCCCCCTCAAGTTGGTGCATAAATGTCGTTCATGCCCAACTTGACAAGAGAGTTGTAGAACGCTTGACTTGCAACAGCTTTAGTTAAGATATCCGCCAATTGATCCTCTGACTTTACGAACGGGAATTGAATAATATCCCCATCCAACTTCTCCTTAATGAAGTGTCTGTCAACTTCCACATGTTTTGTGCGATCATGTTGAATTGGGTTGTGTGAGATATCGATAGCTGCTTTATTATCACAAAATAAATTCGAGGCTGAATTCGAAGGATACCCGAGTTCACCAAGTAACCTCCGAAGCCATAATAGTTCACATACTCTTTTTGCCATACCCCCGTATTCAGCCTCTGCACTTGATAAAGCAACCACTTTCTGTTTCTTACTCCGCCAAGTGACTAAGTTTCCTCCCACAAATGTAAAGTAACCAGATGTGGACCGACGATCAGTAACGTTGCCTGCCCAATCTGCATCGGTGTAACCCTCTATTCGGCAATGATCATTCTTAGAAAACATGATGCCTCTACCCGGTGAGGACTTCAGGCATCGTAGGATGCGTTCAACCGCACCCATATGTGCCTCACTCGGAAAATGCATAAATTGACTCAAAATACTTACTGCGTATGCAATATCAGGCATGGTGTGAGATATATAAATTAACCTCCCAACTAACCTTTGATAACGATCTCTGTTAGCGGGAACTTGATCAGGGTGCACGGCAAGATGGTGATTTTGGACTATGGGAGTGTCAGCCGGTTTACAATCAAGCATTCCGGTTTCAGCTAATAAGTCTAGAACATATTTTCTTTGAGACAGAAATATACCCTGTTTAGATCGAGCTACTTCTATCGCCAAGAAATATTTCAAACCACCAAGATCTTTCATCTCGAACTCGGTTGCTAGGTAATCTTTGAGCCTTGAGATTTCCTCTTTGTCGTCACCTGTAACAATCATATCGTCCACATAGATGATAAGTGCCGTCAATTTCCCCATTCGACGTTTCAAGAAAAGTGTATGATCAGAATTGCTCTGCCTGAACCCATATTTCCTCATAGCCGTTCGGAACTTACCAAACCATGCTCGAGGTGATTGTTTCAACCCATACAATGCTTTATTCAACTTGCAGACTACTCCAGATTGTAAAACCGATGCATAACCAGGTGGAATATCCATATACACTTCTTCGTCAAGATTACCATGTAAGAAAGCATTTTTCACATCAAATTGCTGTAATGGCCAATCTAAGTTGGCCTCCAATGAAAGCAATACTCTTACCGTATTAATCTTTGCTACTTGGGCAAATGTCTCTGTATAATCAACACCATATGTTTGAGTGTATCCCTTGGCCACTAATCGTGCTTTGTATCGTTCAACGGACCCATCAGCTTTGTACTTGATGGTGTACACCCATCGACACCCAACTCTCTTCTTTCCTCGGGGAAGTGGAACTAAATCCCACGTTTGATTTTTCTGGAGTGCAGCCATTTCTTCCTCCATTGCCTTGGTCCATCGATCGTCAGATAGTGCCTCTTTCAATGAACTTGGAGTGCTATCATTGGATATTTGTTGTACAAAAGCTTTGCCGGGTTTTGATAACTTCTGTGATGACACATAGTTGGCAATGGGGTATTTAGAGCCTTTCGTTGTGTCCGGTGAATATCGATTAGGTGGCTTTCCTCGGTTGTGCCTGAAAGGTAATTGATAATTTGGAACAACGATATCATCAACAGGGATAGTCGAGCTTACCTTAGGAATATTCTCAGGAGTATGGTTATCTGGTGGTAATATATTTGGAGACGAGGGGGGAGTAGGCTCGGCAACGGCAGCTAGCCGAATCTCGGCAGAGGTAGCTGGCCAAATCTCGGCAAGGGCAGCTGGTCGAGTCTCGGCGAGGGTAGCTGGCCAAATCTCGGCAAAGGCACTTGGATTTCCCTCAACGGTAGTTGGCCGAATCTCGGCAAGGGTAGCTGGCCGAGTCTCGGCAATGGTCCAATCCTTCTCGTCATGCTATGTCTCCCCCTGAGGAGGAGGATTGGAAGAAGCCGAAGGGTAATACATCTCAGACTCGGAAAAAGTGACATCCATAGTAACATACAGTCGACGGGAAAGAGGGTGGTAGCAACGGTACCTTTTCTGATGGAGTCCGTACCCCATAAAAATACAACGAAGAGCACACGGGTCAAGTTTCGTCCGTTGATTTTTATGAAGATGAACAAATGTAACACATCCAAAAATCCGAGGTGGGAGTACTAAAACCGACGGTAGATGCACGAAGGTAGCAAGGACTTGTAAGGGAGTACGAAAATCCAGGACTTTGGATGGCAGACGGTTGATAAGATAAGTGGTGGTCTGAAGAGCAACATCCCAAGAAGACCGGGGAACAGACGCCCCAATCAAGAGGGACCGAGCCGTTTCTAAGAGATGACGATTTTTGCGCTCAGCCACCCCGTTCTGTTGAGGAGTCTGAGGACATGTAGTTTCGTGAAGAATTCCATAATTCGTTAAATAATGGGAAAAATCATTATTAACATATTCACCACCATTATCAGAACGTAAAATTCGTATGTCAGTAGAAAACTGTGTTTGAACCATGGTGTGGAAGGTCTTAAAAACCGAAAACACATCACTTTTATGCTTAAGAAGATATAACCATGTCATCCGTGTACAATCATCTATGAACGTTACAAACCATCGAATACCAGATGAAGTAGTAATCGGAGATGGTCCCCAAACATCCGAATGAACAAGACCAAAAGGAATAATACTTTTATTAGAAGTCAACGGATAAGAAACACGGTGACTCTTGGCGAGTATGCAAGTGTCACATTTAAAGTCTGAAACTGAGCAACCAACAAATAAATCCGGAAACATATGCTGCAAATAACTGAAAGATGGATGACCCAAACGGTGATGCCATAACCATATCTGACGCCTCTTGTGATCAACAGCTCATTGGGCGAGATTGACCCATCCTGTACTGACATCATCCACAAAATAGAGATCCCCCCTCTTAGTACCACGACCAATTATCTCCTTCGTGAGAATATCATGTATAAGACAAAACTTTGGATACATTAGCACACAACAGTTCAATTGTTCAGTAGCTTGGCCAGGAGACATCAATTTATGCTTTAGTGAAGGTACAAGTAATGTATGAGGCAAAGAGAGAGTGGACGTGAGGCGTACGGTGCCAGCGCCGGTTACCGGTGAGGTGACTCCATTAACATTAGTAATATTACGTCGAAGTGGAACAGTATCACAAGCTAAATCAGTGGGATCATAAGTCATATGGTCTGTGGCACCGGAGTCAATGATCCATCCTAATGGAGTAGCATCATTATTCATATTAAAAACATAACCACAGTTACCTGAGGACTCCAGAGACATGTCTGAAGGACTCGAAACCGGAGGAGGATCATCTTGAGATATCAAAGATAATTGGGACATGGAGGTGGCGAGATTGGCTTGCCCAAGCTTGGCTTGCTCGTCTCGTTCTCGTTGTTTCTGAAGCTTCAACGGTTCCCACCAGTCAGGATAGCCATGCAATTGGAAGCAATTATCACGACCATGCTTCTCACTACCGCAATAAGTACAACCACCAGCCGGGACAGGTGGTTTAAGTCGAGGAGGACGGGGACCCGTGGTGGGCCGTGAGGCTGTCCTAGCAGCAAAGAGCGAGCCCTGTGCCGAGCTCGGCGCAGTAGCCTGGGGTTGCAGTCCTGGGCTCGGTGCAGGTAACTTATCAGGGGCCCGAGGATGAGATGGAGCTACGACTCGTGTGGCAGGCCGAGTCGCCATGGCAGGCCGAGCCACCATGGCCGCCCTACTCGGCAGCGGTCCTCCGGTACTCATCACAGCTTGTCGCATTCCCTCTCGGCGAACATAGGCAAAAGTTTGTTCGACGGAAAGAAGGGGCTCAGTTCGTAGAATATCACTACGAATTTTATCAAACATCTCATCCAATCCTGCAAGCAAAGTGTACACACGATCCGTTTGAACAATTTGATTAAAAATTTCAATATGTCTCCACCGGTCGTCCACACGTAAGATCATAGACTTGCAAGGTAAGATCATAGACTTGAGATATATCGGAGCCATCATAATGCTTGCGAGCAACCGCGTCCCACACTTCCTTTGCCGTTGGTAGTCGAAGAAAGTACCCAATCAAATTGGGTTCCATAGAGTTGATGAGCCAACCCTTTACAATAGCATTCTCCGTACGCCATTTGGTGAAGGCCGAATCGTCGATAGGTGGTTGAGGATTACTCCCAAACAAGTAGCCCAACTTATCTTTTCCAGCAACAAACATCTCAACAATCTGAGACCAAACTCCATAATTGGCACCATTGAGTTTGATGCCAATTGAAGCAATAGACGAATCATGATGGACAATCTGTGTAACAACTTGCGGTATAGGTGGGATAGGATTCATGGTAGGGTCGGTCAGGGTAGTAGTGTTTAGGGTTGTAATGTTTAGTGTAGGAGTAGAATCGGTAAGGATGGGGTTGTTTTCACCGTGGAGTGGTGGTAGGTTCTCCATGGGAGGGCCGAGTTTGCTTAAGGGAACGGGCAGAGCAGAAACCCTAGGATCTCTGCTCTGATACCATGTCAATTTGGGGTTTTAATTTCCTGATATTATTCTTCTCACCAAGGAGGAAAATATATAATGTACAAGAGGATTTACAAGGAAATAAATACAAATAACCTAATTACTGATTACAAAGACCTAGAAAAGGTAACTAAAATAATCACAAAAAGTCAACTCTCCAACAGTACTAACAAAGCTATTGATCAGTATACGTTTCTGGAAAATTAAAGAAGTTCATGCACTGTCTTAATTAGTTCATCATCTCTTTTTTTGGTAAAAAGTTCATCTTTCTCTTTAGTACGTAATTAATTAATTTATGGTGTCAATTCATGCACTGTTATATGGAATGTTATTAGTTTGTGTTTTCTTTTCAATATCTCTTTCAAACTTTGATGTTAATCTTTTTCCTTCAATAAAGTAATATGTCCCAGTTGAGAAAGAGAGTAAAAGACATATTCTACTACGACTAAGATTATCTCGTCTTATTTTGTATCTCTCATTACATGACATGGGTTATATTAACGGTTTATATAAAAATCTTAGTGTGGAATTGCAGTATGTTGAAGAGGGTGATCGTTTAATTTATTTCAAAGGTTGCATGTTGAGCTGAGTATTGAGGAACCGGACAAAAAAAGTAAAGGAGATGGTATGTCCATTGGACGGGGGAAAGAACAAAATTGAAAAGGACCATGTTGTCCTTAAAACAAGGGAATTGATAGGCATTTTTAACCCTCTCAAACCAAAGGAGTTTTGATGAGAAGAGGGGACACTTCGACTCTCCATGTGCCCTTGCTTGCCCTCAAGTAGAAAAACATCTTAATCAACACACCTCCTCCCCTCAATCTTGGTCCTAATCTATATTCACTACAGAACAACCCTCATTGTAATTTCTCTCAAGTCTATGGACCCGTCCCAACAGGTTCGGTTTTAGAGTTCTCTTAAGGCGTCCATATAACTCTGTAAGGAGACGTAGTACTGTACATGGTTTGCCGAATCATGTGGATTATAAAAATCTTGGGTACGGACTTTTACGACCCGTGGCTACCGTCAAGTTGAAATTTCGATCATAATAAGATTTTGTAACACATGTTATGTTTCAATTTTTTCTCAAACGAAAAGGATAATTATGTCGGGTGATACTTAAGAACTCCCTAATAAGTACTTTATGTACTCATTTTCTGATTTGACCCCATAAAAAAATCACTCGTTTCTTGTTTTCTAAATTAAATAACATGTCTATTATTTTTTAAAACAATAAAATAAGTATTAAAACATCTTTCAACAAAACCAAAAAGAGATTACCCAACAAAAGTAGTGCTCCAATGCTTTCACTTGTATATCGGTCATTTCCAAGAAAAGTAAAGTCTTTTCTGATTTTGCGATTAGATTTGTAGTTTGTTTGTCCCATATGACCCCATGGGCTCCTAATACTAACGCTAACGAACATATTTGGAGTGTATTTCAAAGCAAAAGCTTAATGGGTTTTTTTGTTCTTTAGTTTAAAATCTCTCTTGTCCCTTGGTTTATAGTTTATACTTTCTTTTTCATGGACAACAAGTTGAAAAAGCTCTTATTTCTCTTTTTGTTCCTTTTTATTTATTTATTAATTAATTAATTTTCGTGGCTGTCATTGAGACACAATAGTAACCGTGATTTTTTAATTATGATGCCATATGAGTCATGCATCCCAATCCTATCTTAGCCATGTCTAATGTTAGACATGAACATAAATATCATGCATGGGACATGTGCTCGTGAGTGCACCACCACATGCATATACTCATTCTGCATGCATGTGAAGATCTCGTGTTACAAACATGGCAGGGTCGGGTCGTTATACGCGACGGTCACCAAAAATAATTGATTGAGAGTGGATCCTTTAAGGGAAAGATTAGTGAAGGTTCAAAGTTAAACGCACAGTAATACTACCTCACATTCACCACGTCCATCTCATACAATTTTCAGTAAAAATTTAGGCGACTATTATTATTCACACTCCAATTTGTCGAGGATAAACGGAAACTGGTAAAAGTAGATTTGAAAAGGCTACATTGTATTAGAAACCCGCTCCTTTGTAATTTAGTACAAAAGAGGTAATCTTATTTTAATTAAGGGTAAATCTCAGTTTACTACCCTCATGTTTCGTGATTTTCAACATTCAGTACATAAAGTTTTTTTCGTCTCAGAGTCATACCTAAAGTGTAAATTTTGGGACAGTCTCATACATCTGTTGGTCAAATTGTTAAGTCTCCCGTTAACTGATGATGTGGCACCCATGTGGACAATGACTGGGCACCATGTGTCATTAAAGAGTCCACGTGGAAACTAAAAATTCAAAAAAAAAAAAAAAAAAAAAAAACACCTTCGTCTTTCCCGAATCCCACCCGTGCCCACCCTCCCACCCCTAATCACCCACCTTTTCTCCCCCGAATCCCACCCATGCCCACCCTCCCACCCCTATCACCCACCTCTTCTCCCACCCCCCCCCCCCCCCAACACTCTTTCTCTCGCACCACTCCTACCCGGACTCCCACGACTCCTCCCCTCACTCTCGCGAAATCGACTGCGACACCCCCGACCAACCCCACTCCGCAACCTCCACCTACAAAGTCAAGTTTATGTGCAGCTATGGCGGCAAAATCAAGCCCCGCCCCCACAACCACCAGCTAGCGTACGTCGGCAATGACACCAAAATCCTTGTCGTCGATCGCAATATCAAGCTCTCTGCTTTCATCTCCAAGCTCTCCTCCCTCTGCGACACCTCTAACGACACTGATGGATCCTCTCCGACGGCTCCGATCACGACCTCACTGACAAACCCCGATTTCCTTGGGATTGCCACATCGGAGAACCGGTGATGTCTCAGGGGGAGATTCAGAGGCAGATCCAGGAGTTGCAGAGGATACAAATCGTTGCTGGTCACGAGCCGAGAGGCACATAAACACTGGGGGTATCCAATGACGACTAGGGTGTGAGGGTTTGTTGAGATGGGCTAGGTGGGATTCGCGGACGACGAGAAAGTCGAGGTTTTGTCGAGAAATTTGAGGGTTAGGGTTCAAGCAGAGGGCCTCAGAGAGAGAAGAAAAATTATGGGTCTCGGGTTTGCGAAATCGTTGGACGAAAACGAAAAATGGCATTGTCTCTAGGGTCGGGGGAGATTCTGGTCTCGCAGGGCTTGGGGAAGGGTCAACTGAGGACCACCAACGACAAGGGTTGGGGTGCAGGAGAAGAAGGATGAAGAAGAGGGTTGGGGTTAGGAGAGGAATGGTGGAAGAGGTGGTGGTGTGGAGAGGAATGGTGGAGGTGTTGCGGGTTGTAGATGAGAGATGGAAGGGAGAAAGGTGCGGGTTGCAGAGGAATGAAGGCAGGGAGAGGATAGGGGAGGTAGGAGACGGCGGGGGATTTTTTTCCTTTTCATTTTTGTATTTAATTTTTTTTTTTTAAATATTCAAGTGGGTCTTTATTGACACGTAGCGCCCAGTCATTGTCCACATGGGCGCTAAATCATCAATTAACGGGAGACTTAACAATTTGACTAACGGATGTATGACACTGTCCTAAAATTTACACTTTACGTATGACTCTGGGACGAAAAAAACATGATGTACTAAATGTTGAAAACCACGAAACATGAGGGTAGGAAACTGAGATTTACCCTTTAATTAAAGTTGTTTGACCAATGAAAATAATGATAAGTGAAGAAAGTTGAGGTTTCACCATAAAACTAATTGTTAATATAGGGAGTAACTCATTTACTTATGAGCACATGCAAGGTCCCTTCTTTTCCGATATAAGATTCACACTCAACAATAAGCGTTGAAGGAGGTTCTCATTTCAAATTATATCTTTTTGTGTATGTGTGTACATGTATATATATATATATATATATATATATATATATATATATATATATATATAAATATATATATATATATATAAATATATATATATACACACACACACACTACTACAAAAAAACACTTTGCGCGACGAAATAAGATTTGTCACGCAATATGATTTCATCGCTCAAAACCTTGCGCGATGAAATTTTTATCGCGCAAAGTTTTTTATTTTTGTTTTTTGATTTAATTAAATTAATTTAATATCTTGCGAAATTAAATTAAATGTTTGCGCAACGAAATATTTTGTCGGGCAAGGTTTTTGAATTTTTGTTTTATTATTTCTCTTATTTTAATTTAATTATATTAATTGTTTGCACGACAAAATATTTGGTTGTGCAATATTTTTTAAAATTTTTTATTTTTTAATTTAATTTAAGTGTATGGCTTTATTTTTTTTAATTACCATAAGTTGAATTGGCATATTTAAAATAAAATTACTGGTGAAAAATAGTGATCAAATCATCCATAATATACATTATAATAAAAATGTACATATAAAATAACAAAGTACAAAAATAAAATCCTAATACAAGTCTATTGTGGTGGTGGTGGGGGGGGGGGGGATATAGTC
Source organism: Cotoneaster glaucophyllus (assembly GCA_036320875.1). Classification (NCBI taxonomy): domain Eukaryota; kingdom Viridiplantae; phylum Streptophyta; class Magnoliopsida; order Rosales; family Rosaceae; genus Cotoneaster; species Cotoneaster glaucophyllus. Next base: position 18,894,043 of record CM070068.1, on the reverse strand, counting down.
TAATAGCGTCCTAATCCTCAACTCCTCAACTGCTGCGTCAAAGTCTCGACGATTCCCTGAAGAAAAAAAATAAAAAATAAAACAAAAAAACAAAAAACCATGGTCAAATAACCAAAAAAGCAACTTGGTTGCACAACGTCTTAAAAACAATTTTTTATAAAAAAAAAATCGTTCTTCACATTTTTGGTGCCCACCCAAATATTTAGGGTTTTGCGCGAAGAAGAATTGGTTGCGCAAAGTATAAAAATAAATTTTCCGTGTCCCATTTTCGACACTCGCCCAAATTTAAGGATTTTTGCGTGATTAAATATTAATATTCGTCGCACAAAGTTTTAAAAATAATAAAGAGGAAAACAATTTTATTTTGAAATTGAAATATAAATAAACACAATAAATAGAGTTTAGGCGACGAAATATTGATTCGTCGCACAAAGTGCCACATCCCGTCCCAGGCCCCCACCACATCCCAGGGTCGACTCCGCTGTAGCATGTTATTGTCCGCTTTAGGCCCCGACCACGCCCTCACGATTTTGTTTCTGGGAACTCACACGAGAATTTCCCAGTGGGTCACCCATCATTGGATTGCTCTCGCGCGAACTCACTTAACTTCGGAGTTCCGATGGAATCTTAAGCCAATGAGCTCCCAAAAGGCCTCGTGCTAGGTAGAGATGAGAATATACATATAAGGCTTACAAGATCCACACCCTTGGACGATGTGGGATTATACACAAAGAAAATAAAAAAAAAATAAAGAAATAATTTAGTTTAACAATACAGAATTTAAAATAAAATAAATAAGGTTTAGGCGACAAAATACTCATATTTGTTGCGCAAAGTTTTTAAAGAATAATAAAAAGTATGAAAGAATTTTTTTTTTTTTTTTTACAATTTAAAATATAAAATTAAATAAAAAGAAAATAAATATGGTTTAGGCGACGAAATGTTTTGGATTTAGTCACGCAAAGGTTTCCCTTCATTCTATGAACTTCTTTATTGTTTATTGAATTGAATGTTTAGTGTCAAAGCTTGTGAAGGGCCCGTAAACCATCATGACACAAGGGAACTGGAAGCACAATAGCAACCCATAAGCTTTACTAATGGGGGCATTCAATTGATAATGATAGAAATAGCGATCCACAAGAAACAAAAGTTGATAAAAAAGGAGAGGGGTGGAAAGAAAGCTGGTAACTTCTTGACCGTAGAGAGAAGCGCGGAGGGTAACGTGTTGGCATAAGAGCTCTGTAGGCAAGAAGGGAGGCGGGACTTTAGATGACAATCGATTGAGCTAAGAGCTTTATGCTTTGTTTCAGTTTCATCGACTTTCTTGCTTAGCTGCATAAGAACAAGTAAACTACCATTGCCGCATTTGCATTGAGTAAATGGGGGCACAGTTGTGACACATGAACGATAAGTAAAGAATTGCTTTATGGAAAGTGAGACTCTTAAAAATAATTTTTATTTATTTATTTTTCTAAATACATTGCATGACGATTTTTAAAATTTCGTGTGTTTTGTCAAGGGTTAATTGACTGTCCTAAGAACCTTAATCTAAGAATATGACTTTACCTCCTAAAAATGTATTTTCCTTTCTTAAAACCTAACATAGTTTTGTTTTCTCTTAATAAACCCACTAACTAGGCTCCACATAAGCAAAATCATTAATTAAGTTTGACTTCACACATTTTAAAATTTATGGATGCCTAAAATACCCCTCATTATATATATATATATATATAATCATGACAATTAATGTTATAAAATTCAATGCACATTAATAACAAATAGAATTAATGTCATGATTGTTGTTGCCTATATTCAACTAACAGGGGAAGGGGGCCGACGACACAGAGAAAAAATATAGAGAGATGTGTTTGTAGGGTTGTATAGAGGATGTGTTGTTATTCCCCCCTACACAGTGCCATTATTTATAGATAAGAGAGAGAGAGAGAGAGAGAGAGAGAGAAGAAATCCTTCTCTTCCAAGGAATAGAAATCTTAATAGGGAAGAATAACTAGAATCAAATCTAATCTAGGATTTACAATCACACTTAAAATAAGAAGTTTATAACACTCCCCCTTGAGTGTGTAAATACCCAAGTAGATTAGGCATCATGTAGAGGTTGAAGAAGTCAACTCGTCGGCACTGATCCTGGGAACACGCTATTCTCAATAAGGTAGGAACTTGCATAAGGAAGTAAGTCTCACAAAAAACCCTATGGCTATGGTAAAAACCCGAGTATGGACAAAACCCATAGCCTAAGGAAAAATGCGTGAATAATGCAAAGTCAAGTGAAACGTCTACGAGATGTCATCAGGGATATGATTAACCCAAGGTGGGTGCCTCGTCAAAACTTCGTTAGGTAGCAAAAACACAATGGAAAAAATGCTCCTAATCGTAGGGAAAAGAGTACATTAAGATCAAGCAAGTATACTTCATGATACTCCCCCTGAGTTTGACACAATTCCAAAGAGAACTAGCAATGTTACAACTCATAAAGTTTACGCATACCAATTCTTTGAACAAGCTTCTGAAACGTCGCCTTCAGTAGTAATTTGGTGAAGAGGTCGGCCAGATTGTCTTGTGAACAGATTTGCGTAACTTCAATCTTCTGATGATCTTGTTGTTGATGTGAAAAAAAGAACTTTAGTGCAATGTGCTTAGTGTTATCTCCTTTGATGTAACCCATCTTGAGTTGTTCGATGCATACTGTATTGTCTTCATAGATCGTCATCAGGACATCAACGACGGGGTAAAGATCGCTGAAGCTTCGAATATGGCCCATAATTACTCTCAACCAAAAGCATTCCCGAGTTGTTTCATGTAAGGTGAGAATTTTAGCATAGCTAGACGAAGTGGCAATTAAGGTCTGTTTAGTTGACCTCCAAGAGATTGCGGTGCCTTCAACGGTAAAGACATAACCCGTTTGAGAACACGCCTTGTACGGATCAGATAAGTATCTTACGTCAACATATTAAACAAGGCGAGAATCAACTCGAGATAAGAGGGTGCGGCATCACTCGAGGATTCGTAGGGATAAAACAAGCCCAGATCCGTAGTACCCTTAAGGTAGCGGAAGATGTCTTTAACACTAGTCTAGTGTCTGCGTGTTGATGCATTACTGTATCTTGCTAAAAGATTAACAACGAAGGAGATGTCACGTCTAATACATTGAGCTAAGTACAATAATACGCATATCGCGCTTAGATAAGGAACTTCAGGCTCCAAAATCTCTTCATCATCCTCCTTCGGATGGAAAGGATCTCGTTTTGCATCTAGCGATTGAACGACCATAGGAGTACTCGAAGGCTTCGCTTTATCCTCGTTCAAGCGGCGTAACACCTTCTGGATGTAGTTCGTTTAATGTACTAAGATTCCATCCGAACGGTACTCTATCTCAAGACCGAGACAGTATCGAGTCTTTCCTAGATCTTTCATTTCAAATTCCAACTTCAAGTGCGCGGCAGTTCTCGCAAGCTCTTCAGGAGTTTCGATGAGATTCATGTCATCGACATATACTGCAACAATCGCAAAACCAGAATGTGACTTCTTAATGAATACACAAGGGCATAGTTTGTTGTTCACATATCCCTGACTAGTCAAATACTCACTTAGACGGCTTTACCACATTCTTTCAGATTGCTTCAAACTGTAGAGTGAATTCCTCAGCCGAATTGAGAGTTTGTTCCGAGGTTTGTAATATTTGATCCAGTCAATGTAAGTCCTTCAGGAACTTTCATATAAATTTCCGTATCAAGATCCCCATACAGATACGTAATTACTACGTCCATCAGCTGCTTACTCAGTTTTTCGGAAACTACCAAACTGATAAGGTAGCAAAAAGTAATCACATCCATAATGGGTGAATAAGTTTTGTCATAGTCAATCCCGGTGCATTGTCAGAAGCCTTGCACAACAAGACGAGCTTTGTAATGCACAATTTCGTTCTTCTTATTATGTTTTCGAACGAAAACCCACTTGTAGCCAACGGGCTTCACATGTAGAGGTGTAGGAGCTACAGGTCCAAACACCTTATGTTTCGTAAGCGAATCGAGTTCGACTTGGATTGCTTGTTTCCAGTTTGACCAATCGGTTCTACTTTGGCATTCATCAATGGAACGAGGTGCAATGCCATCGCTTAACATGATCTAAGTATCTACTACATATGCTAATTCATCGTCGACGATCATCTCATAGAAGTGATAATCCGTGAAATGAACGTTAAACATATCACATGTCAAAGGTTCTAAGAAACAAATGATCGAAGAAAAATCATATCTGACATAGATTTTCATCCTTCGCTAAGGCCCAATATTATATGTAAGAGCGGCGAAATCGGCCCATAGACCACACAACCAAAAACGCACAGATGCGATATGTCGGGTTCATATCAGGTAATCAACTAAAGGGCACTATATGGTTGGGTCGCAACAGGCCTCAGGTGGACCAACATGGCCGCATGCAATAATACATGGCCCCAAGCAGCGATCGGAAGCTTGGTACGTATGACCAATGATCGAGCAATCATTTGTAAGCGCTTAATGAATGCCTCTACCAGGCTGTTCTGGGTGTGAACATGGGGTATAGAATGTTCAACTTCAACCCCAACCGACATGCAATAGTCATCAAAAGTTTTAGATATGAATTCTCCACCATTATCCAATCGAATAGATTTGATCCAATAATCAGGGTGGTGAGCCACGAGCTTGATAACCTTAGCCAACAGTTTAGAGAATACAACGTTCCTTGTGTACAACAAGCACACATGTGACCAACATGTGGAAGTGTCAACCAAAACCATAAAATATCTAAATGGTCTGCATGGAGGGTGAATCGGTCCACAAATGTCCCCCTGAATCCTTTGTAGAAAAATAGGAGGATTCGAATGAATCTTGTCATAAGAAGGCTTAATAATAAGTCTTCCCATGAAGCAGGTTTGACATGCGATTTCTTGAATCGAACCTAAACTTCGGGTTATTGGATGCCAATGTGATGATTTGAGGATACGGTGCATCACAATTCGTCCAAAGTGTCCCAAACGACCATGCCAAAGTGTAATTTCATGCGCAGTCCCAGAGGTAGGGCCGACCACATAGTGGCTTTCTATAAAGCGTATGGTCATACTATACAGACCACTCAAGATACGCTTCATCTTCTATAGAATAGGCTTCTGGCTATATTCGTAGGAAGTTATGCACAGAAATTCAACTCCATTTTCTACATAGGTTGATGCGTGGTAATTATTATCTCTAATGTCCTTGAAACTCAACAACGTTCTTCTAGAACGTGGAGAATAAAATGCCTCATCAATGGTCAAAATTGTACCATTGGACAATATTATACGCGCCTTACCGTATCTTTCTATCAGGTAGATGGGCCTAAGAAGGTTGTCAGAGGTTATCAGTGGTTGCACTATCTGCCAGACAACTAACTTTCCCACTAGTCATACCTATAATAAAAATTAATTTGAATCGGTCACATGCATAAAAGTTCTAAAAATAAATATCCATTCAAAATAACTTAAGTATTCAAGGACGGTAATTAACTTAATATCCAAAAAAAAATCACCAACAAATGATCCAAACATAAAGGAAAATTGTTCAAAATTAACCAAAAACACAAGGGGGTTTCGGCCACTAGGTGGAATTCGGTCCCATTGTCTAAATTTCAACTAGAAAAATAGTTTATGTCTAAGATTCTAATCTTCTATAAGGGTAATAGCCTCTTGAAAGTCAGAAACCTCCATCTTGGTACTCTCCAGTTCATCCACTTGCACAAAGTTTGATTCAAGCTTCTTACGACGAGAATGATATTAAGCTACAACCTTCTGGGGAGCTCGACAAACATGTCTGCATCTATGGTTTCAGGTGCATTGCCCTTATTCTTGAAATTTGGGGCCTTAGGAGCGAGGTTAGGGCCCTTCTGGGCTCGGTATCCTCCTTTAGATAGGCCTTGGCTCTATTGACCTTGACTGGGTGGCTTTTGGCTGCCCCTACCATGCCTATTTTGGCATTTTGGGCGTTTGTTTGTGCTATAGTGTGTTTCAGGCACAGCAGTCGCCCTAGTAAGTCAAGCTTGATGATATTTCTTCAACAGCTCATTTTGTTTTACAACGAGAAGTAAAACAGAGATCAAATCTGGAAACTTAGTAACCTTTTGAGCCCTATGTTGTTGCTGCAGGACAATATTAATAGCAAAAAAGGTCAAATATGTCTTCTCTATGAGATCTGTTTCGATCAAGGTTTCGTTACAGAACTTGAGAAGTGATCAGATTCGACAAACTTTAGAATTATATTCATTCACAGACTTAAAGTCTTGGAATAGTAAATGCTGCCAGTCATGTCTTGCTTCAAGCAAAAAGATGTCCTTTTGGTGATCAAAACAATCAGCCAAAGCGATCCAGAGTGCTCGTGGATCTTCCTTAGCAAGGAATTCGGTTTGCAGCGCGTCATGAATATGTCTTTGGATGAAGATTATGGCAGCGGCTTTCTCAGCTTCACCAACCAGGTTTTTTGTCTCATCTTCAATGAAGGGACGCAAATTCTTTGCAGTGAGATGGAGCTTCACATTTTGGACCCACTTGAGGTAATTTCTTCCAGAGACCTCCAAAGCGGTAAAGTCCAGTTTGTTCAAATTTGACATTTTCCTATCACAAAATAATGCACAAGGTGTGGTTAGTGTAATGGAGAAAAAATCAATCCATTCACATAGGAGTAGAACAATCAGGTTCTAATCGACATGTATTGGTTTAAATTCGCATGAAAAAACTTCGGGTTTTTCATGGGTGACGTTTTTAAGGAAGAATTCATGTTTTCAAACAAGGCATGTTTCTAGAAACTTCAGGTTTTGAAATAATTATGAACTTCAGGTTCATATGTTCCTACAAACGGGCACTGATAAGATGTAGCACGATACAGTTACACTGATGCACTAGCTGCGGGTTGGGATCACGTGTAAGCAAAACATCGATGCACCAGCACGAGGCTGGGATTCAGTGCATTATGGGCATGTGGGACACCATAGCCCTCGGGCTGGTGTCACATGCTGGACCGAGCCATGGTGTTGGGCCGCTTCAGGCGAGCCTAGTTAAAAGAAAAAAAATTCTCTTTTTTTTCCGGCCCGAGTCATCGCCAGGCCCAAAAACTGGGGTCGGGTTTGGACCAAGAAGTTCTAGCAGAGCTAGCGAGCTTTAACAAGAGAAGATGACCGACGCCGCCGCTGCAGGTGGCCAAATCTTAGACGGGGAGACTTGAGGGTACCCTTTTTGGTTGTTTTCGACTATGTTTATGATGGAAATCACAACAATTCAACCAAAAACCCTAGAAATTAAAATCGGGATTTCGAAAAATCCAATGAGATTCGAAGGAATCTTAGCCAATTGACGTCAGTGGACTATCTTCAGGTCGTCGGGAAGGGTTCCATAGTGGCTGGGCATGGTTGCAAGCCATACGTCATGACGTTCAAAAGGCAACGCTGTCTAGGCATTGGGTTTAGGGTTTGGGCCTGGAGCCGTGGCTCCAAGTTTGGGTTCTCAGCTCGGGGAAGGAAGCCCATCGACATGGATGGGTTTTCAAAAAAACCCTAAAAATTCTTTATAAATATATTTTTTTTAATTTAATTCAATGCATATTCATATAAATAATTTAATGCATGGACGTATATTTGATGCAATTCATGGCAATATCAAATTCACATAATTTAACAATTATTGATATAATGTGTACACAATTTATGTAGAATCTAAAATTCAAAAAACGTAAAGTTGGGTCATGCATTATGGTGAATGTTCATGCTATCAGAGCTGCAAAAATATCGAGATAAAAACCGTTGTTTTGAAAGAACCTGATTGCGTGATGATATTGGTGAACTGGTTTGATGCAGAAAGCTTCCACGTCAAATTCCTAAGTGCAGTGGTAGAAGCATGCTGATAATGTGTTGTGGCCTATATTTAACTAACAGGGAAAGGAAGGCCGACGGCACAGAGAAAAAATATAGGGAGAGATGTGTTTGTAGGGTTGTGTAGAAGATGTGTTTTTATTCCCCCTACGTAGTGCCTTTATTTATAGTAATAAGAGAGAGAAATCCTTATCCTCCAAGGAATACAAGTCTTAATAGGGAAGAATAACTACAATTAAATCTAATCTAGGATTTATACAATCTCACTTAAATAAGAAGTTTATAACAATGATATATATTGTGTGGCAAAAATATAAGAGCATTAATGCTATAATTTCAACAAATTTAAATTTTTACGATAATAATGTACTTATTATTTAATATTACGAAAATAATTTAATGTAATTATTGTTTAATTTTACAAGAAACAATGTATCTACTAGTTGTTTTTCATATTATTCAATTTTTTACGAAAATAATCTACCTATTGTTTAATTTTATTTGATAAAAATAGTTTGCATATTGTTAAATTTTTATGAAAATAATGTAACTATTGCTTAATTTTTGCAAGAAACAATGTTACTATTGCTTATTCATGTACGAATACGGATTGGGGATCCCTATAACCATATCCAACCTCATAACTGAATAATATTCACAGTTTTTCCCCATATCCAAAAAGAACCCAAATCCACTCCATTCGGACGGTTATCCTGTTGGATAACAATTTAGAAACAGAAATAACAAAAATATAGAACTTGAAATACTTATACTTTTATTACTCAAAAAGATACTTGCAATACAGAATGATATACAATAAACATAGAAAATTAAAATGATACTAACTTGAACGAAACCAGAGGTAGAGGCTAGTGCAAAAGCTATGTCCTTCGAACAGTATTTCCGTCCCACTCTTGTGCTTGTGGTTCTACAACGTCTGCTCAACCAGGATACAACTACCTAATTCTACAATCCGCACTAGATTATAGAATTCTAACGAATTGCTTTGTGTGTTTACTCTCTCTGAAAAGTATGAACGAAAGAAAGGAAGGAGAAAAGATTATCTCATTTGGATACTGAGATTGCAAATATATAGGTTGTTTCACACCCTTTCAGATACCTGTTCAGTGTATCTGAAAGTACACAACTCTTTCTAAGAGCTGTGTCTATTAATCAAAACGTTTTTAATTAATAAATTAATTAAAAACTTAATTCGAAAATTTAAAATTAAAGAATCAGATTTATTTTAAATTCCAAGGCCCCAAGGCGCCCTTGTCTTGATTAATTAATATTAATTGTATTTAGGCTATATTATACAAGCCTAATCCACACAACCATAAGGCCCAAGCCTTCAATCCATTTCCAAAGGGTCCATGTTCTAATTACTAGAATAAAGCACTAAATCTATATAAAGGATATTGGGAATCTTGTTTTCTCCAATGTGGGACAAGAGTCTCAAATCTCCCAACATATTGTTAAATTATCAGGTTTAACGGTTAGAACTACCATCCGTGGATGTAACCCACATCAAATTAATGGGTCAAATTCCCGTTAACTACTAAATTATTAAAATAACACAAAGCCGCTCCAAATCCCAAATGGCAAAAAGATGCACCCAAGCCTAAACTGGAAATACATTGGTTTGATCTCGCAAAGGGTACGTAGTCAGTCTAGTACCAAATTCTAGACATAACCAAAACCAAACCCAAATTCAAACACACAAACACTCTTGTGTTCTTCATCAAGCTCGTGGAGAATCAACAAGTGCACCAAACAAGTGTTGATTCATCCACACTAAAGCCGAAGACCACCCGGCTACCACCTGAAACCGCTCGTGGTCCCGTTTCGTTCAAGATTAAGTCTCGATGGCCCTTGAAGAAACTTCTAGCCCAATTGAAGGTCAAGTGTTCATCGCCCTGTGAATCAAATTTAATGACTTGAGAGAAACGAAGCAAGTCCAAACCTTTGGAGAAACCAAAAAGTTCTTCACCACTCTCATGAAGAACCACCAGGCACCACCTACACATGCCGGTTCCTCCAACATCACAAGCCAAACTCTTGCAGCGTTCGGTGACTAAGATCAAGTCTCTACAACTCTTGGATCAACCACACACACATCATTGGAGATTGAATCAGATGATCAAATTTTTACACCCAGATTGTAACCTAAACTCTCTTTAATACAAATCTTTTTTTTTGTACGTGTGTTCTTATTTCATTTGTTGGAGGGACTTCTGTGTTTACAACCTAATTAAAGAAAACTGATTGATTATAGTCTATGCTCTATACACAACAGTTCCAAATAAAGACACTCTTCTACTTTCTAAAATTTCTCTCTTAAAAAGAAAAACCTACTGGTTATCTGTGAGCGGTGATGTATATGATTAAAAAAAAATCTCATTGTCGACCATCTCATAAGAAATGACACTGATATTTAATCAAATAATTTCAATAATTGATGCGTAAAACTAAGGTTGCTCTAGTCATTAGTGATTTTCTACATAGATTTATAAACTGCCTACTTTCATTTATTATTCTAATTTTCAATCTATTTGGGAAAATATTGTTAGTGCATGCATGAACATGATGGAGATGGAGACTTTTTCTATTTAATTTTCATTTCCTTTCCACGAAGAGAGGGAGAGATTTATGTACGTATTTGTACAAAGATTCTCATGTCAATGTGTCTATGTATGTGTATATGTATATGTTTGATTGTGTGTGCTTGTGTAAGAACAGGACCTATGCATGCTAAAGAGAAAGAGATCTACAGATCTACCTATAGCTGTGACATTTTCACAGACAACAATTGATTTTAGACTCTTTGTCTCTAATTGAGTAAGCAAATTCTGTCTAGACTTGATGCTTTGTATGATTGAAAGCTCTCCATTCCAAAGCTCCAATACTTTGAAATTAATTGTTGAATAAGGCCGACTAAATTTGGAACTACACCACTTTACTCAATTTTCACTACAGAAATGATTTTATCATATAGTATAGGAATAAATAATGCTTCACGAAGGCAGGATGATTTTTGCTTAATACTTGTTGGCTATAAAAAAAAAATAAAAAAAAATAAAAAAAGACCTTTTTCTTCTATTAAATTTGTCATCAAACAATAAAAAGGTAGACATAAGTGAGCATTTTTCAATAATGTGTGTCGTAATTGTCGATGCAAATTTCCACCGTCTTTAGTCTTGACGAAAATGCACCCACAAAATAATCAACACCTTTGATCAAAGACCTAAGCCTCACGTGCCCACGAGGTGGGAGGGGGGGGGGGTTAGGTCAACGGATCTCCGATGCCTAAGTTAGTTTCTCTGAGAAAATAAAGTGTTTAGGCTTTTTATGGTTGCCAAAAAGCTCTCTGAGAATGGTAGAATATGGGGTGTTTATAGGGCTAGGGCCGGCCATATAGGGTTTAATGGAGAAATCTTCTCTAATTATTCCCAAGATATTAAATAGGAAATAATATCTTGAGATAATGGTGTAATTATCCTAATTTAAATAAAGTAGGATTACTTACTTGATTGGAGTCAATCTTTGATTAGGAATGAATTAAAGATAGGATCTGGGTAATTAATCCTTATCTTTAATTCCTTGCCAAGGGTAAGTGAGCTGTGGGTAGTTGTGTTCAGCTGCTGAGACCTTCAGGAGAGTGAGTTGCGCGTGGGAGCATCTGAGAAACCTGCCCATTTGTTGAGGGCAATCTTGTCGTTCTTGAATAAAAGTCCAAGGGCAAGTGCGCTGGGGCGCTGAGCTCTGCTCGGCTCGGGCCGAGAGGAAAGGGTGCGTTGGGCGCGATGTCAGGCTCTGGCCCGTTGGTGCTCAGAGGAAATGATGAGGGCCTGGTGCGAGTCGGTTCCCTGGTAGCTGTCTCCTGGGCCAAGAGGCCTGTGCCCATTTAGGCTTGTGGGCGAGATGAGGAAGAGAGAAACCGGCGCGGGCCGGCTCTCTTGCATGTGTGACTTGGGCCGAAAGGCCTGGGGTTGCTTCTTAGGTGCTTGGCACGTGAAGGAGAAGGGAAAAGAGGCGCGAGACTCCCCCTATGATGGGCTGAAACGGCTTGAGTCGTGGGGTGCTGGGCGCGAGAGAGGGTATAAGGGCCATGAGGCCTGGCGCTGGGGCGTTGGGCTTGCGGTCCTTTTTTTTTAATTATTTTCTCGCGAGCTGCCTTCTAAATATTTTTCCTTGTACTGTTCTTGCAGAGACTTTGAGATGTCTTCCTCCGACCGCACAAGTGACGAATATCCTTCACCTTTGTACCGTCAAGGTGGTTCTTCCGGCAAGGTGGGTTACTACAAGGCTGCACATGTCAAGATCAATTCCGACGACCTGTTTCGGGATTTTCTTGAGGCGTACAAGCATGCGATTCCATCTGGGGTTCGCATCAATCGGGTGAAGGATGATAGCGGCCATGAACCATGTGGCGAGGGTGTCTCTGCTAGGAAGAAAGCTATCAAGTTCCATCCATACTACTTTATGTTGGGATTTACTTTTCCCATGCCGCGTCTTTTCTAGGAGGTGATCTGCTCCATGAAATGCGCGCTTGCTCAGTGCTCCCTAATTGCAGTTCGTGAGATGGTGGGATTCTCAAACTTGAGCAGGTTCTTTGATCTTGGCTTGACCATAAATGAGTTCTAGTACTTCTTTGAGATCGGCCACAAGGAAGGTGTGGGGCAGTTGAGGTCCCGTCATAGGCTGTTCGATACTTCTAGCAAAGGTGACCATGAGTGGGCAAGAGATACCTTAGAGGTGAGTGGAGAGTAGGAGTCTGACTCTTCTCCTGAGCTGCGTGTTCCGACTACCTTTATTAGTGCTGAAAAGATCGAGAAGCTCGAATCTGAACTCGCCGTTTTGAAGGGGTCTGGTGCATCTGCCCCTACTTCTTTACAGTTGGAGATCGCTCGTGAGGAAGCTGCCCATTTGAATGCAAGGCTTAGTGCGACTCAGGCGATGTTGGAAGCTACAGAGAAGGAAATCAGTCGTGTTTCTCCGGTGGTCGAGGACCTTGAGCATGTCAATTCGGAGCTACGATCTACTTGTTTTGCCAAGGATGAGGAGCTTATCTTCATGCATGCTGAACTGTCTCGTCTCAAGGAGGTTTCCAGTAAGCTTGAGTCCAAGGAAGTGGATCTGCAAGGTGCACTGTCTGCTAGCGAGAACCTGAAAAAATGAACTGGATGAACTGCAGGGTGCTCACACTGGCTTGTTGAGGAGAATGTGTAGCTGAAGAAGGATAAAGCCGATCACGAAGTGGCGCTTGCTTCTTGTCAGGCCGATTCCTACAAGCTTGGCTTTGTAGACCATCTTCAGGGCAGGCCATCGGATTATGAGTTTTCCAAGAAGGACTTCAACACTTTTTCCATTTCTCCAGTTAAATTGCTTGATTTCTGGTTTGAGGCTGCCTTTGGTGGAGCAGCTGAGGGTCAGGCAGTCTAGGAAGGGTGGCTGAGGATGAGCTGATGAAGCTTTGGCCATTGAGAGTGGCACGGCTACTAAAGGCGCGGCAGTCGAGGAACCAGTGGTTGTGCAAGCTTCTAAAGAGTAGTCTTTTTGCTTAGACTTAGGAATTTTCTTCTTTTCCTTTTCGTTCTGCTTTGCTTGAATTTTGTTGGCCTTCGAGCCGGTTTATCATTTTGCTAGAAATTTAATAAACAGCTTTCCTTTTTTTTGCTTCATCATTCTATTTCGCCATGACTTTTGCAAAACCTTACCGTAGGATGGGCGGCTGGGTGAGCTTGCTTGAACGAAGCAGTTCATCCCACGTCGTCACTTAGGTTCTAGTTTCGACTTCGGGGCTTCGAGAGCCTTGCCTGCTTGAGGTTTCTTGCAAAACTTTGTCGTAGGGCGGGCAGTTGAGTTGGCTACTTCGACGGAGTAGTTGACTCACGCGGTAACTTTACGCTTCAGTTTTGGCTTCAGGGCTTCGGGAGCCTTGCCTGCTTGAGGAAGAAATACGAGATTTCCAACTTATAGAGTTGGCGGCCGAGCTCGTCGTCTCCATTGGAGGTAGGCGGGTTCGCGTAGCCACTATAGTTGCGAGTCTCGACTTTGGGTAGCTTCATGAGCTTTAGCCCTCCCGGGGCATATTGCGAGATTTTTTACTTATAGAGCCATCGGCTGGACTCGTGCTTCTCGTAGGAAGCAGAGGAGGTCCACGTAGCTACTATAGTCGTGACACTCGATTTGTCCCAGCAAAACTTAAACCATAAACCGTTGGTCGGAAGTGCTGCTTGAAAGTAGGCAAGTCTGCGTAGTCATAGCAGGTGTAAGTCTCGGCTTACGGGCTACCTTGGGCTTGTAGCCGTAGGGTCGTCGGCTGGGCGTCTTACTTACAGAAGCAGACGACCCGCGTAACCACTTCAAGCGTCATCCCTGGCTCTCGGAGGTGTTTTTCGCATGAGTATAGGCGAAGTCGCTCCTCAGAGACCATATCTTTTCAAGTCGCAGCTTTGATCCCGCAGGTCGCTTAACTAGTATTGCAACACTTTAAAATCAAGCCACTTATGAAGATTTGCACGTCGATGAAGGACCATTTTGTTCACGTGACATCTTTCATAGGCAGGGGTTCTGCACTTAATTGTCTCTTCCAGTTAGAGACCTGGGATCCCGCGAAATTGAATCCTTCAGTTGACTAAGTCTATTCCAGTAAAATGACTATCGTGACCAATTCTGGGAGTCTGCACAAGTGGTCGCTGCATTCAGGGGAAACTGAGCAGTCATACCACCCATCCACGTTTGGATATTCCGGAATAGTTTATTCTCTCGCGCTGGAGAGCTTACCCTGATGGGTGTCGGGGAATTAGTTTACCCTCTCTCATTGGAGAGCTAACCCCAGATGGGTGTCGGGGAATTAGTTTACCCACTCGCACTAGAGAGCTTACCCTGATGGGTGTCGGGGAATTAGTGGAATTAATTTACCCTCTCGCGCTGGAGAGCTAACCCAGATGGGTGTCGGGGAATTAGTTTACCCTCTCGCGCTGGAGAGCAGACCCTAGATGGGGCTTTGAGCAGCTGTTGCAGGCAGCAGTTGAGCACGGTTTGTGGATAACTTCTTGGATTTTCATTGAGAATAAAGAAACGCATCAACTATGCTTGAAGGTAAAAACTGCATAACAACTCGGATAATCCTCGACCTACGGGGTCTTGTTTGTTGAACTACTTGAGGCTTCAAACTTATTTGTCCAAGCATTCATTCACATTGCTAATTGCGAACCGAGAGTGCTCTGACCTGGCAAAGATGCCATTAATCCGCATCATTTTCAATGGGGGTTCAGTGTTGGCTTTCGCTGCTTGCGTAGGCCGAGCAGCTAGCTTGTCGAGATATTTGTCACACCAGTCTTCCCTCATCAGCTCCTCGAGGTACTGCTTCCATTTTAGGCAACTGTTGGTAGTGTGACCTGGCCCTTGGTGAAATGCGCAATCACTACTACAAAATGGTCTTATTGTGTCG
The DNA here is from genome assembly GCA_036320875.1 of Cotoneaster glaucophyllus. Lineage (NCBI taxonomy): Eukaryota > Viridiplantae > Streptophyta > Magnoliopsida > Rosales > Rosaceae > Cotoneaster > Cotoneaster glaucophyllus. The sequence goes on along the minus strand of CM070068.1, from coordinate 18,878,694 downwards.
CTGGGTGGTGTCGCTTTAATATAATATAGTGGCGCATAAGATATTTGCGACACTATATAGACATGACGTCGGTTTCAACGTCGCTTATAACCGACGTTAAATGTTAACGTCGCTTATAACCGACGTTAACATTTAACGTCGCTTATAAGCGACATATAATTTAATAATTTTAAACAATGGCGTCGCTTATAAGCGACATAAAGTTAAAGTGTCGCTTATAACTGACACTAATTATTGTTTTTAAATATTTTAAAGCTCGCGTCGGTTCTGACCGACATCGATTTTAATTTTTTAAAATATTTTGAAACCCAGTGTCTGTTGTAGGCAACGGATAGATGGCTTTATATGCTCTTCCCCGTGTATAATACACAAGTTCGTTTATTTAAAAATTCTAATTTAAGTACTTAGATAAATTTCTACTATTTATGTTAAATTAAGAAATATTTAGTCTAATTAATTAATTCTGTCACTTGAATTGTTATGAGAAAATGGAAATGAATAATATTTATAAGCATTTATGTTAAATTAACAATATTAAATATAACATAAACTTATAATATTTAGTAATATAAGAATATATTATGTTAAATTAATTTGTTTTGCACTCTAATTGTTATTTTAATTTGTTGTTATTATAATTTATTTTTGTTGTTATTTTGATAACTTTTTGGTGTTATTTACTAGAATAGATTAGATGAGGAAAATTTTGAGTTCTTGCAAAAAGTGAGCTCATTTGGTCTCCTTACATCTCTAAGTAACAGCGAGGAAAAAATAATTTCGGCGAGAAAATTGTTTTGTTGCTGTACATAATGCTAGCGAGGAAAAATTGTTATAAGTGTTATAAGGATGATCGAATACGTTCATCGTACTCTTATTGGGTTGAGGAGTGTATTTGTAAAAAATCATCAAAATTAGAGTTAAAATAACCGTTAAATCGTGAGTTTTCGTTTATAACCGTCGAAAGGTTTCGTCCCGTTACCTAACATCTGAATGTCAGTTTTTTAGTATTTTTTACATATGCGATCTTGGAGCATATACAAACAAGTTTGACGGTTGGATCGTTGAAACTAGTTTTGTAGAATGTGTATTTCGTCAAAACTATAGATTCAACAAACACTTGGAGTTTATTTTATACTTCCATTAAGTAGAACATAATATTTTGTGATATCCATCAGTGCAAATATTTTAAATTGAAGATCGAATTTGTTCATCGCATTCTTATATGATTGAGGAGTGTAATTGTAAAAAATCATCAAAATCGAAGTTAAATCGTGAGTTTTCTTTTATAATCGTCGAAAGGTTTCATCCTGTTACCTAATATCTGAATATCAGTTTTTTGCGAGTTTTTACGTATGCGATCTTGGAGCATATACAAATAAATTTGACGGTTGGATCGTTAAAACTAGTTTTGTAGAATGTGTATTTCGTCAAAACAATAGATTCAACAAACACTTGGAGTTTATTTTATACTTTCATTAAGTAGAACATAATATTTTGTGGTATCCATTAGTGCAAATATTTTAAATTGAAGATCGAATTTGTTCGTCGTATTCTTATATGGTTGAGAAGTGTATTTGTAAAAAATCATCAAAATCGGAGTTAAAATAACCGTTAAATCGTGAGTTTTCTTTTATAACCGTCGAAAGGTTTCGTCCCGTTACCTAATATCTGAATATCAGTTTTTTTGCGATTTTTTACGTATGCAATCTTGGAGCATATACAAATAAATTTGACGGTTGGATCATTAAAACTAGTTTTGTAGAATGTGTATTTCGTCAAAACAATAGATTCAACAAACACTTGGAGTTTATTTTATACTTCCATTAAGTAGAACATAATATTTTGTGGTATCCATTAGTGCAAATATTTTAAATTGAAGATCGAATTCGTTCATTGTATTCTTATATGGTTGAGGAGTGTATTTGTAAAAAATCATCAAAATCGGAGTTAAAATAACCGTTAAATTGTGAGTTTTCTTTTATAACCGTCGAAAGGTTTCATCATGCTACCTAATATCTGAATATCAGTTTTTTGCGATTTTTTACGTATGCGATCTTGGAGCATATACAAATAAATTTGACGGTTGGATCGTTAAAACTAGTTTTGTAGAATGTGTATTCCGTCAAAACGATGGATTCAACAAACACTTGGGAGTTTATTTTATACTTCCATTAAGTAGAACATAATATTTTGTGGTATCCATTAGTGCAAATATTTTAAATTGAAGATCGAATTTGTTCGTCGTATTCTTATATGGTTGAGGAGTGTATTTGTAAAAAATCATCAAAATCGAAGTTAAAATAACCGTTAAATCATGAGTTTTCTTTTATAACCGTCGAAAGGTTTCGTCCCGTTACCTAATATCTGAACATCGGTTTTTTGCGATTTTTTACGTATGCGATCTTGGAGCATATACAAATAAATTTGACGGTTCGATCGTTAAAACTAGTTTTGTAGAATGTGTATTCCGTCAAAACGATGGATTCAACAAACACTTGGGAGTTTATTTTATACTTCCATTAAGTAGAACATAATATTTTGTGGTATCCATTAGTGCAAATATTTTAAATTGAAGATCGAATTTGTTCGTCGTATTCTTATATGGTTGAGAAGTGTAGCTGTAAAAAATCATCAAAATCGGAGTTAAAATAACCGTTAAATCGTGATTTTTCGTTTATAACCGTTGAAATTTTTTGTCCCGTTACTTGATCTCTGAATGTTTGTTTTTTGCGATTTTTGGTGTATGCGATCTCGAAGCATATACAAACAAGTTTGACGGTTGGATCCTTGAAATCATTGTTCTAAAAATCCCCGCCTAGCGCCTCCTAGGCCCCTCCTAGGCGCTTATAACCGATATTAATTTTAATATTTTTAATACTAGTGTCGCATTAAAAATTTATTTTATTATTTTTAATACTAATGTCGCTTATAACCGACATTAAGTTTTGAAAAAAAAAATTAAAATGGCGGGTCACTAAACTTTTGCAAAATTTGAAACATTGTGAAATTTGAAATTTTCACACCACTCTAGTAGACTCCCGCACAAAATTCTAAATATAAAGGAAGAGAACACAGTCCCTACAGCAAAGCACCTCCTTCTTTGCTCCTTCTTCGCAGCCACAACAGCAGCAGCTCCTTCTTTGCTCTTTCTTCGCAGCCACAGTAGCAGCAGCAGCAATCGCGGTTTCAAATTCAACAGAGCCCAAACCGTGTACAAATTATGTGTACAAATTCTTCAGATTTTGATATTTATTTTGGCTTCTTCTCTCAGATTTATTTTCAGTGGACAAGTCGCCAGTGCAGTACTTCATGCAATTTCTGGGTTTATGGGCGTTTTTTGTTGGGTGAAGAAAAGTAGGGATTAGGGATGGGTAGGACTTAAATCCAACTAAATTAGCACTTTAATTTTTATGAAATCCTTCATTACCCTGACTTGGGAAACCGAATGGTGGTCTTGTATGTTGGGTTTGGAGTTAGGATGGTGTCGCACAGAGAACACCATGGTTTTCAGCGAGCTGGGGATGGAACTTGATGTTCCAGTCCTTAATTCAACCCATCAACCCTCCCATTCAATCTCTGGTAATGTTTTCAAGCCCTGCATGTTTGAATCGACTTGGAATCCAAGGTCTAAAACGCCTGAAATTTTCTGTTCTTCAATTCTAGCATCTGGCAATTTCCTCCGGCGGAACTCTGACGAGTTCTAAATCAAACCTGTCCCAAATTATGGAATTTCTCATATGAGGTAATGTCTTCTTGCATCTCGGATTAAATATGGGTTCGAAATCTGGGTCTCTAACCTTTGTGATTTGTTCTTCACCCCAGGTTCTGATGTGGAGCTCCGGCGAGGAACTCGGTAATGTTGAGGGTCCCCTGAGCTCGAATGGGTTCTCATTAAACATTTCATGCTCGGCATGTTTGAATTTACCTAAATTTGGAGGTGCTAACCTATGTATAACTTTCGTTGATTCCCCAGAATTGTTCCGGCGACACCTGTTATTGAACTCCCATGGTATCAGAACATCCGATGAGTTCTGGATTAAATCCGCTTTAGAACCATGAAATCCTGCAGCGGGTTAAGGGCCTAAGAGAAGGTGAGGATAGAGAGAGGGTGAAGAAGACGATGAAAAAGAAAGAGTTCTGGAAAGAGGCAAAAAAAAAAAACCAATTATTAGGTGGTGTCGCTTATAGGCGACATTATAGTGGTTATTTTATTTATCCAATTATCAGGTGGTGTCGGTTAGGACCGACACCAGTCTGGTACTTAATGTCGCTTGTAGGCGACGCAATCTTCGATGTCGCTTTTAAGCGACGTTGTTGTTCTTTTTTATTTTATAATACTTTCCTTCTTGGTGGCGGATTAAGGGGGATAAGCGACGCCAATACCCTTTTGTGACGGTAGTATTGGCGTCAGTTCCACTATGCGACATTGCATGATTTAATGTCGGATTTTTACCAAAAATCCGACAGTAAGTGGTGTTTTTTGTCGGTTTTATAGCGCCACTGATATCCCCTTTTGTAGTAGTGAATACTTTGTCTGATCCAGTTTGGTGAGATCACCCTTCATGGGTGGCGGCAGTTCGAACCATGGTTCATTCTTGAGCTTACGGAGAATCTGGCCAATCAGAACTATGAATTTGGTGAATGCCTTAGGCGCTAAGTCATCTCTATTTAGGAATGGTCCATGCGCTTATTTTTTTGCTCGTTCCCACAAGACTGCTTGGCCTTATCCCACAGTACGTGCTTCTCTGCCAAAGCGTAAGAGTCTGATAAGGTCAAGTTCTCACCCATGATCAGTTTTCCGAAAAGTGGGTGATCTGCTGGGAGCCCTTTTCATAATGCTGAGCATGCGATGCTATCATTGCATCCGACAATCTTCGCCTTCTCTGCCTTGAATATTTTGACGTATGTGCGGAGTGACTCCTTTGGATCCTTCTTCATGTTGAAAAGGTGGTCAGACTTCTTTTTGATTGAGGGGTAGGACGAATATTCCTTAGTGAAAACCAAGGAAAGTTCGCTGAAGTTCCGAATTGAGCGTGGCAGTAGGGTGTGGAACCAGTCTTGCGCCTCGCCTTGGAGCGTCGCAGCAAAGATTCTGCACATGGGAGCGTCATTGTTGGCATAAAGGGTCATGGCGCTTCGGTAGTGCATCAAGTGCATGTCCGGACATTAAATATTGTTTTCCAAACATTAAACTATTAATATTAATTAGACACATTATTCCAAAAAATTAATCAATTTGTTAATGTTCAAAACAATCAAGTGGTTTGAAAATGCCAAAATTTAAAAGGAAACGCTATAATTGAGTAACATAGAGAAATATTATATAGATTAGACAATTTTTTATTTTTTTTAAACGATATTATTTACACTATCGGGAAGGGGGTGAACTTAGCCTCACAAAGGGCTAACAATAATATGGTGCAAATTCGCATTTGACGAGAGTCGAATATAATACCTCTCACTTACAAGTGAAGAGAAATAGCACTAGAACGTAGTACAAAATGACTATAGATTAGACAGTTTTTAAACACATAACAAATACAAATGCCACTTGAATCCATTATTGAGGGTTAAGTGGCTATGATAAATGCCTTAACTCATAGCTACTTAAATCCAGTTACAAAGTTCAGCTCGCCATTTTGACATAAATCGGCATTGTCGAAAATATTCGATGGTTTTGAATCTAGCTATTTCCATTACAGTCACCACAAATCGGTACGTGTTTGTGTAACCTAAAATGGTAATCAAATAAGACATGCACACTGAACTATCATGGAGTACCGCACGTGTCTTCATTGAGTTGGACCGTCCTAGTGATTCAGGCAAAATCAATCAAAGTACACCCCCAATCAATAGGAATTTAGTCGACTTCAATAAATTTAGTCATACTTGTTTCTAATTCTAGGGTTTCACATCATGACATTGTCCTTCGATCAATCAATGTATAATCTTTTCATGTTTGAATGCATGACACACGTAAGTTACTGTTCACACATTAGACATAGATTGCTGTTGAAGTATGTCAAGTCAAATAGAGTACTAGGGTTAGGTCAGGCAAACGGGTCGTATCTGTCGTGTTCGTGTAATACATGTTATCTTAACGGATCATGTCATGTCACACCTGTTATTTTAACGGATCCTTATCAAGTTGGGTCACTTTACCCAACCCGTTATGACCCCTTAAGAAAAATATTTTCTTTTCTTAAATTTGCACATACCACACATTGTCACATAAATATTACTTCAAAACATTAAAACACATTTTTCATTTAAGTACAACATCTACACTCGAAAATAAGAGCCTAATAAAAAAACATTCATACACTACTAGTCTATTACAAAATATTAAATGTACAAGGATATGCAAAATGAAAGAGTTTTTGTTTGAGTTTAAACCTTGCAAATGGAACTCAAAGCTTGCATGTTATTCCTTTTACAAAATCCTCAACGGAGGATGATGCGAGAGATATGCGGATTAAGGAGACGGCGCGGGAGTAAGTTTGGACTGGAAAGATCAGAGAGAAGAGAAGGATAGCCTCCAACCTAATGCACAATGGATGTCTGAGATTATATCTCAGCCGATCCAATGGTCACCAATTTTTTTAATTTAATTTAATATATATATATATATATAATTATTATAGTTTTTAGGGGTATAAAATTGTTAAATTAATATATATAATTATTATGGTATTTTTTTAGAGTTATTAAATTAATATTTTACTTATCGTGTATCGTGTTACCCACGTGTATACTCGAACCAATCCGTTATCTTAACAGGTGCTTATCGAGTTACCCGATAACAACCCGATTTGTTATCGTGTCGACCTGAATACCTATTAATTTCGTGTCGTGTCGTGTCGGGTTATTGGGTCGTGTAAGGAATTACCAGGCCTAACTAGGGTATTTATATGGTTATTGTATTTCCACAATTTACAAATTTTGTGTCGTAAACAAATTTTTTGTTTAAATTTGGTTTCATTATATTTAAAATATGAAAAATCGAGTGTGGTTTGATGTTGATCAATGTTTGTCAGCGATTTTAGTGCGGTGATTCTCCGGCTTACAATGTGTAGAGCTCGTAAATCTTATCCTCCCAGTTGGTTGGATGTGGATCCTCCGTGACTGAGAATTGTAATATTGTATTTATGATGAATTTATAAGTGTGAAGTTGTAGTTACTTAGTATTGCGGTTTAATGGTATTCTTCTTCACTTATAAGTGAGCGGTCTTAAGTTTGATTCTTACCAAATGTGAATTTGATTCATATTATTGCTAGCTTATTATGAGGCTTAACCAACTTCATCACTCCCTTAGTGTAGATATTACAGTTTGTTAAAAAAAAGGTGTGAAGTTGTATTTCTTAATATAAGTAATAAGTTCTTGATAACACAACATGAACTCAAGCTATATTAAATTAATATTCAACCCTAACTAGATTTACCCAAGATAGGGAAGCAAGTAGGTTTTGCGTTCTTCCCCTAGCTAATGAAAGGAGCTCTATAGATCCACCATGATATGAACTTCAGCAACAATGATCAAGCCAAGTACTACCACAACTCAACAACAGGAGGTATATGAAGAGTCCTATCTAGTGTGAGAAAATATATGTTTCTGTGTTTTAGTAATTCATCACACATCATGCAATAAACAAGAATGGGTACTAATCGTTCTAGAAACTCTGTTTTTATTATGTTATAGTGATACAAATCCCTATAATCTCTCAAGTTTTCATCGGCATTCGTTGAGAGCTGCAAGCCCCAGGGTGGAAAACTAATTAGTAACTAACATATAAAGTTTTGCTTAGTTTAAGTGTCACATCCCCGTCCGGGCCCCCACCACATCCCGGGCTCGACTCTACCGTAGCACGATATTGTCTGCTTTGGGCCCTGACCACGCCCTCACGGTTTTGTTTCTAGGAACCCACACGAGAATTTCCCAGTGGGTCACCCATCATGGGATTGCTCTCGCGCGAACTCGCTTAACTTCGGAGTTCCGATGGAATCCGAAGGCAGTGAGCTTCCAAAAGGCCTCGTGCTAAATGAGGTGAGCATGTACATATAAAGCATAGAGGATCCACTTCCCTGGGCGATGTGGGATCTAACAATCCACCCCCCTTAGGGGCCCAACGTCCTCGTCGGCACATTTCCGGCCAGGGATTGGCTCTGATACCAAATTGTTACATCCGACCCGGGCTCGACTCCGCCGTAGCACGATATTGTCCGCTTTGGGCCCCGACCACGCCCTCACGGTTTTGTTTCTGGGAACTCACGCGAGCAGAACTTCCCAGTTGGTCACCCATCCTGGGAATGCTCTGGCCTATTCTCGCTTAACTTCGGAGTTCCTACGAAACCCGAAGCCAGTGAGCTCCCAAAAGGCCTCGTGCTAGGTAGAGATGGGAATATACATATAAGGGATCCACACCCCTGGGCGATGTGGGATCTTACAATCCACCCCCCCCTTAGGGGCCCGACGTCCTCGTCCATACACTTCCGGCCAGGGATTGGCTCTGATACCAAATTGTCACATCCCGGTCCGAGGACCCACCACATCCCAGGCTCGACTCCGCCGTAGCACGATATTGTCCATTTTGGGCCCCGGCCACGTCCTCTCGGTTTTTTTTCTGGGAACTCACACGAGCAGAACTTTCCAATGGGTCACCCATCCTGAGAATGCTCTGGCCCATTCTCGCTTAATTTCGGAGTTCCGATGGAATCCGAAGCCAGTGAGCTCCCAAAAGGCTTCGTACTCAGTAGAGATGGGAATATACATATAAGGGATCCACACCCCTGGACGATGTGGGATCTTACATTAGGTCCTTTAAGAACGGCTCTGTAGCTATAATTCAATAACTATGCAATTCACCTTAAACAACTATCTACTTGCTTAATGTGTCATCATTATTCCTTCATACAAAACATTAGATTAAAAAGTTATGGCATAGATCGCCGAAAAACCACCTCCATGGGTAAAAATGCACACACATCCTAAGAGCCTTTGCGATTGTTCCACATCCATATAGCACTAATTTTGTATTAGAAAATACTATATATATATATATATATATATAGGAATCCTTTCACAAGAGGCATCCCCATTTTTAAAAAAAAATGGGAACACCCTCTTGACCGTTGGATTTGACTTTAATGAAATTGTGTGGTTGAGATTGTTTAGCCTGTGTTTTAATCTCAACCACACAATTTCATTAAAGCCAATCCAACGGTCAAGAGGGTGTCCCCATTTTTTTAGAAAAATAGGGATCCCTCTTGGTAGAGATCTGTGGCCTCCCTGTGCCTTTGTTAATTGAACTAAACATAATTAATGTTAACTTGCCAATAATTAAAATAATAAAAAATAAACCAAATTCTTAGCCAATTAACAAAGACACAGGAAAGCCACATGCAAAAATGGATGCAGAAGATCTCATTTCCTCTTGGTAAGGGGCCTGTATATATATATATATATATATATATCTGTTCTTTTCTGATATTAAATCTCTCTTTCATTTCACTCAACTTATTAAAGTTTAACTGGTAACAAATCAAAGGATGGAAAAATAATAATTGATTACAAACTCTAATTCTTATTTCATGCACTAAAAGAAAAACACTACATATTACCATCACCGCTACATAGCCAAATGACTACGGACTCATTTGAGAAGTGCTTTTAAATGATTCAAAGAGTTTTAAGAGAAAATATTTTTGAAACTCATCCTTAGTAAAAATGCAAATCCAAAACACTTGGAGTGCTTGTAAGAACTGTGCTTTTGAAACCCAAAAAATATTTCTTATAAAAACGTTTTCAGTCATTTAAAATCACTTCCCAGACGAGTCATACATCTTATCAAAATTTATTTCTATATTACTAGCAAGACCTAAACCTAAACAAATACAAAACATTTCTAAGCCCTAGTGATGGGAAAGCAAACATCATAGTACTCGTCATACCAGAATATATAGTTTTCAGATATAAAATATTCCAAACTAACAACAAACCAAATTACCTTCTCACAAACTTTTCTGTCATCTTATCCTTGTATGTGATAATTATCTACTACAAACAATGTTCGGAAAGACGCTAGGAGCTAGTCAAGTGGCGAGCTGGAGCCAGCGCCGAGACGGCTAGGCGAGGCCTAGGCGGAGCGCCTAGACGGACTAGGTGGATTTAAGTAAATCTATTATATTTCGTGCAAATAAGTGTCAGCTTGTACTTAAAAAATATATATATATATATATTCATCATAAACTACAAAATACATTAATATATATATTATGAAGTATTGGAACATAATGAAAACATAGGGAACAAGGATATAATGTGTGTTCATTTATTGAAAAAAAACAAAAAGCAAAATGAAAGTTATCTATTTTATGTCTAAGTGAGTCGTGACCTAGCTGCTGCCTAGGCAGGTCTAGAACGGGCTAGGCGGGTGCCTAGGCGGGCGCCTCAGTAGGTCTAGGTGTCCTTTCTTAATTTTCAAACGCCTAGGCATTAATCGGGACTGTGGCTAGCCGCCTAATGCCTAGGCGGGACCTAGGCGGTGTTAAGCGGGAATTTATAGAAGAGTGACTTCAAATAATACTGTGCACACACTGACAAGAACGTGAAGATCATGTAAGAAAATGGAGGCTTTTGGACACCGTATGCCATGATTAGTTTATATAGTGTACGTATGTAGTTTAATGCACTTTAGAATTGCTCTTTTGCTTTTTCCTCCCTAACTCTTACCCAAACACACATGGTGTAGCAGCAAACCAATGGAAACACCAAGTCCAAGAAGAAGGTTACGATAGAACAAAATATGGCCATTTCTCTTATCCTTTGTATTTAATGTAGGGACAGTATTTTGACACATCAAGTACCATCTTCTTTAGTCGACTCCACTAAATTTCGGTTTGGCAGTTAGTCGAAGAACATTATTGTAAAGCAAATTTTTCCATTCTTGACGGATTGCCATACTGGTATCAGATATGTTGGATATTTGCTTTTGCCTTTTAATATTAAAGTATTCATCTATTTTTGTTTGTATTTTTATATTTTATTTTTAGATTCCAGTAGTTTAATACATACTACATAGAGATGTGGGAAATCTCATCATTCACAACTGCAGAATTGCAATGTTATCTTTATACACGGATAATTGGCATAGATGAGTCCTTTAAAACACTAAACAAAGCTTATCGAGGAGCAGAAAGCAGGAAAGGTAACCCGTGTCTTATTTCCTCTTGCACACTCACACACACAAAATCAGATCGAGAGCTGAAGGGGCAACTGCCGTGCAATTCCATTTCACTCCATACACTTTTGCCAAAATTTAATATACAGCATTTTTGGTACCAATGCTCCTTGTCTTTATTTCAAAATTGCGGCGTTGCAAGTTGCAACAACTAATAAATATAGACAATAATTTTGGCCTATTTCGATCCTAGTCCTATCCCAGAGAAGGGAAAGAGAAAATTACATACATTCGAAAGCATATGTTCTCATTTTTTCATCTTTTGCATGTCATTTGTGATAAACTTTTAAGCTCAGGAGCAGTATGACATACCACCAACATCACTGATATTATCAACCTAACTACTAATTATTAGGTGTCGAGTTTTATCACAACACGTCTCAGTGATTTTAGCAGTGAATCTTCTACATAATATATATATATATATTATATATATCCGTTCGGATTTTATTATTCAACAATATTTGTATGATTACAATTTTTACGTAATAGTTTATTATTCAACAATATATGTATGATTACCATTTTTACGCAATAGTGAGCGAGCGGTAACATGTCCGTTCGGATTCAGTTATCCAACGGTTGATAGGCAATACACATTCAAAAGTAATTGCATGAAAGCATCTTCGATATATGAGGGTAAGGATTAGGAATACGCATTTTCTGCCACACTTTTTTAAGGAGCATTTCATAATATATTTCGGCGACCGATCTTTTATTTTTTAGATATTTCCTCAATGATCATCTATATTGTCTATCTTTTAAATATTCCCTCAATATCTTAATGGTTTTTGGCTTGTCTAAGTTTTTGTAAGGATGATCTATAAATGATGAATTGAAATATAGACGGTTCGGATCCTTAAAAAAAAGTTATGAAGTGATAACCACAAGAAAGGGTGCCCGAATTGTTGGAGAATAGAATTCCACATCGAACATATGACAAAAAAATGTACAGTAATATATGGGAGTTTCCACCCCTAATATCACCAATGTCTTTTGTGATAAACCCTATACTTAATAATAAAGGGTTAAGTGGGGACAATATCGATGATGTTGGTGATAGACTATGCGTGGAGGATCGACACGTGACACTGGAACATGGAGGGTGCGAGGAAATACAAACAAGAAATATTGTAACTAAAATTCAAGATCAAGCAAGTTAGTGGAGTCTCTCCCATATAAATATACAACTGTACAATAAATGTAACCAAACCGTCACTAGGGTATAATGCCCATAGGCTCCCAAAAATAGTCAACCAAAAGAAATATAAAGAAAGGTACGAGGGTAACCTAACTACTCCAAGAACTTTGATCTCTGCTTTGCTACCTAAGAAATACCTCGTATCTACTAATCCCCGTCCTTGCACAATTACCCTCTCCACCGTGGGAAATTGGAATGGTTTACAGGGCAAAGCAACAACCCAGATAAGCTGAGAAGTTCGTGTGAGTGACAATAATTCAACGTATGTGATAACCATAAAACAAGTACATCGATCTCAATATAGAAACATCAATTATAAAATCATAAACAATTCGTTGGAAATCTCGAAGGAGTCACCAAGACATCCATTAGCTTTTCTAAATCAAACCACAAAGGTTCTCAAATCTCTAGTTCATAAATACATTGAAATATGGGCTAAAGCAACACAATTCAACTGAAGCTTACAATTCCTAAGTTTCCGCATTCTAGACAACTCACAAGAACCGTAAAGATTTCTAAAGGTGCCAACTCAATGGAACCAAATAGGAAGATGGATTCAAGACAACTCAACAGAATTCAACAAAGATAGAGTTCCGGACCACTTAGCGAAACCAAAGCAAAAAAAGGATTCTGGAATACTCAACGAATCCATCGAATATAGGGTACCAGACCACTCAATATAACCGAAAAATGAAGGGATTCCATACCACTCAACGGAATCCGAAAGGAATAAGATTCCAGATCAACTCAATAAAACCACATAAGAAGAGGGATTCCTGGCTGCTCAATGAAATCCAAGCAAAGGAGGATTCTGGATCAATTCAACGGAACCGAATAGGATATGAGATTCTAGACCACTCAAAGGAATCCAGTCGAAGCAAGGTTCCGAATCACTCAACGGAACCCAAGCAGAACACGATTCCGAACTAACTAAACAGAACCGAGTAGAATTCAAGAAACTTATTAGAATAGCTCAATGGAACTTGACAGGATACAACTTCGATGTCACAACTCCCTACAACCATGGGTTAATGGTCTTCTACAAGCCCTCTAATTTCACAAAAAATTCAAATATGCATAATATACTACCTTTTATAAAAATAGATCGATGACTGAATTTAAATGCAATAATTAGTATAAAACACATTTTGTAAATCCATGCCATATCCATTAAGTATACTAGCATGAGAATTTTGAGAGTAATAACCATACCACATATATTAAAGTCACTCACCTTGAGTCCGCGTTAAAGCATCATAGCACAAAGATCAAAGCACTCACACCCGATCAACACCTGACGGTGTTAGGAATATTTTATCACCATGATGGATATTAAGTCATCTTATTCCTTCCTTCGGTTGTCGGTGCCGCCGTTTGCTATCATCTATCTCGTCGAAAACTAAGAAATTTCGCCGAAATCCTTTTAGGAGTCCAAGAAATGGTCGTAGATGGCCTGAAACTCGTCGAAAAACTTCAGCTCAGGCCGGAGTTGTGTGATCTTCATATTTCGAGGTAGACTCGAACATCCAATGCTCAAAATTGTCTTCTAAGATGATGATGACTAGACTAAGGAACATGATCTCATTCTGATGAAATTGAGGTTCCACCATAAAACCAATTGGCAATATGGAGAGTAGTCCAAGATCATATAAGCACATAGCAAACCTTGTCCCTCACCAATGTGGGACAACTCTCAACACGCCCCCGCACGTGTGGCGGATTTTCAAGCCTACACGTGGACAACAATTGGGTGACGTGGAGCGCGTGTGGCCGTTGGGCTTCACACGTGGACAACCTTGCTCTGATACCATGATGAAATTGAGGTTCCACCATAAAACCAATTGGCAATATGGGGATTAGTCCAAGACCATATAAGCACATAGCAAACCTTGTCCCTCACCGATGTGGGACAACTCTCAACACGCCCCCGCACGTGTGACGGATTTTCAAGCCTACACGTGGACAACAACTGGATGCCGTGGAGCGCGTGTGGCCGTTTGGCTTCACACGAGGACAACCCGCTCTGATACCATATTGAATTTCAAGGTTGTGTATATTTTATCATGAAAAAATACAAGAGAGAGAACACAGCTCTTATAAAGAGCCTACCACAGGTTTCTGCCCTAAGAAACCGGACACAACAAGGGCTAAAAAAAAAATATACAGGTAAGGAAATCCCAGAATTTAGGGAGAAATATTGACAAAAAGAGAGGTACGGTTGAACAAGAAATGAGATGACAAGTTGAAAGGTTGTAGCCATCACTTAAACCCATAACTTAGCTATAGTGATAAGTACAACCCATACTTGTGATTTACTTGTGATTTTGATCTATTCCAACACTCCCCCTCAAGCTTGGATCGAGGAGGTTGATTGATCCAAGCTTGGACAAAAAACCTTGAAACACAGCAGTCGCCAATGGCTTGGTGAAGGGATCAGCAAACTGACGAGAACTCGGGGTGTAACAAGTTTGTATGATCTTTGATTGAACCTTTTCAAGGATGTAATGGCAGTCAACCTCGATATGCTTGGTCTTCTCGTGGAAAACGTGATTAGACGTTATATGCATGGCTGCTTGGTTATCACACATGAGAGTCATTGGTTGAGAGCTAGGAAACCCTAAATCAGAAAGAAGGCTGTTGAGCCAGATTAATTCACACGCAGTAGTTGCCATAGCTCTGTACTCGGCCTCAGCACTAGATCGAGCAATCACACTTTGCTTCTTGCTTTTCCAACTTACCAGATTACCTCCATTAAAAATACAAAAGTTAATAGTAGACTTGCGATCCAACGAGTTGTCTGCCCAGTCTGCGCCAGTGTAACCAAGGATGTGAGTGTGAGCATTGTTTTACATCAAAATACCACGTCCCACAGAACTTTTCAAGTACCGCAGTATTCTCTTAACAACTTGCAAATGATCCATTGTTGGAGAATGCATAAATTGACTCACAAGACTGACAGTAAAGGCAATGTCCGGCCTTGTTATTGTAAGATAAATAAGTCTCCCAACTAACCTTTGGTAGTAACTAATATCAGTAAGTGTTTCTCCATCCATGGACATTTTGTGTTTGCAGTCAAGAGGTGTAGAGGCAGGCTTGCAATCCGCCATATCAGCTTCTTGAAGCAAATCGAGAATATACTTCCGTTGATTTAAAAACATTCCCTTCTTGGAAGTTGCCATTTCAATGCCAAGGAAATATTTGAGTGTCCCAAGATCTTTGATGGCAAACTTCTGCTTGAGGGTGTTCTTTATTAACACAATTTCACTGGCATTATCACCAGTGACAATGAGATCGTCCACATAGATAAGAAGCAGTAGGGTTCCAGTAGGGCAAATTCGAACAAAAAGAGATGACTCTGCATTGCTTCTCTTGAAGCCAACTTCTTCAAGAAATGAGCTCAACTTTGAATACCAAGCACGAGGGGATTGTTTTAATCCGTAAATGGATTTGTGCAGCTTGCAGACTAACTTGGGATCACTGGATTGAGGATGACCAGGAGGAAGTTTCATGTAAACTTCTTCTTCAAGTTCACCATTCAGAAATGCATTTTTGACATCCATTTGATATAGAGGCCATGCATGGTTAATTGCAACAGATAACAACACTCGAATTGTGTTCATCTTAGTTATAGGAGCAAAGGTCTCCTTGTAATCTATCCCAAAAGTTTGTGTAAAACCACGAGCTACCAGTCTAGCCTTGTGTCTTTCCAAGGTGCCATCAGAATGGAACTTTGTTTTGTACACCCATCTACTTCCCACTGCCTTTTTTCCTGGTGGTAGCTTGATAACACTCCAAGTCTTATTTTCATCCAAGGCTTTCAATTCTTCTTCCATAGCTTTCTTCCACTTATCTTACTGCATTGCCTCCTGAAAATTTCTTGGTTCAGAAGCATTTGATATGGAATTGAGAAAGGCTGCATGATTGGGTGTCACCCTTTGATATGAGAGGTACTCATCAACATGATACCTTACATTGCAAGTCACATAATCCAGCAGCCTTGGAGGGGGTGACGATCACGAGAAGGATTTTTTCTTACTTGAGGCAAGACAGGTGATTGTTCTGGTTCTCCAGGAGATGAGTGAGATGTAGGTGACTGAGTTGATGGTTCTAGCAAGGTTTCTTCTTCATGACTTAGAGAATGCTCATGTTCTCTGTCAGTGGACATGGATACATTTTCCTCAGTGGTTGTTGGACTTGGTAAAGGAAAGATTTCAAGGGCATTCTCCCCCTGACTTAAACCTTCCACTGACTGTTTAAAGAATGGTGCATTTTCATCAAACTTTACATCCCTTGAGACAATGATTTTCCTTGAAGAATGATTGTAACACTTGTAACCTTTTTGTGTTGAAGAGTATCCCAAGAAAACACATTTGCTAGCTCTTGGATCAAGCTTGTCACGATGTATTGAAGCAACATGAACATAACAAGTACAACCAAAAATTCTCAAATGAGACAAGTCAATCTTTCTTCCTTTCATGACTTCGTAGGGTGATTTTTGATCCAACACCCTACTAGGCAGTCTATTGATCAAACAGGTAGCAGAAAGCACCCCTTGGGACCAAAACTTCTTGGGAACATTCATATGTAACATTAAGGCTCTAGTCTTCTCAAGCAAATCCCTATTTTTCCTATCGGCCACTCCATTTTGTTGAGGAGTGCCAACACAACTTGTTTGATGGAATATCCCATTGGAACTTAAGTATTGAGACATGTTATTTGACATGTACTCAGTGCCATTGACATACCTTAAGATGTGAATATGACAACCAAAATGAGTTGTTACAAGTTTATGAAAATCTTTAAACACATTCATGACTTCATTCTTACACTTTAAAAGATATAACCAAGTAATCCTTGAATAATCATCCACAAATGTTACAAAGTATTTATAACCATCAAAAGATTCAATTGTAGATCCCCAGATATCTGAATGAACAAGTTCAAACAATTTACTAGCTCTAGACACTGAGGAATTGAAAGGTAACCTAGTAGATTTGGAGAAGTGATAAGTATCACACTCTAAACTACTTTTACACATTGTGGGAAACAAAATGGACAAAACATGATTTGAGGGATGACCAAGACGATGATGCCAAAGTAGTTGTTCCTGAGAAAGACTTGAGCTGACTTGAAGACTCTTAGGTTTTGGAAGATCCTTTGAAAGATAGTACAACCCATTTAGAAAGAAACCCTCACCAATCTTCCTCTTGGTGACTATATCCTGAAAGATGACCTGATCAGAAGAAAAAACAGCATGACAATTTAGTTGTCTTGTGATTTTTCCTACTGATAAAAGGTGAAAAGGAAAGGAATGAACATACAAGGCTGTTGACTCTATTTGATCAGAGATTAACTTAATTTTCCCTTTTCCAACAACTGAGACACCCTTACCATTTGCTACTGACACTTGTGAAGAGTTTTTCATTTTTTCGAAGTCATGTAAATGTGAAGATTTGTTTGTCATATGGTATGTGGCTCCTGAGTCTATTATCCAATAATCATGCACAAGACTAGCATTTAAAGCAGTGGAGAAAGCTTTCAATATACCTGGAATCTGTTTACTTGAGCCTCCATGATCAGAATCAGCAAGAAACCAAGCAAATTTGCACAGCAAGACAGTAGGGTTTCCATTTTCAGTTCCAGTTGGATTCTCTAGATCTCCACTTCTTTGTTTTTCTTGCAAATAGATAGCAAACTCGTTGATCAAGCTCACTGGATTGGAAGTGAAGTCAAGCAGACTTTCACTTGAGGAAGAAGGAGCAGCTAAAGCTGCATGATTAGCCTTTTACAAAGGGGGTTGTGCATTTCTCTGGAACCCCTTGTTCTTCTGGAAGTTTGGCTTGAGCTCAGGATGTAAAATCCAACATTTGTTAATTGTGTGTCCACCATAGTTGCAATGTTTGTACTTCAGGTCAGACCTTCTACCCTTGTCTCTTCTATCACCCGAGAACTTGTGGTTTGAAAAATATGCCCTAGACTCGGGCAAGCTGTTTTTGGTTTCAAGATTCATCACTTTCTTTCGAGTTTCTTCACGTTGAATAATGGCACATACACTCGAGAAGGAAGGCAACTCACTGTTCATCAGAATGTGACTACGTAGATCTTCATAATCTGAGCTAAGACTAGCCAAGAGTTGAAAAATCTTATCTTCTTCAGCTCTCTTCAGAAGCACGGAAGCATCTGTGGTGTAAGGCCTGTATACATCAAGTTCATTCCACATACTCTTGATATCACCCAAGTGTTGAACAAAAGACTTACTTTCTTGTTGCAAAACTGCAAGCTCCCTTTTTAGTTGAAAAATCCGGGCAGCATTGTTTTGATTTCCATACATCTCACAGACATTTTTCCAGAGTTGGAAGGAAGACTCTGAGTAGCTGAAGATCTCAGCTAGCTTCCTTTCCATGGAATTGAGAAGCCACGACATGACAAGTTGATCCTTGCATAGCCATGTCTCATACAAAGGTGATGAGATTTCAGGTGCCGGAATGGTTCCATTTACGTAACCAAGCTTTGATCTTCCACCTAGAGCAAGTGAAACTGCTCGAGACCATGGAAGATAGTTGAACTCATTCAACAAAACTGAGCTGAGTCTTTGATTCGTATTAACTTCTACTTCGGTAGAATTTTCAATGGGTGAAACACTAGAGCTCCCAGTATCAGGACAAAGGGGATTTTCCTCAGCCATTTGAACCAGCTATGAAAAACAAGAGGTTGAAGAAGATATGCAGAGACAAGCCACTGTGGTCACTGCTCTGATACCATATTGAAATTGAGGTTCCACCATAAAACCAATTGGCAATATGGGGATTAGCCCAAGACCATATAAGCACATAGCAAACCTTGTCCCTCACCGATGTGGGACAACTCTCAACACATTCTAAATCAACAGGAAAATTCTTGTCTTCGTCGAGCCTTCTAGGACTTTAGCCCCTAGCCCTTTTCTCATGATCTAGAGCTCAAGTTTAAGCTTGTGAAGAGAGGAAAATTGATGTGTTATTGGTTTGGTGGTCAATTGACTAAAATTTGGAGGTGCTGGTTGTGTTCTAGGGGAAGAGAAAAGGCAAGAGAGAGAAATTAGACACGGAAGAGAGAAAACCAAGCTAAAAGAGAAGAAGAGTCCAAAAAAATAAGAGAGTGGGTCCCATGTGGCACACACCAAGCCAAGAAAAATACAACAAAATGTGTCTAAACAAAGGTAAAATTACCAAAATGCCCTCAATTTTCATTTCGCTGGCACCCACGTATTCGTATCGACATGTAGTACCCAAATATGATAAGAAAAGAGACAAAACATGAAAGGAGCTTAAATGTCCATGTAGAACCCCGCTTAGAGCTATAAGGAAATTTTACGCCAATAATTAAAGAAGAATCGTAACAACTATGAATAAGAATTTAAATAGTGAAATCTTGGGATGGGATTTCATATCTTTCCCTTCTTAAAAAGTGCTTAGGCCCCTAAACTCACCATACATGTGCGTCAGGCTTTGTCTCAACCTCCACAGTGGAAAGTGTGCAAACCCTGCTAACTCGCTGAGAACCTCCTTGCGATGTCCCAGCTCCACTACTCTGAGCCCTTACTCCATGCCGACTTCCTCCAGGTTGTCTACCTCTTTACTGGCATAAGCCTCAAGGTGTTCCAGAAAGCCTAGTCTGAGCTTGAAGTGCAACTAAGCCATCAACGTTAAATGTGGCTCCGCTCGTACCCTTAGCAACCGTATCTAGCATTCACTAATAAGGTGAGGTTGGCCACACCAAAAGCACGTTCTAGTACCATCTCTACATGGGCATGAGAGTCAACATTAGCAATGCGAGCATAATCGTAATACAGTCCTCTAAGACTACACCTGTAATCCTCCCCAAACGAACTATGGGGTTCGCACCTGAAGGTACTCTAAATATCTCCCGAAAAACAATTGTACTGACTCCTCTTAGTGGAACGTTGAGAGTCTCCCTCATAATTAGTCAAAGAGCATGCTCAGGTAAGCCAATGTTGTCCTTCATGAGAAGAACCATAAGAACCACCGGACAAAAACTCAAATCATTTTCGGTCCCTGCTCGAATGATTATAAGGGTCATCTTCTTGTGTTCCTCACTCGCTTATGCATTACGTTCCTCATTAAGCTCTAATGTGCATGCATGATCAATGGCCTAAGCGTATGACGTCAATCTTTAAACCGACATATGATCTCGAATGCTCGATCGAAAACCTCTTATCAGCCTCTTCGTCTTCTTCTCCTATGAGAGATGCTTAGAGAAATGGTAAAGTCTGGTGGAGTGGACCACAAACTCAACAACTGTATCTGTGCCCGGCTCGATAGTGGTGAACTCCACATCTAACTCATCTCAAAATGACTCTAGAATATACTACTCGTCGACTATCATATGCCATCACTCCTACGCCTTGGCCATCAACATATATACTGCAGGGTCTACCTGTTCATCAATTGAACAACATAAAATGGTTATAACCCTGGTAACTTAGTTAATCCAGGACTCAACTGTCCACAAATCAGTAATGCAGTCAAACGAAGGTGGCTTGTCAATACGAAACTCTTCATACAAAGACTTCTCTATAGTAGAAGTCATACAAACATGAACTTGAATAAGTTATTTCAAATCTTCGATAACCTAGAAGCACCATCGGGCCTGTCATAGTCGTGTACAGCCTTCTCATCAGAAATAAAAACTCTGTCATCATTGGGGGTGTCATCCCCAAGCGGTTGAGTAGGACCATATGAGGTCGTCATCGTACGTCTGATAAATATAAGAACTCAGCTTAAGCGAATAAGAACTTGAGAATGAACCCACGCTGCATACATAAAGGTCTAGTTACGCATGGCCTATCCAGGCTTCCTCACTTGAAGGTAAAAGTACAAGTATGGTAACATACTACCTAAGCTCTGATACCACTAAAAATTGTCACGCCTATCTGGACATACGTTCAGGATCGACACATGATGTTGGAACGTAGAGGTTGCAAAAAAAACAAACAACAAATATTGAAACTAAAATTCAAGATCCAGGAAGCTAGTGAGGTATCTTCCATAAAAATGTACAACAAATATAACCAGCCCTCACTACGGTAAATCCATGTAGGCTCCCAAAAATGGTCAACCAAAAGAAATACAAAGAAAGGTACAAGGTTAACTTAATCACTCTAAGGACTTTGATTTCTGCTCTACTATCTAAGAAGTACCTCGTAATTAGTAATCCCTGTCACTAGAAATTGCCCCTACATCGTGGGAATGGTGCACTGGGCAAATCAACAACCCAGATAAGATGTGGAGCTTGTGTGACTGACAATAAAACATTTGTGATGATGATGATGATGATGATCATAATAATAACAACAACAATAATAATAATAACAACAACAACAACAACAACAACAACAACAACAACAACAGAAGGTACATCGATCTCAGTATAGAAACACCAATTATAAAACCATACTTTATAAAATCATAAACAATTCGCTGAAAATCTCAAAGGCCAGACATCTATCAGCTTTTCTAAATCAACCACAAAAGTTCTCAAATCTGTAATTCATAAATACGTAGAAAACTAGGGCTAACACGACACAGTTCGGCCAAAGCCTACAACTCCTAAGTCTCCCCATTCTAGACCAACTCAATGGAACCAAATAGGAATAGGGATTTCAGACTACTCAACGATTAATGAAGATAAGGTTTCGAACCACTACACAAAACCAAAACAAAAAATGGATTCTGGACCACTAAACGAAATCCAACGAAGATAGGGTTTCAGACCACTCAATAGAACCAAAATGGGAAAAGGATTGCGGACCACTTAGCGAAATCTGAACAGAACACGATTCCAAGAGGAGGATGAGGGATTTCGAACTAACTCAAAGAAACCGGGTAGAAAGAGGGATTTCAAACCACTCAATGAAATCCAAGAGGAGGTGGGTTCTAAACCAACTTAATGGAACTGAATAGAAAACAAGATTCTAGACAACTCAATGGAATTCAGTCATATCAGGGTTCCGGACCACTTAACAAAACCTAAGCGGAACAGGTGTCTAGTCTAATCAATGGAACCGAGTAGAACTCTAAGAACCAAGTTTAAAATAGTTTAATGGAATTAGATAGGATACAAGTTCGATGTCATAACTCCCAATAACCATGCGTTAACGGTCCTCTACTAGCCCTCTCATTTCACAAACATTTAAAATATGCATAACAAACTACATTTCATAAAAATAGATCGATGACTGAATTTAAAAACAATAATTAGTAAAAAAACACATTTTTGTAAATCCATGCTATTTCCACTAAGTATACTAACATGGGAATTTTTAGGGAAATAATTGTGACCATGATTTTCTAAGGCCGGAGTAAGGCAGATCTAAATACAAGTATCTTAAAAGTTCAGTCATAGACTCAACAACTTCCACAATTGAGCTGCACAGACAGAGTAGTGATGCCACCATCATCCTATTCCAGAGTTGTGGCCGAAGTCCGCCGACTTCGCTGAGATTGGCCATGCCTTTTCCGCAACATAGGAAACCTAATCCAGTAAGGAGTCAGCCAAGTTTTCTATATCCTTACAATCTTTACAGCCTAAGGGTTGGCGTGCGTCACAAGTAATCATACTCCTAAGAGGATGCGACATCTACTCCTCTATATCCTATTAGATTCTTTTGGCTTAATACGAATTTCACATCCTAAAAGGTCTCTACCTCAACTAGTATATATACACTATTCTAAGGTTTGTCTCTGGTAACGCAATTATCGTACACTTATTCTCTTACCTACCACTTGAGTCTCAAATATTTGCTTACTAACTTGACCATCGGAAAGCCTTTTGTAGGTTGAACGCGTTTATGCATTTTCTCCACACGTGGTGGTGTGTGAATTTGTTCAAACAATTGGTGCTTTAATTGAGAGTTAAACTCGAGTTCCCCTAACCAAACCACTCTACCACAATAATGGCTATTTCAAAGCAATGTTCCAGCACATTCGTCACCCCATAACACAACAATAATTATGGTGGCGTAGATGTCTCTACCATGGATCAAATCTAGAAGACTTTGATGTATGTGCCATTATTCAACGTTAGGAAACTCGAAGGAAAGTGGTGAATCTTGAAACCAAAAATAGCTTGCCTGAGTCTAGGGCATATTTTTCAAACCACCAGTTATCGGATGATAGAAGAGACAAGGTAGACAGTTTGAAGCAAACATTGCAACTATGGTGGACATACCATTGACAAATATTGGATTCTACATCCTGAGCTCAAGTAAAACTTCCAGAAGAACAAGGGGTTCCAGAGAAACTCATAACCACCCTTATATAAAGCTAATCATGCAGCTTTAGCTGCTCCTCCTTCCTCAAGTGAAAGTTTGATTGACTTCACTTCCAATCCAGTGAACTTGATCAATGAGTTTGCTATTTATTTACAAGGAAGGCAAAGAAGTGGAGATCTAGAGAACACAACTGGGACTGAAATTGAAAACCCTACTGCCTTGCTGAGCAAATTTGCTGGGTTTCTTGCTGATTCTGAATGTGGAGGCTCAAGTAAACAGATTTCAGGTATATTGAAAGCTTTCTCCACTGCTTTAAATGCTAGTCTTGTGCATGATTATTGGATAATAGACTCAAGAGCCACATACCATATGACAAACAAATCTTCACATTTACATGACTTCGAGAAAATGAAAAACTCTTCGCAAGTGTCAGTAGCAAATGGTAAGGGTGTCTCAGTTGTTGGAAAAAGGAAAATTAAGGTGATCTCCGATCAAATAGAGTCAATGGCTTTATATGTTCCTTTCTTTCCATTTCACCTTCTATCAGTAGGAAAAATCACAAGACAACTAAATTGTCATGCTGTTTTTTCTTCTATCAGATCATCTTTCAGGATATAGTCACCAAGCGGAAGATTGGTGAGGGTTTCTTCCTAAATGAGTTGTACTATCTTTCAAAGGATCTTCCAAAACTAAGAGTCTTCAAGTCAGCTCAAGCCCTTCTCAGGAACAACTATTTTGGCATCATCGTCTTGCTCATCCCTCAAACCATGTTTTGTCCATTTTGTTTCCCACAATATGTAAAAGTATTTTGGAGTGTGATACTTGTCACTTCTCCAAATCTACTAGGTTATCTTTCAATTACTCAGTGTCTAGAGCTAGTAAATTGTTTAAACTTGTTCATTCAGATATCTGGGGACCTACAATTGAATCTTTTGATGGTTATAAATACTTTGTAACATTTGTGGATGATTATTCAAGGATTACTTGGTTATACCTTTTAAAGTGCAAGAGTGAAGTCATGAATGTGTTTAAGGATTTTCATAAACTTATAACAACTTAATTTGGTTGTCATATTCACACCTTAAGGTCTGACAATGGCACTGAGTACATGTCAAATAACATGTCTCAATACTTAAGTTCCCATGGGATATTTCAACAAACAAGTTGTGTTGGCACTCCTCAACAAAATGGATTGGCCGAGAGAAAAAATAGGGATTTGCTTGAGAAGACTAGAGCCTTAATGTTGCATATGAATGTTCCCAAGAAGTTTTGGTTTCAAGGGGTGCTTTCTGTTACCTATTTGATCAATAGACTGCCTAGTAGGGTGTTGGATCAAAAATCACCCTACGAAGTCATGAAAGGAAGAAAGATTGACTTGTCTCATTTGAAAAAAAATTGTTGTACTTGTTATGTTCATGTTGCTTCAATACACCATGACAAGCTTGATCCAAGAGCTAGCAAATATGTTTTCTTGGGGTATTCTTCAACACAGAAAGGTTACAAGTGTTACAATCCTTCTTCAAGGAAAATCATTGTCTCAAGGATGTAAAGTTTGATGAAACTACACCTTTCTTTAAACAATCAGTGGAGGGTTTAAGTCAGGGGGAGAATGTTTTTGAAATCTTCCATTTACCAAGTCCAACAACCAGTGAGGAAAATATATCCATGTCCACCGACAGAGAATATGAGAATCCTCTAAGTCATGAAGAGGAAACCTTGCTAGAACCATCTATTCAGTCACCTACATCCCACTCACCTCCTAAGGACCTAGAACCATCACCTGTCTTGCCTCAATGAAGAAAAAACCCTTCTCGTGATTGTCACCCTTCTTCAAGGCTGCTGGATTATGTGACTTACAATGCAAGGTATAGAGTTGATGAGTACCTTTCATACCAAAGGATGGCACCAAAGCATGCAGCCTTTCTCAATTCCATATCCAATGTTTCTGAACCAAGAAGTTTTCAGGAGGCAATGCAGCAAGATAAGTGCAAGAAAGCTATGAAGGAAGAGTTGAAAGCCTTGGATGACAATAAAACTTGGAGTGTTATCAAACTACCACCAGGAAAAAGAGCAGTGGGAAGCAGATGGGTGTACAAAACCAAGTTCCACTCTGATGGTACCTTGGAAAGACACAAGGCTAGACTGGTAGCTCGTGGTTTTACTCAAACTTTTGGGATAGATTACAAGGAGACTTTTGCTTCTGTAGCTAAGATGAACACACTTCGAGTGTTGTTATCTGTTGCAATTAACCATGCATGGCCTCTATATCAAATGGATGTGAAAAATGCATTTCTTAATGGTGAACTTGAAGAAGAAGTTTACATGAAACTCCCTCCTAGTCATCCTCAATTCAATGACCCCGAGTTAGTATGCAAGCTCCACAAATCCATTTATGGATTAAAACAATCCCCTCGTGCTTGGTATTGGTTCTTATTTATGTGGATGATCTCATTGTCACTAGTGATAATGCCAGTGAAATTGTGTTACTAAAGAACACCCTCAAGCAGAAGTTTGCCATCAAAGACCTTGGGACACTCAAATATTTCCTTGGCATTGAAATGGCAACTTTTAAGAAGGGAATGTTTTTGAATCAACAGAAGTATATTCTTGATTTGCTTCAAGAAGCTGATATGGTGGATTGCAAGCCTGCCTCTACACCTCTTGACTGCAAACACAAAATGATCATGGATAGAGAAACACTCACTGATATCAATTACTACCAAAGGTTAGTTAGGAGACTTATTTATCTTACAATAACAAGGCCGGACATTGCCTTTGCTATCAGTCTTATGAGTCAATTTATGCATTCTCCAACAATGGATCATTTGCAAGTTGTTAAGAGAATATTGCGGTACTTGAAAAGTTCTGTGGGACGTGGTCTTTTGATGCAAAACAATGCTCACACTCACATCCTTGGTTACATTGACGCGGACTGGGCACGCAACTACTAGTTTTTTTATTTTTGTTGAAGGTAATCTGGTAAGTTGGAAAAGCAAGAAGCAAAGTACGATTGCTCGATCCAGTGTTGAGGCTGAGTATAGGGCTATGCCAACTACTGCTTGTGAATTAATCTGGCCCAAGGGCCTTCTTTCTGATTTAGGGTTTCCTAGCCCTCAACCAATGACTCTCATGTGTGATAACCAAGCAGCCATGCATATAGCTTCTAATCTTGTCTTCCATGAGATAACCAAGCATATCGAGGTTGACTACCATTACATCCGTGAAAAGGTTCAATCAAAGATCATACAAACTCGTTACACTCTGAGTTCTCGTCAGTTTGCTGATCTCTTCACCAAGCCATTGGCGACTGCTGTGTTTCAAGGCCTTTTGTCCAAGCTTGGATCAATCAATCTCCTCGATCCAAGCTTGAGGGGGAGTGTTGGAATAGATCAAAATCACAAGTATGGGTTGTAATTATCACTATAGCTAAGTTATGGGTTAAAGTGATGGCTACAACCTTCCAACTTGTCATCTCATTTCTTATTCAACCATACTTCTCTCTTTGTCAATGTTTCTCCCTAAAATCTGGGATTTCCTTACTTGTATATTGTTATTTGTTTAGCTCCTTTTGTGTCCGGTTTTTAGGGCAGAAATCATGTGGTAGGTAGTGGTTGAAGTTCACTAAATTGTAATATGTTCTCCGGCTCTTTATAAGAGCTTTGTTCTCTCTCTTGTAAAGTTTATGATCAACATACAAACCTTGAAATTTAATAAGGATGCAATATCTACTTCTAGATATCCTATGGGATTCTTCTGGTTTAATTGGATTCCATATCCTAAAGGGTCTCTATCTCGACTAACATCCCTTTCAGGTTTCATTTCTGGTTACACAATTATCACACACTCTTGCCTAATGCTTGAGTCTCACATATTTCCTTAGCCTTTAGCTACTTACAGTTGTTTACTATTTTGCAGGTTAAAAGATGTTTGTGCATCTAATTACACGTGGTAGTGCGCAAACTTTATTCCAACAGACGAGATGGCGGAATCACAAAGGATAGTCGAGCGCAAAGCTAAGTTGATGCCACGACGAACAAACTGGCCTGCTTGTCAAATGCCTTACCTGGCCATCATTGAGGAGAATTCGTTCCCGAGAAACTTTTAAGTGAAAATTGCATGATGATCATTACTTTTGGTGAGAATTGATCTTCAAATTCAGATTAACTCGTGATGAATTTTGTGCTTGAATTAAATTCTTCTATTTCAGACATAAGGATTTTCAGGTATTGACTCGTGATTTTATTTAAGGAGTGGAATAAAGTTTTCTACGTAAGCACCAAACAAAATAAATTTCAGAGATTTAACAATTTTGTATTAGATTGTGTTAATCCAGTTCAGACACGAACAGGAATTGTTGGGACCCTAAGAGATAACGCTTGAAAGTACAATAAAAACTAATGATCATGTAGTTTGAAAGTTCGATATATATATGCAGAGCAATCCTCTTTTGGGCACATGACATTGTTCTCTAGTACTTAAGAAAGCAACAAACGAGATAAACTGTCACTGCCCTTGTCCTTTGTCTTCTTTGCTCCTTTTCATATTGTCACAACACACCATTTAGGTACTGTAGTAAGTCCACCAATCTATTCGAAGGTATAGATTTGGGGTTTATCCTTTGAAAGTGTTCATGATATACAATAATTCATGGAGATTTTTTTTATTTCACAAATTGGCTGTAAAATTTTGACTGTATATATTCTAAGCCAAAATAACTGTGTTCCAACGTTTGAAAAATACCAAAAAAGTGCAGAATAATCGAATCATGGCCATCATCTGAATGCTTCTTGTCAGATCCATGTTAGAAGGATCGATATCAACAGGGTAACGGTTACTGTATCAAAAAACCAAAAACAAGACCATTAATTTATTCGGTTAAAAAAACCACGTAAATATTTTGCCTTTGTTTTGAATAAATTAGAGAAAGATTAGCGGACACAAGCATTAAGAAACAACATGAGTGAGAATTACTACTCATACATAATAAGTGACTTGTACTTCATTGTTGACAATGATAATAGATATAGAGTGTTGTCACGTACTACGATATAGTGGTAATCCTCTACATTTATAAGTTAGAAGTTGATCTTAGGTTTGATGAATTCAAACTAAATTATTATGATTATCCCATAGTGAGACTTAGCTCATTCCCACTCCCTGTATCCTTTAATGTAGATATATCTTATGTATTAAAAAAACAAATAGATATAAAATGTGCTTGCATTTAATCACATAAATCCATGCTAGCTTCATACAAACATGCATATATCTACAATTCTTGCGTTCTTCATATATGTACTTATATTAGTTATATGCATGCATAAAGCTATGACCATATGCTCCCGTGCATGTGTGCAGAGTCATAAAATCTTCCGCTGAAAGAATGTTTGACAAAAATGAAATTAACAATTAAATTAGAACAAGTCATTGCACATTCACATCCAGTATGTTGATTTTGAACAAAATCAAGGTAATAAGAAAATTTATCTTTTTTTTCACTCTACATGCGCTGAGATGAAATTAGGCACGATACATACTTGACTCAAAAGCTAACTGAAAGATATGAAAGTGACCTACCAGATAAGCACCATTCAAAGTTATAGACACCCATTATAATTATTTATTTGTTGAAGGCACCCAGGGAACATATAATTACAAAAAGGATAACGCTAAGTAGTCTAATTTTTAAACCAAATTTAAAGACACTCATTAAAAAGTTTAGACCACATTTTACAGAAACGGTGGTATTATTGCCACACCTCTATCTATTGAAGGCACCCATTAAATTAATTTTTAATACTAAAACTTATTTGTCGAAATGACTGTTGCGGTTAAAGAATTTCTTAAATTCAAAGTAATAAAACTTATTTCTTTTTATCGTTCACTTGATATATCCTCAATTGAACTTAAGCACAATAGACACCTAACTCAAAAGCAAAGATTATGATAGTCACAGGCAGAAAAAAGTTAAGATTCTACTACAAAGTTAATTGGCAATATAAGAATTAGTCTATATACTTATAAGTTTATATCTCTTATCGATATTGAATTTATTCTTAACACATACCATGTCATCTCTTATCAATATTAAATTTATGGGTAATGTCAGAAAGACTAAATTTGTAGACAAAATTTGCAAACTAAATTACACAAATGAAAATGAACACGTTTATCAACGCTTAAGTCATAATTCACTCATCAACTTCCATGTCATTTAGTTTACAAAATTTTATTTGCAAATTTAGTCTCCTTAGCATTACCCTAAATTATATTCTTAACGCATACCAAGTATGAATTGATAATTTTTCATTACCAATACTCTATACTGAACTACGCCTTATAAGCAAGTCCAACATGAGTCCAAGGGTCCTCGTAAGGAGGTTTTTGGTCCGAGAAAGTCAGAGCGTACGTATCTAGGGTTTGCGACAAAGAAAGTTAGGGTTTTGTCGACGGCGGGCCTGGGGAAGTCTTCGGTGGTAGACGACGGCAGTTTTGGGGACGATGGACGAACTGGAAGTTGTGCGACGCAGCAGGTTTACGTCGGAAGGATCTAGGGGGACTCGAGCACAGCTGTGATCATGGAGGAATTAGGGCAGAATCTGGGGGATAAACTTCAACTTACTGACCGAGAGAAGGAAGGTGTGATAATCGGCATGAAGGATGTGGAAGGGGCTCTGATAGGATTTCAGTAAATCTTGATGGCGGAGGTACTCACTGAGAGGATGGTGAATGCGGAGGGCTTTATAGATGTTTTCACGTCATTGTGGCGAGGGAAGGATGGGGTCTCTATACAGGACCTAGGAGATAAAAGGTTTTTGGTTAGGTTCGTGGAAAAAAGGGATATGCAGAGGGTATTGGATTCGGAATTTCCATGGACATTCCATGAGGATTTTGTTATGGTGGAAGATTGTACGTACAGGCGGGATAAGCGGTGGAGGAAGCTGTCAATGGGGGTGATATGGGTGCAGATACATATGGTACCACCGCTGAGTATGACGGCGGAGGTGGCTACGGTAATAGGGAGGTAGATTGGGGTGGCTCTTTCTGTTGACAAATCCGCTAGTCCGGAATGCATTGGGAGGTTCCTAAGGGTACGTATTCGCTGCAATTGGAAGGAACCTTTGATGCGAGGGACTATGGTGACATTCCCGGACGACGGTCGTGTGTGGGTAAAATTCAAGTATGAAGGACTGCCAAATTATTGTTTATACTGTGGAAGGCTCGGACACGTGAATAGGGCATGCAAGGAACATGGGGATCCCAGGGGTGCTTTGAATTATGAAGGTTTGGAGGCGACATCAGACTTGCGGGGAAAACCCATACGGTCTCCATCGCGTCGATCACGACAGACGCCATTGGGGGAAGGGAGTGGAAGGAAGGCTGATGTAATAGATGAGGAGACGGGGAGGCGGGTGGAGTCGAGAGGTACTGGGGTAAGGTGTCCCTTTGGAAAGTATGGAGACGGGGGAGTGGGGGCTTGGGAAAAGGATTTGCAGGGGTCTGACTCAAGGTCCGCTAGGTTCATGGAGGGGTTTGTGGAGGAAAAAGGTCACTTCTTGGAGAAACAAGGCGGGGATGCAGCTGTGCATGACAAGGAGCAGGGATGGGACGTAGGGCTACGGGGGGAAAGGGAGTTGGTGGACGAGGAGGCTAGGAAGGCACGAGAGAAGGCCTTCGACGCTGGGTTCATTGGCCGGGGAGGAGTACTGGCTCCGGGGACTGAGGGTGTTGTGCTTGTGGATTTCGTGGAGCCTAGCAAACGACTAGGTGGGCATCAGGTGGGGCGGTCGAAAGAGACACTTCTTGACTTGAATGAGCCATGGGTTCTGGAGGAGAGTGGGGAGATGAATGTGGGGGCAGCAGAACGGGGATGCACGGGGCAAGCAGCAAGAGGGCGAAGGACCGCAGGAGGAAGGAGACGGCATGGATCATTTTGGCTCTCGGGATTCTGATCCTTTTGCTTTGGGGCCAATTATTGAAGAACTAAGTAGGAAGAGTAAACGCCAAAAGAGGAGATTTGCTGAGGTGGAGGTGGATGCTGAAGACACAGTCGGGATAGATAAAATTGGGAATAAACGTGTGTTTATTTCTGCTGAGGATGTGGAGACCACCCAGGAAGGGTCTCCACGGTCGCCATGAAAACTTTAGTTTGGAACTGTCAAGGGATTGGGGGATCCTTGACAGTTCATGCGTTGGTGGAGCAGGTGAGGCTTCACAACCCCAATGTGGTGTTTTTACTTGAAACAAAAAATAAGAGTAATAGATACAAGTATTTACTCAAGTTACTTCGAATGGATTTTATGCAACCAGTGGAACCAAAAGGTATTGGTGGTGGATTGTGTGTGATGTGGAAGGATGCGGCAAACATTTCTAGCATAGTCTGGACTGATTTTTATATTGAATTGGGAGTGGGATGTGACCCACTACAGGCAGAATGGTCGATGATTGCAGTTTATGCTAGTACGGATGGTAAACGAAGGAAGCGACAATGGGAGGAGATTGGGAAGCGGATTGATAGTTTGAATGGGAAGTGTGTGGTCATTGGGGATTTTAATGATATTATGGATGACCAGGAAAAAGAAGGAGGAAATTATCGTTCAATGGCGAGTACGAGGGATTTTCGTGAGTTTCTAGCGGAGAATGAGCTACTGGACTTAGGGTTTGAAGGTGGTCCGTTTACGTGGAGGATTAAGAGAGAGGATGGGCTTATCCAACAAAGACTCGATCGTAGGGTGGCAACAGCAGGTTGGATTAATTTATTTCCAAATGAAACTATTAGACATGTGGTGTTGGAGGGATCAGATCATTCCATGTTAGTCTTGTCCTCTGAAGGAAATTTGGCAAAAACTCCACGGCGTTTTATTTACGAGTCTAGATGGGGAAGGAAGCCGGAATGTAGAGTGATTATTGTAGTGGGGTCTATTGCATTTAAGGTATGCAAAAAGCTAAATGGGACGAGAAGACATTTGGGTGAGTGGAAACGGATAAATAAACCGAATTCCCAACGTAGGATTGGGGAGCTTCGTGTGGAGATCCAGGAATGTATTGAGGAGAGGGTGCGGCAAGATGCTCTTAGGAAAAAAGAGAAGGACCTGGCAGTGGCACTAAAGGAGGAGGAACTATATTGGAAGGTTAAATCCCAAAATACATGGCTCCGAGAAGGAGATAAGAATACAAAGTTCTTCCATGCCAAAACGACACAGCGGAGAAGGAGTAACCGAATTGCAGGACTTAAGGATAACAGTGGAGTTTGGCAAACAGACCCGGGATGTGTTAATCAGATTGTGGTTAGTTATTTTCTTACACCCTTTAAATCTGGTAGGGTTCAGTTGGATGGGGATGTGGCGAGGTGCGTACAACGTAAGGTGGATGAGAGCCAGAATTTAGAACTTATCAAACCTTTCTCTGTGGATGAAATTTGTGAGGCTATGCATCAAATCCCGGCTACTAAATCTCCTGGTCCTGATGGTTTCACAGCTGGGTTTTGTCAGAACCATTGGGATGTGGTGGGGGAGGACATAGTTCGGATGGTGCAGGCCTTCCATCATTCGGGTAGGTTGCTACAAAAGGTGAATCATACACACATTGTTTTAATTCTGAAGGTAAAGGCTCCACGAAGGATGATGGAATTGAGGCCGATTTCGTTATGTAATGTTGTGTACAAGATAGTTGCGAAGGTATTGACTAACCGGTTGAAAAAGGTGATGGATCGGGTTATAAGTGGTAATCAATCAGCTTTTGTGCCGGGGAGATAGATTCATGATAATATTTTGGTTGTCCATGAGGTATTGCACTCTTTAAAGCAGGGGGTGGTAGGTGAGGAAGGGTGAATGGCGATTAAATTGGACATGGCAAAAGCGTATGATAGAGTGGAATGGTCTTTCTTAATTGATTTTATGCAGAATTTGGGTTTCCATCCACGTTTCTGCAGTTGGATCAATGAATGCATGTCTACGATATCGTATAGTGTGATGGTCAATGGGATCCGCTATCACCTTTTCTGTTTCTCATATGCGCCGAAGCCCTCTAAGGCTTGATTCGGAAGAATGAATTTGAGGGTTTGATTACTGGGGTGCGGGTGGCCCCTGGAGCTATTGCCATCTCCCATTTATTCTTTGCGGATGATTCGGTAATGTTTTGTAAAGCCAATGAACAGGAGGCAGAGAGCGTTGTTAGGTTGATGGATAAGTATGGTAGGGAGTCTAGTCAAGTTATTAATTTGGAGAAGAGCTCTATTTTCTTTGGGAAAGGGTGTTTGAAGAAAAACAAAAAGCGAATTGTTTCGCTAATGAATATTCAAGCGAGAGATGGTTTTGGAAAATACATGGGCATACAGGCGGACGGGCATTCAAAGAAGGTCGTATTTGAATCAGTACGGCGTGGTATTGAAAGTCGCATTGATGGGTGGGCGGAGCAATTCCTGTCGCCGGCAGGAAAGGAAGTCCTGATTAAATCGGTGGCGATGGCGATGCCAAATCATGTTATGGCATGCTTTAAATTGCCCGTGAATACGTGCAAGGAGTTGGAGAGAGTCATTGCTCAATTTTGGTGGAGGAATCACGGAAACACTAGAGGATGCCATTGGGTGGCTTAGGATAAGCTAACAGAGAGCAAAAAGGTTGGTGGTTTGGGATTTCGTAATATCATTGGCTTCAATTTGGCAATGCTAGCTAAGATTGGCTGTAGGGTGTTGACGAAGCCGGATTCGATGCTTAGTATGGTTCTCGGGGATAAATACTTCTCCCACTCTTCGTTCTTGGAGGCGAGACAACAAAAGAAATCATCGTGGGGATGGAAGGGGATTTTGTTGGGGAGACAGATCCTGCAGCGTGGGCTTAGATGGAGGGTGGGTAATGGGGAGAAGATTACGGTAGAGAAGCCTTGGGTACCTAAACCTCACTCGTTCAAACCGGTTTTGAGGGATGTGGAACCACATACACGGGTGTGTGCATTGATGACGGAGGATAGGCAGGGATGGAATCTGGATGCTCTGGAGGCATGTGTGAATCCTGAGGATGTTGAGTTGATTCGGGCAATACCGATTAGTCGACAAGGATGTGAGGATAGAAGAATATGGCATTACTCGAAGAATGATGTTTATTCGGTCCGGTCGGGGTATCATGTGGCTATGGAAATGAGCAAGAATGGTGAGTTTGGTAGAAAAGGATGCGGGATTTCGAGTTCTCCGAGACAGTTTGAGGAAGGGTGGAAGACGATATGGTCTCTTGAGGTTCCTCCGAAGCTTCGTATGTTTATGTGGAAGGCGGGTAGGACAGCTTTGGCGGTTAGACATAATTTGGAGCGACGGCGGATCCGAATAGTAAACAGATGTGAAGTGTGTGGTGTTGGTGATGAAACTGAGGCTCATTTGTTCTTTGTTTGTGAGTTTAGTCGCGCCTTTTGGTTTGGGACGAACTTGCATCTAAATCTGGCGGCATTGGAGGTAAAAGACTTTTTGGAGGGTTGGCAGGTGATTGTCAAGCGTGTGGAGAAGAACAGGGATGCTGATTTGATTCTACAACAAGTGGTATTTGGATTCTGGCGAATTTGGAAATGTAGGAATGAATTGGTATTCAAGGGGGTGCGGATGTCCCCACATGAGGGGGTGGATCTTTGGAAGCGACAGGTAGAGGAGTACTGGCACGCTTTGGAGGCCTCGGGGATGAATGGTGAGGTGACTGGGGGGGAGAGGAAGGATGGGATTGGGATAGGGGGTGGGCGGGAGTGTAGGGAGGGTTTGGGGGTCAACGGGAGTTCGGTGGAAGGGGTGGGAGGGGAGGGGGAGAAAAGCAAGTGGCAGAAACCGCCTTTCGGGGTTCTTAAGTTGAATTGTGATGCAGCATGGAGAAAGAAGTCTGGGGAGGGAGGGGTGGGGTGGGTGCTTAGGGATTTTGCGGATATTCCGTTGGGTGCTAGAAGAGTTGGGGGAGGGAGGTTTTTGGGACGCTGCTATGGCGGAGGCGGAGGCGATTCGGCAGGGTATAGAGATGATGATAGATAGGGAGGTGTGGGGGAGCAGTTGTCAATTGGTGGTGGAATCGGATTCTAAAAGGGTAATTCAGATGTTGAACAAGGAGGTTATGGCTAAGGCTAACATTGAAGTTTATATCCAAGATATTTGGAGATTGGCTGGTTCATTTCAATTGGTAAGGTTTTGCTTTACCCCTCGTCATTGCAACCGTGCAGCCCATTTGATAGCAGCGTACGTCATCAAGCATGGCGGGAGATTTGGCTGAGATGAATTAGGTCCTGAATTTCTTTTTAATACTTTAGCAGATGATGCAAATGTATCAGTTCGTATTTGAGTTCTAATAAAGTTTCTATCTTTCGGGAAAAAAAAAAACATGAGTCCAAGTATTCAGTAGTAACCAATCCAAAATTATGTAACTGTACTTCAGTAACTACCAACCGAAAATCCTCAACGTATATTTGGTTGCTTTTCATTGAATACTTGAAGTCCAAGAGTCCTAGTATTCGGTTGGAACCAACCGGAAACTATGCACAGGTTCAGTAACTAGCAATTGAAATTCTTAAAACAGTTGGCTGGTTTCCACCGAATACTGGAGTTTTTAGTTTCCTTAGTATTGATCTCATGTGTCACTATAATTATCCTTTACTATTTATCAGTTTCTGTGTTAGTACGTCAGCCCAAAAATGTTAAATGTACAGTACTTACATGTTTCACTATTTTTCAAAGAGCTAGCAGTATCCGATTTTTCTGGTGCAGGTGCACCAAATCCCTTACTCTTACAATCTCCTCCAAGATAACCTACAGGGAAAAAATAAACAAAGTGACTATAAGGTTAGTGTTGAGAGTATCAATCCTACGTATCCAGAAAAGAATAAACGTTGCATGTGCTTATACGTAATTAAGCAATTTTCCATAATGTCATTTAATTTTATGGTAGAACCTCAACTTTTTTCAGACAGTGAACACTCATAAATTCATTCCTTTAACTTTTTTCCATTATGTTTAATAATGGTGAAGTAAGAATTAGGGTTTGGAGAAAATTAGCTTACATGCTTTAAAGCATGCTAATTCTGGCATATCCAACAAGTTCCACGTGCCCTCAGGGCATTGGCATTTGTGTCCAGTTCCATTTGCTACGCAGGTTCCATCGCCACACCAAACAAATTCACAACCTGGAAATTAAGTCATTTCATTTTACTAATGCAGTATAATAATCTCTGAAATTCATGAAACATAAATGAAAGATTTTTCTCGTATGAAGCTTTCAATATACGTACTGCTTGAATCACGTTTTCTGACCGATCATACAGAAGGCAGAAGGCAGGACTCAGTTTCGTCATTGTTAATAGTGTGATCGGACAACGTGATTAATATATTTTTACTCACTTTAAAATCATTTTGAAGCGAAAAACTTTTATGTGTATGATAGATGAATGGATGAATATAATATTTTGCTAAATCACCTGGTGGAGGAACCACAGGAGCAGGTGGTGGGGGCGGTGAGGCAGATTCATCACATTGGAAATTAACCGTGCCTGCATTATCATCATTCACAAAACTGTTATTGTATTTTTCCTTTCTATTTTTATTTTTTTCTAACTGTGGAGTGAGAATATCTGAATTTAATATACTTAGCGGTTGAAATAGCTATAAGCCAAAATAAAGTTGACAATAAGTTCATGCTGCAATTGTTATTTTGTAAGTGGAATATTACCGTCCAGATAATTAGGAAAAAAGAAAATTATATAGGCAGTAGTAAGTTGAGATAATATCTATGTACGTGACTTCTTGACAAAATACTGATCTGATTTGCTCAATTATCACATGGTCGATTGAAACAATGACCAAAATATAATATGTCAATTTATCTTTTTGCATTTTCCCAAATCAGTTTCCTGGCATTGTGATTAGCGTTCATCTGTTATTTATTTGAAAGCAAAGAATTGCCGCCGAGAGCCTGCAGCTATAACATTGGCAATGCTAGATTATAGACTATAGTTACAGTATCAAATTCACATAAACAAAGGTGATTAGCGAGATTGCATAGCGGAGCCTCCCACGCGATGGTATTTCAAACTACTGTTAGTTTGGTAATACAAGTTTATAACATGATTATCCTTCAAAACTACGAGTAAATTTTGATCAGCCACTAAAAGTAGCAAGTGGTTTGAACACTACTTAACCTTCATAACACTTCTTTTTAAAATGAATGAATCTGGGAAACTTGCGAGGGGTTTGTTGCTCTATTGGTTAAGAGTGTTTATTCATGTATCCGACGTCCTGTGTTTGAATCCCCTTATCCCAAATATCATTCTTTTTTAAAACAAGACAATTATAGGAAATTTGTCATAAACGGTATAAATAATGACCTTAAACTTTTCATTCCTCTACTATTGCTCTGTTTAGGTACCAAAGAAAAGGGAAATTATTGCATCAAGACTTGAGAGAGAGAGAGAGAGAGAGAGAGAGACTCACAGTTTGGAATAACACAAGCGGGATAGGTAAAGGAACCAATCGGAATCTTCTTCCAACCAGGATTACACTCGCAATCAAAACCAAGCAGTGTGTCTTTGGAAGCCTTGCATACTCCTTGCCCACAATGTACCCCTTCACAGACAATATCTGCCATGCATACAACCAAAAGAAAAACAGCCACATTATTATTACCAACACAGCAATATTAACCACACCAAGCAACAAATTAAGTGAACCAATTAAGATCAAGTTCAAAGGGAAAATATATAGTTTCTATATAGACACACACACACACATACACACGCATATATGTATTTTACCTCCAATTGGGTCCGATGGAATTGGAATCTTCTGTGTGGAACCGATTGTAGAGTAGAAGGTGAAGAGGGCGAGGAGAAAAAGATATTGAAAATAAATTAGATTGAAATTCAAACTGAAATTTTTCATGATCATGATTTGGTCTGAGAGACAAGGTTTAGTTGAGCAAACTTAATTAATTAGAAACTAGAAAAAGCATTTTATAAGAGCTAGTTAATTAGTACTGTGGAATTATGCTCCCTCAAAATGCACACTACATTGCCGCCCTTTTTCTGTTTCACATTCTTTAAATTTTCTATGAAATTAAGCCACCTTGCACTTGCATTGGGGCATCACATCACCAAAGACTTTTTTTTAACTCCATTATTTTGTTTTAGGTTAAAAGAGGCAGCCAAGGGCCGAAAACTTTTAGATTGTGGGGGTAAGGCTAAAGGATGCATTTTGTAATCTTAAGGTGCGTTTGTTTGGTTTCGTTAAGTTTCATTGAATTAGACTGAATTATATATTAGTGTAGGCATGTGTTTGTTATAAGCAGGACTAAATCAACACAGCTTGTCATACAATTCATTAATCTATACTAACAATCAGAAGCTTTCACTTCTTCTTTTTAGTGTAAATAATGTTGTAGGCATAATTTACTGAACAATTATGGAGGTCATAGAGAGAGGGGTGCGGCAAGAGTAGAGAAGAAAGAGAGATGTGTAATTGTGGGTGTGTATTATTCAACCCCATTGTGCCTTTATTTATAGTAGTAGGGAAGGTTAATTCCTTACCTTTTAGGATTACAACTCTTAATAGGTAATCTACTCCTGATAGGAACATGAGAGATATTCCAAGATATACTAGGATTTACACAATCACATTCCTAATCTAATAGGACTACAACACTCCCCCTTGAGTGTGTAAATACTCAAGTAAATGGCGCATCAGGTCTTCAGCGATGAAGTAAGTATAGTTGATGAAGTTGTCTGCACAATGAGCAAATGCAAGTCTCAAATCAACGGAAGAATGCATAAAAAAAAGTAAAACTCACAAAACCTCACTATGGTAAAACCCAAGGTGGAAGAAAAACCCATAGACTAAGGAGAAAAGTGAGAAGTTGCATTAAGTCAAAATTATACGTCTTTTGGATGCAAGTAGTAGAGCACTCAAGGGTATGATCAGCCC
This sequence comes from Cotoneaster glaucophyllus, assembly GCA_036320875.1. Taxonomy (NCBI): domain Eukaryota; kingdom Viridiplantae; phylum Streptophyta; class Magnoliopsida; order Rosales; family Rosaceae; genus Cotoneaster; species Cotoneaster glaucophyllus. Next base: position 18,839,055 of record CM070068.1, on the reverse strand, counting down.
AGGATGGGTGCCTCGTTAAAACTTAGATAGGTAGCAAAAACTCAGTGGGAAAAATGCTCCTAATCATAGGGAAAAATAGTACATTAAGATCAAGCGAGTATACTTCTGGATTCTCCCCCTGAGTTTGACATAACTTCCAAAATGAGAACTACAAGCATAACATATGAATAGTTAGGCATATCAATTCCTCGGACAAGCTTCTGGAAGGTTGACTTCGGCAGTGACGTCGTGTAGAGGTCGGCAAGGTTGTCTGGGATCGGCTTGCATGACTTCAATCTCCTGATGCTTTGCTGATGTAGATTTAGACGCAATATGTCTTGGTGTTGACTTTGTTGATGTATCATGGCTTGGTCAAATTGATACATGCGGCATAATCTTCATGGATAGTTGTTGGGACTCAACGATAGATGAAAAATAGCAAGTACTTCGAATATGCTCAAAAAGAACTCATAACCATGTCTCACTTGTGACGTAGTGAAGTGAGGTGAGTCTTGGAATGATTCGAAGATTTCGCAACTAAGGTCATATTGTAGACCTCCAAGATATTGCGATATCCCTAATGGTAAAGACATAACCATTCGGGGATTTTGCCTGCTGGTTTGATAAGTAACCTACGTCAGCATAACAAACAAGGCAAGCATCATTCCGAGGATCAGGGGGGTTGGATCCGCTCGAGATGCGTTGGGATTTGATTTGCCCAAATTAGTAGTACCTTCAAGGTACGTCTTTAATACCAATTCAGTGGTTGCGTGTAGGCGCGGTGCTGCATCTTTACCAAGATCAACAACGAAGATGTCCTATCTAAATACAATGAGCTAACTACAACGAAGCGCAAAGTTGAACTTTAGATATGGAATTTCGGATTCCATAACGTCTTCAAGGGTCTCATTTGCATATAACGTATGGACGATCAAAGGTATACTTAAAGGTAACACATTCGGGGTGTAGTTCGACTGGTAGACCAAAATACCGTCAGAACAATGCTTCAACTTCAGGTCAAGGCATAAACGAGTTTTCCTAAGATCCTTCATCTCAAATTCCGTCTTCAGGTGCGAGTCAGTTTTCTCAAGCTGTTTCGGAGTCTTAGTGAGATTCGTGTTAACGACAAAAACTGTAACTCTAGCAATTCGGAATAAGACTTCATAGTTTAACACGCAAGGGCATTCATTCATATCCCTGACGGATCCAATAATCACGTAGACGGGTATACCACATCCGTCAGATTTTTCAATCCATAAGTGAACGCCTCAAAACGAGTTAAGAGGGTGTTCCGTGGTTTGGAACTATTTGAACCGGTCCATGTAATTCTTCAGGAACTTACATGTCAATCTCCGTATCTATATCCCCATGGAGAAACACTAACCACATTTCATAATGCTGTTATCAATCACAGGACGTTTGAGAGAAACCTTGCGCCGTAAGGCATGCATCATATCGCACTATTTCATTCATCTCATAACGCTTCCTTTCCCACTTGTAACATAACAGGTTTACCTTGGGCAGTATAGGAACGACAAGTCCACTACACACTTTGGTAAGGAATTTGACTTGGATTGTAATTTCAGTTGTCCAATCAATTCTACGTTGTCACTTAATCAACGGAACATTGTTCGATATCATCGTTTTTCATTTATGTCGGTAGCTACCATATAAGTGAAAACATCATCAATGGTAATCTCATTTCAATTCCATTTAGCTCATCCAAACTAGTATACTGGACCAAGAACTTCAAGTCTCGGGAGTAATCCGGATTAATCTCATGAGATGGAAATGATTTGAGACAGTGATCGAGTTTAGATTCATTGTTGTGCCGTGTCTTCCTCTTCTAGGGAAGTGAATCCTACGAACCGAATGATATGTCGTGCTCCAGGCCAAGACAGATTGATTGGCTATCCGTCGGTGTACCGGACCATCCAACAGGGGCGGCACACCCTCCAGGGATGTTAACTCGACATCCGTTAAGTACGTCTATCCTTGCAGGCATGTTTGTAGCTGGTATATGATCTCGTCACTTTAGCTAGATCAGAGGAATGCGTCTGGAGCAACATTCCAAAATCTAGAATTCATCGCACTTGCTTATCACACTTGTGCGGTATGGGGATCGAGATGAGACATAGTGGGCAACGTCCACGTAAATTCGCGTCGTTCTACAAGAACGTTGACGTTCTTATCTTCCCCTAACGTCGGGAAGACTGTCTCATTAAAGTGACAACCCGCAAATGAGCGATAAGTGATCGCGTGCAAGGGCTCGAAGAGAGCTAGTGTGAAGGAGAATCATGATCGACAAAAGATACACATCCTTCTTTGAGGACCCATGGTGGTACTTTACGGTGGCGCAACGGCACATGGAATGCACACCCAAATGCGTAAATACGAAAATCGTCAGGTTCGTACCCAGTAACCAACTGTAACGTCATATAGGTTGGGTGGCAATAGGCCTCAAGGCGGACCAACATAACTGCGTACAAGGATTGCATAGCTCTAGGCAGAAACCGAAAACTTGGTACGTTTACCCAAAATCCGGGCGATCATTTAAACTGCGCTTTATGATCGCTATGCTAGGCTATTTGAGGTGAACATGGTAATTCAATGTTCAATTATAAACCCAAAATACATGCAATACTTTATCGAAAACCGTCGATATAAACTTTCCAGCATTATCCAGTCTCCCGGACCTTAAGGGATAAGTAAGGTGGTGAACCCTTAATCAGCCAAGAGGTTTAGCAGTAATGTGTGTGGACAAACATGTGACCTAGTTTGTTGATTCATCAACCAAAACCATAAGTATTTATATGGTCTACATTTTGGTTGGATTAGTCCACATATATTCCCTTGAATCCACTATGAAAAGAAAGTTGATTTGTATCTTTGCAAGGGATGATTTAAAAAATCAAATTTCACAAACAAGCAGACTTTGGCAAGTGTGCTTATAAGCACAAGATCCTTACTTCGGGTAAGGAGATGCGTCGTAGCATCGTTGGTCGACCTAAGTGTCCCAAAAGGTCGTGCCAAAGCAAGTAAAATGCTCAATCACCTAGCTCCAGGCCGGCCACATATGGCGTGTGTCCCAGTTGGGGAACAGCCCATTGGCCCCAAATCAATGCTTCAGGCTCATTTCTGGAGGTGGTGCAAAGATATTTCACTCTATTTTCTTTAGTGGTTTCATTTATGATCATTGTCATCTCGAATATCCTTAAAAACTCAACGACAGGGAGAATTTAAGGTCCCTTAAATGATGATTCAGTACCATTCATACAACAAGGAGTGTGCCAAATGCTCTTAATCAGGTTGGATAGATCTGAAGTCGTTGTTAAAGATGTGATTTATGTGTAAAGCTAGTGTGTATAGTACGCATTCATCCAGATGACTAACTTTTCCACATTCCTACCTAATCACGTGTTTAATTGAATCGGTCACATGTACTAAGAAACATGATTCAATTAACTCATATTCGAGGACAATATCAATAAGACTATCCATAAGTAAAACATACACCAAATTTGAATCCAAGAACATGGAAAAATGTTCACAAAGTAAGTGGTTTACTAAGAGGATTCGGCCAACAAGGCCATCCATGTCAAAATTCTGCTCTTCCAACGATGTTTGGTGGAGCAAAATCAGTCTCACATATTGACTACGAGAATGGTACTCCTCAACGACATTGGTAGAGGCACAAACAGGTGCATAACCAACGATCTATTCCATCGAGACGGAAGTAGATTCTGTAGGGTTGAGGTTTGGGAATACTATCCCTTATTCTTGAAGTTTTAGGTCTTAGGTGCCAAGGATCAGACTTCGTGCATGATACCATACCTTTGCAGGCCCTGATTCTACCATATGTTGTAAAAATAAACTCAAAATTGGATTGTGAGAAAGTATGTCATTCGGTGTATCCTTGCCGAAGCAGTGCATCACCATTTGGTAGGCTTTGACCGAACTAGGTCGAGCTATTCGGTAGACTCCAGCTGAACTGGGTCTATACCTTTCTCTCACGTTTATGGTAGTAATCAGATCCGAGAATTTGGTAAACTTCCGCTTTCTACACTGCTGCTTCAGGGGCAAGTTAGAAACATGGAAGAACGAGAAAAGTATTCTCTAGTCAAAGTTCGATCGGATTTATAAACTTCAGAATTGTACTCATTCATGGACGTAATCATGGTGTGCTTCAGGCAATGTCTTTCATGATTAGGCAGTCCGTAGGAGCGAGCCAAAGAGCCATGGAATCCTCGTTCGGGAGGTATTTCCATTTGTAATGCTTTGGGCATAAGTCTCTGAGTGAAGATCATGGCGGAGGCTTATTCAGCTTTTCCATGCCATCGTTGGCTTCAATGGTGTCTCAACTTCTTGATAGTCAAGTGGAGATTCACGTCTTGTACCCCACATAAAGTGGTTTCTATAAGAAACGTCCAAATCAGGAAAATCGAACTTGTGACAGTTCGACAATCCACTGAATTGGAGGGAACAAGATTGTGATTAGTGCTATGGGAATGAAACATCCATATGCATCATAGTTAGAACATTCGAGTTCTAAGACATGGTTTTCATGAAAAACGTCGGGTTTTCATGGGTGTATTGTTTTATGAAAACTTCGGGTTTCAAAGGCACTAAATTTGAAACTACAGGTTCAATTTAGTTTATGAACGTTCAGTTCATAAAAGAGAGGTTCCTGCAAGAACACAGAATGCAATATGTTGATTTAAGTGTAGTGGATTTGAGTTTCTTCAGGAATTCAAGTGTGAGTGCTTCGGGACTACGAAATTGAGTCAACGGTTCAAAGAAAAGAAATAAATTATTGAATCGTTAATGTCCAAAAGTGATCTTCAGGTCAATAATTTTGGATTCATTATCAGATTAATTGACTGCAGGTCACTTTTAATTAATTGAATAGATCGGGACCATTTGGGGCCAATCGTAGAAGCAAACAAATAATGACTTCGGGTTATATTCACTTTAGATGGCTTCGGGTCAAATAATTAAGAAAATATAGCCTAGTGTGATTTTAACCAAAAACGTCCCAAAAATATTTGGGTATGGTTAAGAAGCGGGGATACCAAAAAAGGGCATTGGGTTCGAAAAAAAATCACAGCCCAACATGTGTGGGCTTCTTGTGTAAGGCACGGCCCTACAGCAAGCTGCAGACCTTGGGTATATGACACGGCTTCACCGCAACCCAATTTGGATGTAGGTTAGTGGGCTAAGGCATGAAAAAAGCCCAGCTTTCGCTGGCTTCTGGTTGACACGGGAGAAGAACCCAAGCAGCACAAGGCATCTGCCTTTGGGCCGAGAGGAAAATAAAACAAAAGTCCAGATTTCTGCATATGGGCCATGTCGTGGATGAAACCCAACATAGCTGGTGTCGAGTTTTGGGCTAGGAAGCAGAAGCCCAGCAGGGCTGGCTTCTGGTGAAGCATGCACAGATTAAGGCTGCAGGCCTTAATCGTCAGGTACCCAAGCATGCGGGCCTGGTGATTCGTACACAGCATTTTCCATATATTTTTTTCGAAATTCTTAGGGTTTGAAAAACCCTAATTGCTTCTAATTTTATTTAGATTCTTTGACTCACAAATTCCACATAGCAAAAAATTGCGCAATGCATGAAACAAATATATGAACATATACAATATATATCGGAAGGAAAATATAAACATAGGGGGTTCATGCACATGGGGAATGTTTTCATGCTTCAAGGTCGTTTCAAATATCTTCCTTTATTTTAAGCGTACCTGATTGGCAGAAAACTACAAAAGCCTTTGAATTTGTAGAAGATCCTTCTCCGAAAGCCGGAATTGCATCTCCAATGCGTTTTATCACATTCAACAGAGAAAAATTAAATTGAATCAATAGCATATAGATCAATTTAAAATAATAAATTAAATTAATCATAAGAAGAATGATTAAAACGTAATACTCCCCTGATTGAAGATCAAACTCTCTTGTTAGCATAGCGTCAAGAGCGTGCTGATAACGTGTTGTAGGCATAATTTACTGAACAATTATGGAGGTCATAGAGAGATGGGTGCGGCAAGAGTAGAGAAGAAAGAGAGATGGGTGCGGCAAGAGTAGAGAAGAAAGAGAGATGTGTAATTGTGGGTGTGTGTTATTCCACCCCATTGTGCCTTTATTTATAGTAGTAGGGAAGGTTAATTCTTTAACTTTTAGGATTACAACTCTTAATAGGTAATCTACTTCTAATAAGAATATAAGAGATATTCTAATATATACTAGGATTTACACAATCACATTCCTAATCTAATAGGACTGCAACATAAATAATATTATTTGTTAAAAAAAAACCAAAAACAACAAACAAACAAACAATAAGAAGCTTTCATAATTTTCCACCTTGTAGTAATAAATTTTACGATTGATAATTGGGATTTGCTATTGGCTATAAGGATGTCCGATCAGTTTGATAAACAAGATTTAGAATTTGTTGTTTCAACTTTCAAGTGATCACGCCTCCGAAGATGGGTTCGAGGAACAGGTGTCTTAGAAAAACAAATTAATCAAAATTTTGAAAACTTGAGATCCAATCACGTAGTGATTAAGAGGAATTTAAAATTTAATAATATCTGATCAGCAGTTGAGATGGTGAAGTTCTGTCTGATATACCTATATGCTTGAGAATTTTTCGGTATGACTCTTGTACCGTCACGTGTGATACCAATACACTACAATACTACATACATGAATATGAACCACGCCGACTATTCATATTATAACCACTGTTTTAAAAATCTCCGCCTAGCGCCGTTTAGGCCCCATCTAGGCGCTAGGCGGCTGGTCACCGCCCTGATTAATGCCTAGGCGTTTGAAAATTAAGAAAGAACGCCTAAACCTACTGAGGTGCCCGCCTATCCCGCCCAGACCCGCCTAGGTCGTAACTCACTTAGACAGAAAATAGATAATTTTCATTTTGCATTTTATTTTTTTCCAATAAATTGTAAGAGACTTGTTGCATACTTAAATGAACACACATTATATCTTTATTTCACATGTTTTCATTATGTTCCAATACTTCATAATATATATGCATTCTATTTTGTAGTTTATGATGAAATTATATATATTTTTAAGTATAAACAAACACTTATTTACACGAAATATGATAGATTTATTTAAATCCGCTTAGTCCGCCTAGGCGTCGCCTCGCCGCCTAGGCTCTAGGCCCCAGTCCACCGCCCGACTAGCGCCTAGCATCTTTTAGAACCTTGATTATAACACATGTATATTGTTGAAAAATATTAGTATTTTATGGTTATTTGATTATTTGGGTTTGCTTAATTGTTAGTTTAGGCCTAGCCCAAGAGAATTAGGGGTTCGAGGTTTTGCTTTTTATAAATATAACTTATAATTTAGTATGAATAACAAGTTAGTTACAATGTAGCCTCTCAAAGTTTATGTAGTCGTCTCGACGATTTTGTAGTATTTGATATCAATAATATTTCTAGTTTTGTAATCCGTTTGTTCGTTCATCGTGATATTCAACTTGGTATCAGAGCAGGTTTGATCTGAAATTTGATAGGCTTGTTTGATATTCATTTGTCTGTCGCATATGTTATCTGTTAGTTAGGGTTCTATTAGTTTATTTGTGTCCCTCGTCGTTGGTGTTTAGATTGTTTAGTTGTCTGATTTATAGTTTGCAAGAGAGAAAAAAAAAAGATCTGAAAAAGGTCTGTGTTAGAAAAAATTCAATTTGCATCTGACGGCCTTCTGCTCCTTCCCCTCGGTCCATATTTGTCCTGATCACACGCACGTGCAGACGAAGCCCAGACCCGAGAACCACTCGGATCAAGTTAATAAACACGTATCTGTAGCTGTCCACTGATATGAAACCACCACCATTCAACACCGCCTTCACACCACCGTCGCGCATCTGCACGTATCCTGCACCGCTTCCCCATCTGGATCCATCTCCACCGTCGTGACCACATACCTGCACCGCCCGCATCGCCACCGCTCTAATCTGCATCTCACCAACCGCATCACCACATCGTTTCCTGCACTGCATCCGCACCCTCTACACCCCGCGTGTTTTGCACTAGAGTTCTTGCACTTGTTTGCACAAAAAGGAAAAGGGGAACAGAGGAGAAAAGAAGGAAAAAAAAGGCCTACATGGGCAAGGGAAAAAATTTGGTTAGAAGTCTTTGGGGTCCACTTGTTGTTTGAAGTTGCAGGCCCACAATGAGTTTGTTGATGCTGTTTGGTTTGTCTGTTGTTGCTCACCGCAACGATTGTTCGGGTGTTTGGATTGGTGACCACTCGAGTGACATTGCGAAAGTTGAGTTTTTTGCTTGTTTGTTCAAGTTTGTTTGGAAGCTCACAATTGGCAGTGGGAAAGTTTGTATTAGTATTGATATTGGTCTTGCACTGGCACTGATATGGAATCTTGCACTAGGCACTGGCATGAAAATCTGGCACTGGCACTGACATTGGAATCTTGCACTGGCATTGGCACTAGCATTGGCAATTGAAATCTTGCACTTGTATCGATGGAATTTCGTATTGGACTTGGCATCAGAAATTAGCATAATGGAGCTTGCATTCGCATCTGCTTGTTGGCAAACTCCTGTCGTGTACCGCCATGAGTTTGACGAGGGTGTTAGAAAATATTAGTATTTTATGGTTATTTGATTATTTGGGTTTGCTTGTTAGTTTAGGCCTAGCCCATGGAAATTAAGGTTTTGAGGCTTTGCTCTCTATAAATATAACTTAGATTAGTATGAATAACAAATTAGTCACAATGTAACTTCTTGGAGTTTCTGTAGCCATCTCGGTGATTTTGTAGTGTTTGATATCAATAATATTTCTAGTTTTGTAATCCACTTGTTCGTTCATCGTGGTATGCACTCTGATATTCAACTTGAGTCTTGGTTAAGGAATCATATGACCAATGTTTGGATGACAGCACATACATTAAATCACATGGATGTTGCATCGTTCTTTTCACTGAATGTCTAGTTATAAATCACTGAATGAAATTTGGAGTGTATTAGTACGGATAAAAATTAAAATAAGCTCTGCGAAAAGCAGATTCTACGCACATACACGGTTACAGATACAAAATAGCACAACACTATGACACCTTTCCAACACTTTGGGGTACACCAACTAATTTCTGCCCAAACTCAAATGGCAATATCAAGGACAACAAGACAATCACTCGGAAACTCGACCATGCACTGCAACAATCCATCACCCGCAATTTGAGTTGATAAACTTTATGCTGATCCGAATTCGTGAAACCATTTCTCATGCCGTTCAATATCAGCTTGAGAAACACTCCGTTGGACCTTCGCCAAGGCTTCTTCGAAGTCACACATGGCAACAGGATCCTTTGAAATATCATCCTTGGACATGCTCTTAATCTCATCGCGCGTCTTTCCAGCTATTTTGCGCCTCATCCCATTCAAGGAAGCATCCCTGCAAACGTTTGTGAGATCATCACCACTATATCCTTCTGTTCGACGAGCCACAGCATCCATATCTACGTCAGGGGCCACCTGATGCATCAGAAGCATTTTTAAGATTTAACTTGTTTAAATTACAAAATGAATTCTCTGACACATCTTAGATTCTAATTGTCTAGAGCACAGAGCAGTCAATCTATATGATAAACAAAAACCAAAAACCCCAGGAAATTAGTGATTTTGCTGTCCCGCCGTTGAAGATGCCACATGCTTTTATTCTATTTTCATTTTCTAATTGGTATCACCACCTTAATAGCATAAGAAGACACCATGGGAGCCATATTAAGTTATTAAGCCGTGACAGAAACACATGTCCAAAATTAACCTACAGAATTACAATGAAGTTATAGAAAGGTATAGAATTAAGGTGCAAAATGCATAATATAACCATAATAGAATATCAGTAACTGCAGTACCTCGACAGTTTTCATATTTATCCGAATAAGTGCTTTACGGCTCTCAAAATTTGGTAGGGGAATATATATACGTTTCTCCAGCCTCCTCCTGAATGAATAACATCAGGTTAGAAATATCAAGACCGAACAGGCATTGTCAAGTGTTTTTTAAGCTTACTACTCTTTCCAACTCAAAGTTTGAAGAGCAGTAAGGAGTCTGAAACTTAAATACAACAAGATGAGGACCAACCTGAGTGCCTCATCTATGTCCCATGGGAAGTTAGTAGCTGCCAAAACCATCACTACTTTACGAGTACCATCTTCATTCGTACCAGTATTGTTGACCCCATCTACCTGAACTAGAAGTTCCGATTTCACCCTTCTGGATGACTCATGCTCCCCTGATGCCCTAAGACAAATGGATATTTTGAATTTAGGTCAGCATAAGGAAAAATCCCACATTACAATGAATTTTACACCTGAAATGTTAAAAACAGGAAGATATACAGTTTAAAACAAAACATGCAACAAACGTAACATACATGCAATAAGCTCTTTTAAGTAAAACTGAAATAAAATCTTACCCCCGGGAATTGCAGAGCGAATCAATTTCATCGATGAAGATGGTACTTGGCGCATAAGCTCTTGCAAGATCAAATAAGCACCGTACCATACGTTCACTCTCTCCACGCCATTTTGAAGCTAAAGTAGCAGAGGAGACATTGAAAAAAGTTGTGCCACACTCAGTAGCAACAGCTTTAGCAAGCAACGTCTTCCCAGTTCCAGGAGGACCGAACATTAGAACACCCTTCCATGGCCTCCTAATTCCCTACAATCCAAGAAGCAATAAATTCAATGTGAGAAATGGCCTATCAGGATCGAGACATTTCAGCATGGAGAAAAAGAATCAATTGGTTCGGTGAAATGTAGAATTGTGAAATTACATATTAATGTAACTATTTTCATTTTCCCTATGTAAATGTCGTCAAATCATCTCCATAAAAGACATGAACCATTCAAAAAGTAGCTCCACAAGTGTTACAAATTCAAAGTAGGTCCTAAGGAAGCTTCTTAACCAAAGCTATGTGGTACCATAGAAAAGATCACATGCCAATAGCCAGGTCCCCAACTTCACAAGGAAACCCTAACCATTAATTGATGCCATTCATGCCAAAGAGACTAAAAATGATGCAATATACTATTATCTTAATTTGGTTTTAACCATTCAACGATACCTGAAAATATTCCGGCATTAATAAAGGAAGCACAACGGCTTCCTCTAAAAGTCTCTTTGCTTCTTGTAAACCAGCAACATCATCCCATCTCACTCCAGGACTGGTTTCCAGTACGTCCCTCTCAAGCATTTCAGCCAAATCAGGATCAGGTCCCTCATACTGTGACCTCTTCGACTTTCCATCTTCAGCATCACCATTCTATAAATTCCAAAAACAAATCAGTAAGCTGGACAATAAAAAGTACCGAAACCAAAGATTCCAACTTTGATGCAAACAACTACAATACAAGGTCATAACCTTGTCTTTAAATGAAGTAAAATATTAGGGTATAAGATAAATGTTTTCACCACAACTTAATTAACTAGTGATAGGTATTTGCAAAAGTGAAGATCAGCGCCTTACGCTTCAAAAATAATCCTGGTATATCCAAACACATTAACGAACTAAATATAGTACAGTGAAATATATCATTTGATTGAACTTACTGCTGAATCTGCCTTGCTAGATTTGCCAGAACCAGTGCCTTTCTTTCCAGTAGTGGAAGTTCGAGCCCCTGAGTTAGTCCTACTTGATCCACCAGCCTTTGCACCACGGCCAGGTGTGCCTGTTTTGGTTGCAGAGCTACGAGCCCAAGTTGCATCTTGTGGTGACTTCCTCATACCACCTTGGCCAGCCTTTCCAGGTCTTCTACCCGAAGTGTCCCGACTTGGTGGCCTCCACACATCAGGATCATCCATGGGAAAACCAGAAGAAGTTGGGTATTCATCTAAGGGTTGAAAAACAAATGACGACTTAGCATGAATTGGAGGTGACGAAGGGCGCCGGCCCACAGGAATATCCTTAAATGCACTTCTCTCTGCATCTAATTGCTTCACAACCTCTGCTTCCTCAGAAAGTGCTTTCTTTACATTCATCCATTTCGCGCGAATCAATGGATCATCGAGAGTGTTTAGGTGCCTAAAACAAAATAAGAAATTCAAATTTATAGCACGTAGACTTAGGTACGAACAGTGGCTAAAGTAATCCTGTAAATAACAGAATTCCATCCCATGATACATTAAAAGCGGACTATAGTCTGGCAAAGACCCATCCAGTTGTTTGGTAGAATATAGCAGCTAGAAAATCTTATAGGACGAGAAAATGACAAAGCTTCTTTCTGGTCTTATTAATCTTTGGATTGCTATAATTCTGTTTGATAGTGAGAACGGGCAAAAATCATCCTCTTCACTATTATACTTTTCGTTGTCATGCAAATTAAATACACAGAAAAAAAAAATCCAAAGCATCTTGCGTTAGGGCAATTCAAAGTACGCCACTTGTACTGAGGCACATGGAAATCGCCCCTTACCCCTCAAAAAATAAAATACGGTTATCTTGTAGAACTTGCCTTGTTGATTAATAAAGGGCATAATGGTAGGAATATGATGTTACTGATAAGATTATAATGATAAAGTTATAAAGTTACATTTTTGCTCAACCTTGTTCAAATCTTGAACTATGACTTTATAGAAGTTGTCTTCCTATCAAATTTGAAAACTTTTTTAGGTGGGCAGTCCAAATACATTCATTAGTTTATACACCTTATTCTGTTTCTTTCAAATTCTATGAGTAATCCCTAGAACTAATCCTTTCCCATTTATTCATTTTCATATACAAATCAGAAAATTAGAAGTGAAGGGCCTCTCGGATCGTTGCGAAATTTTCCAAAGAATGCCCACAAATTCTCTTTCCACCTTATGCGCAGTTAAATTATCCCAAACAGAATGAGCATTTTCCTCGAAAATTCAAATCTTGGAGTCGCACGAATCAAACAGATACAACAAAATTTGAAAATCCCACATACATTAAGCAATTAGCTCGAATTCAAAACAATTTCTAACCCAAAAACCTAGAAAATTCAACAAATTGCTTCCAAACAGATAAAACAGTAACGAAATGAGAAGAAATGGAAGAAGAAAAAAAATCAGAAATCAAGAAATGTACTTGTTGATCTGAGCAATGCCGCCGTCAAAGAAGATCAGGGAGGTGTCATAGAGCCCTTCCATTGCGTACTCCCTCGCCAGCTTCAGGTGGTCTTGAAGACCCACCAGCGTTGGCCCCACCATTCTCTCTCTCTTTAGCTCTGATTTTCTAGGGTTCCGTCAATTAGGGTTCATGTACTGAGGAGGAAGACGACGAAGCTCACGCTCGAACTCGAATGGTTTCTCTCTCTAGAACACTCTCTCTCTCTCTAGGATGATGGAGCAGTCCAGGGGCTTTGACGTCGCCGTATAATTAAGCGTTTTCAGGTAGAAGGGGAGAGGGGGAAGGGTGTGGCTGGAATTGACCAAATTGTCCTCGGGGTTAGTCGTTACGGTGTGGGCCTATGTAGGTTTGCCTAACGGGAAGGCTTAGAGGAAAAGCATACCCGGTAAAGAAGAGATGGGCCCACAGTGACCCAAACCCAATACCCGTTTCATGATTTCTTTTTCTTTTTTTTTTTGCTTTTTCCTTTTTTTTTTGAAATTCAGGTTCTTTTAAAACCAAGAACTAAAGAGGCAAAAAAAAGCTAAACTAATATATGATTTCGGTCCCCTAAATTTAAACATGTCAATGGACCCGGATCCGAATCCGATGCAAAGTTAACTCTCTTTTTTTTATTTGACAAACGATGCAAAATTAACTCCTACCCTTTGATGGGGAGGGACGTGGGACTGGCAAGATTTTTTGGAAACCAAAAACATTTTCATGGCGGTGAAATAGATTGTAAATGTCTGGAGTCTATTGAGCCAAACGACAACGTTTAGTAGTTTACTCTTCTTTATTAAAACGAGTGTTTCATCCACTTCGGATTTATTTTTTCGTTTCTGACTTTGCTTTTTCACTTTTCAATTTTGTTTCCTACGGTTTACGTGTGCAGTATAGTCCAAGGGAAAAATTCTAGTCTATTGTTGTTAACTTATAATTCTAATGCTTTGGCCGTTTGTAATTTAACTTATACGAAGCCTTTAACATAAGGGATTTCTATTTTTTTATAAAAATGAGGATTAGTTGTGGGGTCCACGCCAAATCGAACTTTAACTATCTGAACCATCTATTTTTCAAGTTGCACCTCTCATAGATCATTCTTACAAAATATTAGCCAAATCAGAAATATTTAGGACATCTAATTGGATTCAAAAAAATTAATGAATACTTTGTCATATAAGAAACAATAAAATTTTATCTTGATAATTAAATAGGCAAATGGTTTTGGATTGAATTAAATTTTTGTAAGGATGATCCATAAATCGAGACTTACAAAATAGGCGGTTCGGATAGTTGAAGTTCGACGTGAAGTGGGCCCCACACATAATCCCTATTTTTTTCCCTTTGCATAAAGAGCCTGTAACTTATAATTCTAATGGTTTAGCAATTTGTAATTTTTAGAAATATCCTGTAGTTACTAGTTAGGAAGGTAATTGGAGATGTAGAAATAGATAATATAAGTGTTTTACAAGTTTTATAGAATTTAGGAGATGCTATAAAAACATCGAAACCATGCAGAATTTTCGAACGTTGAACTTATAAAAAAATTGGGTTTAAAATTCAATCCACCCCATTTTCGAATCATGAATCCGTCCCTGTATAATGGTACTTTCAATTTGATAATTTAATTATAAATAAATTTGAATATATGGATCAAAGCTGATTTGATACTAATTTGATCTATTTACGAGTCTATTTAAATTAGTACATGACTGACAGACTGATAAATCAGAGAACAAGAAGGAAATAAAAAACAATTGTTCATTCATATCCTCAAATGCCAAGGCTAGGGTTTCTAAAGACTTTCAGACTGGAACTTACATCGAGAGATATTCCAGACAACACGGAGATATAGACACACAGCACTACCATAACGAACATACATGATGATTTTTTAGTACATCGATATTTTTACACTAAGAGAAGGGGGAGTTCGACTAAGCCACACAATGGGCAACCTAATTTGGTATCAAATTAACCATCCACGAGATTCGAATCTAAGATCTCTCACTTCTTATGAAAAGAAAATTCTAGTGACTTGGACCTCAAATGGGCTTAGAATCCATCAACTCCACTCGTCCCCATGACCAGGACTTTCCTCATTGTTGGATTCGGGTTGTGACCTAATCAAGTTTTAGCCAACAAAGTGCATGCAAAATTAAAATTAATAAATAAATAGCGAAGGCAATGCATGCACTCCAAAACTCGATCAACAATGGTTCTTTAAGCTCTTTTCTTTGGTAGATTTATACATGCAACAAAGGTGTAGAGATCTACATACCTCTTGAAGCGCTACCTTGATGTTGATCACCTTAAGGGAGGGTCTTCTTCCTTCCTTTGCCAACTCCATCTTCAAAGCTCCTTAAAGTAGTAGGTGTGAATGATCTTGAATCTTCCCAAGCACCAAAAGTTTGACGCCTCTAAGTATCGTCATCTTCTAGTCTCTATAGATAGAGTGATGGAATATGAGCAAAAGTGAGAGGTTAGTACACTCTTACTCAATGATGGTGGTGGACGGCAAAGAAGATGGTGATGGTGTTCTTCTCACTTAAAAACAAACTAGATCTGCCACATAGTATTACAGTCTAATGGTA
This sequence comes from Cotoneaster glaucophyllus, assembly GCA_036320875.1. NCBI lineage: Eukaryota > Viridiplantae > Streptophyta > Magnoliopsida > Rosales > Rosaceae > Cotoneaster > Cotoneaster glaucophyllus. Next base: position 18,823,354 of record CM070068.1, on the reverse strand, counting down.
TTTCTCTTCATTTGTAAGTGAAATGTCTTAGGTTCGATTCTTACCAAATGCGAATTTGAACCACATTATTACTAGCCCATTGTGAGGCTAAACCTACCAACCCTAGCCTCACACACTAATTAATTATTTCCTTTCATGTCCATCAGTATCACATTGACATCTTTTGATACTACAATAGGTTGTGATCCTTAGGTTCTAATCTACGAGGCCGTGAGACGATGCAAACTCTTTGATCCTTTTTACGAACTGAGAATTACCTTTTAATCCATCTTATTGTAACTTATTGTGGACTCTTTAAAGCTTCACTAACTATGAGTGTCACTTAGCCTTATATCATAGACCTCAAGTCGATACAGAATTAGGGATGGGTAAATACCCATTGGTTATGGGTAACCGCGGTTACGGTTACCCGCTCGTTTAAATTAAACGGTTACGGTTGGGTAATCGTTTAGATAAATAAAAGGTTATGGGTATAACCATTTACCCGCGAAATTTAAATGGGCGGTTATGGGTATTAACCGCGGTTATAAACGGGTAACCGTTTACCCATTTATTTTATATATGTAAAATTAACACAAACTATATTCCCTATCGGACAAAACTTAGATCAATGCTATTGACTATAGTGCATGATTTCATGGTCCATTATATATATATATATATATATATATATATATATATATATATATATATTATGTTAATACTTTACATTCCGAGTTAAATAACCAAAGAATACTGTCTTTTAACAGTTTTCGTAACCCAAGAATACCTAGCCAATTTTATATTACCTTCATTGTTAACAGTTAAAAATGTCGTCCATAAACTATTATTTCAATTATTGGAATGATATAAGAACTTAAAAAATTAAAATGCGGAAATGTATGATGAATGTACCTATAACGGTGTTTAATTGTTAGAAAAAAGAAAATTATGACAAATTTTTCTTTTTTAATTTTCAAGTTGTTAAAAAAACACGTAGACGGGTGAAAAATAAGTAAATGGTAAAAAAAAAAAAGATAAACGGGTTAAAAAAGGATAAATGGGTAAACGGGTATTAAACGGTTACGGTTAAATGGGTACGCGGTTATGGGTATGGTTAACCGTTTATAAACAGTTATGGGTATGGGTATAACCGTTTAGGCAATTACCCAACGGGTAAACGGTTATGCGGGTATGAGAATAAACTGTTATGGATAAATAACCGCGGTTACCCGCCCGCCATAACCATTGCCCATCCCTATACAGAATTACAAGGGAGAACCTATTTCATTGCAATTATCATGCGGTCCAACCTTCTCTAATACAACGCTCTGTCATGTCAAGAGACATTCCCATGATTCCACCACAAGCCGCTCTACCTTGAGACTCCCGAATTATATAAGTATTCGCCTTCCGTTCTAAAGGTTAAAGATTTCTTGTGTGTATTCGCTTACCTCCATGAATAGTGCGTACAACGCCATCGGTACCTTGACCACGCCCTAACTAGAATATGGTATTGACATAATTTAAGATCGATGACCTATTCACCAAGTACCTCAAGTCCAAGGATTAATGCTACACTATTGCAACGATGGAGTTCTCACTGACATGAATATGTATATAGCATACATATGTGAGAACTTTCATGTGATCATGTTCAATGAACTCAATCTCTATTGAACACCTATATATTTGCATTAATGTCCCACACAATGGACATACTAATTTTTGTGGTAATCGACTCCCAATTGAAAATTCTATGACTAGGAACATTTAGGATATCATTGTTCGAAATTGGTCTCATCAATCTACCTCATAGATCGCACTCCGATTAATGCATATCCTTTTGGACTCATTGTTTTGTTAATACATATATGATTATGGTAATAAACAATATCTTTGCCCAACGTATAAACGTAACTTGTCTTAATGATAAAATAATTTCATAAACAATTACAACTTAATTAACACTCAGTCCTAAACCTTGAAGTCTGGAAAACGCAGAAGGAATTCATTAGAGTCATCCCACGTAGTATCCTCGATGGGAACTCCCTTCCACTAAATTAGCTGTACGTCGAGTGACAGGTTTGTTCTTGTGCTTGAAGAGTCATCTGCTCAAAATATGTTCAGGTTACCAGACGAACTGTCCATCTGATTGAAGAGCTGGTAATTGAGAAGAGGAGTGAACGTGATTTCCTACTTTATTTTTCAGCAGGGAGACATGAAAAGTGGGTTGAATTCGAGCATATGGAGGCAAATCCAGCTTCTAAGCCACCTTTCAGAAGCGGTCCAAAATCTTATAGAGAATGGTTCTTCTTCATGATGGACTGCCCGTATTGCTGGAGCCTGGAGGCACATATAGACAAAGTCTTCGACTTGAAATTCGCGCTCAGTGCGATTGTTGTTCACATAATTTTTCATCTGTCAGTCAGTTGCAGATATTAGTGAAGTTGTTTGAGAAGAGAATCGACTCTTGGAGGGTTGAATCGACAGTGTGGACCACTTTTGGACCCGTAACATAGGAAATGACACTAGTGTATGATATACCACCACTCGGCAGCTTGGTAAGTGGTGTTATACCAAGTGGTGGGCAACCAAGAACTCCGATTAGAAGGTTTATCACTGATAAAGCATCTCAGATAATGCTCCAAGATCATGTTCAGCACTTCAGATTGCCTGTCCGACTGTGGATGATAAGCAGTAGGAAAACATAGTTTTATACACTAATCTTTGAAGACGGCTATTCAGAATTGACTCAAGAATATGGAATTCAGGTCACTGACGATGCTTTTTGGCATGCCATGTAGGCGGAATATCTCTTTAATGAACATATTTGCCTGCCACCCCTGAAGTCGTGTAAAGGTGGTGGGTGATGGGCACAAAATGACCATACCATGGCAAACGATCGACCACCACTAGAATTGAGTTCTTCATGTGATGGTGACCATTAGTAAACTCCATTGCGATGTCCTACCACACACTCTCCAAATATTGAATAATATTGAATGATTAATAAATATTATTAATATTGAATATTCAGAATTCTAATTTATACTGAATGATTAATAATATTGAATATTCAGAATTCTAATTTATTTATACTAACTTATTAATAATATTTTTCTTTACTAATTGTGTAATTTGAGCTTCTTTAGTTGGATGCTGGTCTATTTATGATAATGGTGTACCCAATTTGCAAAGAATAGTTATAAAAATTCTCTCATTGACTACAAGTTCATCCAGATGTGAAAGAAATTTGAGCACTTTTGAAGGGTTGCATACAAAGAAAAGGAGTAGACTAGACGCAACAGATTAAGCAATTTAGTCTATGTCCAATTCAATGCCAAGATCAACAAGATGAAAGAAGAGGATGGAGTGGATGGAGTGGATGTGCTACTTGCTAATGAAGCTTAAACAATGGATTGTTGAGGGTGGTGATGAAGAAGTTGGGCTTGATTCAATAATGGATGGAGAGGAGAGTAGATGGGATGAATTCGAGTAGATGGATAGTTTCCTAAAGCCTAGGAGAAGTTTTAGAGTAAAAGAACTACATGAGGAAACCCGCCAAGGCCCCTACGGCTCAATTAGTGCTTAGCGCTTTTTTGAACCTTGCATGCATGATGGTAAATTAGATCTTGAATTGCAACAGCTTAAAATCATGGACAATTGAAACTACAACCACTAAAGTCGTGGAAGTGCTACAACCGAAACTCGATATTGTCTTGATAACCGTTGGCCACTCTCCTTTTGATTATGTCTTGATTTTGCTTCATCCGATGATCAGAAATAAAGAGAAAAGTGCAAAATGTCAAAGGGGAAGCGGAAAATCACTCCCCTTGACACGCCCCGACCCGGATACTCCCCGAATACCAGGGTAAGCACGTGCTGGCCGACACCCGAAGGTGACGAAAGCCATTTATTGAGTGCAAATGCTAAGAAAAGGAATAAATAAGACTTAAATATGAAAGAATAATGAATAACATTTAAGGAACATGTTCAGAGCATACACTAATCTATAACACTAAAAGAAATAATATAAAATTTGAATGAAACAAATGATAAGTCCTACACCGAGAGGACCCGAAGATGTCGTTGCGGAAGTGCCTTGACGTCGGGATTGTATGCCTCGATTGTATGCCCTGAAGGGGGCGCAAAACAAAGGTGAGTGGACCAATTTGATATATATATACAAAAACAGTTATCAACATACTAACCCCCAGGTTTTATGAAAACATATATATATATCATGATAAACATAGGTTTTCCGAAACCTAGCATGTCGTGCAATTTCTCAAATCATATCTCATAAAATAATAGTCACTAGTGAATGTCCAATGAAACACTTCAGGCCCCATGCCGGCTCCCCGTCTCTGAGCAGACAGTCAGAGGAAAATATCACTACAGGCCCCTTGCCGGCTCCCCGTCTCTGTGCTAAATAGCCAGAGGAAACACCCTCCAGGCCCTATGCCAGCACCAAACCGTCGCCCGGGACGGACCGGACACTATCCCTACGTCCCGTAGCGGAATGTGGACCACTAGGTAAATACGCCAGCACGTGACCTTCCCAGTGTCCCGAGGACATCGGGATCGGGGCGTGTCACCCCTTGCAGAAAATCAAACAACGGAACATAAAACTGTCTCAGAATGAAGAGTTTAGGCAAATGGAGCACGGCAAGTCAGAACAAAAAGGAAAGAAATATATCAAGCATATGTGAACATTTGGAATCATATATTTGCATGTATTTTGAAGATCAATGTGTACAATAATACAGGCATATGTTAGAGCTTGGAATATACATCACTGACATTATCTAATTCTTCTGCTGCTGGCAGAAAAGAGACCCTCCATTATTCTAAAGAACCAGTTTCAGACAGTATAAACCGGAAAATGGACTTTCGTTTTTAATGTGGAATTCAATGTAACAATCAAAGGTTGAGTACCGTTTTTAATGTCGAATTCAATGTAACAATCGAAGTTACTCAACCAATCCATCTCTGATCAACTCTTCTAACCCTCTCCTCAGCCTTTCTGCAGCAGCTTTGCAGTCATCCTCTGGCAAGCCACCAAAGGAGATTCTCACATTCCCCCGGCACCCACAAGCACTTCCGGGGATCACCACCACCCCATGCCTGTGAGCAAGCCAGTGAACAAATTTATCATCATCGACATATTTGTCCGGAAGCTTTGCCCACAAGTATATAGCTCCCTCTCCGCCTTTAACAGCATTGTCCCCAAGGGGAGAGAGCGCTTCTAGGACAATGTCTCTGTTCTTCACTAGACCTTTCACCCGTTCAATGACCCATTCGGGTCCCATTTCCAATGAGTAGAGGGCAAGGTGCTGTGAAATTATTGAAGCACAGATAGGAATGTTGTCCTGAACTTTGAGGAGTTGGGTACCAAAGCCCTCTACTTCTGATGGGTAAGCTATCTGCATAAATTCATCAATTAAGTTGAATCAGCAATGCTAACTCATACATCCATATATCGATTTTAATAGATTATCAAGTTTGAAGATACAATTTTGAGATCAATCAAAACTTCTATGACTCGTGTTTACCATGCAAGAAAATTTCTAGACAGACATTTGTGGTCATAATGGCTATTTGATACCGTGTCTGTCAAGATTCAAGATGCAAAATATACGTACTACTGAATTAAAACTTTCACAATAGTTTTCCAGATCTATCTACTTAACAAGCATCTAAGATAAAGGGTATTTCTTACATATCCGACACGCCATCCCATCATTCCATAAGCTTTCGAGAAGGAAAAAATGTTGACTATGTGATTTCCCTCCACACATGTGTGTTTCAAACCATCATACATAAAATACCTGCAAGATCAAACGTTATGACTTACGTTACGTATGCTTTAGAAGCAAACATTTGACAATTATTCTTCAACCGAAAGCAGTTAAAACTTGGACACAACTGAAAAGGAGAACAGGAAAAGAAAAATCTCACTCAAGCGTACTCAAGAGTTACCAACACTGCTGAAGCTCCACAATATAGAAAGATCAAAAAGGCTCATCTTCGAAGACTATTCATAAGGACCGACAAAACTGTAGGTTTAGTCTCCTTTTTAAGGCTTCAAAATCTATTCCTGTATTATTTCAAATGCGCTCGACTGGACTTTGCACCAATTAAAGTTTTCTCAAGAACATTCCTATCACTTCTTGTATACCAATTTCCCTGGCAACCAAACACCTCAACACTCAATCCAATTATAGGCAATAATTCATCCGAAGCACTTGAACTTCAGCAACGCTCAGCATCTTTAATTGCATATATTCAACTGAAGTGTGTGTAGAAAGCCAAAAGCTTCAGGTTATTATTCTTTTCGATAGTATGGAGGAATGAAACCAAGCTACAGTCTTCTCGTTCTTTTCTTATTCTATTTTGTGTTCACCTTTGGCTTTCCTTCTCTACTGTCATGCCACCTCAACCCGAGTCCTCATATATCTATTCATAATCCTCCAACGGAACTCCAGTCAGATTAACATGAAACTCTGTATTATTACATGCTAATCATATTAGAAAAATTTAAATGTTTGATGCAGTTCACAGTTTTGAACTTTCTTAATACTCGTCATTTTTCATGGACGTAGGCAGATGCAAAGATCAGCATCATTGTTGCCAAGAAATTGACTGAGATTTTGAGGACCAGAGTAACTTCTATTCTTCCTAAATGGGAACCCACATACAGTTTATGTGCGTGCCCTGAGATTTATACGAACGAAACATACAGACGAGAAGCATACAGAACATATTATTGCAACATTGCTAATAAGAAAAAAATCGATAGACTTACTCATATGTATTATCCACAACTAGCCATGATCCAGCATCTCTGCATATATCGGAAATCCTCTACTCACAAAGAGAGGAAAGAAAGTAAGAACAGCATATACAAGATTTTAGTGTGCACACAATCAACAGCTACATACTCTTTTAAGAGAGCGAAAAATAGAGAGAGACCTTAAGAAGAGAATCCGGAATAAAGGTTCCACTTGGGTTGCCAGGATTAACAACTGTAACAAGTTTTGGGGTTGGTTTGGTTTCCGATAATGTTTTCTTCAACCAGTCTGGAATCAACAAAGTAGTATAATATGATGATCAGAAAGAATAATGACTATCGCATTGCTTTATGTTAAATTCTACAAACAAATATAGATGCATGGTCAATGATCCAAGTTCTCAGAATTATCCTGCTTACCACAACATGTCCAAGTTAGGGTGTCGGAATGCACCAATCAACTATGGAAAACATTATATGATGTGTTATAATACTTTAGCGGACTCGAAATGTGAAATTAAACAGGGTAACTAAACATGTAGCGGTTACAGTCATAAATTGATAACTTAAGACAACAATAATTGACATGAATTGACCGACGACAAACATTACAACTGAAGATAACAAGGCTTTTGACATGGTTAATTTCATATCAAGATCTAAGGAGTAGAAAATCATTCAATGGAAGTTCAAGAAAAATTTCATTCTTTTATGTCCCTCTGCAACAAGAAGTTCATGAAGCTTCTCACCTGCATCTGGGTAAAGTGTCTTTGGGTGACCAGGACCCACGAGTATATTAGTGACTCCCGTCATTTGGAAGGACATGTAGGCATTGAAGTAGTATGGTGCAAACATAACCACAGAGTCCCCGGCATCACACAATGTAAGAGCAAGGTTCACAAATGCCTGCATTGAAATCATCTTATTCAAATGGCTGAGAACCTAACGATCAAAATAAGTTTCACAGACGACCTCATGTTTGATTTGTCTCAGATTCTGTGTCTGAATCAGATGATGCTGATGCAATATTTGAGATAACATGATATTCACAGGGTGTAACAATTTTCTGTTAGCAGATTGTACGCTTATCTTAATAGTGCTAATCACTCGACGATTTAACAGGGAAGTCAATTTTCTTCTTATTTGGGCAGCTAAGTTACACACAACTATAAAGAAAACTGTTTGCATCTCCTAACAACTTTTGTATCATTTAATAGTCTAGACATCTGTTATTTTTTATAGACCTTCCATGGAACCACAAAACACAAATATAAATGCATTAATAATCACCTGATTCGCGCCTGCAGTAACCATCACTGAAGATTTGTACAACTTATTTTCACGATGCAACTACAAAACAAATAAAGAAAAAAGAATGACAAATATGTTTGCCAATTATAAAGCTGTAGCTGGATAATCATACTTTTCGTAAGTATTGGTCTCAGACAAAGACAACATTCCAACTGTGTCATAGACTGAAACATTGTGCACAAGAGAAGGCCGAATTCTTTTTCCTTGTAATGAGAAAATTCATTAAAAGGGTACCAAGGGGGCATAACCTGTAGACAATTAGTGTACAGATCAAATGAACGGGAGTGGCGTTGAATCTGCCATCCATGAAAGAAAATGAGTTGAAAATGATTCTTGAGCTACAGAAGAATGGAACGCGAAACTCCTAAAATGCCAATTCCGACTCCAATCATAAGGACAAGTCCACGCATGTGGACGGACTCCTTCATAAAAAAAGAAAACACCAGAATTTTGAATTTGACCTTGGTGTTGATTCCGTAGCCTACAGTCACGGCATTCTGAGCTCGCTACGGAAGATGATTAATCTTAAAGTAGCTTCTTCAAACTCACACCCTCTTTCATGAATTCTAAACAATAGTAATCTAAAGGTACCCCGTATCTTGTTCCTAAAACTGACCTTTTCAATCGTATGAAGCTTCAGTTTACGAAAGGGTAGGCAGTAAAACAATTAAATATATATGACTAGCCAGTAGCCATGCATTATCTCAATATAACATTGAACACAACCCAAGTATCTGAATGCATCAAGAGATTAAAACGGATCATAATTAGAAGAAACATTGAACTAGTTCTAATGATACCTTTTGTACTAATGCCTCCCTGAGTTCAGGTAAACCTTCATCAGCACCGTAACGACTAATTGAAGGCTCCCAAACAAGTTCTTTCACCTTATCCAATGCCTCTTTGGGTGGTTGCCAGTGAACTACTCCCTGCAGCGCGTTCCAACCAAAGAACATTGAAGGCTATTTTCCAAATGTAACTAAGTGATAGAGACAGCATAAAATATCCGAATGCAAAAGCAGTGACGAGAAAATTTGTATCTGATGAAAAAAAATTCATATAATGCATAATGCAACCCTTTGTTGAGAAAACTTTCAAATTAAATAGCACAAACTATCTAGCAGTTTCAGCAAAATATAGATAAAAAAGGTCTGAACTTTGGTGAACTTAACTTGTACATATAACAACATAAAGTATGTTGTTTCACTAAAAAGGCCTTAAGTTCAGCAAGTGGAAAAAAACAAACTCGTGTTTAACAATTAGGACAGACTCCGCTCCCGTTGGTCATGATTTCAGAGATTTGTTATTTGGGAATTGGGACGGGCTCGCTCACCTTGCTCCCTAGCAGTTTCCCTTGTTAATAGTTTTCAACTTGAAGGTTGCAAAAATTTGCACTTCTCTCTCACTTGTGTGCCACCCAGAAGATAAGGCACGCACAAAAACAGCTTCTTGAGTGCATAATTTCCAAGTTAAAAGCTATTCTAATATGAATAGTCAAATACTTCTTTTGCAATACAATCGTTTCCAGCAATAGAAACCAGCTCCAAACACGCAACTCACACTCGAAGAACATATCATACGGTTCTCATTATCCAATAGGTTAATGTTTACAATTACCCCAGCCCAAAACCAAATGACAGTTTGGCATTGGAACACCCAAATTTAAAAATAAAAAAAAAACAACCATTCTCAGTGTGGTTGTAGTAAAACAAAAAATATCAATCAAAATTAGATTTCAAGTCATTGGAATCAGAGAAGCAAACCTGAGCCAATGACACAGCATTTTTGGCTCCTCGGACCAACTGCTGTATCTGCAAAAGGAAACACAATCCCACCATAAACATTGAAACACCCAAAATGATAAAACATATTCGAGCAATACTCTACACTAAATTAATCTAAACTACGAGGGGCAGAATTCAAAGATACATAATTCAATGAGTTAAAGAAAACCCCAGTTGGGGTTTTGGCTCAAACACCTGAACCATGATCGGCATATCAGTCTCCACGGCCCTCCTTGCAAGTTGTCCATAGGAACCCATCTCACCAACCAAACCAAACGCCCAAAAAAATGATCTCCAATACAAATTCTGAAACTTTCCCACAAGTCCAGTCCAAGAGAAAGAACAAGAACCCCCAAAAAGGTTGTGTTCTTTAGCTTCAAGGATAGAATGCCCCCACCTAACCAACAAGCTTTCACCCCCACGCAACGTTTGACAATTCACCAAAACATCAACAGAGTAGGTAGTAACGTTTTTCAGCTAACACCACCACAACGTTTGACACTCCATATAACAAAGTAGGTAGTAACGTTTTTCAGCTAAAAAGATCATGTTCTCTCTCTCTCTCTCTCTCTCTCTCTCTCTCTCTCTCTCTCTCTCTCCCTCCAAAATAACAATCAAAAGATAAGGAAAAAATCCTAATCACTTTTCGTTTAATTTATTTTTAGAATTTTTTTTTTCAACCCAACTATAAAATGTATTCCACCCTGGTGCTTTACAGTAGTGGCAAAAAGTCTCTTTCAGAAAGAAGAAAAAAAATGGCAAACAGCAATAATGCATTTGAAGCGAATTCAATTTCCACTGATCATTTTACTCTTTATAGTTAACAATTTAACACACTAACGTTATCGTTTGAAAAAAAAAAAAACAAGAAACCCTAACGGCTGCTCAACAACCCTTCTCCCATGTCTTCGGCCACCACGATCTCTCTTTACTATTTTCGTATGTCTCTTCTCTCTTGAATCCTCGCTTGCATCTTTACTTTCTCCTAATCTTGGTAAATTATACACAATGTGTTTTAGTGAATAAAAAACCAAACCCTACAATCGCAAAGCTTCTGTGCATTTTCACTCCAAAACCCATCTTGCTCAACATTAAACCAAATTAAAAGAGAGAATTAAAAAAAAAAAAAACGATTTTATCTACATTAAGCGGGAGAGGATGGGCTAGCAATAATGTGGTTCAAATTCGTCTATGACAAAAATCAAACTTAAAACTTTTTAAGTAATGAAAAATACGATAGAAACGGATGATGGGTGTCGACGAGTTCAGAGAAGGGTTACCGGCAATACGGTTGAATTCACCGGATTAAATAAAAATTGAGATCAAATAAAATTTCCTTTTATTTTTTTGTTTGTCAACATTCAGAATTCAGGTAGTGGCTGCTCTCTTTTGGGTACCTTTTCTTTGACTTGCTATTGTCTCCTAGTCCTCCTCGGTGAATTTCAATTTTTTTATACTTTTGGCATAAATAAATTAAATTCTGTTTCTGTGATTTAATTCTATTAATCGGAATCTCCGAGGATTACGCTTACAGGTTCCAATTTTTTATGTTGTGTTTTTGGTTTAATGCAGTTGGGTGAACGGTAGAGAACAGAGTAGCAGAAACGGGGGATCTAGAAAGACCGGGAACTTGTCGGGTTCTCTTTTTTTTTTTTGAACAAATGGTAAAATCTATACTAAGGAGATGGGCGAATAAGTTAAGCCTTACAATGGGCTAGTCATAATAATATGGTTAAACTTCGTCTTTAGCAAGAACCAAACCTAAAATCTCTCTTACAATTTACAAATGAAGATGAATACTGTCAGAACATAGCACTAAGTGATTGTACTTTGAACGTAGCACTAACTGTTAGTTTTTATATAAAAATACAAAACTAAGATCTAACAATTAAAACACCCCAGAGCATCGGGTACTTTAGAGCACCCTAGAATTTTTTTGGAAATAAGATTGAATTTGAGAATAATAGAAAAAGAGTTTGAGCATCTCCAAAAGAGATGTCAAGTTTAAAATATCAAAATGATATTTGATGGCTAATGTGGCAATTTGACATTTTGTACAATTTTTTGTTTCACCCTATATATTATTCTATAATTTTTTTCTCTCTTTGCAGGGTCAAATTAGAGACAACCAATTAATACTTGAAACAGACAACTATATATTATAAATTGCATCACATCTATTAAAAAAATTATTACATGAGTTTGACAGCATAAGGCTTTGCTTTCAATTGACTCAGCACCACATAAGAAACTAAAAGCTCAGTTGGAGAGAGTTTTTTGCCATTTTTTACTGTTGTATGTCTATGTGGCAGTTTTGACATCTCATTTGGAGATCCTCTTAAGTACGTATAATATAACTAGCTAATCTTTAACGGTGATTTCAAATTGATCCAAACTTTAGAAACATTTTAAATAACTACCCAATGTTTTGAAATATAAATATTTGTTTAGGTCACTAGCATTAAGTGATGACATGAACAAATATTGAAGCAAATATGAACTCTCAAGTCATTTGTGGAGCTTTGAATCCCTATATCGATCCCTTTTAGTCAAGCAAATTTAGAGTTTAAGTTGGCTATTAGAGCTTTAGAGCTTCAAGACTGAAAACTAGCTTCAATTTTTGTCCACATTGTCACTTAACATAATGACATTCTCACTTAACATCGATAATATCGTCACTTAACATTGATGGCTTAGTGATTGTCTAATATTCAAAACATTATGTAGTTATTTGAAATGTTTTAAACGGTAAAGTCGATATAGAATCACCCCTAAAAGTTGGTTGGTTATACGTATTTAACCTTAAGAAAATGTACCAAGAAATATGTACATAAATTATTAGGCGGATTCAGGATTCTAACTTCCGCGTGTTTTGTAAAAGATTCAAGTTTTTATTAGATGGAAACAACATTTGAAGAGTCAATTTTTAAGTGACGCATTTCATCGGACACTTAGTGGGCTTATAGTCATATGTCGAGCCATTTCGCACATCTATACACACTACAACTTCTGAGCGAGCATATTGATAGATGTTGATCCTTGTTGTTGAGTAATGTCAAAGCAAGCTATCTAGATTTGTCAAGCAAGCATTTCATCGAACACTCGGTAAACATTCACAGTCCCCTAGTAGACATGTGAAGTGTCCCATAAACATAAGAGCTTCCATACTTTTCTTTTTGTAAGTGAGAGCTTACACAATATTGATAAACTACTTTCGTTTTCTTGGAAGGTGGCTTTCGACCAAGGACTGAACTTGCAGAACGTCTAATTTATACATAAAGGCCCAAAGTAAGAACTGAAATTTGAAAGGAAAGTTAAGTGGACCAAAGAAAAACCCCGATTCACACTTGCTGGGTTAACAAATAGTGAATCTAGAGCCCAACCATTCAAAAAGGAAAGAAGAAACGGGAACATCATAAAGGACAAAGATAATATGAAATAAAATAAGAGTAAATTGTAGTAATGGTCTCTCAACTTTAAATAAATTGGAAAAATGGTCCCTCAACTAAAAATTCATTAACATTGGTCCCTCAACTCATCAAAATGTGTAGTTATGATCATTTTCATCAACTTCGTCAAAATTTTGTCAAACTAAGTTATGTTGGAAGGACCATTGCTACAACTGGGGTCCCTCAACTCAGCAAAACGTGTAGCTATGGTCATTTTTGTCAACTTTGTCAGAATTTTGTCAAAATGTGTTATGTTGGAAGGTGACACACCCCTACCTGGAATGTCCGTCTGGACTCCGAATCGAGCTGTGTTGGCCGACACCAGGAGGGTGACGAAGCCATAAAGTGTAGTGATGTGGAAAATGTGAATAAATTTAAACCTAAAAGTGCCTAAGTGTAAGAGTGCGCTAGTGAGTGGGAATGAACGCATATCACACGTGATGTCAGAGCATAAGTAAAGTATAGTAGAGTGGATTAGGAGTTATACCATCGAAGGTAATCTCCAATACGAAAGTTCAACTGCTAAAACCTGGAGGGGCGAAAAATAAGGGTGAGTGGGCCTAAAAATAAAGTTTTGTAAAAACCTTTTCCAAAACATAATAATCATCGTAAAACAAGTATAGTTTCCAAAATATACATACTAAGTATAGTATAAAAATACTTACTAGAGCCAGCAGTATCTCAAAAATTCAATATGGCACAATATTTCGTAAGTGAACACATGACGTCCGCAATCACATAATCTTGCATAAGCAAATATATCATATCGAGTGCTTATCGACACATGCTAACACACGAGTTCATGCAGAGATATTCTGACATGAACATAATTGGGTGTAACAATGATATACGTTATAGTACTACAATCATGTGAAGACTGGCACTATGTGCAGCACATACGAGTCCTAATTGCATATGGCAATTTAGGACAGGACTAGCACCTACAATGGATCCAAAGTGAGTGTACGGTGTGATATACACATACCCATGAAAGACTGGCCCTGACCCGGGCGAGTACTAACACCGATGCAGCAAACGATGAACATATAACATAAATATAGTCATGCCACAGTGATTCGATAATTCTAGTCAACATAATATTATTCATAGCCGTAAAGTTAATTAAGGCATCCCGTACGATGTATAATGATTTCCTAATTCTCAACGTTACGTCATTTCCTATAAAAGTTAATAATTACGGTAGTCATATAGAAAATTCATTATTAGATGTATATATGGAAACTAAATAAATATATGTATATATCAAAGAAAAAACCCACTCATAGATCATATCGTCAAGTCGAACCCGCCTCGTAGCATCGAAAGTCATTGCGATGTGTTTCGCCTAGAAACGAAACCATTTATGTAAATACGTAACGTATTAACGTATAAACGCGTTTCAAAGTACAACTAATAAAGAAACTATTTTAAAACTGTCAAATTAAAAAAAAAACGGACAGCAGATTCGGATTCAGCATGTCGAGAAACCTAAGGAGGGACATCGGGTTCCTCCACGTGCCGCCACAAAGCGGCTGCATTGGCAGTCACATGCCGTATGTGCCGTCACGCTTCCACGCGCCTTCTTCACGGTTCCCAAATTTTGCAGGTTTTTTTCCTAACTTTCAGAGCTTATTTCGAGCTCGATGCTCAACCAAATTCAATGATTCAAAAGCCAATTTGGAGCTAGGAATGTAGGGAACAAGATTATACTAGTTTCGAGGGCCATATGTCGCTGGAGATGGCCGGAAAAATCCTCTAAAAGTGGCCCAACGACCACGGTTCCAAGCTTCCAAAATTTATGGGAAAATCCTCCACTTTCCCTAACAACTTCTAAACCCTATTAAAATGCGTCCAAACCTTAAGATTGTTCACTGACAATGAAAAAGGTAAGGGAGAGAGGTCAATGCGCGGTAGTGGTTTGAGCTTAACAGAGATAAGGAAGGTCAATTCGTGGTAGTGGTTCGAGCTTAACAGAGATAAGGAAGGTCAATGCGCGGTGGTGGTTCGATGGTGTAACTCGCTGGAGTAGTCAAGTGGTGGTGGTTCAGTGTTATTGTACATGGTGAGTGCATAAAGAGTTTGAGATGAAGGGGTTTTAGAGAGGTAGAGGTCCGAGAGAGTTGTAGAGAAAATGAGAGACTGGGATAGTGACAAGATACACGAGAGTGAAGGGACGAATGGTGTGGTTGGTTATTGCCCATTTTGGCCTCTTTGTTTTCAGAGAAGAAGAAGAAAACGAGGGGGAGAGAGAGAGTGTTTTAAAATAATAAACTTAGTGAGGTGTCAACAAGAGTGTGGTCCAATGGTTTAAAAGAAGTGAGAAAGTTTGAAAGAGAGGGACCGAGATTTTTGGAGAGAGAGGACACGAGATAGGGCTAGAGTGGGGTGTGGGCCCCACGTGGCTCACAAAACAAGCCACAAAATATCTCTAAACATGAAATTACCAAATCGCCCTTCACGTTCGTAAATCCGTAAAATCTCCATGGTAATTCCAAATTCGATTCCACTTATACCCACATGTTCATATCATCGTGTACTACACAATTACGCTAAAAGAATGAGTTATACGTCTCACAATACGTTGGTCAACGAAAGTCAACAATCTCGTCTCCAGAGGCATTTTCGTCAAATCACTCATTTAAAATTAATTAAATTGTAAACTTAGGGACGGGTTGTCACATAATGACCATTGCTGCAATTGGATTAAAGTTGGGGGATCATTACTCCAATTGGGTTAAAGTTGAGGAACCATAACTGTACGTTTTGATGAGTTGAGAGACCAATGGTAATGGATTTTGAATTGAGGGACCATTGCTCCAATTGAGTTAAAGTTAAAGAACCATTGCTATAATTTATTCATAAAATAAAACAAAAAAACAAAGGCATGCAAAAACATAGTTTTAATTTTGAATATAAGCGGTATTGTTATTTTAATTAATACTAAAGAAATAGGAAGATTTTTTTTTTTGAACAAACGATATTATCTACACTAAAAGAGATGAGTTTAACCTCACAATGAGCTAGCAATAATGTGATTCAAATTTGTCTTTGGTAAGAGTCGAACCTAAGAAGTCTAGCATTTAGCATGAGGATGTCTTGAGAACGTTCCCTTTATAGTTTGTGTATTTTTTGTTTTGTTTTGACACAAGCGATAGTTTATGCTAAATTAATTTAAACTATAGAAAGATAAATTCCAACTTCAATGCAAAGAGAGGTGTGTGTGTATATATATATATATATTTTTTTTTTTTTTGAACAAATGGTAGTATACACTAAGGGGGTGGGAGTTGGGCTTAGCCTTACAATGGCTAGCAATAATATGGTTCAAATATCCCTTGGCAAGAATTGAATCTAAAACCTTTCACTTACAAGTGAAGAGGAATACTACTAAACCAAAGTACTAAAATATAAGAGAGGTATATTTAACTAAGCTATATCTAAGTCTCTCTCCAAAAGAAAACCCTATATGTGCAACCAAACTCGGTCGTCGGGCCTTGTTCCGGCTTAAGGCTGGTGGCAGCCTCTCCCCACGTCCTCCTAGCCTCTCCCACTCCTATTAAAGCCTATCAACACTTGTTCGTCCTTACACACCTCCGTCTCTCCTCCTCCTCTTCTCTTACCCTTCTCCCCAACAACTTCCCTAGTGACCCACTTTCTTTTTTCTCCATTTTTCTCTCCCTGGCGTTGCCCAACACCTGCAATATACCCCCCCCCCCCCCCCCCCCGTATTTTAGCAACCTTTTTTTTCATGGCTCTATTGGAACCTCCACCCAATTTCTTGATTTTCCCTTCCAAGGCCTTTCCCTTGTTTTTGTTGGAAAATATTAGCATATTTAGGTTTATTTGAATAATTAGTTTTCTGGGCTTAGCCTGTTAAAATTAGGTTTTGTTAGAGATTATGGTTAATTTATTATACATAGGTTGCTTTGTTATTCATTAGAGAATAAGTTAGCCACGATGTAGTCTCTTAGGGTTTTGTAGCCGTTTCGGCATTCTCAGTTTGTTTAATATTATTCTTATTATTTTGTAATCTTGTTCGTTACGCACTTTGATATTCAACTTGGTTTCAGAGCAGGTTTGATCCTTCGGATTTAATCTGCCCTTGATTCGTATAAGTTTGTTTGTCCATTTTGTTTGTTGTTTAGATTATCGTTGGTTTAGTTTGAAAAAAATAAACAAAAAAAGTTGTAGTCTGAACTCGCATGTCATCTCTGCAATTTTCGTCGAAACCCAACCCAACATCATCGCACCCAATCACCATCGCACCCAATCACCATCCACCCATGCTGCCGCTGCAATCAGGAACCCAGAACCTCGACCCTCTTTGCACTGCTACATAGACGACCACTGCACATCCGTTGTACCACAGACTCTACTGCACGCACAGTCTGATGGTAGCCTGGAAATCAGAACCTCCTCCGCACCCCTGTACTCACGATCTCGACCTGCACCAGACTATTGCCTGCAATCCACCACACCACTGCCGTACTCGCTGCCTTAGAACCACCCGCTTGTTGCTTTTTGTTCGCACCACTGCCGCACCAATGCTGGAGGTGTATGCCGTCAGTCCAGAAAGAAGAAAAATGTATGCCGTCATTCCAGAAAGAAAAAAAAATGGAAAAAGGGAAAAGGGAAGTAAAAAAAAAAGAGTGGAAAAGAAAATAAGAAAGAAAAAAAGGGAAAAGAAATTGTTTTTGGTTGTTTGTTTTAGGCCCACACGGGCAAGAAAAAAAAACATAGTTAAGTTTGTTTTTGGGCCGCACGAGTTGTTGGCTTGTTTGAGATTGTTTTGTGACTGTCACTCGAGTGCTTGGAATTGTGACAACTCGAGTGATAGTGTTTGTGTTTGTTCGTTTGTTGCTTCAATTGAGATATGGAAATCTCGTCCGTTTAGTGACGGGTTCTTTCCATATTCTCAACACTAGCCAGTTTGAACCAGAATCAGTTTGCTAGCAAGAATCAAGAATCAAGAATCAAGTCAAGTTTTCCAGTCAAGTCAAGAATCAAGAATCAAGTCAAGTTTGCATGCCTGCCAGTCCGCCTAACAAAGCCAGTCTGCATCTGCTTGTTTGCAAACCCATGTCGTATACCACCATGAGTTTAACGGGGGGGTGTTGGAAAATATTAGCATATTTAGGTTTATTTGAATAATTAGTTTTATGGGCTTAGCCCGTTAGAATTAGGTTTTGTTAGAGATTAAGGTTAATTTATTATAAATAGGGTGCTTTGTTATTCATTAGAGAATAAGTTAGCCACAATGTAGTCTCTTAGGGCTTTGTAGCCGTTTCGGCATTCTCAGTTTGTTTAATAATATTCTTATTATTTTGTAATCTTGTTCGTTACGCACTCTGATATTCAACTGTTTTGGGGCTGAATCTATGAACATGGGTTGGTTTTTTGGTTGTTGGTGAGTTGGATCTTCTCCTATGGTTTGATTTTCAGGTTGGACTCTTCTTGACAAAATTGTGGCAGCGCCGCCTTACCTGGACGGATCGTGACAGTTCCTCTTGCTTGGCTTGTGATAGCGACGAATCTCATATAAGCGGTAAAGTCTCCAGTGGAGACGAACCAACCGGTGGAGATGAGCTGATGGGTGGATTCCATTCTCGGATTAGTATAGGTTTTTATTTGTATTGTGTCTAGTGAGTAATGTCCCGCCTAGCGAGTGATATGATCTCATTTGTCAGCAACAGTTTGACGTGGTCTTGCTTGTTGGCGATGATATAAGGTGTGACTAGTTTAGGTTCATTACATATATCACATTTGTGACATATCTAAACATATGTGCTTGTGTGAGTACAATAGTGCTTGCGGTCGCCAATTAAGGAATTATTATTATTATACTTGTTCGTGCGAATTATCTTCAGATTATTGAATTGGTCACTAAAAATGTACACATATGGACAACCTTCGTATTTGTTCATGTTTGTCAATGAATTCACTATAGCTTCTTGTAAAAAAAGCTAAACCTAAGCCTATTCTAGTTTCTATATTTTAATTATACACATATTATATTTGATATATTGCTAATCGGTCACAGCAAAGTAAAGCAGTTGAAAGGTCACGTTGTTGAAGTTTTTCAACTTTGTACAAGTGAGATTTGGATTGGAAAAGCCAACCCTTCAATTATTTTTCTTTGTTTTCAATTACATTGGCTGGCACATAACATGCATGCTTAATGCTTATTGCTTAATTTAAAAATAAAAGGGGACTAGTTAGCTCCCTTCATGTGGGGGTCCAGAGTCCAGATCAGCTTCAACTGTTGAAGGTAAATGACAAATCATAAAACTGTCATAAAAAGCTGCAACATCACATGTTAATGGTAATCAACTTCCCCATCCAAATCCAATGATGTAAATAATTGCTTCAAAATCTTGCTTTCGTTTCAAAATTCAAGAGCTAATCTCCCCTCCATTTCCATCGCAATGCTTCAAGTTCACTCCACATCCCACAGACTCGATTTGAATTTGGATTAATAGAAAATGCATGCCAGTGAAGACTCTTAGTTAGAGGAAATTACAAACAAAAAATGCAGGTGGGTGTGTCTCTCGGGAAGCCAGATGTGTAACTTATTGTTTGACTTGATTTTCTTTGTATAGTAAGCGTTTTTTTTTAATGGCCGTAGAGCTACATGATACTGTTATGATGTGTTCTTGGAAGACATATGTATTTGGGCGAGGTCCCTTAATTCTAGTTAATTCATGAAGAAAACATTTCTCATACTATCAAAGTTCTCTTAAAAGGTTGAGATCGAACCATTGAAGAATAAACTACAAAATATGAAAGGAATTATCAATTCGCTACTTCCACAAAATGATTTGCAAATATTTCCCAAATACATTTGCAATCTTCATGACGTGCATGCATTTTTAATTTTTCTTATGTAACATTTTGTAGTTAATTCTTTACTAACTTGACATCAATCTCATAGACTTTCAGTCTGTCATTACACCTCGAGAAGTAGAAGAATAACAATCCCCATTCCGCATAAAATTGTAGAGAAAATTCACTCAAACATAACCTAAACAACGTAACTCCATTTGAATCTTTTTGTTTAATCGCACAAGTAGCTCACAATGATGGTAAGTTAATGATGTGGTGTATTGAACTCTTTACACACTCATCTAATATTTTTATTGTTCTTTGTTGCCATTTTAAACAGTAAATTAATTAATCATACTCTTGCACGATCTATAATAATACTTAATTTTGAGGTTTTCTCTACCACCGGCCAACCTTATACATCGTACAAAATAATTTCGAGGTTCAAATATGTTCATCGTATTGGTATGTTCGACGAGGCTTCATAAAAATTTATTTGTTTATTTTTATAATAAGTGTAGTGACAAGTGTTGAGAGTGTTAATCCAACTCTCGTATGAATAAAGAATTATGTTACTGGAAATGTTAGGGATATACCCGCCTATACAAAATGTTAGGGACATACCCATCTACATTTTATGTTCATAAGAACTAGGTGTGAAGCCACATGAAATTATGCCACTTAATACTATGGTCTACTGATATTATCTTCACTTGTAAGTTTGTAAGTGAAGAAGTTTTAAGTTCAATTATCGCCAAAGATGAATTTGAATCACATTATTAATATTGCTAGCCTATTGTGAGGCTAAACCCACTCCCCCTCCCTCTTAGTGTAGATAATATCGTTTGTTCAAAAAATCAAAGGAAATTGCATTTTCATTAACACCTACTTTTCAAAAATGCAGGTGTGAAATCATAGTCCCTAAGAATTATGTTAATTAGAGGAAATTACAAACCAACAAAAATCCGTAGTCCCTAGATTTTGCATATGCTTATAAGTAATTGCTTACTTTTTATATTGCCAATTGATTTTATGGTGCAACTTCAACTTTTTTTATGGTATCTGATAGGGATTTTTACCAACTGCAAAAGTAGGGATAAAAACACTTAAAAATACTTGCAAGAGAACAAGGTAGTTGTAGTACAAACGGCTCAAACAAGGTCGTTTTTTCAGGGATTGAATGATTAATATGTATTTAAACAAATTCTTAGCTAATTATTTGAAAACAAAGTTTGGAAAAGGTTGATTTTGAATTTAAAAATAGTAACACAAATTTAATTAAAATGATTTAAAGAAATTAGCAAAGTAAAGAAAACAAAGGAAAACGTTTTGAAAACCAAATTGTAAAAATCTAGGGTTCCGCCATCCACTTAACAATCCTATGTAGATTTACCAATTACTTATGAATTACCCGTGCAACTTTGAAGGTTAGGCATTCCTAATGCATATTCTACTTGTGGCATTCAAGCTAGAACATATATCAAACATGCAATCCGTCTGTGGCATTCAGAACAAATGTAAACATGCATGACTCATTACGCTTTGTGAAAACCTTTTGAAAAACCATGCAACCCCTACGACGTGGTATTCATCCTAGGTGAAATTACAACTATTCCGACCAAATTGTATCCGATTACTTATCCAAACATCCTAATGGTAGCTAAGCATTAAGATTTATAGACAGTTTGAAACAGAGTGATTAATAATTCAAAGCATACATGCATAATATCATAAGCAATTAAATAAAAACTACGTATTCATGCTAAGGCTCAAGGCCTCGCCCTAGCAAACGAAAATTAGTTACGAGCAACCATAAAATAAAAGGAAATTTATTGAAATAGAAAAAAGATAGAAAACACCTTGAAATACAAAACTTCAAAAACTCTCTAGAGTAGTGCATGCGTTCTCTCTTATAGCTAAAAAGCCTTACTTATACTACTACAAAATAAAATCCTTACTAGAAAAGGTCTTCTAAGAACTAGGAAACATAATAGAATAAGATAACTAGGAAATAAAAGGTTTCCTATTTAAACTGAAATTTGGACTTCTCAGAAAATCAGACTTTTGACCGACCAAATCAACTCCGATTTGGTCCCAAATTGACTCTTTTGAAAGCTGAAGACGTCCCCTACAAATCCTCGAAATGAATCTTCCTAAAAATATGCCATCTTGACCTCCAAAATACCCAAAACTTCTAGAAACGTCAATCTGGGAAAGCTGCGCACTGGGGCTTTATTTCATCGCCACGGTTAAATGGCTTGGTAGAAAAATCTGGAATTTTGATACAATCATCTTGAAAGATTCACAAACATCCTTCAACTGGAATCACTCCAAAATTTATCCGTTTGTTCATTTTTTTTCTCTAAAGAAAGTCGAATGTCCTACATTGAAATATATAACAAAGTATCAAAATTCTACCAAAATAACCAATAAATTATAAATGAGATTAGGGTAAAATATATGGTATAATATGGACTCATCAGTATCAATTCAAGTTGTCCCATGCGTCAAGCTCAAGAGCCATATATGCTCCACGTCACCTGATTTGTGTTGTCCACGTGTAATTTTGAAAAAGCGCCACATTAAATCTCACATGGAGAAATTAGGGCTTTGCATGTGCTTATAAGTAATTGGACTACTCTCTCTCCATATTGTCAATTAATTTTCTAATTGGACTACTCCATCTCCCTTGGCCAGCTCTATTCTGCCGTGGCCAGCTTTGTTCTCCTTGTCTCCTCTCATCGGCTCTGTCCTCCTTGGCTGGTGTTGATCTCCCCGGCTCTGTTCTTCCAGTTGCCATTTTTTGGGTTTAATTCAGACACCCATAGACAGACCAATCGCACCACCACCGCACAAATTCAGAAAGATTTCATCTGGGTTTTAGAACCTTGACTTGGAATCGATGATAGGATTTGAAAATTCGAAAAGATTTCATTTGGGTTTTACGATTTTGCATGTTTCCTCTTTTTTTTGTTTTCTGATTGTGATTTAAGGGGTGTATTCAATTGAGAATTTGAGAGATTTAAAGGATTTTTATGGAGTTTAATTCATTTGTAGAGATTCCATGTAAAATTTTGATTCAATTCACTCGAAATCTCAGAGGAAGATGTGAGATTTGTGGATGCTTAAAATACACTACGAAATCTCTCAAATTACCTCAAATTCCTCAACTTTTTCAAATTCTTTAAAATCAAATTCTAATTGAATACACCTGCAATGTTATAAACTTCTTTAAAATCCTGATTAAATACACATTGAATTTCAGAGAACCATTTAAAATCCTAATTGAATACACCTAGATTCATTAAAAGAATTAAATTCCCTCAAAATTCCAATTGAATACACCCCCTTTAATTTCCTTAGTTTTTGGGTATTTTTTGGATTAGTTTCAAATGTATAGAGGGGGAAGATCTGCTTGACGGTGCATTTCAAGCGATGTCTCTTTAGGCCAAGAATCGTAAGGAGATGGGGATTGAGGTTGTTGAGGGACAGTATGGAAAGAGATCTGGGGAAGACTAAAGAGATGATTTCAAAATTTTAATTGTATTTTAAGTAACTTGATTTAAATAAAGGAAGATTTTGTTCTTTTTTAATTTGATCCATTTGGTGATTGTGAATTTTATTAAGTGTAAGAAAAAAATTTCCCTGTTTTTTTTTTTTTTTTTTTTCATTAATCATCCATTTTTATCTTAAAAAAGTAATAATACTTTGAATTCCTCTTATTCGGTATAGTACCAACCACAATATAAATAATACGGTCGTTAGTTCGATACTGCACCAAACGCCAGACTAATTTAGTCAGTACTATCCGGTGGCTATTTATCTTATCCGACTGAAATAGTTAGTACAGTCCGAGTTACCAAACGAGGCCTTAATGTACATTGTAGTATGTTTAATATTGTTAAAAAGTGCATTTGATTTTTTTATTAATTAGTAGATAAAATAATTAATTTAGGACAAGGGTATTTTAGTAATTAAATTGTTTTTTTTATTCCGATTCAAGTAGATTAGTAAACAAGTTATATGAAATCATTATCATTCATTCTCTGATTCCACAACACTTTAGTAAACAACTTCAATAGGAAAATTTAACTTTTTCTCATTCCAACTATTCCTCAATTCAATTCCTCTCATTTTGATTACGGATTAGTAAAAGAGCCTCGGTGAGTCTTTCCTGCTCTTGGAAGGGTGGATTGCTGTGACGAAGCCATCAACTCGTCTCTTTTTTAAATAAAAAAAAGTTTCCTACTGCCTATCTATGGACTACACTGAATATATCGACAATATACGGGTATCATACGGTAAATATATGGTCAGTATAAGGTGGATACAACAAATTTGAAGATGTCAAACAAAATGAAAATAAATTAAACCCAAATTTTGAAAATTAAGGGAGAATGAGTGAGTGATTAAACTAAAAAATTGGAAGAAAACAAGTCTTAAAGAATCACGAAACCTAAAGAAGAGAGGATACCTATGAGTGAGAGTTACCCTCTTCTCTAAGTTTGATTTGCATTTGTCGATAGTGATAGTGAGTTTACTATTTTGACCTGAAACCCTATTTTATTCCCAACAAAAAAAAAAAAAAAAAAAAAAAAAAAATTTCTTCCCTTCGTGAGAGTTCTTCCCATTGGTGTGAGAGAGTTTTTCGAATCCGTCCATCTCATAACCGTCGACTCTAGCTATGACCAGATGTCGATGGCTAGCAAAAACACAAAGATAGACCTTATTTTGGATGGAGAAAGTTTGATCTCCTCACTCTAAAAATCCCTTCAAATCCAAATACAAATTTTGAAGTTTTGAACAAGTCAACTTTTACCAAATGAAAATCTATCTTCCATATTCCAACAGCTTAATGGTAAATTGAAATTGAATAATTTCTAACAGAAATTAAAATTTGAAATCTCACCACAAAAACTACCAGATGATTCTCAACCATACAAGGCGTAAATCTCAACTAAATCAAAATACAAAAAAAATTAAACAAAGCTAAACCGCACACTCAATGAACTGTCTTTTAACCTTTTGCAGTCAAACCAGTCAAAACCCTTTGCAGACAATATTGTTATTTTTAAATATATTTATTTACTATTAAATCAGTTTTCATTTTCCAATTTAATTTTTCCATTAAACATTATTAACCAGCAGCAACAACAACCTCCACTTTGCTTCTGTGTCAGATTTTCAAATTGTGCCCAATCCCGCTCACTCTTCCACTCTCTCTCTCTCTCTCTCTAAAGCTCAGAGCTTTCTCTCTCCACCTCTCCTTGGAGGCCTTTGGAGCATTTAGGGGAGAGAGAGAGATTCATTCCTTCAGGTCAATCTTCAGCCCAACAATGCAATGTGTGTGTCTATACATATCAAAATCTATGTATGTAATTCAGGGGTTTCCTCAATTTTTTGTTTTGTTCTGGAGACGAATCGATTAGGGTTTCTGGGTTCGTTTCCATTTTTTGAAATTCTTCGAGTTTTGGGTCGTTTGACATTTCTGTGCGACCAATGTATGCTTGGTTAGTGAGAAAATGTGGAAAGAAGAAAGGAAATAAATCAATGTTTCAAGACTCTTTCTTTCTTTAATTTTTCATTTTTGATGAAAATTTCCACTTAACAGAAGCTGGGTTTTACTTCTTCTATTTGGTTTTTTGTATAAAAAAAAGAAGAAATTTCCAACTTGGCTCACATTTTCTTTTGTGTTCTCCCATTTTCTTGGGGATCAAACGGGTCAAGGTGTCAAATTTAGAGATCATGAAATTTAAAAAATTGGGTTCATAGCAAAAAATGATTTTATTTGGAACTGCAAGACAGCTCGATGCTTTTGCTTGATTGCTGAGAATTTGTGGGTAAAAAAGCAAATGAGCTCAGTTTTCAGTCCTTTTATGTTCTTTGATCCCACTTCTATCTGATCTGAGTAGCTGAAATTTGAAAATTCCAGATTGTAGTTTGTCTCCTTGAAAACGAATTTACGGGCTGAATAATTTTTAGCTATATATTCATGCTTTTCTCTGGATTTTCCTTGCATTTCATTCATACTTTTGATTATTATTGTCAATGTACTGGTCTGAATGAAATCCAGTGATATCAAATTTCCGTTTTTTGGGAAAAAATCTTGGCATGATGCTTTTCCAAAGTTTGCTCAACATGTCTATCATTTGAAACTTGAATACACACACACACACACACACACACACACACACACACACACACATATATATATATATATATATATATATATATATATTTGGGTATAAGCTGAATCAATATTTTCCATTGATCTGTACTTTATGACAAAAATGGTTAATTTAATAATTATCCATGTAATTTGGCACTTTGGGACTTTGACTTCTATCATCATTATCATCATTCAAATATTTCTTATATCCTGATACGGACGTGATCTTGTGTACTGTATGAATAGCTTTATTTCATGTTTGTATCAGATTCAAATTTTATGCACTTTTGTATGAATAACTTTATTTCCACCAACATGGTGTACTGTTCTACTGCACTAAAATAAAAAAAGGTTCTGTTGATTTACATATTTTCGTGCTTATCGTGGTTTTGAATTTCATGAGATGCATTGCATAGCAGTATCCTTAATATCTCCTTACAAATGTCATACTTCCTGCTTGAACTGTTAATCTGTTGTAGTCTTGTACTAATTACTCCGCTTCTTCTTGATTTTACTTGGCCCTGGTTTTATTGCAGGTCACACTGATTGGTTCCATTTGATGTGGTGAGCTGTTTCTCAACTCTGCAAACATGAAGAGAGAAAATATGGTCACTGCAAATATTAGGGAGCTTCCTGGTAGAATAACACGTGCTCGAGCTGCTGCACTTCATACATCTGGACATATTCCCCCACCAAAACCACCCACACAACAGAGTCAGAAGCAGGCTTTGCGAACAAATTCAAAGAGATCTGCCACGGATGAGAATAATACAAAAGCTGCTGGTAATGCATGTATCCAACACAAGAGGAGGGCAGTACTTCAAGATGTGACCAACGCTCTCTGTAAACCTTCATATGGAAACTGCATCAATGCAACTAAAATTCAGGTCAATAGCCTGTTAGATTTTGTCCATAATAAGTAGTCAGGTTTCCTCATAAATGTTGAGTAAATACAATAAATGCTTGGTCTATGTTAGTGTACTGCTAATTTAGTTGCCTGACTGTTAAATTAATAAATGTTAGAAGACTGAGGGAAAGAGACGACTCGCAATTCTTTAGATTTTTCATGGTATTAGTACGCTGGAAGGACCATTTCCAGATTATAATTTCCATTTCTCAGTATCTTCCTTGTAGCAAAGTTTTGTATGCATATATGTCTATATATTCACATCATGAACTTTACTTTTTTTTTTTTTTTTTATCCCTCAAAAATCTGAGTTCTGCCTCTAATTAATGCAGGCTAAAAAGAGTAAGCCAGCTAAAAAGGGTCAGGCAAAGCTGACAGAAATGTCCCCTTCTGTTGCTGTAGATTCAAAAACCAATGTTGTCCAGGGAACAGTAAAACCAGAAATTAAATCAGACGAATTTTGCCACTCAATCAATGTGGAAGATGGCAACATACTTTTGCAGTCAACTAAGGATGTGAAAGATGTCAGTCGGTTGGAGAATCAGAGTTCTGGAGTGAGTCCAAAGTTCCAAAGCCCTGCATATAAAGGTTTTCATCTCTTTAATTTTCTCTCCTCCAAACATGACAAATCAATGCAAGCTTGATTTGAAATGCGACAAAAGAGTAACATATATAGGAGTTTATATATATCAATGTATTTCCATTTCACTTTATGTACAAAGAATAATAGGCTGATAAATAGCATGATTAGACATCACTTTGCCGATTAGCTGTAATTACCATAATTCAGTTGTTGTTATATACCGCAGAGCTCAAGGGCTATATGAGCTTGGAAGGTTTTATCTGAAGAGGTTTCATTCATTTCTCCTATTAGCAATGAGGTCATATGCACTAACCACTACAATAGAAAATAATCATATGTTTTCTGTAAACTCAATCCAACTCTAAAAGCTTGAACAAATACAGACTGGAAGGCTTGATGGTGTACTGCTTATGTTCATGACAGTTGTTGTCCTTGAGAATTACATTAAACTAGTTATTGGATAATGATGAGAAAGAAGTTGTGGTTCAAATGATTCACAAATTACTATATAAATCTTCCTCTTCCAATAGTATGCTTCACCGTGTCATGACATTATATGACCCTTTGTACTTCTGAAGACAGTTGATCCATGTCAATGCAATACAATGATTTTCTGAGCTACTTGAGTACCAGATGCCAGATGATAATGTTTCTTTTAGGATCTTCTATGGCTTTAGTATTCAGTAGTTTGTGACCTTTAGTATTGTATTGTTCCAGCAGATAATGGTAGTCTTTCAGCGGACATGGTAACATCAGGCAACCAGCATATTGTTAACATTGATGCGGATTACAAGGACCCTCTATTGTGTAGCCTCTATGCCCCTGACATCTATAACCATTTATCTGTTGCAGAGGTTTGTGCCGTTTATGCTTTTTTATATGTACGGCAGTCCCTTTCTAGGAGCACCAGTATTTTGAATATGTATGCATTACAGTGATTAATTTATCAATTGGATGCCAAAGCTACACATTTATGGACAAGATGTAGTGATACTTCAGGCGCATTGAATTATCTAGCTTAACAAGCATAATGGCCTCAAACTGCAATGATGTAGTGATACTTAAGACTCATCTGAAATTCTGATACATGATTTCCGGCAAGCTGTATTATTTAGCCTCCTATCTTCATTAGAACATTGTTTTGTTGATTGCCTAGTACATGTTAATAGATAAGCCATAAAGGATATTAAAGACGGTTCCTTTCCATACTGTGCAATGAAAATAACCGGAAATTTTCCTTTGAGATAGAACCTTTTGATAACAAAATGAAAACAATTTATCGATGTTGTTGGAAGAGAACATTCAAGTGGCATAGGTTAAAATTTCATCTTTAGTACGAAACATGTAGAACAAACTTTTGTTCCTTACACCAGCTGCCGAATTCTGATATATTACTCAGGTGGACAGCCTTTATTGCATAAAATACATTATGCTGTATCATGAAGTGAAGTTGTATATATCACATATTTTTAAAGGAACAAAAGATTCTCTTAAAGGAGGTGGCACTTAAGAAAATAAACCATTTTGAAGCTATTATTTTTTAGATTGTCTAAGCCTTTTGTCATATGACGGTGTGTTCTGGTATAGATACTAGTCTTTCATAAGCTTTAACAAATTAGAAACATAATTGGTTGATTTACGAATGATAATGCAGTGCTGAGCTAAGCTACAGTGCTATTTGACTTCGTGCAATTCTTGGCACAAGCAAAGGTCACAAACCTATTAAAATGCATGTGATCTTTTGCTCTCATTTTGTTTCCAACATAGCACTCAGTGCTGGTTCCTTTGAGCTTCCATCTTTCTATCTGGAAAACTAAATTTTATTTTTGACAGCTTGAAAGAAGGCCATATGCTGGTTTTATGGAAACTATACAGCAAGATATCACCAAAACTATGAGGGGGATTTTAATCGATTGGCTTGTAGAGGTTCGCATGGTCCTTTATCTAGTTTTTTTATTTTTTATTTTATTGATAGTCTACATAGCTTGTTTATATGACATGAAAATAGTGGTTGCAGTTTAGGCAGCTAGTTCATGCTACCCTCTACAGTTAATTTCGACTTTCGAGTTATATTAGTGAAGATTTTACTATCATTTTGTACTATATAGAATTAATTCGTAATGGATATTTTCAAATTTATCTTTGATGGACTGAACTTGAATTTTCAATCTTCACGGAATGCAAGTTATTCTTGGTAAAAGCTTTGTATCTTGCTCTGAAATTTGTCCCACATTGTGCCTTTACCAAAATGGTATGTAAGGAATCGAGTAGTATATCAATGGCATTTATATAACCCTTACTCCCGATTGATCAACAATAACCAGTTTCCTGGTCCATACAGTGCAAGTTGTTGACTCAATAATTGCCTTATGTATTACTGGAAGGTAACTGAGGAATTTAAATTTAAAAATCTGTTATCGATTTATTTTGCAATATAGCTTTATGTCTTATTTTTGTCATCTAAAGTAAACGCTTCCTTACAATGCCCATGATTTCACTTTCATGTTATGAAATGCTCACTATTAGTAAAGGAGATGGCATTGCATTTGCGTTTACCTGACATTGCTATCCTGCTTATAAGATTGTTATGTCTTTTGCATTTTGTACTGTAACTTTTGTTCCCTCATGACTTTTTTCGTAACATTTGCATACAGCTTGCACAATAAGTCTTATATGAAGCTCCTATTCCATTACAGAACATAGCCGTGAACATTAATGCATCTTATTTTTTATTCAATGCTATAATGATGTATTTTGCTTTATATAAAGCATGTGAATACTAATAGAGTTAATTTGACAGAACGATAATGGTTTCAGGTGTCAGAGGAATATAAGGTGGTGCCAGATACGCTTTACCTCACAGTTTATCTCATCGATTGGTTTCTCTGTCACAATTATATTGAAAGGAATAGACTTCAATTGCTTGGCATCACTTGCTTGCTGATCGCCTCGTAAGTATTCATACCTAATTACCTATAGCAGAGTTAACTGCAATATCTTGTTACAACTTACGATTTTTATAATTGTGTTTTTATTTTATGCAATCACTGTTATCTATAAGTCCTAATCTTAGCAGTAAAAAATATGGAAACCTAAATTTTTCCAAAATTGTCTCTCAACTGGTTGTATTAAAAAGTGAATGAACAAGTTGTTGGTTTTTTTAGATCCTTGGTCACTCAGAAGTCGGAAGAAGTTTATTTGTCCAACATGTTTAATGTTGTTGGTTTTCTTCAATTTGCCTCTTTCATTTCAACCAAGGACCATCAGATGGGAAACAAGAAACCTTAACCAAAATACTGCATGATGGTTGTTTAATACGAAGTATCAAAAGGTTCATTCAAATGCCTTGTGCGGCAACGGCAAGGGAAATATATGTTGGATGAAATATGTACCGACACAATAAAGATTATTCTATAACTGTAGAAGATTTGTAGACTAATATGATAAATTGATTTAGTTATGAATCTCTTGCAAGTGATTGTATAATACTGAGTTTCAAAGGGTTCATTCAAATTAATTTTGCAGACATAATATCTATCAAATGTTGTTTATTGAGATAGCAGATGTGGTTCTTCTCTTTTTAATCTTATTCAGGAAATATGAAGAAATTTGTGCACCACGTGTTGAAGAACTTTGTTTCATGACAGACAACACTTACTCGAGAGAGGAGGTATGTCATTGTCCGTTCTTACTCCAATAGACAGGTTAAATTACAAGAATTTATATACTGATGAGGAAAACCCTATTCCGAATGAGGAAATGCTTGCTAGGGGATGCTCCTAAAGTAGTATAATGTCTGACTCCGCACATAAATAGATGAGATGAAAATGATCTTGTAGGATCGTGCAACTTTACAGCTGGTAATTTCATTTTCTAATATCCTTTAGTCCCTGCTATACATGGGGAGAAGGCAGGATGCCTTTTATTTCCATGTCATACGCCTGAAGTTTATGAGAAAAATCTTTAACCCTGACCCTCCCTCTCTTTTTATACTGAATATTTCGTAGTTAAATCCTTAAGGGTTTTTGGGCTTCGGGTTTATTCTGCCCTGTTAAAATTCTTTCATTGCATTCCTAAAAAAAAAAGAAGAAACATTGCAGGTACTGAAAATGGAGAGTCAAGTACTGAAGTATTTTGGTTTTCAACTTTTTGCACCAACTACAAAAACGTTCCTCAGGAGATTTCTTCGAGCAGCACAAGCTTCTTATAAGGTACCGTGATTAGTTAAAGTTGTTTTTGGCCTTGGGTTACAGATGCCATGCTTTTCATTTTTTGACCTTTGATTTGTAGAAAGACGTACATATTGAATCATAAATTTTTTGCAGAGTCCTAGCCTTGAACTGGAGTACTTGGCCAATTATCTTGCTGAACTAACTTTGGTCGACTATAGCTTCTTGAATTTCCTTCCGTCTGTCATTGCTGCATCAGCTGTTTTTCTTTCCAAATGGACCTTAGATCAGTCCAGCCACCCATGGGTTTGTCTTTCTCCCTTCTAGTATCATTAGTTTCTCCAGCATGTTGATTATATACCGGAAATGTGACTTCCGTTGTGTAACTCTAACAGAATCCAATACTCGAATACTATACCCGTTACAAGCCATTGGATTTGAAGATCACAGTTCTTGCTTTGCAAGAATTACAGTTGAACACTAGTGGTTGTCCTCTGAGTGCCGTGCGCATGAAGTATAGACACCAAAAGGTATCAAATAGCACGAATTTGAAACAACTGCTAACGCTTCTAAACTCTATGAATTTTCATTACACCAGACTTGGAATGTTATGTGAGTTTTCTACTAATGATGTGGTTTTTGTTACGGCAGTACAAATCTGTGGCCGGTTTGTCATCCCCGAAACTCCTTGAAACGCTATTTTGAAGATGATTTTAAGGGAGAGCTAACAGAGACTGTGACATGTACACTTTCCGGACAGAAGTTTCCTCGGGTTTTTTTTCAATCACACTCCAAGAGGTTGTGCTAGACCTAGACGTGCCATCTTAATCCCGTCTTCGTGCTGTTTACGTTCATTTTATCCAATTTCTTAATTCTTGTTCGTAGATTTTCCAACCTGGGTCTGTGCTACAAGTGAACTAGGGTTGTCTGGCCACTTAAGTATGAAACTTGGTTACATGAATTGTTAATAGTCGTCGTCATTATGTTGAGTTCAGTTTAATCCAGCGCGTAATCAGGTTGTCCTCGGTTTAATTAAGTTGTAAAGTTTTTCAGGACCCTAATTAATTAGTGAGATGTAACTTATGCAGCCAAAGCTTTTAATCTAATGAACCATATTTTCGTTTGAATGCAAGTTCCTTGTTGCATGATCAGAACTTATTAGTCTTACATAAGCCTAATGAGATTGACTTGGATTTGTGGTCAGCTGCCACTCTCCAATACTAGCATTAAAAAGGATATAAATCAAATCACACCTTATGTTTGATTCAAAGTGCATTGGTCGTTGGACTTTGCTCACTTAGAGTATTGATTTCTAGTTGAAAGTTCGTGAGTATTAATTCTTGAATTTGTCGCAACATGAAACAATGGTCATTTTGGATAATGTTGTTTGAACTTCCATCCAAAATATAGGGCTTAATGGGTAAATAAAGGATGGAAGTTCTGTTTAGGAGGGATTAGAAAAGCTATTTCTTTAATCAGACCTCTCGGGGTTTTGTAAGTATGAGAAGAATTGATAGGTTGTGTCGAGTAAAATCTGTTCTGCTTTTTTTTATGTTGCAGAAAATGGATCCTATCCCCCCCTCCCCCCTCCTCCTCCTCCCAACAATACTTCAGTTTAGTATATAGTTTCAACCTATTGACCTAACTTACATCTATAATATGTATATACCTTTGGAGGTTTTAGTAAAACAAGATTACAGTAGAGCTTTGTATCTCCAAGGGAGGTAACCACGCAAGAAAAACGCATCTCCAACGGTGTTAGTAAGTTGGGTTCCACAATATATTTTATTTAAAAGCACTTTTTTTGTAGATTTTTTTTATTTTATTTTATTTTATGAACGATAGTGGTAGGGAGTTAAATTTTTCGTTGTAAAGGGAGGAGGGAGATTGGTGGAGTCGAACCCCACCCCAAGGAGAATATACATGATTGTTTTTCGACGCTATGATAAATGTCATCTACTTTGTTGAATGATTCAAAAGTGTTGTATAGTAATGAATTTAAGATGATAATACTTTACAATGAGAGAAAATTTGAATAGTTAGTTGAAGAATAGGTTGAAATGACAAATTTTTTAAGTAGCATAAAAGTGCCAAATGGGTAGTAAAGTACACTTAAAAAAAATATTGCTGGGGAAGTATAAAAAAAAACAGGGATTTTCCTTTTTTTTTTTCTCTCTGCCTTTTACTCAAACGACAAATACCATAACCGCCGGCCCTAGCATTTGGTTGGGTGCCGATGGCAACGTCATTTCCTCCTACTTCAATTTTTTTTTTTATCCTCTACAATTCCTAATTGAATCATTTTCTCCTACTCTAGAAAAAATAATATATGGCTGAATGATGATTATTGATACGTGAAAGTGTATATATATATAAATACATTCCTTGAGCAGCAAGGATTCCTCCTACAAGTTAGGAGTACAATTACAATTTAAGTCTAACTACTTTCCTATTTGTCTAACACTCCCCCTCAAGTTGGAGAGTGAATGTCAAGAACGCCCAACTTGCGTAACATGGTTGAAAACTTTTCCTTCCTAAGAGGCTTCGTAAATAGGTTTGCCAACTGATGTGTCGTGCCAACATACTTGGTAGTTATAGTGCCATCAACAATTTTATCATGTATGAAATGACAATTCATCTCAAATGTGGCGAGTACGCTTATAAAAAACAGGGTTGGAAGCTATATGCAATGCTGCTTGATTGTCACAAAATAGATTAGATAGACCGGTTAAGAGAATGTTCAAATCCTTCAATAGAAAGCGCAGCGAAATTATCTCACAACAAGCACCCGACATAGCTCTATATTTCGCTTCAGCAGAAGAAAGTGACACAGTTTTCTGTCTCTTTGTCCGCCATGAAATCAAAAAAAATTCCAAGAAAACACAGTAGTCAATAGTCGACCAATGAGTAATAGGACAACCCGCCCAGTCAGAATCACAAAAAGCAGTCAACTTGATTTGATTGTCAGAACGAAAAAGTAAGCCTTGACCCGTAATAGACTTCAAATAACGAACAACTCGAAGTGCCGCATCCATATGAGGAGTACGCGGCTCATGCATAAATCGACTTAGAACATGTACAGGGTAGGTGATATCTAGCCGAGTTATTGTGAGATAAATTAATCGTTCTACTAGACGCCGATAATTTTCAAGATCCTTGAGAAGTTCCCCTTTATCAGATAGTTTTGCATCGTCCATAGGAAAGGCAATGGGTCGTGCTCCCAGGAAGCCATAATCTTTGAGAATTTCTAATGCATATTTACGCTGAGAAATATAAATGCCACATTGGACCGAGAAACCTCGATACCCAGAAAGTACTTTAAATCACCAAGATCCTTAATCTGAAAATGATTGTGGAGAAAAAGTTTTAGAGAATCAATAGCACCCACATCATTGCCTGTTATCACAATATCATCCACATAAATGAGCAAGGCTGTAAAAGAAGTACCTGACTTTTTCATAAACAAGGAATAGTCAACTTTGGATTGTTGAAACCTAGCAGAAAGAATGGCACTAGTGAACTTGGCAAACCATTGGCGAGAAGCTTGCTTGAGACCATAAAGAGACTTGTGGAGGCGACACACAAGATTCTCCCCCTGTCGCCGAAGACCAGGAAGAGAAGACATAGATTTCCTCATCTAAATCACCATGCAAGAAAGCATTGTTGACGTCGATTTGGTGAAGAGACCAAGATCGATTAGCAGCAAGGGCAAGAAGATAGCACACAGTGATCATTTTAGTAGTAGGAGAAAATGTGTCATGATAATCGATACCTGCGGCCTGTGTGAAACCTTTGGCAACCAAACGTTTTGCAGCGCTCAATAGAACCATCAGAATTATGCTTAAGTTTGTACACCTATTTATAATCAATGGGAACTTTGCCGAAGGGCAGGGGAGTCATGGTCCAAGTACGGTTGGCATGAAGGGCATCCAGTTCCTCGCTCATATCACAACGCCAGTTAGGATCACTGGCAGCTTCTGCAAAAGAAGAAGGTTCGACACCCCGACTCACACAGTAGATATATGAAAGATGGTGTGGAGATAGACGGTGGTAAGAAACATAATTACAGAGGGGATACCTCGTACCTTTGACAGAACCTGGTGACGAAGACGAGGACGGGTGTGGGGGCAGAATCACCTGCGAGCAAACGTAGTCCTTTAAATAAGGTGGGGGTGCATGGAAGCGGGAAGATACACGGAGAGATGGAGAGGGTGCAGTAAAGGGCACGAGTGGAAGAGGTGGTGGGGTCGTGGGTGGGGGAATAGGATTAGGCGGTGCGGTGATGGTAAGTGAGTCAAGAGGCGGGTGAATAATAGGTAATGAGGAATGGGGTGGTGGTGTAAGGCTCAAGGTGGGAAAAGGGACATCCATTAAGGGAGGAATGAGTAGTGGAATGTTTGAAGATGGGGGGTCCGTGACAGGTGTAGTGGGAGGGGAAGCAAAAGGAAAAGAGTCCTCATGGAAGATGACATCCCGACTAGTGAAAGTGTGATGTGTGTCAAGGTCATAGAGTTTATAAGCCTTTTGGCCAGCAGGGTAACCAATGAAGATACAACGGTGAGCCCTGGGAGAGAACTTAGTGGTTGGAAGAACGGATGTGGCATAGGCTAAACAACCGAAAACATGGAAGTGATCATAGAGCAGAGGTTTATTGTGAAGGACTTCAAAAGGTGTTTTGTTTTTGAGAAGGCGGGTAGGAAGACGATTGATGGTAAAGGCGGCAGTGAGGACACATTCACCCCAAAACTTGAGGGGAATGTGTGATTGAAACCGAAGGGCCCAAGCAGTTTCAAGGAGGTGCCGGTGTTTGCGTTCAACAACACCATTTTGCTGGGGCGTGTAAACGCAAGAAGTTTGAAAAACAACCCCATGTTTAGAGAAAAAATGGCGAAGAGAATAAAATTCCCCACTATTATCGGTAAGTATGCTTTTAATGTGTGTGTTAAATTGGGTGAAAACATAGGCAAAAAAATGTTTGAGAATTTGTTGAGTATCAGATTTATG
Organism: Cotoneaster glaucophyllus; assembly: GCA_036320875.1. Taxonomy (NCBI): domain Eukaryota; kingdom Viridiplantae; phylum Streptophyta; class Magnoliopsida; order Rosales; family Rosaceae; genus Cotoneaster; species Cotoneaster glaucophyllus. The sequence continues at coordinate 18,786,381 of CM070068.1, read as the reverse complement.
CTTCATCATGAAGACCAGGTAAAACGAGAAAAATCATCCACAATAGTAAAAAAATAATGAGCGCCAGTAAGGGAAGACTGGCGATTTGGACCCCAAATATGACAATGAATTAAGGAAAAAGGAAAATTCGTTGAAATTGAACTTAAACCAAAAGGTTGACGAGTTTGTTTCGCCAAAGAACAAATATCACAAACATGACTAGAATCCAAAGAACATTTGAGAAAGCTAGAGGCTAAAACTTGTAAACGAGCAGAAGAGGGATGACCGAGGCGCCTATGCCAGAGGGAGGGGGTATGGTGATGACGTTGCAGAGAGGTCGGCGGGTGGGGAGAGAGGCAAGGGCCACGAGGTAGTAAAGGTCGCCACGTCACTTACCCACACCAATCGTCGCTTTCGAAACCAAGTCCTGCAAAATACACCAAGACGGGAAAAAAGTCACGGAACAAGATAAACGGTCCACTTTAAAATTAGGAACACATAAAACATCCTTCAAAGTATCGAGGAATTCAAGCGAAGAATACCAGTTAAAGTAATTGGAGCCGTGGCACCACTAGGCAAGGAGACGGGCGGCAAAAAGGAAGCAGAAGTATGAACCAAATTAGAAGATGAGGAAGTAATATGGTCTGCGGCGCCACTGTCAAGGATCCAGTGACCATGACATGGGGCAACATGCAACAAACTTGGGGCAAAGTCATTACTAGAGATGGCATGGACTTGAGGAGAAGACGACGGGGCTGCGAAATCGTCAAGGGCAGCGAGGAGTCGAGTGTATTGATCAGCGGACAGATTGGGAATGGCGAGCTGTAGGTCTTGAAGTGTTGGAGAGCTGTGCACCTGGTGGGTAGATGGTGAAGAGCGCGGTATGGAGACGCTGGAGTGGCTGCCTAAGGAGAGCCGGGAGCTGCTGGAAGGTCGTGAAGGGGCGCTGCGGGCAGAAGAAGCAGCAATGGTGCTGCGAGAGGAGCCGCTAGAGGTGGACGCACGGCTTGGTGGTCGCCAGGGTTGCCCATGAAGAAGGTGGCCAACGGGATACCCATGCAGCTTGTGACATGTCTCACGAGTATGGAAATCGTAGTTGTAGTAGGTGCAATGGAGCGAAGGTCTGTCTGAGGTGGTGCGGGAATGACTGCGGACAACTATGGCAGCAGGAGAGTCGGTGGGACGGACAGAGCCCAAAATCGTTGTTTCTGGGCCTGAGAAACAGAAGAACATGCTTGACGAACAGTAGGTAAATGATTCATCAAGAGGATTCATCAAGAGGATTTGGTCACGAACAGCATAAAAAGAGTCATGAAGACCCATGAGGAACTGCATAAGGTGTTGCTGTTCAGACTTGGTACCACAAGAGCACGTGCAGCCGTCAGTATAAGATGCAGGCTTATCCCAAATAACTTTGAGGCGAGTAAAATAAGCTGAGACAGAAGAGGATCCTTAAGAAATTGTAGCAAGCTCACAGTTGAGTTGGAAGATGCGAGGCGCGTTGCTCTGAGAAAACCGTTCGTGAAGGTCGTCCCACACATCCTTAGCAGTGGTGTTAAAAATAACGGATTCTTGAAGATCAGGTTCCAAGGAATGAAGAAGCCAAGAAAGAATCATGTCATTGCAATGACGCCAAACCGCGTGAGCATCAGGATCGTCGGAGGAAGAAGGTCCCTGGACATCGCCAGTGATGAAACCAAGCTTGTTCTTGGCACTCAAGGAAATCTGCATGCCACGGGCCCAGGAGGTATAATTATCACCATTTAATTTTTTGGAGACAAGAACAAGGTTTGGGTGGTCGGAATGATGAATGTAAAAGGGGTTATCGGAGGAAGAAGAGTCGGCCATAAGGAACGGCAGAGATGGCTGCCGAGAAAAAAAAAAGGAAAAAATAGGGCTAGGGTTTTGAACTTGCTCTGTATACCAGGTAGAAAAAATAATATATGGCTGAATGATGATTATTGATACATGAAAGTGTATATATATACAAATACATTCCTTGAGCAGCAAGGATTCCTCCTACAAGTTAGGAGTACAATTACAATTTAAGTCTAACTACTTTCCTATTTGTCTAACACGTACTTCCTTCCTTTTCTCTCTTCTCAATTTTTCACTGAGTTTTCTCTCAATTTTTCCTTAGCTTGTCTCAGATTTGAGCTTCATGCCCCTTCCTCGGCTTCCCCGACGTTTTCCATTAGTTTTCGCTGTCTTTGTTTTTTAAGGGTATTGTGTTTTGTTTGGACTTCCATCTATAACATTTGTAATTCTCCTTTTATCTTAATGAAGTTTGTTTTCTGACCAAAAAAAGAAATTTGCTAACTTTTTTTTATTTTTTATTTTAAACAAACGATATTATCATTAAAGGGGACGGGGTTGAGTTTCGCCACATAATTAGCTAGCAATAATATGATCAAATTTGCTTTTGGTGGGAATCGAACCTAAAATCTCTCATTTACCATTGAAGAATAATAACAGTGGACTATAGTAATTTAGAGATGGCTGTTTAAAGGAAAGAGACAACAGTAATAAATAAGGGTATTTTAGTACCTTAGCAGAATCAAGATTTTCTTCAGCAATTCTTGCCCGCTTCCACTCCACATAGCCACTGGTTTCTGGTTAGAAAAATAATCAAGAGAGAAGGGGAGAGAGAGAGAGAGAGAGAGAGCGACGAAGATGGCAGCTGTGAACATCTTATCTCAGCCATGGCCGCCCACAACATCGCTCTATGCTTCCAATTCCAATATTAGTTCTTTTTATATTTTAAATAATTATAATAATAATAAGTCCAATGCTAACAATAGTAAATTACATTCTTATCGCTACTCAGCCGCCTCCTCACTCAATGGACCAAAACCACCATCCAAGCTCTCTCCAATGCCCGCCCAATTCTCCAAGTCTGGTAATTTTTCTGTTTCCAGATGTAATTTCATTTTTTTACTTCTGTTTTTTCTACTGTTCAATGTGAATTTGATTCCTGTAACCTTCATATCATTCTGCCTTTGATTGTGAAAGAAAAGTTAACAATTTTTGGAATTGAATATGGGATGCTCCTTTGTTAATTTCTCAAATAAAGAACTAAAACCAAATATTCTTGCAATATAATGTTGTTTTGTTTTATTTAGCTTTTGTGATGGGATAATTAACATTGATCAACAAGTGCATTGTTATTTAAACGGATTGTTGAATGGTTGATTGGCAGAAATTGGTTACTCCACCGGTGTTCGTCCTGACACCAGGGTACCCTGAAAGGAGCCCATACATGTCATAAGGGTTAATTTCACTGACACACATCAATAACAAAGCCTTATCCTACTAAATGAGGTCTGTTGTATGAAAACTAGAACGCCACTGCGCTCGGTTTTGCGCCTTGTCTTCCATTAGCTCAAGTACTCTGTGTCTTTTCTTAAAGTCTCTTTCCAAGTCTCCGCAAGAATTTTGAGCCCAGTTTAAGTTTTGAAATAACAAATTTCACTTGGGATATTTTTGCAATAAAACTGTGTTTATTGAAGAAAATTAGAATGCAAGCCAACACCAATGAAAAGGTGTGTCTAGTTTCCAACACAATAAGTCTAAGATATTGGCATTTGGATAATGCTAGGGAGACCAAATTTTTTAAACCAAATTTACAAACCAAATGATGTGTTTGTTGACGATTGGATTACTACTTAATCATTGATTAACGTGTTTATTTCTTATTGGTGACACATCATTTGGTTTGCAACTTTGGTTTAAAATTTTGGTCTTCCTAGCTTACCCTTGGCATTTTAGTGCAGTGTGTCTAATTTCCAACACAGTAAGTCTAAGATATTAGCATTTTACTGCAATGTGTTTGATCAGGCATCATTTATTAAAAGCCTTGTGGATGGATTCCTTCAATTTCGGTCACGATATGCTCATGTCAACTTTTGATGAGTTTGTATCTTTGGATGGACTTTTATATATTTCTGAGCTTATTAGTTCTGCTCTTATCTCTTTGTGGAGTTTAACGGGTAACGAGCTTGTTTAACTAGTTGCACTTGGGTTTTTGTATTGCTGCCTCACTTATCCATATTTTGTGTCAAGCGTTCCTTTAAAAATTCTATATCTTCCATTGGTTGAAATCTGAATTTTTAAAAAAGTTCCCATCTCTTCCTCGGATTTAACTGATTAGTGTATGCGTTAGTTAATTGGGGTGGATTATGTGCTCATGATCCCTACCCATGTTATTCAACTGACTCTAGTGTGCTTTTCTTAATTCTTACTAGGATATGACCACACTTCTTATTGAAGCTAAAGATCTCCTAACTACTGTCAAGTTTATTGTTCGGTTGTATGTTGAATTGCTGATTTGGGAGAGTTAGCCAGTCTTACAGCAGTACTAGTTCTAGGTCCTAATTATGGTTGTGTGCCATCTTTTGTTAGTAGTACATTCTGAATAAATTTTTTATTATTTTGGTTTTGAAGAGTATTATTTTCCTTTGATTTAACAAAATTAGAAGGAAAAGAAACTGTTGTTCGTTGAAAATAAATAGTATATGGATTTATGTTGGCAGATAGATTTACGACGTGAATTATTACTAATGGGTCAAGCAAAATGGTCTGAATGCTGCAATTGAAATTTTGTCACTGCAAAATAATTTGTAATGGTGTCGGCCGGCTCATGACTGGTCTTCACCTCTTTCTATGTTCGGGATTCTACTTGCAGGCAGTGGATGTTCCTGGATGCAACACAATTCCATGCGTCACAACAATTCTGCCGGCAGTGATTGTGGGGAGGGTCCATTGTATTCTGTGTTTCCTACGAAGCCTGCAGAAGTTTCTTCTGTGCAGGACCTTTTTAAATTTATATGCTCAGGTCCTTTGATAGACAAATTGGGTCTGACCCCAGAAGCAGTGGCAGACTCCATTGACAAGTGGTTGGCATATGGGTTGCACCTGTGCCGGCTGTTTCAGCTCAATGAATTGTATCTGAACGAGCCTCAGAAAGTTAGGTTGTATCACTACTATATTCCGGTATTTTTTTGGTGTGAGGATCAGATTTCTCAGCACAGATCTTTGTACAAAGATGGAGATGATATTCCACCCCTAGTGGTACATCACTTTCTATTCATATTATCCCCCGTCATTTTTTGTACTTTAAGATATATCGGTCTCCACATCAATGATTTCATTTGTGCCATTCTTATATTTTCGTTTTGTTTCATTGTGCAGTGCTGATTTTTGGTCTGTGATGCAGATTGGTTTCAGTGCACCACAAGGTTGTGGAAAGACTACACTTGTCTTTGCTCTTGGTTATCTTTTCAAAGTCACGGGCAGGTTAGCTATGAACAACTGATACTCCAGATTATTCATGAAAAATAAAGGAATTTGGTTTTGCTTACTGTATGTTCAATATCAATTCTCAGGAAGTCTGCCTCAATATCCATTGATGACTTTTATTTGACGGCAGAGGGTCAGGTATGTTTGAGCGGGGGATTTGTGTTGCATTTTTCTTTATATTTTTGTTTTCTAATGGGATATTGTACTATTTGTAGGCTAAACTAAGAGAAGAAAATCGAGGAAATGCACTTTTAGAGGTAGCAATCAATTCCTTTTCAAGTAATTCAACTGATAGTTGACATTGTAACTCACTAGGAGCTGAAAACGTTTTCTTAGCAATAACATGTCTTGTTCTTCTGTTTCTGTAGTTACGTGGAAATGCAGGCAGTCACGATCTTCCATTCTCTGTTGAAACATTGTCTGCTCTAACTAAATTAAGTAAAGAAGGTGATTCTCCATCATTCATTTTCCTCTGCTACAGAAGCATGCCTGTTTTATAATTATTCATGTCAAAAATTGTTCAGGTATGAAGATGAAGCTACCCCGATATGATAAGGTGCACAACCGAGAAAATTGCTCTCCTTCTTCATTATTTCTCTAAACCAGATTTTAGTTCAAAGTGGCTCTTTATAACTTGTTTCCTGTTGCAGTCCGCTTACAGTGGAAAAGGCGACAGGGCTGATCCTTCAACATGGCCAGAGGTTGAAGGGCCACTTACAGTAAGTCTGTAAGAGGATTTTTCGTTATATCTCACAGTCAGTGGCTTAAGTTGATGAAAATTGTATGGCCCATATGGCTTCCTGATTATATGAAGATAGATGTTTGAACATATCAAGAATCAAGGGCAGACAAATGCTATGTTGAAGTGTTTTTTAGAAGTAATAATTAGGGTTTGGATGTGAAATCAATAGGTCAATCCAAAGGTAATCATTAGGTGGTATCGGTCGGTTTTGTATAGAATAGCATTATTCACCTTGCAATTTATTTGGATTTTGGCTGGGCATGTAGGCTGTTCTCTTTGAAGGTTGGATGCTTGGTTTCAAACCCCTTCCTTTGGAAGTTGTCAAAGCAGTTGATACACAGGTTAGAAAACAGAAAATATTTTGATTGGCTTTGTTAATATTACTTGTGCTGTGCACAAACTTCATCAGCGGTTTTCAGTATACTAAAGACAGTTGGTTCTTAAATTTAAGGGTTTATATCACAAATGGTCCCTGAAATTGACCCCATCAATCATGATGGTCCTTGAAATTGAAAATCGATCAATGTAGTCCCTGAATTTTAACTCGCGAATCAATGTGGTCCTTCTGTTAGTGTTCCGTCCAAATTAACTTTAAAAAAAGGTTAGAGAACCAATTTTTCATGGTAAAATGATCAAAAATAACCCTGTTACTTATAATTTTACTTACTACCTCTCTTTTCTTTTTTCCATCTTCACTTTTCTCTCCATTTTTTCATGGATTTGGTGCTAAAGCTAAAATAAAAACAAAAAAAAGTGGTTCTCTAACTTTTTTTTGGTCATTTTACCATGAAAAATTGGTTCTCTAAACTTTTTTTAGTGTTAATTTGGACGGAACACTAACAGAAGGACCATATTGATTTGCGAGTTAAAATTCAGGGACTACATTGATCGATTTTCAATTTCAGGGACCATCATGATTGATGGGGTCAATTTCAGGGACCATTTGTGATATAAACCCTAAATTTAAATTTCCACTAAACAGCTAGAGACGGTAAATAAAAATCTTGAAGCGTATTATGATGCATGGTACAAGTTCATTAAAGTATGGATAATTATCAAGATCAAGGACCCAAGCTGTGTCTACCAGTGGCGTTTGCAGGTTAGCTTTCATGTTTACATCATCCTGTGATAAACTCCAGTCTACCTGTTCTTTAAGTTCTTTTTTCTACTGTGATTTTTGAATTTACAAGTGTTGCTCCAAACTTGCAGGCTGAGATTGCCATGAGAGAGGCAGGGAAGCCGGGAATGTCCGATGATGAGGTTGCCAGCCTATCTATATTTGTATCTTATAAGCTGTCTTCAGAATCTGCAGTCGGTTCCATAACCTGAAACTGATGTTTTCTTTCTGAGAGCTCGATTTTGCAGGTAAAAGACTTTGTTTCGCGATACTTGCCAGCATACAACGCCTACCTTCCCACCCTTTACTCCGAAGGACCAGAAGGGTCGGACCCAAAGCGCCTCATCGTCGTGGAAATCGATGAGGGAAGGAACCCTATCCTTGGTAACTAGGTGAAATAATTTGAGAGATGAGATCCATTGAAGCCCAATTTTGATTTATTGGAGATGTCATTTGGTATGGATGGCTGGTCTTACAGAAGCATCATGTAATGAAAAACATTTCAATGTAATGAAATATTGTGTAATTACAATTCCCGCCAATATCCATTTAGCAAATTGGTAATAAAACTTGTAAAGGATTTGCTGCTTGGTTGTTCAAAATCTTGTGTCGCTATCTCATCATCCTAGCCGCCAGCCCTAGCTATGGCTAGGGTTGGTGGCAGTCCTCTTCTCCTCCTTTTTCTTCTTCCGTTTTCTTTGCTTCATATCATTTCCAATCGGCTTCATCTTTCATTGATCCAACAATTTAGTTCGTCACCCACTTTTTCTCATTGCGATTTTTTGCAATTACAACACGATTTCTCGCGGATCTCTCTGAAGGTGTTTAGAGCTTCGGCTCGGATGTTTGCACCACCTCTTTCCTTTAGGGTGTCTTTGATGGCACCGATGCTAGTGCATTTCTTCCCACTGGTTTCTTTTGTTGCGTGGTGGCGAACGATGTTGTACTCTCTGATGGAATTTGGAGTCTTCTTTTCATCCATGTATGGGGCTGTGTATGGCTGGATTTCAGAGGTTTGCAGGGGAAGTTGGTTTCTATTGGGTGGAAAGCGGCGTGCCGACGGCGTTGTTTGGGCTCAAAAGTCTGTTTTTGGGCTTCCTTTTTTTTATCGTTTGGTGGTCCATATTTTGAATGTGTGTATATTGTACTTGGACCTTCTTTCTTCTAATTATGTTTTGTTAGTAATGAATTTACCTTTCTTCCAAAAAATAAAAAAAAATCTTGTGTCGCTAAGAATAAATTAAAGAAACTAGGTCTCGTTTGTTGTCTAGAACTGATTTGGTTAGGATAACACGCTAGATTCAAAGAATGTTGAATGAAAATATGAGTGTTAAATTGGGTATTTTGTCAAATGGAAAAATCAGGAAGAAAAATTTCCTCTTAATCCCTACAAAAATGGTAAAACTGAGAGCGAAAAGTTTTCTTCAAAATGGTCATCCTACACATTTCATTATACGAACGTTTCCTTTGTGTTTTTATAACAACTCCCGCCAAAAATTATATTTTCAGATTCCATTGAGAATTTGATGCAAAAACCTATGGAATCTGACCACGCTCGTCTCATTTTAAATTGAATTTAAATGCTAATCTCAAAAAAAACAAAATAAACAAAGAAACAAAATATATGGTCTCTGAAACCGATATCGAAGCTTAAAATATGCAGAAACAAAAATAAAAATCTAAAAAGATATTAGTGTGTATCTAAATAAGTATACAATCCAAGAAAAAAAGAAGAAAAAAGTGTGATAAACCCAAAATTGGGGAGAAAACCCCCCATCATCAAGTGCATTAAATACCAAAATTGGCAAAATGCAAACTTTATTTTTGTCATTTTTTTTTATCTAATCTAATCAAAACTCCCCAAACAACAAGAGAGAGCCTCCTTCAATTTGTGCTTCTGCATGGCGGAGGCGTGCTCGGAGCTAATCCGATCGCCTCCGAGCTTTTCATCAACCGGAGTCGCTTGCATGTTTCCACAAACATTCTATTCAAAGAATAAAAAAGGATCAGTAATAAGTAAATAATATGTACAATTGTCAGATTATGAATCAGGGCCATTACTACGTGAACGTAACGACTTTTTGAACTTGCGGTCTTAATTCACAGTTTGGTAACATTAGACGAGAGATTGAAATCTTACTTCCAAGGTACATCTCCCACCAGCATCCAGTCCCCATCTCTGTCTTCATAAGTTGGTACATATTCCACTCCATTTGCAGGGTCCATAAGCTTGCTCTCATTTAAGCAATTACCTGCAGTAACAGTAATACACCATGAGACACGAAAACTAGGACATCGGTTTCAAAAAAAAAAACACAAAAACCAGAGCGTAGTATTCATCGCGATTCTTGGCCGTTGAATCTTTAGGTATTAGATCTTTGACCGCACATCCATGTGTTCATTGTAGAAATTTAGAAAGTAGAGATAAGGGCGTTAGGTACATACGGATGGTTAAGAAGGAAAACATGTCCTCAAGAGCACCCAAAAGCTGCTGATAGCTATTGCACATCTCAAGATCAACCTTGCGCAGATATGGAGCTCCATCAACTGCCACTTTCACATACTTGCAGCTTTTCATCAACTTCTTCCTTGAAACTCTGACCGGTGGCCACCCAACCACTTGTGCCCTGAAATATTCACGCAGAAAATTCAGGTTAGGCCAGTTGGCCAGGATAGTATGTCCGTCCCTTTCACCTAAGTTGGTTTCCCCGTCATATTAGAGCAGTTTAGAATATTGTATAACATTTCAATTCTCATGTAAATGAATTGTACAATAAGTTCATCTGGACAAACTTACTTTGCAGCTGGAGCCTTATGAGTAGTGACCCCACCATCATCAACACAACCTTGATCGCAACATTCCACCCTTGTTCCTGACGAGGATGAGCTTGAGCTCCCAAGACTAAGATCAACGGTATCTGAAAATCCACGTTTCGAGCCCGAACCAGGCAACCCTAAGGTCAGCTTGGTCTCGTCGTAGTTCAGTCCGGCCGGCGACTGCTGCTTAACTTCTGGTGACATTTTGTGAGCTTTTGCTTTGCTTTTGGTTTTTGCTTCAATGTGATAGATTGACCAGCAAGTCTGGCCCGGCTTGTTGCTGCCTTGAACAATATATAATAGTGAGAGGGAGAATGTGGCCGGCAAAATGATGCGGCCAGTGGGCAGTGGACACGTGGGTAGGAAAGAACGGCTGTGATTTGTCCCCGTGGCAGTGTGTGATCGATGGAAAAGTGTCGTTTGGTGATTTCAATGCTTGAAACTCAATGCTTGGCCCTCATGGTCGGTCCAGCTCCGACCTTGGATCCGTCTCATCATTTTTATTTTTATTTTAACTTTGATTTTATTTATATATATATAATATCTTTTACTAAAAAGATATTCTTGGCATCATAAAATAATATAAGATCAAAAGTAAATTCCAGCAATAAAATTATATTAAAAAAAAATACACTAACATCTTCAACGAGAATACAAAGTCTTTCACAATATTGATATTTCTGCCGACGGGTTGCATATTAGTTAAGTGAAGTGAGCCTTAGTGAAAAAACCTTTTTAAATAAAATCACATGGGACAAAATTTTAAGATTGAAAAAAAAGCATCACACATACCACTTATATCTTAAGAGGAAGCTTAGTCAACTTGAATCAACAGCTTTTCTAATCCAATTTACAATCTATCACCAATTCCGCTAACTTAATCTTGATTTGGAATAGAAAAACAAATAACCTCATTCATAACAAGGACGTCCAGCCCACAATATCGTCAAATTGTCTCCAAAGTCTTGAGTCAAGTTGTCTCCAAGACTAATAATTAAGGAACCTCCATGATAATCTTCGAATGAATATTCTGGAACAAGAAACACAAAGTAAAGATAATATAGTGACGAAGAGATAATCTCGCCTAATTCGTCTCTACAAAATTAAAAATTGAAAAAAAAAGAAGAAATAACCAATGATATAAGAAAAGAGTATAAAATAACTTACAATCATGCAAAGAAACGTCTTGTTTTGCACTGTGCTTGTTAATATTTCAATTAAAACATCTCTTCTTTGAGAGAGGTGAAGAACGAATTTCCATGAAAACTAGGGATTTGGATCCCATCCGGATCCAAATTTTGGGAATCTTAAGGATCTTCACATCTTAACCATTCATCGTACATCATGTTGTCAGAAATTATTTAATTATTTTATTTAAAATTAAACATAAATAGTACATAACGAAAACTGACCGTACAATATACGATGAACGACTACGATGTAAAGATCCCTAGGATTTCCACAAAAAAAGGATCTAGATAGGATCCTAATTCGAAAACAAGGGAGGCTAAAAGATAATGTCACATCCCGACCCGGGGTCCACCACATCCCAGGCCCACTCCACCACCGTAGCACGATATTGTCCGCTTTGGGCCCCAACTACGCCCTCACGGTTTTTTGTTTCTGGGAACTCACACGAGAACTTCCCAGTGGGTCACCTATCATGAGAGTGCTCTCGAGCGCTACTTGCTTAACTTCGGAGTTCCGATGGAATCCGAAGCCAGTGAGCTCCCAAAATGCCTTGCGCTAGGTAGGGATGGTAATATACATATAACGATCACTCCCCTGGGCGATGTGGGATCTCACAATCCACCCCCCTTAGGGGCCCGACGTCCTCGTCGGCACACCATGGCCAGGGTTAGGCTCTGATACCAAATTGTCACATCCCGACCCGGGGTCCACCACATCCCTGGCCCGCTCCACCACCGTAGCACGATATTGTCCGCTTTAGGCCCCGACTATGCCCTCAGGGTTTTGTTTCTGGGAACTCACACGAGAACTTCCCAGTGGGTCACCCATCATGGGAGTGCTCTCGCTCGCTACTCGCTTAACTTCGGAGTTCCTACGGAACCCTAAGCCAGAGCTCCTAAAAGGCCTCGCGCTAGGTAGGGATGAGAATATACATATAAGGATCACTCCCCTGGGCGATGTGGGATCTCACAGATAAACTAAACGTGGGATACTGAAGAAACGTTCCAAAATAAATGCAAAAACATACCTTACCATTTGATAATTTTGTTTGCCAGTTTGGTAAAGTAAAGAGCAAGAGCCCAAGGCCTTGATTTCATTCAATCATTCATGCAGCACCGTACATAATTTTATTTTATTTTTTAAATTGCCATTATTAATCCATTTATCTAGTGACTAGATTCTAGTCTCTAAATATATATATATATATATATATATATATATATATATATATATATATATATATATATATATATAGTTATTATGTTTGTAGCTTACGTTGTTTAGAGAGGTTTTCTTTAGTGCTACGTAATATTATGTGTTGTTTTTTTTAATTAAATTAGCAGGTTTTTATGATATTTTACTTGCAATTGGAGGTTAGACGGTTTTTCCTTTTTCCATCTCTTTATCTTTTTACCAACTGTTTGATTGGACATAAATCAATATAAGCCTTTTGATCTACGTAGTATTAAAGATTTTTTAAATTATGTTAAGAGTACTTAACTTTGCAGTCGAGTTTTTATTTTAGTTTTTTTCTCTTTCATTATTGTTTGTATAAAAGAATCAATTTTCATTTTAATACTTGTTTTCATTTACTTCACAAATATAATGTGCACACTATGGGTGGGTTAGGAGGCAGAAACCTTGTTATATTTTTTTTTGGACGATTACTTAGTTTTTATCTGGTTAGTTATGATATTGTCTAATATTACTAAAATATTATTAACCATAGAATTTAGTGAGCGGTGCCTAATCTTTCTAACAAATGAAGAGAAAGCCTGCAGTTTTTCTGAAGCTGGGGTTTGAGATAAGAATAGGATACGCACATGTCGAAGAAATTTGTTGTCTAGAGAGAGTGAAGTGATCTTAAAAGTTTTCTATTTTCATATTTTAAACTTTACTTACTCGACCTAACATGCTATTATTTACTCTATAGCTCCAACATTATAAATCACATGTCCTCAACCAGATCCCTGCCTTCATATATATATATATATATATATATTTTTTATTTATGATTTACTGTTCTGCTATTGTTAGTGAACCTAAGCACATGAAACTTTCTTGCTAGTAAACCTAAACATGTGGTTTGTATACAGTGGCGAAGCCAGGATTTGTTGGGGGGAGGGGCGATCTTAAAGAGTGCAAGGTTAAAAAAATTGTAACAATCAAATCTTTTTATAGTAATGTTCTCCATAATTTATCAATACAAACAAATTACAATTGTTGCCGAAGACGTTTCATATCATGAAAACTTTGCATATTAGTTTCATTATAGTATCGTTCCATTACGTAACTGTATAATGCGAAGAACAAAAAGTCTTAGATTCTTAATCTTACAGTAGAATACACTATATGACTAATAACTAATTTAACCAACAATTTCAACTAATCAATATCAATATCATATCATATCATTTATTCAATAAACTATAATTTATTCAATAATCAATTTCAAAAAGTCTTAGATTCCTACTCTATAGCTGTTAGGGCGGGAAACAAAAGTTTCACCTAAAGCTCTCTCTCTCTCCTCTCACTTTCTCTACATTGTCCTTCTCTGTTTCTGTCGACTTCCGCTCTTCTGCCACTTATCGTCTTCTCCACCGAATTCTAGGGTTTCCGGCTTCCCGTCACTAGCTCAAGGTCTCGGTTTCCGCTGGAGGTCCGCCGAGATGAGCCTCCGCCGGGGCTCCAAGGTCTGGCTCGAGGACCGGGATTTGGCCTGGTCTCCAGCTGAAGTCGGTGACTGGAAGGGGACGAGTGGTCTCCCTTTAATTATATAATTTTTTTTTTCAAAACTCAATAACCCAAACGACGTCGTTCCACTTAGGAAGTTTTTAAATTTTTTTAACCAGGACCAAAACGATGTCGTTTTGGCCTGGTTTTTATAAAAAACAAAAATGAGCTTGCGAGCAGCAAGCTGCACAGCAGCAGCAACCCAGCAAACACAGACGAATTCCATCACTTCCGATGGGACCAGAGGGGCGGAACCATCACTCCCGGCTTGATTTCCAGCGAGGGGAGTGGCGGACGCCACTCCTCACCCCTATGTAGCTTCGCCACTGTTTGTATATGTTAGGGAACCTATCATCGTTAAATATTATAGGCTTTTTAGCCAAAATGGTCTCTGACATTTGTATAACACATCACTTTGGTCATTGAGATTGAAAATCTCTAGAAATGGTCCTTGAGATTGTCCACCATCCATTATTTTGGTCATTCCATTAAAAACTCCGTTAAGTGTTCCGGAGCTCTTGGCCGAAAGTTTGGGCAATTTTCAAAACTTCATAACTCAATCGTTTCTTAACCAAATTCAACCCATAATATATTAAAATGAAGACATGAAAGTGTAGAACAAGATTATACCTATTTGGAAGCCCAATGGTTGCCGGAGATGGCCGGAAAATAGCCTGAAAGGTGACTGGTCCGCGTGAAAACTGGATAACTCGCCAGAAACTGGGTAAACTCTAAACGTTCATAACTTCTTCAATACTCAACGAAATTGAGTGATTCAAAAACAAAAATCATACTTCTCGACGAGACTAAGAGAATGATACCTTTCTCGACGGCTAAATCTCCGTGGTTTGGCCGGAAAACGGCTTGATAATGGTTGTCTTGGTCCACACATTGTGAGACTTAGTCCACTCGTCACCCCCTTATGTAGATAATGAAATCATTTCACAAGAGGGATCCCCATTTTTCTAAAAAAATGGGGACACCCTTTTGACAGTTGGATTTGACTTTAATGAAATTGTGTGGTTAAAATTGTGTGGCCTGTGTTTTAATCTCAACCACACAATTTCATTAAAACCAATCCAACGGTCAAGAGGATGTCCCCATTTTTTTAGAAAAATGGGGATCCCTCTTGGTAAGGGGCTGTGGAGATAATATCATTTATTTAAAAAAAATTACAAAAAATAAAAATTAATTTAGTTCAGATGCGAGAGTACACTAATTAATGTTTATTAGCTCAAAATGACATCACATGGAGTGACGTGGAGTAGATATTTTAGGTTGAAGAAAACTCGGTGCCCCTTTCCTATGTAGAACACTGTAGAGTTTCGACCAACCTACTAGACCTACAAGTCTAGAAGCTGAAAGGAGGCCGTGATGCGAGCAAACCTAATCATTCTTATTAAACAATTTTAGTTTTTAAAATTTGATTCAACGATTAAAGTTATTATAATTTTTAGAGTGGGCCCGTGTTTTTAGCCGTTTAATCAAATTTCAAAGATCCGGATTATTTGATAAGGAGAATTAGGTGGAAGGGACCCTTAGAGGATCCGTTTCCGTGATACAAATGGAAGAAAGAAGGAATCCAGATCCTATTTTTGTGAGAATTCTAGAAATTCATGAATCGTGTCTGTTTATTATATATTGTGCGATTAATTTTTATCAAATACTATTTACGTTTAATTTTAAATAATAAAAATAATTTGTAACCGTACAATGTACGATAAACAGACAAAATAAACGAATACAGGGAATCTCAAGGTTCTAAAAGACGCTAGGCGCTAGTCGGGCGGCGAGCTGGGGCCTAGCGCCCAGGCGGCTAGGCGGGGACTAGGGGGCGCCTAGGTGGACTAGGCAGATTTAAGTAAATCTATTATATTTCGTGTAAATAAGTGTCTATTTATACTTAAAATATATATAATTTTATTATAAACTACAAAATAGAATGACATATATATTAAGAGGTATTGGAACATAATGAAAACATGGAGAACATGCATATAATGTGTATTCATTTAAGTATTCAACAAGTCTCCTACAATTTATTGGAAAAAAAAATAGGGTTCTTTAGATATAGACCCTTATAACTCTTATTTCCTAGATAAAAACCCACCTAATTCTAAACATCCAAATAAAACCCAAATTTGAAAAAGACTGCCAAATAGAAAAGTAATTAACCTATTATTACAAAATATTTACAACTTGTGCCACAATATTCAAATCAAACCAATAAATATTATTACTTACCTTAATTATGATGAACAAATCATCATTGCACATACTATATTATCCCTAACACACACATACACACACACGCACATATATATAAATATGTTCAAAAGTATATCTTACTACTAAAAGTTCAACATATATGTATTTATATATATATATATATATATATATATATATAATTTACCTATATGTATATAGTACTACTATATGTTCATATATATATATATATATATGTTCATATATATATATATATATGTATATGTATATGCGTAGTACTAACATACATGTTAAACAATTATTATATGTAAGTAATTTACCTATATTTATGATTAGCAAATAATATATTTTGTAGGTAAATTAATAATATTATCTAGGTAAATTATTTTGCATGTATTGGGTTTGTTTATTATCTAGGTAAATATTTTTCATGTATATTACATATATAGGGTAAATTATTTTGAGCAATCTAACATTTTAAAATTTTTAATAGTAGGTGCACTATTTGAATCTAACATTATTTTTTTAGGTAAATTATTTTGCATGAATTTTTACATATATTAGGCATTTTTAATATATATG
This sequence comes from Cotoneaster glaucophyllus, assembly GCA_036320875.1. NCBI lineage: Eukaryota > Viridiplantae > Streptophyta > Magnoliopsida > Rosales > Rosaceae > Cotoneaster > Cotoneaster glaucophyllus. The sequence continues at coordinate 18,769,696 of CM070068.1, read as the reverse complement.
TGTGAAATAATTTACCTACATTAATATGTAAAATATAATTTTAGTGACTTAATTAAGCATGTAATATATTAGACAATTTTTATTGTTATTATATATTAGGCAATGAATTTATAACATTAATGTTTTTTTTTTTTTTTTTGTAAAATCATTAATTCTCTTTTATAATTCGCATGGCATTAATTATGTACATCAAACATTCAAATAGGGGTATTGTAGGCATCCAAAAAAATTTAAATGTGTTAAGTCAAACATAATTAATGAATTTGTTGATGTGGAATGTAGTAAATGAGTTTTATTCAAGTAAAAAACTTATGAAGAGTTTTATATGAAAAAAATTCAGTTTTAGGGACTAAAGTCATATTTTCAGAAAAAAATAAAATGCAAATTGAAAGTTATTTATTTTCTATCTAAGTGAGTCGCAACCTAGGTGGGTCTAGGCAGGCTAGGCGGTCTAGGCGGACGCCTTAGCAGGTCTAGACGCCTTTTCTTAATTTTCAAACGCCTAGGTATTAATCGGGACGGTGGCCAACCGCCTGGAGCCTAGGCGGTGCCTAGACGGTGCCTAGACAGCGCTAGGCGGAAATTTTTAGAACAGTGGGAAATCTTCACGAAGAGATCCTTATTCAGAAAGAAAGGCCGGGGACCCACATGTCATGGTTCTTGTCTCCAGTATTCGAGTACACGTCAACTTTGTGCAAGTTTTCCATGTGCCACCAAATTCCTCAAACTCAAAAGCTTTCAGGGCGATGAGACCCACCTCGCACTCAAATGTGACCCTGTTTGTCTGTCGGTTTCTGACTCTCTCGCCCGCGGATTACCGTCGCTAATCAGTACTCCCTTTCGTCATTAACCGGGATTTCCGGACTTCTTGTCTTTGCCTTCCATTTCATTTCCAGTAATCTACTTCGCCAGTGAAAACTCATTCCTAATATTATCCAACGCTTATATATAATTTGTTTGAACATATGTATTCACTATTCTAAAAATCACTGTCTAACGTTTATCGTTTCAATTAACCATTAGAAGTTTGAAAATTAAGAAAATACGTTTAAACCTATTTAGGCATCTGCTTAGCCTGCTCAGACGCTCACTTAGACCCACTTAGGTCGCTACTCTCACTTATACAAAAAATTGATAAATTTCATTTTGCATTTTAGTTTTTCAATAAAATATAAGAGACTTGTTGAATACTCGAATGACCACTAATTATATGTTTTTTTTTCTCATGTTTTCAATGTATTTTAATACTTTATAATTTATAGATTGTTTTATTTTGCAATTTATATCTCTCAAGAGAATTACGTATCTTTTTAAGAGTAAAAATAAGAACTTATTATATGATATAAATAAATTTACGTAAATCCGTCTAAATCCCTACCTAGGTCCCGCCTAACGTCTAACGTCTTTTAGAACATTGTATGTATTTAATCTAATCTTTTTATGACTATTGAGATGATGTACTTTTTTTTATTTTTTCGAACAAAACGACATTATCTACATTAAAGGGTGGGGGAATGGGCTAAGTCTCACCAATTGGCTAGCAATAATGTGGGTTAAATCGCCTTTAGCGACAATCGAACTTAAGACTTCTCATTTATAAGTGCAAATGAATACTACTAGATCGTAGTATATATTAAGTGACTGTTGAGATGATGTACTTAAAGTAAACTAATACCCACAGTTTGACTTGCACATAGTTTAATTTGTTAATACAAACAACTAACCTATTTCAAAACACACAAATTATTTATAAGAAAATATGAACTAATACCCACTGTTTGACATGCACATCGTTTAATTTGTTTAATACAAGCTACTAACCTATTTCAAAACACAAATTACTTATAAAAAATACTACTTTTATAAAACATATTTGAACTCATTTAGGATCCACAACTACAGAGAGCTTGGCATGTGAGAGTGGTAGTTATTTTGAAAAGAAAATCTTCAAACATTTGTAACTTCCTAGTTGGTCAAAGATACAATAATTAAGATTTAACAGTTAAAAATTTTAAAATATAGAATACTTAAAATATCATAGATCAAATTTTATGTGTAATTTTACTAATTTGACTCTCCTAATCCTTCCATTCTTCCCCTTTGTTTGATTTCCATTTTACATCCATTGTATCTGAATGGGTTTTCAATAATATAATGTCATCTTTGCTTAAAAAAAAATCATATACATTATTAATTAAAACGCTTTATTTGTGTTGGTTTGTCGGTAGAATGGATTTTTATCGAAAATTAAGTACGGACAAGAAAAATGTAGGTTAAACCTAAACATTTTAAGTGGCTCAATGGTAAGGGTATAGACTGCGGCCCCTTAATAAACAAAAAAATGTGGAAGGTTTCGAGTTCGATGCTTTAAGCTAGTGAGTCTGATTGACTGTGGCCAGAGACAGGGTGAAAGTCCCTATAGCCTATTCCGGCCCGAAAATAGTGAATAACCATAGCTTGCTACCAATTGTCCCCTCTTTTAAAGAAAAAAAAAACACTTCAAGTGCCTTTTGATTTCCGTTTCTCTCCCACCACTTCTTATCAACAAAAGAAATGCATGCACAAATATATAGTGGACGCCTTTATATCCATTTTCTCTACTCGAGTTGTCTATGTGAAATGGACACCTTCTTAGTTTTGATAAGATAAGAAAGGATTGACCATTTCTCATCCATGACCATTTCGTTCAAAGAATGGAACTAGATGAGTCGGGTGGTGTTTCAATTTCATTGGTTAATCCTTGATTTGTAGAGATTGATGATATTATCCTTTTAAAATAAGATGTGATTTGAGTTTTAGTTTCATTTTTGTTATAGTTGAGAAAAAAGGAGGGGACGTGGATTTTCATATTGAGTATGATGTCGTAAATACTCTTTATCACTGGAGTTATAAGTTTTCTTGAGCTAAATCTTTTATGGTGGCCATTTGCATCAATTTTAGACGGCAAGAACACTTGATAATAATATTAGTTTTACAGAATGAAATAATTGGTCTCTAACTGGCTAATATACATCTCATACATCTCATTTAGTCACTGTTATACCTTTAATAACCCCACTAGTTACCGATAAAACCTTTTAGTGGTCAACTAATTTTGTACAACTAAGGTCATTGTTTGTTTCCATTTCTTTTTTGTCACTAGGGTTTAGCTGGCAAGTGTTTTGGGCTCCATCTGAAACTCAATAGCTAAATGTACACTTGGTATTTTTTTATATGATAATATATTTACACTAAAGGGTGGAGAAAATAAATTGGTATCGAATTTATGAAATTAATTAAACACTTAATCTTAAGCTTCAAGAGTTTGCCTGAATACTTTAGAAATTAATTAAACAAATCCATTGTTACAAACCTACTATATATGATACACTAAATAGTAGTAAATACTGGACCTCATGCAATGTACTGCGGAACCCAAACCAAATCACACTTTGTTTTCACTTATCCGAGGCTAAATTCGGGGAGGTCAGATTTTTAGAGTTGAAATAGCAACAACAATACATTCATGCATGTCTGCAGAATTTGCATAGAATAATCACCTCAGATTTGTACAGAGTTAAAGTCGCAACAGCAATACATATTCATGCATGTCTGCAGAAATTGCATACAATAATCACGGGTTAAAATAATTTTTTCCGAATCCTGCTTCTTAATTCAGCATTGCACTAAATACTATTCTAATACTATTTAGTCCAAGCCAAGCCAATCTAGCTTGGCGCTTCAATATTCTTCTACTGCTTAGTCCAATTCAAGCCAACCTAACTTAATCTCCGAAGCTAGTCCATTCCTAACTAAAAATGTGAAGAAACGGTGCCTAGCAGTGTGACCCAAGCCAAGAAGAGAGAGCCTCCTTCAATTTGTGCTTCTGCATCGCGGAGGCGTGCTCGGAGCTAATCCTATCGCCTCCGAGCTTTTCATCAACCGGAGTCGGTTGCATGTTTCCACAAACATTCTATTCAAAGAATAAAAAAGGGATCAGTATTAAGTAAATATGTACAATTGTCAGATTATGAATCAGGGCCATTACTACGTGAATGTAAGGACCTTTTGAACTTGCGGTCTTAATTCACAGTTTGGTAACATTAGACGAGAGATTGAAATCTTACTTCCAAGGTACATCTCCCACCAGCATCCAGTCCCCATCTCTGTCTTCGTAAGTTGGTACATATTCCACTCCATTTGCAGGGTCCATAAGCTTGCGCTCATTTAAGCAATTACCTGCAGTAACAGTAATACACCATGAGACAAGAATTCATATGATGCTGTCAATCCTGAAAGGATAAATTAACCATTCCTCTACGTTATTATATTTTCAATTTGTATGATAAATAAGAGATTTTATTCGCCAACTAACTATCGCGATATATGAAAATGCAGATAGTTAGACCAAAAAAGATTGTGTACCTAGAATTTAAGCTAATTAAGCACTAATCACGTGCACAAGAACAACAGAATTAATGTGTATATGGAAAGAATATGAGAACATGATGTTTTCTCCTTTTTGCTGGAAATTGTCGACTTTTTTAGTATCTTTCAGTTTAAAGTCAAAAGAAAAATATGGCATGTGTCGGTAGATTTAGCTGGCAAATGTTTGCTGATTTCGTTAATGTTAATGTTAATGTTAATGTTAGGTTTTAAATTCAAGTCCCTCGTAATATAGTTTAGCTGAGAACTTTCTAATTATAGATGTTTCTTCGTAATGTTTATACAATTACTAACACAATGGAAAACTACTCTTTAATTTGAATGAATTGGGAAGATTACTAGTCGTTGATGTATTTACCGATTAACTGCTATTGAAATTTTAATAAATGTCAAAATCTTTTTATTTGAACGAGATTCATTCTTTCTTAATTAAAAATTTTAGGATTAAGTACCTAAAACACCCCAATCTTTTGGTGTCATTTTAAATTGATCTCAACTTTTTTAAACATTCCAAATAAAGTAACTAACCAATTGAAAATATCACATCCGTTACGCCCCAGTTAATTTTTTAAACATAGATTATATTCAAAACCCACCAATTAGGTATATCATTGTCGACAATAATATTAGTTGGCTCAAAATCTGAATTTCAAACATAGATTATATAATATGGAACCCTGATCAAACAGGTATTGATTGAATCGAAAATGGACACAAATTGAAATTACATTAGGAGGGCAATCTCCTAACAGAGAAGAGGGTTAAGAATTCAGTTAGGGGTTCAAGAGCTTGTTTCTGCTCATGTGATTTTCTCATTCACCGATTCTTGGCTCGTAAAGCTTCCAGTTCTTCTTTGTGGGTGGTGAAGATGGTGGTGGCCGCATCATGATAGTCCATACTATTTCAGCAACCTCCATGACATTCTTCTCGATATTGATGGTTTGAGTTATTGGGTGGAGTTGGTGGTTTTGTGTTGGGTTAGGAGGTGATGGCATGAAGGGGGATGGTGGTGACCGTTAGTTGGTGGAGGTTATGCTTCCATCACTAGTAGAAAAAACCATTTGTGCGACCAAACTTTATGCGATGACATAAAACTCGTCGAGCAAAATAGGTTAGCGCGACGAAGGTAACAGTCCGTCCCTCAAACCGGTCGGAAATACTTTAATGGGACAAACATGTTGAGCGACGCCATGTTTCGTCGCACAAAAGTAGCTTAAGTGACAAAAAAATCTCGTCATCACGCAAAGGTTCGCAGAAAAACACGCAAATGCCTGTATTTTTGGCGCCAAAAAAGCGCGACCAATTTTTTGTCGTGCAAAGGTTATGTTAGTTGTTTGGTCAAAGTGTTGAATGCGGTATTTACTCCATGGTTTTGCACGGCGGAGGTTTCGTCGCACAAAGTAGTCTGAATTCCTTTAAATAGCCAGTTTTGCTCTTTCTCTTCACAATTCAATCCGAAAATTCTTTACTTTCATCGAATTATTATTCCAATTTTTGTTTGTTTTTCCATACGCGATGGTGGACTCTGGTGGTCCTTCGTCAAATAGAGTTCAGGGCGAAGGTTCTGAGAAAGGTAACACGTACTAAATTTTGTTGGTTGTTTAATTAATTAAATATTTAAGTATACTAATATAAGTTTTTATTTTGTTGGTAGACAAGAAAAAGAAGAGAGTTGCAACATGCGTTCAATACACTTCTTCAACTAAGAGCCGCTACTGAATCACTTATGCAGAATTAGTAGGACATTAGAAGTTGGATATGGTGAACAAGTTTAGGGACGACGTCGAGGTATTGGTGCGCGACAGATGCGGAGTGAATTGGGAGTCTTGGAGAGACGTCCCCGAGGAGATAAAGACGGTCATAATCGATGCATTAGCAGTATGTGTAAATTATTAATTAGTTAAATAATAATTGAGTTCTTTAGATAAAATATAATAGTGATATGTATAATTTATTTATTTTTGCATATCAGCCTGATTGGGACATTGACAAAAGTAATGCAAATCTGATGAAGTGCATCGATGTTGTGTTCAAGTATCATTTTCGGGAGTTGAAGTTTGATGTTGAACGTGGGCATAGAGTGGCTGGACCAGCGGATGATCAGAATAGTTTTTCTTATTAGTCTATTTATGGTTTATTAAATAATGACACTGAATTATTATTAATTTGGAAGAATAAATTTATATGGACTTTATTTATTTTGTTTCGTTTTGAGAACAGATTTCCAAAATATTATAATATTGACATTATTTGGTTGAGAAACTATTTTCGAGATTGAATAAAATAAATATTTTCAGTTAATTGTTCAAGGCTTTACGCGACAAAAACACTGTGAAACAGTCGATTAGCATTTAAGGCGTCATATTTATTGCGTATTTAATTCGTCACGCAAAGCGATGGTCGGTGGCGTTAAAGTTGCGTAAAGTGTTACGTGTTCTTTATAAGCACATATTGTTTTGTAATTTTCTTCACATTGTTTTGTACATCTGATGGCCGATAATAAGGATAGTAGGAGAGCAGCGGTCTGGGATCAAATGGTGGAAAGAAACAGCACACCCTTTGAGCCCCATGATATGACATAATATGTGGAGTTTGTGTATTTGATTCGTTTAGCAATGCAAAACAATTGTCCTACTGCTAAGTGGCACTCTTGGAAATTTGTGCTCGAGGACGTGAAGAAGGCGGTGATGGATCAACTATTCGTAAGTGTGACAAATGTTGAAAATAATTAATTTTGTGAAATTGTTTTTTTATATGTTGTAAATAATTATTTGCATATATGTGTAACAGTGTAACTATACTCTTGATGATACGAACGAAGAATTGATGAAGTTGATGGAGGAGGCGTTGAAAATGGGTTACAAGCAGTGGCGTTATGGCGTGGAGCGGAATGGAGGACAAGTGGTGTAGTTTTAAATTTATATTTTTGAGGACAATATTTATTTTTAAGGTTTTATTTTAAGTTAAGTATTTGGACTTAATTAGCTTTTAATTCATGTTTTGTTGTTTAAATAATTGAATTGGTTAATTTACTTTATTTAAGTTTTCTATTATTTTTAGAATAAATATTATAATTGAATAACTCTTTGTAATTATGAAATTTGCATAAATATAGATTATAAAGACCTATGTTTACGTAAATTTCATAATTATAAGTATGTGCGAGACAAAACATTTGACGTAATAAGTATGTGCGGCGAATTACTTATTCGTGCTGCATATTTCCAACCGTAACAAAGTGTTCGTCGTGTATAGGCCGTAAAAAACGCGGTTAAATTTACCACCAAATTTCGAATCTATACGTTTTGAGCAACGAAACGTTCATCGCGTAAAGGTGAAATTAAAGGGTGATGAATCCAGAGTCTTGCACGACAAAGGTTTCGTTGCGCAAGATTTTTACTCCAAACGGTTAGTTTTCTGATTCAGAATATTTAATGCTATTGAATCAAAGAATCAGTGCGGCATTTGCTGATGGGTTTTGCACGACGAAGCTTTCGTCGCGCAAGGTGGCCAAGGTTCCTATAAATAACCATTTTCGGTTTCCATATTTCTCAAATCTTTTTCCATATTACAATTCCAATTGTTATTCAAATTTAAGCACGATTGCCTACTTAGGTGCTCGTTTGTCGAAGAGGATGAAAGGCGAGAGTTCTGGAAAAGGTAATACCCACTAAATTATTTTTTTAATATAAATTTTTTTAGTAGACAAGAAAAAAAAAGATCTGCGCTTGTCATCCGATACAGTTTTGGAGGGAGCCGCTACCGAATCAATTATGAAGAATTGATGGGAATTCAAAAGTCGGATATATGCAACAAGTTTATGCGCGATGTGCGGGTATTAGTGCATGACAAATGCTGTGCGAATTGGGAATCTTGGAGAGCCGTCCCTGATGAGATAAAGACGCACTTTGTCGATGAGTTAGAACCTGATTAGGATATTGACCAAAGTGACCCAAATTTGATGAATTTCATCAACAACATATTCTAATCATCTTTTCGGGAGTGGAAGTTTGATGTTGAACGTGAGGCAGAACTGAATCGAATACCAGAACCATCAGCGGCAAAATAGAATTTTATTTATGTTTAATTAAATAATAACATTTGGGTTATAAGTTTATATTTATGAATGTTACTTTTTAATATGCAATTTTAAAGTTTTTGTTGAATAAAATATTATTGTAATAAATGATTATAAATATGCATCAATGTTTAATTAATTTAAACATTTATAGATTTGTTTGGGTGTAATTTGATACTTTGTTTATTAAGTGTGTATGTGATTTAAAATGAATAAAGTAATAAATGAAAAAAAAAGTATTTTAAAACCAATATATATATATATATATATATATATATATATATATATATTAACAAATAGTGACGAAATTACTTTTTTGTTGCTCAAAGTGGAATTGCACGACACTTCACCGTCGTCGCGCAAAGGTTATTAAAAAATGCGAGACTGGCCACGAGTTGGCGTCAGAACTTGGAATGCGTATGTTTTAAGTGACAAATGTTTCGTCGCGCATGGTGGGTAAAAAAAAAGGTGATAAAGGAAAACAGATTTGGCGCCATGTATTCGAATGTACATATTTTGCAGGACGAATGCTTCGTCGCGCAAGATGAAATTTAATTCAGCTTCCCAGACCTAAAGAAGCAGAAACTGCAAATTCATTGCAACTCTACCTCTCCTCCCTCAGCTCACTGTCTCTCCTCTCCCTTAGCTCTATCACTCGGTCTCGTGCTCCCATTCTTCATCACCTATATATCATTTTGTAAGCACATTTGTTTTTTGAAATTTAACAATGAAACTAACAAAATTAAATTTGTTGTGTGTAGGTTTTTTTTTAACGACTATCGGCGAGGAACGCATTAAGAGGTATATTTTCTTCGACTATTTCATTAACATTAAATGTAGTTTATTTATTTGTTTTTTTAGCATTTATGTGATACAATTTATTACGAAGTTAAGTATTAACTTCGTGCATTATTTTCTTGAAAACTTAGTTTCCCGTTTGAGAATTAGTTCCATTTCGTGCATGCACGACTGCGGTCCAATTAATTCTTGAATTGTCCCAATTTTTGGACAGTTTGGGAATGCACATTTATGTGTCATAGTTTGTTGTTCACAGATTAGATTTCGATAAGAAGAAATTTGGTAGCATGTATGTGCGTTCTTCGAGTGCTGCGTACATATTTAATACATATGTGCTGCACTTGAAAAATTGCAGGGATATGTTGCCAAATTTTTTCAATGTCGAAATCTAATCTGATAGAGCTATAAAATACAACATGTAGCCATGCATTCCTGAATGGGATAAGACCCTTACTGGAGGCATAAGGTGGCATGTTATAATTGAAGTGTTTGTAACAATTGTAATTTTGTTTTTTTTTTTTCCGCAGGCGATATGGACAGACAGTGGATACAGAATCCTAACAGATGTGCAAACGAATACTTGGATGGAATAAATCAGTTCATTGATTTCGCAATGGCACACAACCAGGGTTCACCTCTAATCCAGTGTCCGTGTAGGAACTGTAACAATTCAATGGTTGAGTATTATGAAAATGTTCGATACCATTTAGTACGACATGGTATGATGGAGACGTATACCACTTGGAATCATCATGGGGAACGATTAGTACATCATTCATCTTCACATGTGACCCCATTAGTTGAGGCAGTTGAATCTTATGTTGATCCAAACGAACAAATTATGGATATCCTAGATGATGCTTTTCTAGACACCTTGACCAATTTTGATCAGGAAGGGGGAGATGACCTCCCTTGAAGCATGGATAGTGGAGCCTTTAAAAATTATGAAAAACTATTAAAAAGTGCCAAACAAGAATTATACTCCGGTTGCGAGGATTTTTTCAGTATTGACGACTATTGTGGAGTTGATGCATGGAAAAATAAAATTTCGTATGTCCAATCAGTGCTTTGATTATTTTTTTGGGCCCTTTCAAGAGGATGTTTCCAAAGGACAATTGTTTGCTTAAAGATCACAAAAGTGCAAAGAAGGTGCTAAATGGTCTGGGATTGGGCTATGAAAAAATTCACGCGTGTAAAAATAATTGTGTATTGTTCTATAAGGAGAATGAAGCGCTAGATAAATGCCCTATATGCAAAGATTCGAGGTTTAAAATGACAGCTCAAAACAGAACGTCGAAGATTTCACAAAAAGTTATTCGTTATCTTCTAATAAAGCTCAGGCTTTAGCGTTTGTATATGTTGACGGATACTGCTAGCGACATGACATGGCATAAAGACAAACAGGTGGATAATGATTTGATGAGGAATCCAGCTGATGTGAGACATGAAAAAAGTTTGATCATTTGTACCCCGATTTTTTGCGAGAGTCGCGAAACGTAAGTATGGGGCTGGCCACAGACGGATTTAATCCGTTGGAATATTAAAGCAAAACCATAACACTTGGCCAATCTTCGCAATTCCGTACAATTTGCCACCTTGGAAATGCATGAAGAAAGAATATATGATGATGACTATGTTGATAGCCGAGGATCCGGGTAAGTCTATCGATGTTTAGTTGCGGCCGTTGGTCGATAAGCTGAAAAATTTGTGGGAAAACGGAGTTCCGACATACAACAAATAACCTGGGTAGATGTTTACCTTGCGAGTAGCAGTGATGTGGACTATAAATGATTTTCCCGCGTATGCTATGATGTCCAGATGAAGTACTAAGGGTTATTTGGCATGCCCAGTTTGCAAGGAGGACACAACGTCTTTTTGGCACGCCAAAAAAGTTTGTTACCTAGGGCATCGTAGATGATTGCCGTGGGACCACGAGTGGCGTCAAAACAAGACATCATTCTTCGACAGAATAGAGATTCAGCCAAGACCTACATAATGGTACAGAGAAAATATTTTAACGCACTTGAATCGTTTAGATTTTGGTCTATTTGGCAAATCGGTAAATAAGACCAGACCAGACACCCATCTAAACTGGACACACAAGAATATGTTGTTTGAGCTGCCGTATTGGTCCAAATTGAAACTGCGCCACAACCTCAATGTTATGCATGTTGAGAAGAACATGTTTGATACACTGGTTGGAACTATATTTGACATCGAGAGAAAGATGAAGGACATGATCAAAGCTTGCATCGATTTGGAGCGAATGGGAATAGGGCCACATTTATGGATGACGAAGGAGGATGAGATAGCTAGAAAGGGGCTAGCTTCTTTTTCAATAAAACCGGAGAAGAGGAAAGGTTTTTAAAGTTTCTATCCTTCGTAAAGTTTCCAGATGGGTATGCTTCAAATATCGGACGATGCGTAAACGTAGATGGGGGAAAATTTTATGGGGTTAAGACTCACGATACTGCAACGCTTGCTCCCGATTCGTATTCGACACCTATAGCTAGAAAATGTGATGAAGATTCTATTATTGGCGAGATTTTTTTTCTCAATTATCTGCTAGGACATTGTGAAAGTTTGATGTATAACAGTTACACACTGACATTGTCGAAGTCCTAAGCAAGTTTGAACAAATATTTCCTCCTTCTTTCTTCACAAGCATGATCCACGTGATGATTCACTTGCCAGATTAGGCATTACTTGTCAGACCCGTCAACTATCGATGGATATATCCAATCGAAAGGTATAAAGTCCTTAGTCATTAATTAATTCGTGATCAATTGGCAATTTAACTTATTTGAATCATCACAATTTTATTTTTGCAGATTACTAGGTGAGTTAAAGAAGAGTGTAAGGAATAGGTCGAAGCCTGAATGATCAATTGTGGAGGCTTGGGTGGCATTTGAAACGAATACATTTTGTGCTATGTACTCACAAGACATTGAGGCGGTGTTCAATTGACCATACTGTAATAATGATGGTGGTGTGAGAAAGCAAAAACTATCCGTATTTGCCAAAATCGCACAACCATTTGGCGAACCAATACAAGGCGATTTGTTCACCGAAAGGGACATGAAAGTAGCTCATTGGTTTGTACTTAACAATTGCGACGAGATAATTGAGTACCTGGATGAGCATGAAGAGTTGATGAAGCAGGAACATCATTCGTATTTATATGCCGTGAAGCACCTTGACCTGTTTCCTTGTTGGTTTCGCGAACAAGTAAGTTGTTTAGGTTTTTTTTTGTTGGTTTTGTCCTCAAATATAATTGCATGTTAGTTGTCTTTAAATTTGGTAAAACCAACATGTCAATTTTTTGGCATAAATTAGGTGAAAAAACTGAAGGAAATCAATTCTCTCGCGTATACTGATGAATTATACAACTTGGTTATCGGACCTCTAAGCATGAAACTGTACTCAGAGTATCATGTGAATGGCATCAAATTCTTGGAAGCTAACCATGATGACAAGCTTTGTACTCAAAACAATGGTGTACATGTCCAAGAGAAGGAGATATTGTAGACATTGATTTCTATCGCAAACTAGCAAGTATGTTCCAATTGCTTTACAAAGACCGTTGCCAAGTCATCATTTTTAAGTGTCATTGGTTCGAAACAGACCCTAGTAGGAATGAAAGTGTTAAACAGGACGATGGTTTACTATCGGTGAACACTACCTGATGTTGGTACAGTGAAGACTCGTACATTTTGGCAACTATGGTCAAGCAAATTTTCTACATCGATGATCCAAAGACCGGGAAGGGATGGAAAGTTGTTCAGAGGATTGATCACAGAGGGGTGTATGATATTCCGAACCGAGATCCTGACGACAACGACAACTTTGGTGACTAACTCCTCGAAACTTCAACACAAATTGGTGCATAAACACTTTGGGATACTAATATTGTCCAAGAACCACTTCAGGTAGTTGAAGGCCCTCTAATCGAATTCCTATAGACTCAATTACAGTTGATCTTGGAAGTCTCCCAAGATACAATCCACCTGAGGGTGCGGATAAGTTGTTGATGTACCAACGAATGAGGATGAATGGGAGACTGAAATTGATCAAAGTAAAGATAGTGATATTTATTGTACCGAGGATCAAGATTAAGGACTTTTGACTTATATGCCATGCAATTAAGTGTATTTAATTTTTTTTTATATAAACAAATTTTAATTTATTGAATTTGTAATTAGATAAAGGATTTAAAAAAAAATTAAAGTCAATTCAAAGGACGAACATTAGAAAGTCATCACGCATAACGTAATAGTGCGACAAAAACAAGAAAATTCGTCGCTCAAGGTAGGTTTGCGCAGCGCAAGGGACGCATTCATCGCATTTGGTGGTTTGCACGATGTAACAAGTTCAGTTCGTCGTGCGGTCTTCAAAATTTCCCAAAATCAAAATATGGGCGCCTTTTTTTAAATGTTCGTTAAACATTGGGTGACAAATGAGGGTAAATCGTCATGCAATACCGTATTGCGCGACGAATGAGATAACTTTGTCTCTATAGGTCCTTCAAAATTCCCAAATTAAAATGTTGGCACTTTTTTTTAAATGTTCATTAAATATTACGTGACGAAGTGTGCTATATTCGCCGCGCTTTTATCTTATACGCGATAAATGTTTCTTTTGTCGCGCATTGTTCTCAAATTAACCAAAAATAGGGCGGGTTTTTTTTTTTTTTTTTAAAATATTCATTAAAATTGCATGACGAATGTGTTCATTGCGCAAAGTGCTTCGCATTATTAGTTCCAGAGAGCCTTTCTTTCTCTCATTTTCTAGAACCTCTATCTCACTCGTACTCTCTCACTCCAACCGTCTCTCTCACTCGAACTCTATCTCCCTCCAACTCTCTCTCCCTCCAATTCTCCCCCCTCTAACTCTCTCTCCCTGCAACTGTCTCTCCCTCGAGCTTTCTCTCCATGCAACTCTCTCTCCCGCTCTCTTAACTATGAGGTAATTTTTTTTCTTCATTTGTTAATTATTTTAGATGTATGGTTTTTTGTGGATTGATTACATATTAAGGTATTAGGCATTAGGGGTTACAGATTTAGGGATTTGTCAATTTGGGGATTTAGGGGTTATCTCAAATACAGAATTTAGGGATTTCGAAATTGGGGATTTAGGGATCTTAGAAATTGGAAATTTAGAGATTTCGAAATTTGGGGAGTAGGTCTTGTGCGGGCGTTGGGGATGGGTGGTAGGGGTGGGGGTTGGGTTAGGGTGGTGGTGCCTAAGTCATCGAGGGTTGAGTAGGGGTGGCGCGGGGATGGGTGGTAAGGGTTGGGGGTTGGGTAGGGTTAAAATTTTAAATTTCATAATTTTTATGCAAATTTCATTTAATTTTCAATTTATTCAATTTGTCAATATGTTAACAAATTTCATTTAAATTACTTAAATTTGTTAAGTTGTTAACTTTATAATTTTCTGTTTGAATTTTGTAAGTTTAGGGTTTTTTTTAAATTTTTTTTATTATGTTAGGATTAACATATTAGTGTTAAGGATTATTTTATAACTTTACAATTATAGGCTCAAAATTTTAGTTTAGACTTATTTTATATTTTGGAAGTTTACTTGTTAATTTGTTAACTTTAAAATCATAGGTTTAGAATTTAGTTTAATTTTTTAATTTTAGAATGAAAATTTTAGTTGTATATTATTAATGTAGGGTTAAAATAAAAAAAAAATTGGATGAAGTATTATTTGTTGGGATTAATTTGTTAAATTAGTTAAATTTGTTAACTTAAACATTTGTAGGTTTACGCTTTTGATTTAATTTTACAAATTTAGGATTAATATTAAGGTTGTAGGTATCAATTTGAATTTTTTTTATTAATTAACTAATTCTTGGGTTGCTTTTACAAGTTCATAAATTTTGTGTTACTTGTAGAATTATAAGGTTGAATTTTTACTTTTTAAATTTTAGGCTTTTGTATTGATTATATAAATTGGTATTAATAACATAGTTTTAAATGTTTGTCGTTCAATTGGATTTTGTAGATGTTGTAGTTGATTAGGCAGTGTAGGTTAGTTAGTATGTCCCTTCTGACACCTCCACCGCCTACTCACTAGTAGAAAAAACAGCTTGCGCGACGAAACAATTTTCGTTGCCTAAGTGGCACTTGTGCGATAAAAAAAAACTTTATGCGATGAAAACATTCGTAGCATAAGAATACTTCGCGCGACGAACACGTGTGGTCGTCGCGCAAGAAAAAGCGGGAAAAGAATTTTTGCAACCAAATATTTGCGTGAAGAAAATTTCTACATATTCGTCGCACAAAGTTTCATTGAAACGATCAGATAACCCTTCAACTGCTCCCATTTAGTGTGCATTTATAACGCATTTTGCGCGACAAAGTGGTTCGTCGTGCAAAGTGTTACGAGTTCTATATAAACACAATTTTAAAACCCTAGTTTTCAAAGGTTTTGTTTCAAAGTCAATGGCCGATTCGGTTCCTAATTCAATGAAAAGTTGCGTGGGAGAAGGCTCTCGCGAAGGGAAAGGTAAAAAACAAATTTATTGTTGTATTAGTTGTTTTAATATTTGATATGGTAGAAAAAGATATGAGGAAATGTGTGTTGCGAATAGAAAGGTACTGTTGTAAGCGAGCTACTTTGAAGACAAAAGTAAGGCTGATGTGTACGCCGAACTTAGGTTTAATATTGGGGGTTTGGTGCAGAGCCAATGTTCTACCGAGTTTGAGTCTTGGAAACTGGTGCCTGAGGAGTTGAAGAAGTCCATGGTGGGGGAGTTATCGGTAAGTTTGTATGAAAGAATGTATAATTATTTTTGTTAAAAAGTAGTATTTTTTTAAATAACTCATTTATTCTCATTGGTTTCAATCCAGGATCCGTCACTTTCATTTTCTCTCAATTTCATCATCTAATACTCCCTTCATCTTCTTCTCTATTTTGATCGAGCTATCTCGGTGTGTCTGGTAAGTATTTTTTTTGTAGGAGTAAAAGTATTAATGTAAATTCATACTAACGCCATGAAATTCGTTGTCTATAGGGATATTGTGTGTGATTAGTGATTGGTGGAGAATGATTTAGAAGGTATTTTCTTTGTTTTATTTTTTAAAAATATAAAATTAATTAAATTATGTTGAAACTATATGTTGTTATGTTTATATTCTATTGTGAAATTATATTTATATTATGTTGTTAAATTTGTACGTGACGTACAAATATGTGTTGTGATGTGCGGAGTTAGTTGTAATTAACTTCGTACTTCTTCTTTTTAGTAAAACTTAGTTTCCCGTTCGAGGATTAGTTGGATTTCGCGCATGGATGCGAAAGCATGATTGCGGTCCAATTGATTCTTGAATTGTCCCATTATTTGGACAGTTTGGGAATGCACTGTTATGACATGTAGTTTATGGTTGAAGGATTAGGTTTCGGTTGTGGGGATTTCGGTGTCATCTCTATACATTCTTTGGGTGGCACATAGGTATTTCATATCTATGTCGTCCATCTAAAGAACTGTACCTAGATGCTGCAAAAATTCCTCCATGTTGAAATCTAATCTCATGTAGTCGTAAATTACGTGACATAAATTTGTAGGAATTATTGATAGAATGTGGATACATAACCCGAATAGATGCGCGGACGAATACTTGGATGGAATCAAGGAATTTTATTGACTTTGCACATACACACAACCCGGGTGCAACTAGAATCCGGTGTCCATGTAGGAGGTGTAACAACACATTAAGGGACATAATTGAAAATGTTCGATTTCATTTAGTAAGGAATGGAATGGTAGAGACTTATAATACTTGAAACCATCATGGGAAGCAATTAGACAATACTTCGTCTTCAAACGCCACAAGAGTAAGCAATGTTGAACCTAATGTGGATCCTAATGAACAAGTTCATGGATATTATAAATGACGTTTTTCCATTTGCATTGACAAACACCAATTAGGAAGAGGAATACGACATGCCTATACCAATGGACAGTGCAAAATTCGAACCATATGAAAAATTATTAAAAAATGCCAACCAAGAGTTATACCTGGGGTGCGAAAGCTTTTCGGTTCTGACGGCCATTGTGGAACTAATGCACGGAAAAATAAAGTATAGTATGTCGAACGAGTGTTTCGATTACTTTTTGGGGGTTTTCAAGAGAATGCTTCCAAAGGACAATTGTTTGCTGAAAGACCATAGACATGCGCAAAAGGTGTTGAATGGTCTCAAATTGGGTTATGAAAAAAATTCACGCTTGCAAAAATAATTGTATTTTATTCTACAAAGAGAATAAAGCCTTGGATAAATGCCCTGTATGCAATGAGTCGAGGTTCAAAATGACATCTCAGAATAGAACAACTGAGATCCCACAAAAAAGTCATGCGTTATCTGCCTTTGAAACCTAGGTTGCAGCGATTGTATATGTCGACGCATACTGCCATCGACATGAGATGGCATAAGGAAAAATGGGTAAATGACGAAGTGATGTGGCATCCTGCAGATGGGGAGGCATGGAAAGAGTTTGATCGAATGTTCCCCAAGTATGCTGCTGGTCCCTAGAATGTTAGATTAGGACTTGCCACTGACATATTCAATCTGTTTGAGGTTCTAAACCAACACCACACCACTTGGTCGATTTTTGTTTTTCCATATAATTTGCTGCCTTGGAAATGCATGAAAAAAGAATACATAATGATGACTCTTTTGATAACTAAGGATCCTGGTAGGTTAATCGATGTTTACTTAAGGCCGTTGGTTGATGAGCTAAAGGATTTATGGACAAACGGTGTGCACACGTACGATAAGTGTACTAGGAAGATGTTCACTTTGCAGGCAACAGTTATGTGGATTGTGAATGATTTTCCCGCATATGCAATGGTTTTTGGGTGGAGCACTAGGGGTTATATGGAACGCCCTATATGCAAGGATGATGTAACATCTGGTTGGCATTATGAAAAAGTTTGTTACCTTGGTCATCGGAGATGGTTGCCATGGGACCACGAGTGGCAGGAAAAGGATAAAGAGTTCCACGAGAAAACAGAGCATCGCCTTAGACCTAGAGAATGGTCCAGTGATCAGATTTTGGAACTGCTTAACTGTTTGGATTTTGTTCCGCTCTGGAAAACAGTGAGTAGGACCAGACTTTCTACACATATGAACTGGATGTACAAGTCTATGTTTTATGAGCTCCCATATTGGTCAAAACTAAAATTAAGACACAACCTCGACGTTATGCATATTGAGAAAAATGTATTTGACACATTGGTGGGCACCATTCTAGATATCGAGGGCAAAACAAAGGACACGATCAAAGCTCGTCTTGATTTTGAACAAATGGGAATACGGAGGGGTTTATGGATGAATATGGACAGTGATAAAGCCAAAAGGGTTCTTGCATTTTTTTTCCATGAAACCGAATGACAAAAAAGAGTTTTCAAAGTTTTTATCGTCTGTGTTTCCCGATGGGTATGCTTCTAATATCGCGCGTTGCGTGAATTTTGACAGGGGTAAATTTTTTGGACTAAAGAGCCATGACTGCCATGTGGTTATGCAACGCCTACTTCATGTGGGTATTTGACACCTATTGCCAGAAGATGTAGTGAAGCCAATTATGTTGTTGTCCAGATTTTTTTCCCAACTGATGTCAAGAACGTTGCGAAATACGGATGTTAATCAGTTGCGCCATGACATTGTCTATGATCCATGGTTCACTTGCCGGAATAGGCATTGCTTGCTAGTCCTGTCAACTATCACTGGATGTATCCAATAGAAAGGTATATAATCCTCATCATTTGTTTATTCATCATTAACTGACGCTTACTAATTTGTATCGTATTGTTTTATTTTGGCAAGCTTCTCGGGGAGTTGAAAAAAAGTGTATGCAATAGGGCGAAGCCCGAATGATCAATTATAGAGGCTTGGGTTCAATATAAGTCGCTTACATTTTGTGGAATGTATTTAAAAGATGTGGAGATGACTTTTAATCGTCCTCAGCGCAATAATGACGGCGGTGTGAGAAAGGAGAAACTTTATGTTTTTGCCCAAAGCGCACGACCTTTTGGAGATCCGTACAAGGTGAGTCGTTTTCCAAAAATGACATGAAGGTAGCACATTGGTTCATACTGAACAATTGTATGCCAAGAAACACCGTGAATTGTTTCCACAGTGGTTTCTCGAATATGTAAGTTAAGTGTTTTGTATTTGACATATATATATTGTACTATTAATTTTCTCAAACTAACAGGTGCATGTTTTTGTATAATGTTAGGTGAATAAATTGAAAGCATCGAATTCCCCCACTTACAGTGAAGAGTTATATAACTTGGTGTTCAGACCGATTCGCGCTGAATTGTTCTCAGGTTGCCATGTTAATGGCGTCAAGTTTTTGGGGGCTGCACGAGATGACAAGTTGTGTACGCAAAACAATGGTGTCCATGTCCCAGGTGGAGGCGAAAGTATAGACATTGATTTCTATGGCAAACTAACAAGTGTCGTGCAATTGCTTTACAAAGACAGATGCCAAGTGATCATGTTTAAGTGTCATTGGTTTGATACAAACCCAAATAGGCAGGGAAATGTTAAAATCGACCATGGATTACTATCTGTGAACACTAACAGAACTTACAAAGACGACCCTTACATTTTAGCAAACATGGCAAAACAGATTGTGTATCTAGATGACCCTAAAGCCGGGAAAGGTTGGGAAGTTTTTCAGAAGATGGATAAGAGGAATGTGTATGCTATACCAGAACAAGACCCTACTGACGACAACGTCATTGACCAACGTTTAGAATCTTCAATAGAAAATGATGCGGAAACACTTCGAGATACATATCTTATCCAATAACCGTTTCAGCTACAAGGAATGGCTTCAATCGAATACCGATTCAGTCAATTACAATTGACCTCAGTAATCTTCCGCGATACGATGTTGCAGTGGGCTCGAACGACAACGGTGACGTACCTATCGAGGAGGAGGAATGAGAGACTGAAAATGATGATAACGACAATAATGAAAGTTATTATAATTCGGATGATGAATAATGCAATTTAGTTGTGACTTGCTTTGTAAAACATATTAAATGATATTTTTTTGTAATTTATTTATCTTATGTTATAAATAAATTATTTTTATTTGAAAAAATTTGACCCGGGTAAATTAAATTTTTAGCTCATTGCACGACGAACATGAACGTATTCGTCACGCAAATGTTCTTTGCACAACGACTACATTCCTTTTTGTTGCGCAAGGAGCTAAAAATTTGACTTTCTGGGCAGGCACGAAAATAATTTCGTGAAATTTGAATTTTTTGTGTGACGAATACCCTTCTATTCGTCACGCAAGAATATCGGGATATAACTGAAATCACACACACTTTCCCCTCAGCTCTTTCTCTCCTCTCTCCCTCTGATAGCCCTCTCTCTCACTAAATCTCTATCACCCTCTCACCCTCTCGCCCCCTCGCACTATCTCTTCCTCCTCCGATAGCCCTCTCTCTCAGTCAATCTCGATTTCACTTTCCCTCGGAGGTAATGTTTCAATTTACTTAACTCTTGTAAAGTTAGGAATTAGGGTTCTAGAAAATTTTAGGAATTTGTAATTTGAGGATTATTTCATGCTTTGATAATTGCTTTATAATTAGGGTTCTAATCTGCTTTTATTTTTATAATTAATTGCTTTCTAGTTGCTCTAAATCTAATGCTTTGATAATTGCTCGTTAGTTGTTTTTATTTATAAAGTATACACATAATCTGTCGAGTGCAAGGTTTTATGTATAATCTGTCAAGTGTCAACTATGCCATTAGCTTTGACACAAAATTGTTCCCAACCACCATTGCAGCCCTGTAGTGAGTCAAAACTATGAAAATTTTCATGTGCTTTACAGGTTTGATCTGCTTGTAGTTTTGCATTATTATAGCTTTGTTATATGTATGTATTTATACTCGAAGTTGAATAAGTTACCATGTGTATGTATGATGCTGATGAAGAATCTCCCATGATCTCTATTTCTATGATCTCAAATAGGTCGAACTCTATCTGTAACTTAACCACACAAACAAGAGAGAGAGAGAGAGAGAGAGAGAGAGAGAGAGGGAGAGTATAATATGATTGGGACTGAGGGAGTTGCTTATGTAAGATATATATACATACAAAGCTTCGTTAGCAGGCTAGAGATCGCAGGGAGCTGAGAGACTGGGAGGATTAGTGGAGATTTGAAAATGACCATTTCTTTGTCTTCTAACCCTCTCTCCTGCAGTATTTTGTCCCAAGTCGCATTTAGGCACCCCCTCCTCCACGTGATCAATGGGTCCCAACCCTAGTCAAATCTCTTCCAAACAGACAAACCATAAGGCATATTAGCAACTTTTTAGCGCAGATCAGTGATGAAGATGGCAATAATCTCTATCGACCTTCATTGGCTTGGCTTTGGCACCCCTAAACTACAAAAGAAAATTTCTCAAATTCTTTCAAGAGATCATGCATATGCATGAGGGTAATTGGTTTGCCTTGTGAATGTGGTGGTTGTTGAAGAGCACCCTATCTAAAACCTGACGCAACAAAAAAAATATTTTGAAAAAGTTTTTTTGTGATAGAACTTCACACTTACTTGATTAGTAACTGATTAAGCTTAAATCGACAATATGTTGCGTGACTCATTAATAATAAATCAATGATGATTTTTCTCTGCTTGTAGTTTTGCAATTGTATCAAATTTTCATAAGCCTAACGAATATCCTTTTCTTTTCCTTTCGCCAAATTTCCAAATTCTATGATTTCCTTGTTCCCGAGATGTTTATGATTTCTAAACTAGTTCGAACAGCTGACCAAAATGAAATTTCATTCCTTGATAAGAATTAATAAAGCATAATAGAGCCTTCAGAAATTGATGGTTTGTAATATGTCATGTTGCTACTTTAAAGCTTTAAGTGAGAAATTATTTTTTGTTAGGCTTATTTTTTTGCCGTTATCTTCTTTTTGTTCTTGGTCAAGGATTTGTATATTATGAAATTCATACAGAGAAGCTAATATAATTATTAATGCACACAAAAACAAATACTTCTAAGTTGAATTTCAAGACTTTGATGTGAATGTTGATTTTTTTTTTCCATCTTTAATTGTTATGGTTAGTGATAATTAAGCTATTGGTCATCTACAAGCTAATGCGAAACTGTGTTTGAACTAATTATGGTTTAACTGCAGCACTACACATAGTTTTTGTGTTCCTTCAGTTCTTGTTGTGCTCCTTGAAACTTTAATATGTAGAATTGCATAAACGTGAAACTTTATTTTTTGATGAATGCTTCTGGTGTTTATGTTCTAATTGACACTGGTATTACAGTGGCTAGCATATGTAGTTTTGGTGTGGATGTTTAAAGAAAGAAATTTATATTAGAGTGAATTGTTTCCACATATTAGTATTGGTATTTTGAGCATCCCCGAAACAATATCATTTGTGAATTGGATTGAATTTCTGAAGGCGGTTGCTGCCGTATCACAACATATATATGGATTGAATTTTTTTCTAATTGTGCAGATGTCGCAGGCAGTGACGATTGCACCCCATTCGATTCCCCCGCCTCCTACTTCAGCCGCCACTGCTCTAGCAAAAATGGACCCTAGGCCGGTTGATCCGGTTGGTCCCCAGGTCTCTCAGGCGCCGGTGTCATCAGCCTCTTCAGTGGCACTACCTATTAGCACCAGGCATGGTCACTGCCGCCCCCGCATGCCTGACACAACATCGACATCCACTACTGATGCCTTGAGGTCACAACAAGGTAAAGTTAAATAACTCCCTTGATTTCCTTGTGAATTTAGTTATTCATATATTGAGTTCAATCAAAATTGTTACATACTGTTGTGAATTTAGTTATTTCCTTGTGATTGTTGTTATTCATATATTAAGTTTAAGATAGATTTCTTAATCCATGTTGTTGCTCTCTCTCTCTCTCTCTCTCTGTGGTGGAAATTTAGGCAAATTTATGGTGGGAGGGTGATCATTAGTTCTTTGTATGGAAAAGTATCTTTGAAAATGTTCATTTAGTGAGATAAGTAAAAGGCTCTTTTGGACTGACGTGACCTGTTAGAGTAGCCCAGAGAAATGTTATCCTAAAAAATCAAGCATGTGATAAACGCTGATAACTGATTTTTTTTATAGTGCCTTGGTGATTTTTCCATATAGACTATTCTACATGATATTGGATTGCCTAATGATCCTGGGAGGGTGGTCATTAATTCTTTGTAGGGAACAACGTGTCTCTGAAAATGTTAGTTACTTAGGTAAGTAGAAGGAAAAGGTGGAAAGCTGATCATTTAGTTTTCTCTGCATGTCCTTTATATAAAAGATTCTCATCTGAATGATCATGGTAGTCGTTAGGCCGTTAGTCTTCAGGTATTGAAGCAATTCATAATAGCATTTGAATTTGCTGCTTAAATTCCCAAGTTCTACTATGTAATATTTCACTTGGCATCCACTACTGAAGCATTCAATTGTTATGATTAATTGTTGTTGGATATCATATATTATTCATTACAATGTCCAGGGTTTGAGAAATGTTATAATTTATGTATAATTTGTAGTGTTTGTTTGACTTTTTTATTTTTTTGAGCAAAGAAAAATACTCGGGGACCTTGTCGCCAGTTGAAGACGGTGAAGGTCACCCGGATGACCAACGAACGTATCACGATAGGATACGACGACAGGCATCGGGCTACACCAACGACGGAGCAGCATAGCGCATTGGCCCACTATATTGGTCACGTTGTTTGGACCTATTGCCCTATGCGATGGAAGTCTTGGAAGGTGATGCCAGACGAGGTAAGGACGAAGGTGTGCGATTATTTGTCGGTAAGTATCTTGACTTTTTATTGCTTTTCCTTTAAAGTTTATATATTTATATTAATTAATGTATGTAATTAATTTGTTACATTGCAGATGAACTACAATTTCGACAACATCAACGACAATATGTTGGCATACGTCAACAGGCTCTTCGATGAATGGTACAAGCACTGGATGACCCCGTAGATTATTCCACCTTCTTTTCTTAGTTTTTTACTCCCTTACTTTTTAAACTTTTTCCTTGTACATACATCTTATTTTTATTTTAAATAAATTATTTTTCTCTTCATTACATTTTTATTGCAATTTAATTTTATTATTTTATTACAAAATTAAAACCAGAACAAAAAAATAATTTAAAATTTTTTTTTTTGCTCAACGAAAACCTTCGCCTTGCATATTTTTTTGCGACTAATCCGTTTTCGTCGCGCAAGAATAACATGTCGTCACGCAAAGTTTTTAGAGACGAAGATTAGTCGTCCAATGTATGTATCCTGGCATTTTGTATGACAAATATATTCGTTCCTAAAAATTTGGTGCGTGACCAATGTGTTTATTTGTCACGAAAAGTCTTTCTTCACGATCTTTGCGCGACGAAAAATTCATCGTGCAGACGTTTTTGCAACGGGGATAAGCTTTGAGCGACCAATTTGTGTTCGTCGCGCTAAATGTTAAACGTAGTAGTGACTACTACTGCCGCCACCGTCACCAGCACTAGCCCCAACGTCTGAGGCTGTCGTACATCCGCCCTAGGCCACGATGTCGTCAGTGCCTAAGTCATCGACTTCTTTGGTGACTCATTCGTTACTGAGTGCTAGACGCTCTCATCGACGACCCCAGCCAATGGACGAGGGTGATGAGTCTGCATCGGCTTCCACCGCAATAGGAAAGGGAGTTGACATAGGTAATACATTGTTTTCTTCAAATTTTTAATTTAATAAATTTAATATACTTTTATTCGATTCCTCTATATGTGACTTGTTGTGTACTTGTGTTGGTTGTGTTGTATATTTGTTTGTAGGTTATGGAAAATGTTGTATTTTTAGGGGAAGTTCTGTCAATTTTTTCGTAGATTATTTAAATTTCTTTTACACTAACTTATTTCATTTTGCAGGACGTAAAAAAACTAAGGATCCATGCAGACTCATGGGCACGTCACAGCTCACCCGCACCACCCAGGAGCGTATAAAGATTTCGTGGGATGCTCGACATCAGGGGACAGCAACAAAGGAGCAGTACAACCATTTAGTCCACGACATTGGCTCCATTATGCGTCACCACTGCCCCATGCAGTGGGAGTCTTAGAGACTTGTCCCATATGAGACCATTGACTCAATTCTTCATGAGCTATCAGTTAGTAATTTTTTTTTTTCATTATTTTGTAAGTAAAGTTGTGAAATTTAATAACTGTGAACTTTGATTAATTTGTTTCGTATTTGCAGCATCACTATGACCTCGAGGACCTTGATGCCAATCAAGCCAAGTACATCCAAGAACTTTTCACCGGCCGGTTCACTCAATGGAAGAGCGATCTCCATAAGTATTTCAAGAGATTCGACAGTCTGGTTGACGCTCTAACATACGGGTGCCCCTTGGAGTTGGTGAAGCAGCTTGAAAATTGGGCCTGGCTCTGCACCCATTTTCAGGACAAAAAAGTACTGTGTAAGTGAATTATGTAAATTATTATAGTTAATACTTCAATTCCGTTTATTAATTTATTTTAATACTTTATAATTAATATCGGCACTAAATACGGTTTATTTCTTTTTTAAAAAAAAAGAGCCAAGGCCAACGCAATAAATAGGTTGAAGAAGAAGCTTCTCCACCACTCCGGCTCTTGACACTTTTCATATAGGATGGAGGAGCGACGTCGGGTAACCACATTTTGTTCAAAAAAAAGTTATTACTCTTACTCTAAATTACACAACTAATAAACAATTTTTTATTATTTTTAATGCAGGAGGGGTCGAAGTTTCTGGAGATTGACACATTCAAAGAAGTGTTCGTGCAGCCCGGGGATGAGTTCACAGAGGGGCTCCATGTAGTTTTTAATTTTTAAATTTATAATTCTTATTCATTTATATAAATATTAATTAACTTGCTTTTATAATTATAGGCTACTATGATGGAGAAGAGCCAGGTTGTCCTTGAGGAAGTGGTTTCCCAGCTTCCCCTTTACACCCTGATGGAGGAGGTCCCCCGAGGATGCGGTTCTCTGTACCATGATGGACACCCTCGACTAGAGACTCAGTCTAAGGCTGAGGAAGGCGTATCGGGGTATGGGAAATACCCATCATCGTGACACGGGAAACTCCTCTTCCACCTCTACCTTGGGACAAGTCGCATCATTGACAGAGAAAGTAGCGAACCCGAGCAGCAGGTGGTGGTTCAACATAAGCACATTGTGACGCCCAGATCGTCACCCATGAAGCTCATGCCCAAAAGTCTAAGATGGCCCAGATCATCTCCGCGCTTCAGTTGTCCGGCTTCAACATCCCTGCCACTACACCTCCTCCTACTACTTTGACCTCCCAGGCCCTCGACCCAGCATAGCCGACCGCAGAAGTTGATTCTGATGACTTTTTATTGTAGTTTTTTTAATTAAAGATTCGTACATACATTTTCCATATTTATTTTAAATTAATATTCTTCTTTATCAAATATTCTTTTTAATTAAATTTAACCAAACAAAATTATTTTGTTTGAAATATAGATTATAAAAATTTAAAAATAAAAAAAATGGTTTGCGAGACACAATAATGCGTTCTTGCGATGAAGGATCTCTTCATCGCTCTGTTCTTGCGACACGAAACCCTTTGTCCCTCTAATCTATATGCGACCAGTCCTGTTTCGTCATGAATATAGATATGCGATGAATAATCTTCGTCCTTATTCGTTTTACGCTACAACCTCATTCTTCATCACGTAAGAAACCTTTGTCCCTTAAAACTTTATGCGACGAAGAATCTCTTCGTCGTTTCCGCCTTGCACCACAAAACCCTTTGTCCCTTTAATCTTCATGCGACGAGTTTAGTTTCGTCGCGCCCATAGGTATATGCGACAAATTGTCTTCGCCCCTATTAATTTGAAGCGGCGACGTAGTTTTTCGTCGCGTATAACTGTTTGCACAACGAAGTGTTTTCTTTTGGTCGCGCAATACCTTTCTTTACGAGCCTTGCGTGACCAACTTGGGCGACGAAGTTTTCGTTGTTTATAATTTTAGTTGGCGAATTTCTTATTTACGCGACGATTTCTTGTTTGTCACAATAACTGTTTTATGTAGTAGTGCATGGCCTTCTATTGATTTTAGAGACAAAGTAAGCCCTAATTAATTTAACATATTTTTAATTGGGGCTTAACGAATATAACATTTTCAATAGGTTGGGTACTGTTTTGGAATGTTTAAAAATGTTGAGACCAATTTGGATGACACTAAAATGTTGGAGAGTTTTAGGTACTCAATCCTTAAATTTATTATGAATTTATATAACATATGCTTGTTACTTTGCAATTAGTCATGTTTTATTCTAATATTTTTTAGATCTAGTTTGCAAATATCCTATTGGGGTTGAATTGTTTTCTAAAGAGAAGAAGGCCCTTGTAAGGCTGGAAGGTGAATCATTACAATTTAAAAAGCATGCCACCTTGTACACACTCTTGAAAGAAAATAAACCTTATGAATCAAGATGGCATGATATGGAGACAATAATGCACAATAGACCATAGATAAAAAGGAAAACTAATGAAAATGGCTTGAAAACTTTGAGTTTTAACTATAAGGACAAAATAAATGGTAAAATGAAAAGTATCAGGATTGACTTTTTAGTCTAAAAATGTGGTTTTTCGTTAAAGTGAACAGTACCGGAAGCTTTTCGTTAAAGTTCCCTAGATAAAATCCCTGGTTCCGTCACCAATATGATAAGAGCCATCGATGCAGATCAAAGTCAAATTGACATAAAAAGGAAAATCTATAGATATAGCATAGTTGACAACTCAAACTTAACTGCCTACAACGAGAGCACAAAACTTGCCTATAAAGTGAGACTACATAACATAAACAAGTCAACTTGAGTTTTAATTTGGACTTATTAAAAGGATAAAACAAGAAGCCTAGTCCTAACTCCTAAGGGCTGATATGGTGGTTTCGGGTTGCTTAAATTTTTTTCCAAGCAGCTTCTTAAAAAAGTTGGGACACTAATTACGTTTCGTAAATTAATGAAAAAAACAAAAAATGTATCCTTCAAATCTATGGGTCCAAAATAGTACAAAGTAGAAGCAGCTCCACCTATGCTTCTCAAAATAGTGTTTTTTTCAAGAAAGTGAGCTTACATTACCATTTGGTGAAACTTTCATATTTGCAATCCTACTCCCGTCTAATATTACGCCGTTCACAACTATCGTGCAGTTCCAACTCTCCAGCTCTCTCTCACTGTTCCTAACTCTCCCTCTCATCTCGTTCGAACACACTTCACCAACGAAAGGGGTAATTCCTTCTATCCCAACCTTTATTTATGTGTATTTCGATAATTTTTTTGTTGGGAGATTGAAAGATTGAACTGGATAATTGGAAGATTGACCTAATTGAATATAACCCCATTTATTTTTGTTTTACTTTGTTTGAAATTCGTAGGCTAGGATAGTAGCTTTGGGGTTGTAATTTGGTCTTAGGAATTTAGCTCGGATTCCAGGGTCCTTTGAAATTCGTAGGCTCAATAGCAGATTTGGGATTGGTTGAAATTAGTGTATTCTTTTTTTTCGGAACAATTAAATGTGACCACGATTAGCTCCTTGTTTATGTTTTGGTAGTATTGTTTCCCCGAATGATATTTAACCATAGCGTTATTTCTGGAGGTTATGTTCATTTGATCTAAGGGCATCGAACTTTTTCTTTCATCCATACACTCTACAACATTAAATCTTTGCTTAATTATTGGTCAATACTCTCTGTTATTTCTCAGTCTCACTATTTCCAAAACTTTAGGAAAAGTTTTAGCCATGGATCATAACTAACTTGATTGTGGTCTGATAAGTAAGTTCACAACTCAAATGCACATTAAGATCCATTAAGACCTGTTTAGTTTGATTTTACTTTAAACCATCATCACCACTACTAATCTCACTTCTATATTATGGTGATATTAAATTAAACAGGTCCTAACAGGTACACAGTAACAACCCAATGAGTTAATTTGCCACCTCTACTTTTAAGTTATATCATTTTTTTTATGAACTATACTAAAAGTTTAACACGCATACAAAGTTTTGAATATATAGTAGTACCACACCCACCCAGCATTGTTTTGCAACACGTTAAGCCCCAATATTTTTTCTCATGAGGGTGAGAACTAGAATTCATTTTCAAACGGAAGCACAAAAAAATAATATATATTCAGAAAAAGAAGATCCAGTTGAATATTAAGATATCATCTGCAACACATATATGAAGCAAAATAATGACGATGATGAAGGAAAATTCTGTCCCCTTAATTCCTAGGGTTCTATATTCTTAACAATTTAAAAACATCAAAGTTTCACCTTTAATTTGCGATTAAAACAATAATTCTCTGCTTAAAGCCAGCAATTAATAAATGATTATATAATAAAAATGCGTACATATGATGAGACAAAGTCAAATGCAGTCATATATTGATCTTCATTTCGATATTTCCTTCTGAAGTGATTATTTATGGCTCCTCTTCCATTGTTGCCTTACGGAAGCCCTTGTGCTGCAGTCCAAATCCCTTGGCATCCGATCTCTTCATGATCCTCAGCCTCTTGCATGACTCAACAAACATCCTGCAATTAAATGACAAGCTTAATTAATCAGATTATGAATTACAAGTTTGATATAGCTAGTTAAAGGGTCCGGCTACAATGGTACATACACTACTAAAAATGTGGGTTAATAGCGAGGGTTGCCTTGGCCACAGATTCTCTCTTGTGAGCTGTGGCTTTATGCAAGGTTCAAAAAGCGTTATGTGTAGCGCCTAGGCGTCTAGGCGGTGGCTTAGGCGGTTTTTTTCTTTTAATTCTAATTAAATTTATTATGTATAGTATATAAATAAATGTTTACTTATACTTAAAAAAATACATAATTATATTAGGATAAATAAATTGCAAAATAGATTGATATATAAATTATAAAGTATTAGGCATATCGAAAACATGCGTAACAAGCTTAATTATAAAGTATTAGGCATATATATAAATAAATAAAATCTCATTTTCTAAATCATTTTTTTAGTAAAATTCATAAATAAAAACTTAATTTAACAAATTGCCTAGTTTTTTATGGTTGGAAGATGGTATTGTGAAGGACATTTAAAAAAAAAATTATTTACCATTGTAAAGATATATTAGATTCATATATACAATATCTAACCGTTAATTTTTAAGCCACTTTCATATGTACTGTAAAGAAATATTAATAATTAAAATCAAGTACTAATAAGAAGAAGATTTTTTTTTTTACGTTTTGATTTCAACTTGGGAATATGTTGTACAAAATTTTGACTTGTGAAATACATTTCACTTCTACGTCTTCTCCAAAATAATGTATTGCCATGACTAGGCCGTACGACGTCAAAGGACCATTTGGTATTATTCTTCCCAACATCATCATAAGAAATGCTTATGTCGGTAGTATGACTATGTGGTCCAAAATATAAGAAATTCGAATAATGTGAGAAATCATGGAAAGACGCATATAATTCTGTCTCTAATCTTTACAAGGA
Organism: Cotoneaster glaucophyllus; assembly: GCA_036320875.1. NCBI lineage: Eukaryota > Viridiplantae > Streptophyta > Magnoliopsida > Rosales > Rosaceae > Cotoneaster > Cotoneaster glaucophyllus. The sequence goes on along the minus strand of CM070068.1, from coordinate 18,738,842 downwards.
TGAAAAATTAATAGCATGCATGCCTAATTAGTGCCGGTTTTATGGATCAATTAGTGTTAACCCTATACACTTTACGACTAATACTTGGCAACCAATGTTGACCCTCTACAACTTGATTCAAAACTTTGTCAAGCAATTAGCAAAGAACAAGTCCAGTTGTATTCCAAGATCAACTTTTATTTATGTACTACTTAATGACACTTATTTTTTTGATGTGAGATCACACTCAACAAAATTCCACCAGAAAATATAGTTAGTCTAATAGATTTATTTAGAGAGGATTTGAAAAGTAATTCCAATGGGCTCTTCAAATGAGCTCCTAGCTTTAATTTTAGAGAGAAATTAGAAAAAGTCATATCCAATCACACTCACTATTCAATTAATTGTATTATTACACTTAGTGTACTGAGTGTTCTTAGCACACTAAAAAACTTCTCTAACCTAGAGTACCAAGCTGTGTTCTCGATACACTGAAGAATTTTTGTAGGGAGCTCCTAAAGTAACTTTGTAGTCTTTTTAGTTAAACTTTAACTAAAAATAGAGAGCATGATTGAAGATGCTATTATCTTTGTAAGCATTGGCTCAATTTAGTCGTCTTATAAGCTCAATTGGATCATGGAAATTTGTATATACCCTCCATTAAAATTTACTGAAAATATGAGTACACCCCTTGAAATTCAATTTTCTTTAATTAAAACCCATCATGATAAATTTCTCTAACAAAAACCCGATTACTAGGTTCCAACTAAGCAATATCCATAATTAAGTTTGACTAGGCAAAATTTGTATTTTTGGATGTCTAAATTACCGCTAATAACACTTACTTTGGGTCTCTCACTTATTAGCTACATCTATTTTACATTATTTCATTCAACTAAATGTTCAAATACCTTATGGGGATTTGGAAAAAAGTTTAAATGTCATGATTCCTATGCATTTAATACCAAAAATTTACATGATACCAATGTTCCTTATATAGTTGTTTTCACATGATGCTAACAGGTAAATTAGTATATCCTACAATATAAAAAATTTATTTTATTCAAAATTATCAATATTTTAAATGTAACATAGGTAAATTATTTTGCACAACATATATAACAGTATAAGTTCCTAGTAAATTATGTAACGATACATGCAAAATAATTTACCTACAAAATAAATAATTTACCTACAATTTACCTACAATGATTGTCAAAAAAATAAAAGAAATGAAACATATGCTGGTAAGAGAAGTATAAAGTATATAATTTTATAATAATAAGGCACTTATTTCCCACAATTATGGTGGATAATTAAATTCATTAACATAATTAGAGTGTTGTGGCATGTAAATAGTTTGAAAATAATAGGTATTTATTTGTTTACATGGCAGTCTACTTCAAATTTGGGTTTTATTTGGATGTTTAAAATGAGATGAGTTTTTGTGAAGAAAATAAGTGTTGCATGGGCTTATATCTAAAGAACCCTAAAATTTATGTAGAAAACTCTTCTAATCTTTGTATATGTTTGAATTTAGATTACCCAATTTGGCAGTTCTAATCCTCAATTAATTACAGGTCAACTTAAGTAACCCAGGTCTTGGTGCTGCCTTAGGCATGGTACTTAAAGAGAGAACTGGATACAATTTCATGTTCAATTTCATTAAGCAAGATTTTACATTTTTAATATTAGAAAAAAAAACAAGAATTCCTAATAATCCTGCAATTATTGTATTAAGTTCTCAATAACTGTAGCGCACACTTGTAAACTGTAATTCATAAGTATAAAAAAATAGAAATTATAATTCATGTCATGTCATGTGTTGGGATTTTGGTTTGAAAACACTTACTCCCATGGAACGTCTCCCACTAGCATCCAGTCTCCATCTTTGTCTTCATAAATGGGTGCAAATTCACAGTTGTCTGCATCCTTCAACACCTCGCCTGTTATATATATGCGGACACAAACTTTTAAGAACATTTCTTTTAATTTTTCTTTACATTTGCAGTTTGTAATTCAAGTGGTAATTTCGGAATATGCATAGATAAATGTTTGATTAGAAAAATTACTATTTCATTCAAGTGTTAGTTGTTGTACTTACATAAAAATATATAAAGAAAAGATATAACCACAACGTACTCACCGATAACATAACAACCAAATAACTTCTCCAACGCCAGAGCAAGATCTGCATACTCGTTGTGCATGCTCAAGTCAATTTTACGAAGAAAAGGTGCTCCATCCATGCTAACTTTGACGTACATTTTCGACGTCTCATTCAAGCTATTAATCTTCATTCTGTATGAACACACTGGAGGCCACCCCACAACCTCATTCTTTGTCTGACCATTTTTCCGGTATTCACCAGATGTGGTACTATATCTCCCATCTCCACCGTCAATGTTTGAAAACGCCCTTTTCTTCTCGTTTTTGTCCACTAAACTTGGACCACTACACAATCCCAACCTCAGCTCTGTAATTTCAAGCCCTAAACCTTCTTTGGCCATTTGGGTCTTGAGGGGTTTGAGAAATTCGAATGTGTTATTTTGCTTTTCTGGATCAATTGGACTGGTGAGAAATGGTTTTTTTTTTTATACAGTTTTAAATGAATAAAGGCAAGTTCTTATACATGGTGTGAACTATAGAAATATAGGACATGGTGGGAGCAATGACAGGCCAACTGTGGCTTAGTTGGTCGGTCACATGAGAGGCAAAAGTGGGGACTATGTGCTTCCCTACAAGCACTAATAAAGGCCGGCACCATAAGTTGGATATGGGACAGATCCTAAGGCTATTGTTGCTTCGAGATTTTGTGGGATCTGATCTTCACCGTCTGATCTCCTCACTTGGAACAGGTCATGTGACTTTCTTGAGTGTGGTTGTGCTTTACCTAATTCTATCTCTCTTTTTTTTGGGGGGTTTTATTATAACAAGAGTTGGGATACAACGTTGCATCATGAAAGATGGGATAATGTTTTTGCAACATACATGTATGGTCATCCCATTCGTCATGGATGCATAAGTATTAATCATGATGCAGAACTAGGGTTATTACGCACCTATCTGTGAACTCGTACATTGGTACATGCGTGAACGATGAATAAAATTTGTTTGTGCATGCATTGGCCAGTATAGGATGGCATGATGGTACATGCATATGTCTATAGCTGTGCAAGAAGTAACATTATTAGTAACAAGTGTGGAGCCAAAAATAATCAAGAAAATTATGGAGATGACACATGAATAAAATTACCGTCGATGCACATCGAGATTCCCACACGCATACAACGAATACTAACAGCTCAATCAAGGAAGAGTCAAAAGGTGATCAAAATGGTATTTATTCAAATCTCTCTCATCCCTCTTCATCAAAACCTTATTCAAAAGGTAACTCCCAATTTTTCTATTTAATTTAGGATTAATTGCCATGTTAATTGGAAGATATTATTTCACATAATATCTTGCCAATTATTCAAACAATTTCACCATACATGGCTGGCCACTCCCCTACAATTCATCGTGGGCGCGTGAGACTTTTGGCCTTAATCTTAGGTGTTATTATTTTGCAGATGCATTTTCGTCAAAGGAGAAGACGGCGGAAATTTGAATCCACAAATTGGTGCTTTCATTGAGAGTCTTGATTCACACGCTTGAAGAAGACTCTTGCATTCAAAGTTTCTCATTTCTTGTTTATTCGTAAATTTTTCGTGCTTTCTTATTCCTAGACTTTTTAATTCTTTGAATAGAGGTAAGGGAAAAATACAATGACGGAAAATTCAGAAACTTGACGAACGAAACTTCCTACATTCAAAGATCCGAATCAAATGAGGGAGGACAAGATGTAGTACTGGTTTGGTACTGAGGTGCTTTTATAAAAAGTGAGTATAAAAAAAAGCTAAGCTCAAAAATGTGTTTGGTAAAAGCTTAAAAACAGCTTATTTTCACAATTTTTGGTAAAAAAAAAAAAGCTAAAAACATGAAACAACAAAAATGAGCTTATTCTCACAACACAGTAGAAGTAGTTTTTTTTCAAAGCACAGCAATACCAAGCCAGCCTGTAGCCCACCACGACGATCCACGAGGCTCAACACGATGGTTAGAGGATCAACTTTGCCACCAAAGAGCACCACCACCGTGGCAGTGAGGAGTGGGCCAGCTTCATGGTAGCAAGCCCACAGTGAGCAGGGAGCAGCTGCACTAGCAGCCCAGGAGGCGGCCCAAGCAGCCTACGTCGCAAGGCAGCCGAGCTACGCCCATCACGAGCTGGCCCAAGCTACTGCCCCAGTAGCGCAGACCCAAAGCGCATCGCAGGCTCGAGTCACGCCGATAATCCTCTCGGCCTAGATCCAACGCCTCACCGCCCCCACGCGGCCCAGCCTACTCCCGTGGTCCACCAAGCAATCTCAATAGGTTCAAGATCGGTTCAACCGTCCCGACTTCAAATTTCTGGACCGACGATTGAGCCAGGGGTATTTTCACCCTATTTCTCCACAGATTTGACATATCCCAACTCAAATCTTGCGCCCGGAGTCCATTATATTTCCACTACTCAAGAAGACGCATACCGTCCAAGCTTTTCCAACCCAAATGGCAAACAACACTTGTCTCGACAAGTCATAGAGCTGACAAGCGCCATCGCGCAGCAGACAACCTTGGCGAATCAGCTCTTGCAGTGTGCCCCAGACGAGGTGTCCCAAAGTAGAACAACGGCAGACGACAAACCTTTCCAATAGCGTCATGGTAAGCAGCCATTTGACTAGTCACGAACCAAGCGTTCTGGCAGTGTACACTATGGGCCCCCGAGATAGCTTATACTTTCGTCTTAGCGTGCAAAGGAGCATGCACTCTCGGTTAGGCCCATGGACGAGCATACATTAATAGTTAGGGCCATATTCTGATAATCAACATGAGCAACCTTTAAACGAAGTGTTCATTCGCCGCTACGCCCGCAAGGAGCATCCTCCACCTCACATCGGATTAGGCAACATGACGGACAGAGAGAAGCAGTCATTTAATCCGGTTCAAGTTTAACCGGCAGCCTGCGAGTAATTCGTTCGTTTACTAGGAACGTACCACATGCACCGTAGTCGTAGCATAAACGAGCCAAGCACATGGAAAATCAGCCTAGACTAGGTCACGACCAGGGGCAGCCGAGAGCTCCGCTACCCCCAACAAAGGCAAATTCAAGAAGAAATATAAAGGTTTCTGATCGAGCGATTGCGTTATTTCCAACGCAACGAGGTCACAGACGAGGCACTACGACAGGACAGACCAACATAAGCAGGTCACCTTTCACAGACTAGATCAAGCAGGCAGAACCTTCAAGCAAGTTCAGCATGCCACATTTCATATCCTTCAAAGGGGATGGAGACCCGAAGAGACACCTGAAGCACTACTGAAGCACAATGATCCTCTATCGGAACAATGACACTCTCATGTGCAAGATATTCGCCACCACTTTACAAGGCGAGGCGCAAGATTGGTTCCACACTCTTCCGCCACAATCCATCCGGAGTTTCAATGAACTTTCTTTGGTTTTCACCAAGGAGTATTCATCCTAACGCTCGATCAAGAAGAATTTCGACCACTTGTTCAATGTCAAGAAGAACCCTAAGGAGTCATTCCACAACTATGTGAAGAGGTTCAAAGCAGAGAAGGCAAAGATAGTCGGATGCAACGACTCGATAGCTAGTGCAACTTTCCAAAAATGACTCCCAGTAGACCACCCGCTGTTTGGAGACTTGATCATGAAAGAGGATCTAACTCTAGCAGACTCTTTTGCTTTGGCAAAGAAGCATGCAATTTAGGATGAAGCTGAGTGAGCAACCTCGAAAAGAATCGGCAGTATCTCAAAAGAATGAGGACGTGAAGCAGTACAACAACAAAAGCAGGCAGGAGGCCAAGCGCAGGAATCAATCCCCGACTAAAAGAGGCCCGACGCCTAAGAACTACTTTAAGTTCTCGATCCCGATACACCAAATCCTCCGCGACATCAATAACGAACCATGGTTCAAGCTGCTGAAGCAATCAAAGGGAGATACCTCAAAGTTGGACCACATCAAGTAATGCACATTCTATCGAAGTCCTGATCACACAACCGACTACTGCTACACTTGGAGGAACTACCTAGAGAAGCTGGTGAAAGAAGGCAAGGTCGACAGATACTTGGACAAGCTAGCTGTGCAGCCTAGAAGGAACGCAGACGCCAACGAATAGCCGCTAAACAAGACAATTCGAATCAATGTCATTTTCGCTGAGTTCAAGCACTTGAGGGCCACCAACAACTCCAAGAAAAGAAAGATCCAGCAGGCTCTATTAGTCTCATAGGTCCAGGCAGTCACCACCCATCGTTGGCTTCATCAAGCAAAATACCGAAGACGTCGTGGTATCTGTCCAACTAGCCCTTGCTATAATCGATAGAATGATGGTTGACAAACTGAAGTACGGTCAACCTACTTCAGCTCTCAGTAATTTATAAGATGGGCCTGGAAAGCATAATCATACCCTGAGCGAAGGTACTCACCGGATTCAATGGACACATCTCGACTGCAATCGACAACATTACACTTGATGTGAGAACACCGCAAGTTGTCTCAAAGAAGATGTTCACGATAGTAAGCGACCCGTCTCTCTACAATGGGATTCTAGGGCGACCTTGGCTGATAAAGCCGGATGCCGTAACCTCCGTCAAGCATAAAAAAATTCGATTTCCCATCCCAGGAAGAGGAATCAGAGAAATTAAGTCTGACCAGGCCACATCTCGACGATGCACTGTGGAAGTGCTGAAGGAGTTAAAAAAAAGACCTTTACCCCCGTAAAGGCTACCGAGGTCCAAAGGGACGGCGAAGATACCAAATAGCAATTACAGCAAACGGATCAAGAAGATAGTGTCCAAATCAATACGCCAATAAATGAGACGGGATGGAAACCCGAAGAAGACATCGAGCACATCATTCTTGATCCCCTAGTAGCCAGAGAAAACTGCTAAAATCAGTTCACGTCTAAGCCAGGAAAAAAAAAGGAACTCACGGCTTTCTTTAGGGAAAATCATGACGTCTTTGCATAGTCACCTTTCGACATGCCCGACATCGACCCTAAGATAGCTTGCCACAAACTGCACATCGACCCCGCTACCAAACCGATGATCCAAAAGAGAAGACATTTCGCACCCGAACGAATGACGATCATCGAAGTGGAAATCAATAAGTTATTAGAGGCCAGATTCATAGAAGAGGTAGCACACTCAGCATGGCTTGCCAACGTCGTGCGAGTAATGAAGAAAGAGAATAACAAATGAAGGGTTTGTGTAGACTGCACTGACCACAACAAAGCATGCCCGAATGATCCTTATCCAATTCCCCGAATCAATCCACTAGTACATTTAACTTTCGGCTCAATTTCTTGGATGCATACTCCGGCTACAACCAAATAGCCATGCATGAGCCCGACAAGGAGAAAATCGCGTTTGTGATTGAGCGAGGCACCTACTGCTACAAGGTCATGCCTTTTAGCCTCAAGAACGCGGAAGCCACTTAATAATGACTGGTAAACATGATGTTCAAGAAGCAAATTAGAGTAACATGGAGGTCTACATCGATGACATCATGGTGAAGGGCAAGCAGCGATCAGACCACATCAGTAACTTGGCAGAAACTTTCGACATCCTTAGAAAGTACAAGATGAAGCTCAATCCCGCCAAATGCACATTCGGAGTATCTTCAGGCAAATTCTTAGGGTACCTAGTAACCCAACAAGGAATCAAAGCACATCCCAAGATTATCCGAGCAATCCTAGAGATGAAGTCTCCAACTACCTTGAATGAGATCCAAAGCCTGACCAGACGAGCAGCTACGCTCAACCGCTTCCTCTCGCGGTCCACCCATCGATGCAAGCTTTTTTTTCAAAGCAATCAAGAGGGCACAACGAGATAAATTGAATGATGAGTGCAAAAGAGCTCTCCAAGACCTGAAGAAGTATCTCATATCACCTCTCTTACTATTCAAGTCGAAAGCAGTGGATGACTTATACATCTACTCAACAATCTCAGAAGTAGCAGTGAGCTCTGCCTTCATACGAGAAGAGTTGGGGGCCCAATTGCTGGTATTCTACACTTCTAAAGCTCTTCTCGATGCAGAAACCAGATATTCGAAGATCGATAAATTAATTTCGGCGCTAATTATTGCGGCTTGAAACCTCAAACCATATTTTCAAGCTCATACAGTCATCGTCATGACTCAGTATCCTATACGATCAATCCTACATGGTCTAGATGCTTCTCAACGAGTAATGAAATGGGCATTGGAACTTGGCCAATATGGCTTAGTTTTTCGACCCCGCACGGCGATAAAGGCCCAAGCTTTGGTTGACTTTATAGCAGAATTCACGCCTAGCCTGGGCGATGTAACATAGCGACCCAACGACGCCCCGGAGGTAACCGAGCACGCCCTAGCCACACTTGCTTCACTCGATGGAGACTTCTGGCATTTGCAAGTCAACGGCGTATCCAACTACAAAGGCTAGAGAGTAGGCGTGGTCCTTGTCATCCCAGACAGTTCAATGCTCGAGCAGGCAATCACTCTAGGCTTCAAAACATTCAACGATGAAGCAAAGTACGAAGCCCTACTATCAGGTCTCCAAATGGCAAAAGACTTGGCGGTGAAAAAACTTGCAATTCATTCTGATTCCTAGCTAATCACCCGCCAGACTACTGGGGAGTACACTGAAAAACATTCGAAGATAGCGCAATACCTAGAGAGAAAACAACTTGAGGCGTTTCAGACTTACATCATCACTCAAGTTTCAAGGGCAGACAACGCCCACGCGGACGTGCTAGCCGGCTTAGGCTCCATCCTCGACCATCAACTCAAATGCTTTATTCCGGTGAAGTATCTAGACAAGCCAAACATAGAGGTGGAGCCAGCAGTAGAGGTGTCATATGTTAGTACAACTCAAAACTGGCAAGATTTCATTATAGACTTACCTGGTCAATGGCACATTCCCCACGAAAAGATAGGAGTCTAGAAAACTCTAAACAAAGACAACACGTTACTACATGTGGAACAGCATTCTAGTTCGAAAATCCTACACTGGACCGCATCTCCGCTGCCTAGCGCCTTCCGACGACCTAAGGTTCTAAGTTCAATCCATGAAGGCGTTTGTGGAAATCACTCTGGAGGCCGATCCTTAGCACAAAAGGCTCTTAACATAGGCTACTACTAGCCTACTATGCATTAAGACGCTAAGGAGTTAGTACAAAAGTGTGACTGGTGCCAACATTACAAGCTAGTACTAACACTGCCTGCTAGCGAACTATACCGCAGACGAGTCATCGGTCGTTTATACAGTGAGAAATTGACTGTGTATGGCCAATGTCGCCCGCTACTAGGGGCAGAGGCATGATGATCGTGGCAACTAACTACTTCACCTAACAAGTGGAAGCAGAGCCCATGACAACCACAACTCAGCTTGACATAGAGCGCTTCATATGGAGGAACATCATCTGCTGTTTAGTCATCCTTCAATCCATCGTCACCAACAACAGCCCGCAATTCATCCGCAAAGATTTGGCGAAGTTCTTCCAAATATATGGCATCAAGAAGCATATGTCTATGCCGAGGTAACCTCAAGGCAATAGACAGGCTGAATCATCCAACAAGATGATTCTCAACTGCCTCAAGAAATCCCTCTTCGACAAGAAGGGAAAATGGTCAAATGAACTTCCCAGACGTCTATGGGCGTATCGCATAACCAAACGACGAGCAACCGGTGAGACTCATTTCTCTTTGGCATTTGGTTTAGAAGCAATCATTTCTCCCAATGTCATCATGCCAAGTATCAACACTCTACTGCTAAGTATCAAGCAGAATATATAAGAGATGGCCACAAATTTATATCTGGTAGAGGAGAAACGAGAGAAGGTCATCACCCGCATTGCAGCCTACCAGTAGCAAGTCCTCTCCAGCTACAACAAAAGGGCCAAGATCGGGCAGTTCCAGCCCGGAGATCTAGTCCTAACAAAAGCCTTCATCAATGCCCGTAGAGAAGGCTTCAAAAAATGGATCCCATCTGGGAAGGTTTGTACAAGATCAGCAGAGTATGTGGTAAGGGTAGTTACACCATCACCGCCATGAACGACAAAGAGATAGTACTACAATCTGAGGAAGTACCATGCTTGACCTCCCACTACATCAAAGCTCGAAGACTCAAGCAGCTCGACGGGCACCACCTTGCAAGCCGAGGACTATCCAGTTGTTATGTAGTTTTTACCTAACGACTAAGTTTTTGTTCATTTCATTAGTTTTTCAATGAGAAATTTAGAAGTAATTTACAACTTGGCTCAACTGCATGCTTACAACAACTGATCATGCATGCACTTCAAAAGAAGATCGTGCCCTTTTTAGGGACTTATGATAAGAATTGCACCCCCTTGAAGACCAACCATGCTCTCTAGTGTGAGAGGGTAAACTAATTCCCCGACACCCATATGGATCTGCTCTCTGATGCAAGAGGATAAACTATGCACTTTGAATATCCAGATGTGGATGAGTCGGGCTGCCCTGGTCTAACTAGGTGCACGATGGCTTGCGCCAGGATTCCTAGAAGTAGCCACAATGGTCTTTTTCAAGGCTTAGCTAATTGAAGAATTTTTGGTCTCTTGGCCTAATTCGTGGGGAACTGGGCCTTAAAGACGGAGGAGGCACATTATGCTGTACGCCCTATGGACAGCTGCCCTGGAGCCCTAAAGCTGCTACCGAGTGCACTAAGGTATCCTACGGTTTCCTAAACTTATATAACCGCACATTTTTTTGAAAGGTTAAATAGTTAGTGTACATATATGAAGCTCTATCCACTACCAATATTCTACGCAGTTGATAAGCTTCACCTCTGCCAAGCGCAGAATGATCGTTTATGTGACATCCCGACCAGGGCCCCCACCACATCCCAGGCTAGACTCCGCCATAACACGATATTGTCCGCTTTGGGCCCCAGCCATGCCCTCACGGTTTTGTTTCTGGGAACTCACACGAGAACTTCCCAGTGGGTCACCCATCATGGGAATGCTCTAGCTTATTCTAGCTTAACTTCGGAGTTCCTACAGAACCCGAAGCCAATGAGCTCCCAAAAGGCCTCGTGCTAGGTAAAGATGAGAATATACATATAAGGCTTACATGATCCACACCCCTGGGCGATGTGGGATCTTACAATTTAGATCTACACTAATTCTTAAAGTGTTGTGATACTTGCTACGTAATTCACATAATTAGTTACATAAAGACCAAGGAGTTCTCTCGGACCTTTGCTTATGAAATTCCATACAGCTGCATACTTTTGATATGAAAGGTTAGCGAATTTCATGACCCAAAAATCTTTAGTATGTTGTGATGCAGGCCACACATCTCAAAGGATTGAAGAAAGCTAAGGTTAATAGCCAAGTGGTCATGTGGACTGGTTTGCTTCTGTAAGTAAGGCATCAGATTGCCAACCCTATGGCTAACAACTTTGCAAAAGTTCTACACCAACACCTACGGTTACATAGGCTACGTGGGAATATCTGCTTATAGAAAAACAGCATGTCTGCCATTGGTCTAAAGGTCAAAGGTTGGGCGTAAACAAAAGAAGCAGAGATGAAGAAAAACGAAGAAAACAAGTTTATTAAATTTTCTGGCAAAATTGATAAACAAATAGCAAAGGCCGAAGGAGTTCAAGCAAAGCAAAAAATAACAAGGTAAACAAAGAAAATCTTAAAAGCTACCAAGAAGACTACTTTTCAGCAGCTTGGACATCCCACAACTACTCGGCCGCCACACTTTCAGCAGCCGCAACGCTCTTAGCAGCTGCATCATCCAATTCTTCACCCCCGGTTGCCTCAGCCTAAGCACCAGCTTCTCTGACTACTTCACCAATGGAAGCCTCAAAAGTAAAGGCAAACAAGTCTTCCGGAGAAATAGAGAAGGTCTCGAAGTCTTTCCCAGCAAACTCAAAGTTAGACGGCCTACCAAATAGATAATCTACATAACTCAGCTTGTAAAAGTCGGCCTGACTCTGAACAATCGAAGCCTCGAGCCCAGCCTTCTCACCCTTTAGATGCTCGTTCTTCTCGAGCAGATCCACGGACGTGCTACAACTCATCCACTTCCTTATTCAGATTTTCGTTGATCTTCAGTGCACCTTGGAGTTCCAACACTTGGGGTTCAAGCCTATCGACGACCTTCTTGAAGTGGATCACTTGATTATAAGTAGCAGAATGAAGTTCAGAAACGGCAAGCTCAAGATCTTGAATCTGAGGTATGTAACAACCAATCTCCTTCTCTGCACTTTCGTACTTAACTTGGATCGCGTCAAGCCTAGTCTTCAAGTCAACTATCTTCTGGTGAACAGTTTCAAGCTGCAGAGAAGTGGGGGCAGAAATATTGGACCCCTTCAAAGCGACAAGCTCATACTCCAATTTTTTTATCTTCTCGGCAGAAGAATAAGCCTCAGCTGCCATAGTCGTTGTCATCTCCTTAGTAGCATTGGCATCCTTTTGGTCAAGAAGCATCGACTTGGCTGCCAGAATTTCCTTTTTCTGCATCATAGCAAGCAGAGTTGTCCTTCTATATTGGGTCATATGCTTCGCAAATGAACTTGGGCAAACAACCCCTCTAACGCCATCAACAATCTTGGCACACGCGTCCATGTCTTCAAGAATATCTAGCTTCAAAAGCGAACAGATCTCAGCAGCCTTTCCAGAAACAGGCTTGGTGGATTTCTCATAACTGCCCACGTGAGCAGTCTCCTCTTTCTCAACAGGCAAACCAGTCTCAACAACATAAGGAATAGGCCTTGGCACCACTTAGCAGCTGAGTCCACCTTATCGTTTTTCATAGTAGCAAGCCTCTCTGAAGGTGAACCGGACTTAGCTTCCAAATGACGTCTTGGCATAGATTTCGACACTAAGGGAATGACGGAACTTCTACGATAAGCAATCTTATCAGTAATCGTACTAGTTATCTTCGACATGGCCTCACTGACTCAGATCTAGCAGCCTCATCTTTCTTCCCCTTGAAATAAGTCAAGTTAATCACAAGCCTATCTACAGCAGGCGGACCTTTACAAGAAGTAGAGAAAGCTTTCGATTTTTTCTCAACCGGCTCATCTTGAGCAACGGGGAAGACTTCTTTTTTCCACCTTCATAGCAGGCTCCACGACAGCGATCAGATGAGCTAATGTCTTCGCCTTGATTCGTTTTATCAACTCTTTCGGGGGCAGCCTACCTTTATCCCTGCGAAGAGGACTAAGCAGCCAACGCCATTCACGATACTCAGCAGGGATACTAAAGCAACATGCACCTTCTTCATATTTGGAGAAGTCTTGGGAGTTAAGCTGAATTCTGAATCTACATAAACAGAGAAGGACAATCAACAAATTAGGGACCAGCTCAGCAAAAGCACAAAGCAGCCTAGAGACTAAGCAGTCTACTTACAATTGGAAGAATCAGACTCCTACTCTCCACTTATCGCCAAAGTTTCATTGGCCCAGTCATGATCTCCATTGCTCGAATGATCGAAGAGCCTATGGCAGGATCGCAACTGCCCAACTCTATCAATATGGCCTATGTCAAAGAAGTATCAAAATTCATTGAAGGTCATATCCAAGTTAAAGAATTGGCTTAGATTAAGGAATCCCACCATCCCAATGACCATATTTGGAGAACATTGAGTCGGGATACACTTTATGGAGCAAAGCACTTCTTGGAAGAAACGCGGCATGAGAAAAGTAAATCCCAACACGAAGTAGTAGGGGTGAAACTGGATAGCTCTCTGAGCCCCGTTACATGGCTCACGGCTACTACCCTTCTTGACAGGCTTCACACGTGTCCCAAACAGAATGGCGTGCCTATATGCTTCAAGGAAATCTCTGAACGAATCATCGGAGCTAATTTTGAAGTGATCAACCTTGAAGTAGCCCACTTTACTCAAAGACCCGCCTTGACGATACAACGGCAGCACACCATCATCACTTTTGTGGCTTGAAGAAGACATGCTTGAAGAAATTCTACAAAGACACAAGGAAGAATCATTAAGCGGCTGCACACACACCAAAAAAATAAATAAAAAAAACCAAGCACACCAGGCCTCTTGTGCCCCCATACTTCCCACACTCTCTCTGCACGCGGGCCCAAGCCCAGCAAACCAGAAGGCCCACGCCTCCTTGACACCACCTCAGCAGACCAAGCCCAAACCCAGCATGCTGCCCAACCCCTTGCGCTCCAATCAGCTCGGCCTAAGCCGAGCAGCACCTGGCCCAACCAACTGCTGGTGCACCATGCCACCCATGGCAACAATGTCATGGCCTTTCCAAGCTATCTTTTCACACATCCTCAACCTCCATTGAGCCAAATTTCAAGGCTCGAGGCTCCAAAAAATTACGAAGACGAGGAAAAATTAATTTTTTTTCTAACCTTGGTGCAACGTGAAGATGAAGAAAGCAATGAAAGACGGTCATTTGCATGGGCAAGTGTAGAAGATTGCTAGGGGAGGGGGAACAAATATCCACTTTCTCTCTTTTGTAGGATAGAATAAATTACTCTCTGTAGTTGATTTAATTATCTACTTAAGGTAAACTTAAATAGACTTTGGAAGTAATTTATTTCCCTTTCCTAGAAGGATATAATTTCTAATTAATGTGGGAATCTACATCAAAATAGGAGAAATTCTTATGTTTCCTAAAGCAAGGGAATATCTATACACCTGCTGCCCTTTCCTACGAGCAGCCCAACAGATGTGGGGCATTTGTGGAGCCAAAAATAATCAAGAAAATTATGGAGGTGACACGTGAACTTTTGGGTGAAAAAGAAAAAATTACCCTCGAGACAGATTAGGATTCTCACAGGCATGCAACGGACAATAATGGCTCAATTAAGGAACAGTCAAAGGTGATCAAAATGGTATTTATTCAAATCCCTCTCATCACTCCTCATCAAATCCTTATTCAAAAGGTAACTCCCAATTTTCCTATTTAATTTAGGATTAATTGCCATGTTAATTGCAAGATATTATTTCACATAATATCTTGCAATTATTCACACAATTTCACCATATATGGCCGGCTACTATTCTCCAAATAGGGCCGGCCACTCCCCTATAAATAGCCATATTATCCCACTAAAAAGCTAAGCCATTTGCTACCCACAAACTCCAAAACACATTCTTTTCAAAATTCCAACTTTGGCATCAGAGATTCTTCGGCCAAAGCCCTCCCTATTCATCGTGGGCGCGTGAGGCTTTTGGCCTTAATCTTAGGTGTTATTATTTTGCAGGTGCATTTTCGTCAAAGAAAAAAACTGTGGAAATTTGCATCCACAACAAGAGCGAAATTCGAGCTAATTTTTTTTATTGCCTCGCTACTACCGGCAGACACAGCTAAACGATGTCTTGTTCATATGTGTTGTAATTATTTGTGTGTTTGGGTTGCATTTTTGTTAGTTCCATTTAGGTTAAATTGATCAATAGATAGAGATAACAGATAGAGATACTAAACAAAGGTTTTTTCAATGGTTCCTTTCACATTTATTATAACAAAAAACACATAAAAATAAGCGACCACTTTACAGTTATACTTTTATATATAAGTTATGATCTGGGAACACATATTTTGACACATGTTTTTGTGGTTCCCATTCAATAACTTTTTCAAGGATCCAAACCGTTCAATGATCGATGATTCATCATTCATAGATTATCTTTACAAAAAATTAGACAAATCCAAACTATTAAGACATTCATTCTTTATAGTGAAGAAAATGGACGAATACGGTTTTGCAAAAAAAAATTAAATTTAGTCCAATGGTCATATGGCTTCGAATTTGGGTGGGTTTTGGTAGAAATAATATTTGAGGGAAGACATAAAAGATAGACGGTTGGATCGTTGAAATACATTATTACGGAGTGGGTCTCACAAAATCTGAGTCAAAATGTGTGTCTTAGGTTCCTATTATATGTATATGTGTGTGTGTGTGTGTGTGTGTGTGTGTGTGTGTGTGTGTATATAGATACACACACACACACACACACACATATATAGTTGTATTTGGAAACATAAATGCAAAATGGAAGGATATATAAAATGAAATATGTATTTAGAGTTATTTCATAAGAAAAAATGTCCATAGTTAACTTAGAGTTATATAAAATGATATATGTAAAATAAAACATAACAGAATTGCCGGTAAGACCGCTTAGGGCCGCTTAGAGGCTTCACCGATTTCCTAAACACCCAAACCCTAGTTTGTCGGGGTGTCCGACCTCTGCCTAGCTAGCGCTAGGCTGCTTTTTTGAACAGTGACGTTATATATACAAAACCCAAAAGCAAAAGAAAATTTGTTTAGAGTACCATTTATACTGATTACATGTATGTGATACAAGTCACACCTCCCATGTTGATGGTTTATGCAAGCTAAGGACATACAAGAGAACTAATTAAAAGGATATACTGTAGTGATTTGCTTAGCACTTGTATTGTGTGTACATTCCAGCAGTTGTTGCCATAAATTTTATGCATGTTATGTGTTGGGAACGAAAGATATATCGTACATATATATGGTAGGAATTGGAAACCAAAGAGTCCAGTAGTTGAATGGGAGTTTGTTCTGTGCTAAACAAAACCAACTTTCAAAAAAATGCCCTAGCTAGCTAACTAAAGTATTGAACCAACTATCTGGCTAACATGCAGTTGCTAATGCACATCAATTTGTCTAATTAATTAAGTGGGCACTCATTTATTATGTCCCTAATGCGCTTATTGGGTCCCTGAATGTCCTCCTGTACATTGGCTCTACTATCCTGCAAAGATGCATGCATAAACTTTGAATTGATGTTTAATTATATATTAATTTAATAAATTTTGATTATGTCTCCTTACACAAGATGTTTTTGCTCCTTGTTCTCATTAAAACATTGGGTGCTAGCTAGATTGGATTTTGATTTCTGTCCTTAATTCCTAGTAACTATATTAGTGTGAATATATGTGACAGCCCGTCTCAATTTTTGTACTATTTTATCCTCGAGTATATGAAAGTACGAGTTTTCCCTTGAGCGTTGGGTTGTGATTTTATTTTGGGCTAAGTTCAAGGCCCAAAAGTTTAGGTTTTGGACCTATAACATTGTTTCCAAGTTAGTGGGAACCCTAATTGTGTAAGTGTGAGAAGATTAGGGTTTAGTTGGTTAGATTAGTTAGTTTTGGACCAATTAGAAACTAGAATTGGACTTTTGTGTGGTGTGATTGGTGTTTGAGGACCACACACACACACTTTTGGATCACTCTCTCTCTCTCTCCCGTTGACTCTCTCCTCTCTCCCACTCTCGGACATACTCTCTCTCTCCCTTTGAAATCGTACGGACAACACACAAGCGAACCAAAACTTCACGGATCAAGGGTTTCAAGGCCTCCATTGAATTCCTAAGGCTTACACGAGTAGAGTGGTACCATTTTCAGGTAAGAAAACCTTCGAAAACTAGTGAAAGCTGAACTCCATTTTTATGTCACTATTCATGTGGTCGTAATTATGGATGTTTCAGGAGATTCTTAGTTTGTAGGGAGCTTAAGAACACTCTTACGAAGCTCGGAGAAGAAAAATCGAAGGATTTGAACGTAAGGAACCCTTGTTTATCGAACCCCCGAGTTGGTCACTATTCACCAACTTTTTAATGGGTGTTTTTCTTCAATTTTCAGGACCATAGCTAGCTTTAGGAGGTCTTCACGAACCTTGGAGTGGTTTGTTAGCAAGATTTGGACCACGGGAAGCTTAGTTACGAGGAGTTGCAGGTGTGACCGGAGAATCGAAGCTTTTCCGGCGAGTTTCCGTCGACGTTGGACCTCGAGACAGGTATAACGTGGTTCTACATGTCATAAGCTTCAGATTGGTACCAATTACGTAGGAAATGGTTGAGTATTGAACGAGATTAGTGGATTTGAATTTTTCCCAGTTTTCCAGAGACGGCGACGGTCGCCAGAGCTGAAGGTTGAAAACGAGAGAATATTCCGTCAAGTCTGACAGAATATTCTCACGACGTCAGTTAGTTTGGATGGTTTCTGTTAGGATTAGACGGAATATTCCACGAAATATTCCTAATGCTGTTAAGGTCTCTGTCCCGTGTGCCAGGCACTTGTCGCGCGTGGGTGGCGCGTCTGGCCGTGCCTTGGCCGGGGCGTGAGGGCGTGGGTGGTCAGAAAAATATTTTAAAAATATGGGGATGTTCCTGAGGTGGTATAGATCATTTTGGTATATTCACGCACCTCAATTGAGCAATGTATGAGAAGTTATTCCTTAGTTTCATTTATGTGCTTTAAAATAACGTATTTATAGTTGTTTCTCACATAGGCGAGACCTATCCAGAGGACGAGAGTAGCTAGGCTAGGCACGGGGGCTACGATCCATCTACTTACCAGTGAGTGGGCTTTTGGTTTTCCGTATATACCTATATACTACGTATTTTTCCCATAACTTGCATTTTTAAATGCTTTTATTAATGAAATCCCATGCCAATGCATATGTACGTTTGATTATGCATTATTAATTGTATGCGCATGATTGTTGGTGTTGTGGGCGCTCAGGTAAGTTCCAGGTAATATTATGTGTGGTTAATAAGAAGTTGAGTTATGAAAAGTATGTTGAGATGCATTGAGAGCTCATTAACCTGCACCCCGGTGTTAGTGCTCCCGCCCAGAGTTAGGGGCACAGTCTTTCACGTGACGTTCACCTCCCGCACCATACGCTCATCTTGGATCCAAGTTATGTGCACAGGCCTGTCGTATAGACCACTTACAGTGGGTTCGACTCGTAGGTGACTCGCGATCATTCGCAGTCTTCACGTGATTGTAGCACTAGAGCGTATTATATTACACCCAGTCCTGTCATATAGACCACTATAAGTGAGTTCGACTCGTGTGCAGGCATGATTTATGAGCTAGAGTTCAGCTGACGAGCTGTTGCAGTTATTATTGCATTTGAAATACTTACCTGATGATTTAGTGGCATGGCATGGCATATTCTTGATTTGTTGGCATATATTTGACGATGATGAGTTTAAATGAGAATTGGTATATGTACATACTATTTTCTGGGAAAGTATACAGGTTTTACGGCGAGGGGATATAAATATAGTTTTGAAATGATTTTTGAAAAGCTTTGTTTTTGCCCACTCACGCTTTTGTTTTGCGCCCCTCCAGGTATTAGGTAGCTTTGTTGGTGGCATCCGAGGCTGCAGCAGTGATTCTGACAGACCATCACCTATGTAGGACCCTTTGGGTGTTTTTATTTAAGTACTCCTTATGTTCGACTGCACTTAGACTAATTATACTCTGATTATGTTCACACTCCTTGGATTTGGTTTTTATTTATTCGTATTTGTTCTTATTTTAATGCTTCCGTGCTGTGCACATGGTTACGTCACCCTCACGTGACGGCCAGCATGCCTCGATCTCGGTCGGGGTGTGTCAATATATGGAGGTTATTATATTTGTATTGTTGTAGGTAAATTGATTTAGATGTTTTTTTTAATGCACATGTTAATATACCAATAATAATTAAGAGTACCAATGTACGTAGCTATAATTTTATACTTGTGTACTATAGTACTTGCCTTCGTGTAACTTCACCAATTTGAAAAGGGCAAGGGCAAGTACTATTCAAAAATATTTTTTTAATTCTTTTTATGCTTCGAAAATAAAAAGATTGTTTAAAATATAGAAGATTGTTTCTTTTTGTGCTTTCAAAATAAAATGCTTGTTTTTTTTATGCTTTCAAATACAAGACAAAATCATAGCATTACAACAAACATAAATAAAAAAAAAATAAAAATTTGGAAAGTGGAAGACAAAAATAGAAGATTGTAGTGAAAATGAATATTGAGTTGTGAAGGAAAATGAAAAATATAATTGAGGATTTACAACAATAAAAAAAAAATCCTATTTTTTCTTCTTTTTTTTACAATTTTTTTCTACTTTTTAATGATTTTTTTTTGTTTCTTTTTAAGTTTTTTAATGTTGGATTAATCATGACCGTTGATTTTCAAATTGAATTGAAATCAAACACATCAGATAGCGCCACGTGGCACAACGCTAACATTTATAATTTTTTTACTGTTGGAAATCCAACGACTTTAAATGGAGCCACGTGTACCCACCATTGGAAATATTTGACTACACTGTTGTAGTGGGGCCTACCACTGCAGCCTTGTCGGCCACTCTCCCTTAGTCATGCGTGTGTTACACGTGCCTAACAGAAAAAATAAATAAAAGGAGCGCTGACATCAGCTTGCCTGAAGGTAGTAGGCCGTGCTTAAGATAGTTGGGCACTTGGGCTGGCGATGGTTGGCCCACCACTTGCCCTTGCTTATTTGGATTGTTGGAGGTTTTTTTTTGGGTTGGAGGGCAACATTGTTGCTCTTGCCTTCCACCTACTAGTGGAGTTGCTCTAAAAACTCAAAAGATAAGCAAGGTCAGCATGACCAATAATTCAGCCATATTGATGGATTTGTAGGCGTGACAAGCATGAGGAACATCAAATTAACACAAACACAAAACAATTTCAATTATGGCAACTAGAAATTAATTTTGTCATTTCAACAACATGAGATTGATGGATTTGAAGGTGTGATAACCATGAGAATCAAATAACAAAAACACAAAAGAATTTCAATTATGGCAACTAGAAATTAGTTCAGTCACTTCAACAATACGAGAGATTTTGCACACAAAACTGCCAATATAACTAGTAAGGGAACACTCTTTAAATATAAGTAGTATCAACTTAAAAAGAGAAATTGCAAAAGAAATAAATAGTTACCGCTAAAATAGAGGTTCCACAAAAAAAACACCAACAAAGCTACCTATTGCATCTGGATAGACTGGATCATGACACAGAGACAAAAGACTTGACCCACAAGAAAAAATTTAACACGATGAAAAGCCACGCTAATATATAGAAAACTCATATCACAAAGTGAATCTCAATCATTTGACAAGCCCACACTACGCAAACAATCTAAACCCTCACACAAAATCATGAGTACCACCGTTGCCACTTGATAAGTGGGAGAGGTATTAGATTTAGAGGGTAAATTTTGGGAGAATGATTAAATTGAAAAGGAATAAAAAAAGAAGTCGTGATAACTCATATTTAAGCATGGGTTAGGTAAAGACTAAGTCAACACAATTCACCATAATAGACTAGAAAGAGGGAAAGATGGAGTGGAGGGGAGATCGGGAGTGTAGGAGGAAAAGTAAAGGTTCTTCTCCTCCTCCTATGGCAACTTTTTCTCTAGGCTCTCTCTAGAAGCTAGGGTTTCTCACGAGAAATTAATATATATATATATATATATATATATATATATATATATATATATATATATATGTCCAAGAGCACTCAAGCATAATCATTTAATAACTTAATATGATGCTAATCATCTTTCTCGATTTGTTTCACAAAGTAATCTCTTGATCCAAACCTATCATTTTTCGTTTCTTATTCATAAATAATCTTTGTTCTCACTCAAATGAGAAATAATTTAACCCTTTAATTATATAATATTTTATTATTTACGAAAAGATTGTATACAGCTATTTGTCATGGCACATTCAAATAACTCAAAAGCATCATATTTTAGTGCACTTTTGCATGGTTGATCTTTTTAAGTATAACCTACAAATGATGGGTTCCAATTATGGTAACTATTGTGATGTGAACCTAAACGAGTGGTTAGCTTCGTATTAAACTACTAATTGGTTAGTGTTTGAAGGATCCTGTATATCGAGACTAACCAGTTAATAACTTCATACAATGTTAACCCCTTTATTAGTTTGCTCCACAAAGTATTATCGTGATCCCAACCATTCATATTTACCATGATTATTCATTAATCATCCGTGTAAAACTTCACCCAAATCAGATTTAATTTAGCTTTTTTCATTAGGGCCACAAAATTTATTCAACATATTAAGTTCACTAATGATGTGATAATATTTTATTGATTCATATATTTTACCACAATCATTTATTCATACCAAAATAAAATTAATAATGATATATATGCTAAGAAATGATTTTTAAAAAATAAAATAAAAATAAAAATAAAAACAAATTAGGTGACTGGAGTTTTACTGATAGTATATTTGGATATTAAATATGTTATCAAGCATTATTGATGATTATATTGGAACATGAAGAGAGAAAAAAGTGTAAACTTCAAGAAGTATCGCACATGTTGCGAGTAACCAATATTTCTGCATATATTGAGTCAAAATAGCAAATTTAAATCATCAAATTATCCCTGCAAACTGCAGACAACAATATATCTCCAGAATATCAATTAAGAATTTGAAATGAGCAGAAAACATGCACAATCAACCGGATTCTAATTCGTTCAATCAACAAGACCTTGCGATGACTCCCCCAAATAATTCACGATAAATAATGTAGTGCTTAGTTAGTAGAAGCTCTATTATCCTAACATCATATGATCATTAGAAAATCTAAATGTTTAAAGTACTGCACATAATTCATTCCTATATATCCTTTGAAAGATTTTGGTAACAGAATGATCAGGTATATAGTTGAGTTTGAAGTTTAATTATGGAATGGTTGTGTGGTTGATGTTGGACCAAATCAAAGATAATCTAAACAACTTAATAGTGCATATGACGCATGTGAGTAATTAATAATTGAGATTATGGGAAGAGAAACAGACTTAAACCAACACTATTAAAATAAAGCATTGCCCGATCGTTAGGGTTACAATAACTTAACAACAGAAAGACATTCTACCACATGCTCATCTTTATTAATCATATTTTGTTCAATAATTATGTAATTATTTAAACACCACGAGAGCTAAATATACTGTAAAAATTACTACCCACACCACAGTAACGACTAACTTATTTTAAATAGATAATACCCTTGAGTAAAGTACTTTATGAGGTCACCTGAACAAGTTCTTGTGCTACAGCTAATCGAAGCATCTGCTGTGGAGCCAAAAATAATCACAAGGCGACACGTGGACTTTCGGATTAAGGAGACAAAAATGCCCTTGAGGTGCATCAGAATTCCTACGCGCGAGCAGCCGGTAATTATCGTCGGTCAAGTCAAAAGCGCCCATAAAATGTAAACAAATCCGAATTATTTCATCCATCCACATTTTAGGTAGTTATCTCATAAATCTACCAATTATCCCACATAAATGGAGATAATTGGCAAATTAATGGGATTATTCCTCATTAATTTGTCAATTAACTTAGCCTTAAAGCCCAAAACTTACCCTAAAGGCCGGCCATCCCTCCTCCAAAGGGGGCCGGCCACTTCCTTCCTCTTTTCCCATATTTCCTTCCTCTTTTCCTCCTTTTTTAAGCCAATCATTCAATTACTCATTATAACCTTTTTTCATAAATACAAATACATTCCCTTTTGGTTTAATTAGCCAATAAATGGGCTAATTAAACCTAGATCACACCCAAAAATTCCCTCTAAGGGCCAGCCACCTTTTCTCCAAAGGGGACCGGCCATCTCCTATAAATACTCTCCTATTCTCACCAAAAAACCCAATTCCAATCCTTTGGCAAAAATACTCTAAACACTTTTTCTCTCTAAAATTCTAACTTTGGCATCGGAGGTTCTTCGGCCAAAGCCTTCCCCCCCCCCCATTCATCGTGGGCGCGTGAGGTTTTTGGCCTTAACCTAAGGTGTTAATTGTTTTGTAGGTGCAAAATCGTCCAAGACCGAAGAAGAGAAAATTTGCATCCACAAATTGGTGCTTTCATTGAGAGGAAGAAATCTACACTCGTAAAAGACTCTCGCACAAAAAGGTTTTTTCTCTAATTTCTAGTCCATTTGTATTTTTCATACGTTTTCATTATAAGAATTTCATTTGCAAAGGTTCTTTGATAAAACGTATAAAAAAAAAAGAAAAAAAATATACAATGGCTAGAAATTTAGAAAATTCCACGAGTGACAATTCAAATATTCAAGAAACGAGACCGCGACGATCCACAAGATTAAATGTGATCCTAAGTGGAGCGGCACCACCACCACGAGTTTCCGCCACGGGAACCACCGCGGTGGCTACCACGGTAGCCCACCACGGCGAGGTCCATGGCGCCATCACCACGGCCCGAGCCTTGCCATCCAAGGTCCCGGCCCAAGCCATGTTATTCCAAGCCCAACGTGAGCCCAATACGTTGCCTAGCCGAGCCCAAGCCTAGCACCCAATTGTGCCACACGCTAAGCAGCCCACTTTCATGGCCCAGCCGGCTCCCACTGAGCAGCCCACCCCCGTGGTCCAGCCTGCTCCCGACGAGCAGCCAGCTCTCGTGGTCCAGCCTGCTCCCGCCGAGCAGCCCGCTTCCGTGGTCCAGCCCGCTCTCGTGGTCCAGCCTGCTCCCGCCAAGCAGTTCACCTTCGTGGTCCAGCCTGCTCCCGCCGAGCAGCCCGCTCCCGTGGCCCAGTCTGCTCCCGCCGAGCAGCCTACTCCCGTGGCCCAACCTGCTCTCGTGGCCCGTCATGCCCTCGTGATCTTTCAAGCAGCCCAAGCCTGCTCCACCAAGGGAACCACCGCGGTGACCACCCGCGGCGAGGTCCATGGTACCGTTACTACGGCCCAAGTCGTGCCACCGAGCCAAGCCTGCTCCTGCAGCCAAGCCTGCCCCTACAGCCAAGCCTGCCCCCGCAGCCCAGCCTGCCCCAGTGGTTTCCCAAGCAGCCCAAGTCGGCCCAAGACTATCTCAGCCATCCGGACCTACCATTGAGCCGGGGGTATTCTCACCATATTTCTCTGCGGATTTGACATTTCTCAACTCAAATCCCGCGCCTGGAGTCTACCACTCTTCCACTGCTCAAGGAGGCACATTCCTTACAAGCTCTTCCAATCCAAATGGCAAACAACACTTGTCCCAACAAGTCATAGAGTTGACGAGCGCCCTAGCACAACGGACGACCTTGGTAAACCAGCTCTTGCAGCACACCAAGATGCAACGTGTCCCAAACGAGGTATCCCGAAGAAGGACAAGGGCAGACGAAGAACCTCTCCAGCAGCGTCCCGGCAAGTAACCACTCGACCAGCCCCGAACCGAGAATTTGGGCAGAGCACACTCCCAATCGGGCCCCCAAGATAGCGTATACTCCTGTCTTAGCGCGCGGAGGAGCGTGCACTCTTGACTAGACCCACGGACGAGCATACACTCACGGTTGAGGCCACGCTCCGATAATCAACATGAGCAGTCTTCCAAGCGAAGTGTTCATTCGCGACTAAGTCTGCAAGGAGCATCATCCACATCACATCGGAGTAGGCAGCATGACGGACGGAGAGAAGCAGTCACTCAATCCGGTTCAAATTCAACCAGCAGCTTGCGAAATCCCTCGCCTGCTAAGAATCCACCATATGCACCGTTACCGCTGCATAGATGAGCCGAGCACGTAGAAGAGCAGCCTAGACCAACAGGTCAAAACTGGGGGCAGCCGAGAGCTCCACTACCCCCAACAAAGGCAAATTCAGGAAGAAGTAGAGAGAATCTTGACCAAGCGATTGCGCGATTTCCAACGCAACGAGGTCACCGACGAGGCACTACGACGGGATGTGATCAACATAAGCAAGTCACCATTCGCGGACGAGATCGAGCAGGCAAAGCCTCCACACAAGTTTAGCATGCCACATTTCACGTCCTTCAAAGGAGATGGAGACCCGGAGAGACACTTAAAGCACTACCGAAGCGCGATGATCCTCTATCGAAACAATGACAGTCTTATGTGCAAGATATTCGCCATTACTCTACAAGGTGAGGCGCAAGATTGGTTCTACACTCTGCTGCCACAATCTATCAGGAGTTTTAACGAACTTTCTTCGGTTTTCACCAAAGAATATTCATCCTATCGCTCGATCAAGAAGAAGTCCGACCACTTGTTCAACGTCAAGAAGAACCCAAAGGAGTCGCTCCGTGATTATGTGAAGAGGTTCAAAGCAGAGAAGACAAAGATAGTCGGATACAAGATAGCTAGAGCAGCCTTCCAAAAAGGACTTCCAGCAGACCACCAGCTGTTTAGAAAATTGATCATGAAAGAAGATCTGACTCTGGCAGACTCTCTCGCTCTAGCAGAAAAGCATGCACTTTGGGACGAGGCTCGCTGATCCAGATTCAAGGATCGAAAGGAGTATCCGACATCACCTCCCAACTATCCAAACCGGAAACAACAGAGGACTTATTCGCATGTTTGACGGTATCTGAGGCAGCAATAAGCTCTACCATCATACGAGAAGAGCTGGGGGCCCGACTACCTGTATTCCACAGTTCAAAAGCTCTCCTCGATGATACCAGAAATTCAAAAGCTAATTTTGGCGATGTGCAACCTGGAAGCTCAAGTTTTACCTTCAGACGCACGCAGTAATCTTCATGACGCGCTATTCCGCCCAATCTAGACGCGCGACGATAAAGGCGCAGACGCTGGCGTCTGCGCAACCTGGAAACTCAAGTTATACCTTCAGACGCACGCAGTCATCTTCATGATGCGCTATTCCGCCCAATCTAGACGCGCGACGATAAAGGCGCAGACGCTGGCGATGTGCAACCTGGAAACTCAAGTTATACCTTCAGACGCACGCAGTCATCTTCATGATGCGCTATTCCGCCCAATCTAGACGCGCGACGATAAAGGCGCAGACGCTGGCGATGTGCAACCTGGAAGCTCAAGTTATACCTTCAGACGCACGCAGTCATCTTCATGACGCGTTATTCCGCCCAATCTAGACACGCGACGATAAAGGCGCAGACGCTAACGATGCAAATTTTCCTGATGAACACAACAACTCAGCCCAAAAAGGCACACCAAGGGCAGACGAACACTAAAGTGACGCACTCGGAAGCAAGTTTTATCCTCGTCGGCCCAAAAGGTTCTGTATAGGAGCAGCATGTACCAGCAGTTGAGCACTACCTTCTGCTATGTGTCACACGGCCCCAGCCGACCTTTGTTCCATAATACAACTCTAGAGTGGCCTGATGCCTGCAGTGGAGCATTTCCTGTTACGTGTAACATAGGACCAGCTTTACAGCCCCCTACCGCGCCTTCACGCCTAGCCTAGGCAGCGCAATATAATGGCCTAACGACGCCCCGAAAGCAGCCGACCACACCTTAGCCGCACCTGCTCCCTCAATGGAGATTTCTAGCATTTGCCTGTTGACGACACATCCAACTACAAAGGTTCGGGAGCAGACATGGTCCTTGCCACCCCAGACGGTTCAATGCTCGAGCAGGCGATCGCCTTAGGTTTCAAACCATCCAACATCGAAGCAAAGTACAATGCCCTACTAGCAGGCCTCCGGATGACAAAAGACTTGGCGGTGAAAAAAGCTTGCAATTCATTCCGATTCCTAGCTAATCACCAACCAAACTACTGGGGAGTACGCGGCAGAACATCCAAGGATGGCCCAATACCTAGAGAATGTACGCAAGCAACTTGAGGCATTTCAGACTTACACTCTCACTCAAGTTCCGCGGGCAGACAACGCCCACGCAAATGTTCTAGCCGGCTTAGGCTCTGCCTTCGATCATCAACTCAAACGCTCTATTCCGGAAGAGTATCTAGACGAGCCGAGCATAGAAACAGAGCCAGCAGTCGAAGTGTCACAGGTTTTAAGCTCAATCCACGAAGGCATTTGTGGAAACCATTCCGGAGGTCGATCCTTAGCACAGAAGGCTCTTAACGCAGGCTACTACTAGCTTATCATGCACCAAGATGCTAAGGAGTTGGTACAAAAGTGCGACCGCTATGATCGCTGCCAACGTTACAAGCCTGTACCGGCCCTGCCTGCCAACGAGCTACATCCACAAGCAAGTCCCTGGCCGTTCATGCAATGGGAAATCGACCTAGTAGGACCTATGCCGCCTACTACTGGGGGCAGAGGCATGATGATCGTGGCAACCGACTACTTCACCAAATGGGTATAAGCATAGCCCATGACAACCACGACTCAGACGGACAAAGAGTGCTTCGTATGGAGGAACATCATTTGCTGATTGTCATCCCTCAGTTCATCGTCACCAACGGCGGCCCGCAGTTCGCGGACGAAGATTTGACGAAGTTTTTCCAAAAGTATAACATCAAGCAGCACATGTCCATGCCAAGATATCCTCCAGGAAACGGGCAGGTCGAAGCTTCCAACAAGACGATCCTCGACTGCCTCAAGAAATCCCTCACCGACAAAAAAGGAAAGTGGCCAGATGCACTCCCCGGATGTCTATGGGCGTATCATACCACCAAAAGGCGAGCAACCGGAGAAACCCCTTTCTCTTTGGCGTTCGGTTCGGAAGCAATCATTCCTCCCAACATCATCATGCCAAGCATCACCACCCTGCTGCCAGATGTCGAGCAGAACAGTGAAGAGATGGCCACGAACCTAGACCTAGCAGAGGAAATGCGCGAGCAGACCATAGCCTGCATCGCATCCTACCAGCAGCAGCCCCTCTCTAGTTACAACAAAAGGTCCAAAATCCGGCAGTTTTAACCCGGAGATCTAGTTCTGAGGAAGGCTTTCATCACTGCTCGAAGGGAGGGATCGAAGAAGATGGACCCTATTTGGGAAGGACTTTACAAGATCAGCAGAGTAGGCGACAAGGGGAGCTACACCATCGCCACCATGAATGACGAGGAGATCGAAAAGCAGTGGAACGCCTACAACTTGAGGAAGTACCACGTGTGATCTCCAACTACGCCCGAAGGCTCAAGTAGCTCAGACGGGCACAAATCTCGCAAGCCGAGGACTATCCAGTTGTTCCGCAGTCTTTACAATCAAGTTATTTGTTCACTTGTTTTTCAATGAGGAACTCTTTTACAACTTGATTCCATTACGGCAACTGACGACTCCTGCGCTTCAAAAGAAGATCGCGCCCTTCTTAGAGACTCACTGCAGGAATAGCGCCCCCCGAGGGACCAATCTACTCTCCAAAGCGGGAGGATAAACTCTTCACTCCGAACATCCAGACGTGGATGAGCCTGGTTGCCCTAGTATAACTAGGTGCACGATGGCTTGCTCCGGAATTCCTAGAAGTAGCCACAATGGTCTTTTTCAAGGCTTAGCTAATTGAAGGATTTTGGGTCTCTTGGCCTAATCCGCGGGAAACCGGGCCCTAGAGACGGAGGGGGCACATTATCCCTGGAACCCTAAAGCTGCTACCGAGTGCACTAAGGTAGCTTACGAATTCCGGAAGACTGCCTACGGCTTGCCCTTCAAGCAGTGAAGCCACGCTAGACTTATACAACCGTACATTCTTGTGAAAGGTTAAGCAAGCTAGCAGGCATATACGAAGTTTTATCCACTACCGACATGCTACATAGTCGATAAGCTTCACCTATGCCGAGCGCGGAATGATTTGCACCAAGTCCTAAAGTGTTGTGACGCTTGCTGCGCAACCTACGGAATTGGAGAAAACCAAGGTTAACAGCCTAGTGATCACGCGGATGTGTATGCTACAGTGAGTAAGGCATCCGGCTGCCGATCCTACGGCTAACAACTTTGCGACGACTTGCACCAAGTCCTAAAGTGTTGTGACACCTGCTGCGCAACCTACGGAATTGGGGGAAACCAAGGTTAACAGCCTAGTGATCACGCGGATGTGTCTGCTATTGTGAGTAAGGCATCCGGCTGCCGATCCTACGGCAAACAACTTTAGGCAACTTGCACCAAGTCCTAAAGTGTTGTGACACTTGCTGCGCAACCTACGGAATTGGAGAAAGCCAAGGTTAACAGCCTAGTGGTCACGCGGATTTGTCTACTTCTGTAAGTAAGGCATCTGGCTGCCGACTCTACAACTAACAACTTTGCAAAAAAGTTCTACACCAACACCTACGACTACGTAGGCTACGCGGCCTGTCTGCTTATAAAAAAGTGGCGCGCCTGCTACTGGCCTATAAAGTCTAAAGGTTAAGGCATGAACAAAAGAAGCGAAGATGGAGAAAAGCGAAGGAAACAAGTTTATTAAATTTTCTAGCAAAATTGATAAACAACTGACAAAGACTGGAGGAGTTCAAGCAAAGCAAAAGCAACAAGGAAAAATAAATCCTAAAGACTACCTAGAAGACTACTCTTCAGCAGCTTGGCCATCCGATGACTGCTTCATTGTCACACCTTCGGCAGCCACGACAACTCCAGCAGTGGCACCATCCGGCTTCACTCCCGGCTGCCCCGCCATGGATACTCCCATCTCCAACTATCTCACCGAGGGAGGACTCGAAAGTAAAGGCGAGCAAATCTTCTGGAGAAATAGAGAAGGTCTGGTCTTAAGAGCACACGGATCTTATCAACCTCCCCAGAAGCAGGCTTAGTGGATCTCTCGCAGCTGCCCACGCAAGCAGTCTCTTCCACCCCAGCAGACTTCGGCACTGGGGGCACATCTAGCCGCCTCATTTCTCTTCCCATTGGAAGAAGTCATGCCAATCAAAGACCTCTCGGCAGCAGGCGGACCCTCACAAGCAGCGGATAGTCTTCAGTTTTTCCCAACCAGCATCTCTTGAGCAGCCTATATTTCTCCCGACAAAGAGGACTAAGCAGCTAATGGAATTCATGATACTCGGCAGAGGAACTCAACCCAGCATTCTAGCAGGCAGGAGGTCTGCATGCCCAGCATTCCAGCAGCCCATGAAGCCCGCAACCTTCTCATTTCTCTCAATCGCCAGTTTGGCCCGCGTCAGGTCCTAAAGGATGTGAGCCGTGTGACTACCCTAGCACTGTGCCCCAGCGCCTCGGTTCGCGGTCCCAGCCGCTCAAGCTGCCCTTGGCTCTAGGCAAGCCGAGCTGCCCAAGCAGTGGTCCCTGCCAAGACATCTCCTAGGCCCCTGCCGAGCCAACTCCTGGCCCCTGCCAGCCGACGTGCCGCACCACCCCGACGGCTGCCCCGCAATAACACTATCCAAGGAGAAGACGAAGAAATCAACGAAAGACGGTCCTTTGCACGGGCAAGATGTAGAAGATTGCTAGATGAGGGGGAACAAATATCTTCTAGCTTTCTCTCTCTTGTAGGGTAGAATAAATTGCTCTCCAAAGTTGATTTAATAACCCACTTAAGGTGGACTTAAATAGGCTTTGAGAGAAGTTTATTTCCCTTTCCTAGAAGGACCTAATTTCCAATTAAAGAGAAAATCAACAAAACAAGAAGCAGCTTGAAGTTTCCTAAAGTGTGAGAGTCTCTACACCTGTTGCCCTTTTCTGCGAGCAGCCCAACAGGTGTGGGGGCATTTGTGGAGCCAAAAATAATCACAAGGCGACACGTGGACTTTCGGATTAAGGAGACAAAAATGCCCTTAAGGTGCATCAGAATTCCTACACGCGAGCAGCCGTTAATTATCGTCGGTCAAGTCAAAAGCGCCCATAAAAGGTAAACAAATCCGAATTATTTCATCCATCCACATTTTAGGTAGTTATCTCATAAATCTACCAATTATCCCACGTAAATGGAGATAATTGGCAAATTAATGGGATTATTCCTCATTAATTTGTCAATTAACTTAGCCTTAAAGCCCAAAACTTACCCTAAAGGCCGGCCATCCCTCCTCCAAAGGGGGCCGGCCACTTCCTTCCTCTTTTCCCATATTTCCTTCCTCTTTTCCTCCTTTTTTAAGCTAATCATTCAATTACTCATTATAACCCTTTTTCATAAATACAAATACATTCCCTTTTGGTTTAATTAGCCAATAAATGGGCTAATTAAACCTAGATCACACCCAAAAATTCCCTCTTAGGGCCGGCCACCTTTTCTCCAAAGGGGACCGGCCATCTCCTATAAATACTCTCCTATTCTCACCAAAAAACCCAATTCCAATCCTTTGGCAAAAATACTCTAAACACTTTTTCTCTCTAAAATTCTAACTTTGGCATCGGAGGTTCTTCGGCCAAAGCCCCCCCCCCCCCCCCCATTCATCGTGGGCGCGTGAGGTTTTTGGCCTTAACCTAAGGTGTTAATTGTTTTGTAGGTGCAAAATCGTCCAAGACCGAAGAGGAGAAAATTTACATCCACATATGCCATGCCATGACCATAGCAAAAAAACCATAAAACTTTCTGGGAGAAACTTCAAATCTTTGAGATTATGAATGTACAATAAATAGTTGAAATAATTGAAAAAGTTCTCATTGTTTGTAGATTGAGAGAAATATTTGCATGTATAAGGATTCTCCTTTGATTTATTTGGTGTTGGATCTTGTGCATATATCATGAAAAAACTTCCCTTTGGGAGTTTTTTTTTTTTTTTTTTAATTACAGATAGTCTATACTAAATTAATTTAAATTACAGATAAAGAGAATCAAACTTGAGTGCAGAGACAAGAACACACTATTATAGTCAACTTGATTAAACCCAAGTCTACACTTTGTTTTAGAGTTTAAGTGCTATGCATTTTGAATTAGAGTTGAATACTTAAGATAGATAATTCGCTAATTAAAAACGCAAATGTAGTAGCGCACATCTATTAGAAATGGAAATAAATTTTTAAATCATTTCATTAGTTTTTTACACGGACTAGGATTCTCTCCCCTCATCTTTCCATCCCCTTCCATCCCCTCCTCTCACATTCTCTTATTTTGTCTTTCTCTTGCTATAAAAAAATTAATATAAGATGTTGACGTGGCTTAACCGTGACTGTTCAATTAGGAGGGAAGGGAAGGGGAGGGAAAAAAAGAGGGGAGAGAATCCTACTCCTTTTTACACCCCTCTTTATTTTTTTTTTCTATTCAATAAATTAAATAAAAATAATCATCAAGATTAAACAAAATCGTGTAAGGAATTAAAAGGTGTGTTTATATTTATTTTACATTAGAAATAAACGCATAATTTTTGTTACCGATTCATGTTAAAGTTTTGGATGAAAGTTCAATTTTATTTATTTTTAATTTTTTTTGCTCATGCTCATGTTAGATTTGAGACTATCTAATGGCTGACTTAAGGATTAAGGCTTGGACACAATGTAATAGAGTAGTTCTTTGCCCATTTTTTTTATCTTTGGACATTCATAAATGTTTTTATTTAAACAATCATTGTATCTCATTGTTAAAGTTACTAGAATACCGAACTAAATCTTAGGAATTAAGCCCCATTTGGTTTTTTTTTTTTTTTTTTTTTTTTACCAAAAACTACTTTATTTTAAAGTTAAGCTATAAAAAATTGTTTGATTAAAATAAAATATCTGTTGTAGGCCTATTTGATTAAACGATCTAGAGAGAGAGAGAGGCCGGCCACAATTTAGAGAGAAGGGAGATTGAGTTAATTGTGAGGTGTGTTTAATTCACCCCATTGTGTCTTTATTTATAGTAGTAGAAAGGGTAATTACCTTTCCCTTTAGGATTACAACATTTAATAGGTAATATACTCCTAATAGGAATATAAGATACTTTCTCATATTCTCTAGGATTTACACAATCACATTCCTATTCTAAATATGACTGCAACACTCCCCCTTGAGTGTGTAAATACTCAACAAACCATCGCATCAGATCTTCAGCATATCAGGTAGAATAGTTGATGAAGTCATCGGCACAACGGGTGATCGCGAGTCTCAAATTTAATTTGAAGTATGCATGTGTAAAAACTCACAAAAACCTCGCTATGGTAAAACCCAAGGCATGGGGAAAACCCATAGACTAAGGGAAAAGTAAGAAAGTATGCATAATGTCTAAAACAAACGTCAAACTGGACGAGTGTAGTGAACTCAACGGAGTATGATCATCCCAAGATGGGTGCCTCATTAAAACCTCGTTAGGTAGCAAAAACCCAGTGGAAAAAATGCTCCTAATCGTAGGAAAAAGAGTACATTAAGATCATGTGAGTATGCTTCTAGATACTCCCCTTGAGTTAGACATAACTTCTAAATAAGAGAACTACAAGCGATTCAACTCAGATAATTTACGAATACCGATTCCTTGGACGAGCTTCTAAAATGTAGACTTGGGCAACGACTTGGTGAAGAGGTCGGCCAGGTTGTCCTGGGAACGGATTTGCTTGACTTCAATGTTCTGATGCTGTTGTTGTTGGTGTGAGTAAAAGAACTTCGGCGCTATGTGCTTGGTGTTGTCTCCCTTGATGTATCCATTCTTTAACTGCTCGATACATGCTGCATTGTCTTCAAAGATCATCCTAGGAATGTCAACAACTGATGTAAAACCATTAGTGCTTCGAATATGTTCCATAGCTTCTCTCAGCCAAAAGCACTCACGCAATGCTTCATGCAGGGCGAGAATCTCAACATGGTTAGACGAAGTCGCAACTAACGTTTGCTTGGTAGACCTCCAAGATATAGCGATGTCTCCAACGGTAAAGACATAACCCATTTGAGAACGTGCTTTATGTGGGTCAGACATATATCCAGCATCTGCGTAACCAACAAGGCGAGAATCAATCCGAGGACCATAGGAGGAGGCACCACTAGGAGATTCGCGGGTATAGAACAAGCCCAAATCCGTAGTACCCTTGAGGTAGCGGAAAATGTCTTTAACACCATTCCAGTGCCTGCGTGTGGGCGCATTACTGTATCTAGCTAATAGATTCACAACGAATGAGATGTCAGGTCTAGTGCACTGAGCCAAGTACAATAAAGCCCCAATTACACTTAGGTAAGGAATTTTGGGATCCAAAATCTCTTCCTCATCCTCCTTTGGACAGAAGAGATCTTGTTTAGCATCTAGAGTCCGAACGACCATGGGTGTGCTCGAAGGCTTTGCTTTATCCTCATTAAAACGTCACAACACCTTTTAGGTGTAGTTCGATTGATGTACTAGGATTCCATCCGAACAATGCTCAATCTCCAGGCCAAGGCAATATTGAGTTTTCCCAAGATCCTTCATCTCAAATTCCGATTTCAAGTGTGCAGCAATTTCCTCAAGCTCTGCGGGAGTCCCGATGAGGTTCATGTCATCGACATAAACTGTAACAATTGCAAATCCGGAATGTAACTTCTTTATGAACACCCATGGGCATAGTTCGTTGTTCACATAACCCTAACTCGTCAAATATTTACTCAGACAGTTATACCACATCCGCCCAATTGTTTCAATCCGTACAGTGACCTCCTCAACCTAATTGAGAAAGTGTTCTGTGGTTTATAACTATTTGAACCAGTCAATGGAAGTTTTTCTGGAACTTTCATGTAAATTTCCGTATCTAGATCCCCATAGAGATACGCGGTTACCACGTCCATAAGCTGCATATTCAATTTTTCGGAAACTACCAAACTGATTAGGTAGCGGAACATTATAACGTCCATTACGGGGGAATATGTCTCCTCGTAATCAATTCCAGGGCGCTGAGAGAAGCCTTGCGCTACGAGGCGTGCTTTGTATCTCACTATTTCATTCTTCTCATTACGCTTCCTCACGAAAACCCATTTGTAGCCAACAGGCTTCACGCGTGGTGGTGTAAGAACAATAGGTCCAAATACCTTACGTTTCGGGAGCGAATCGAGTTCGACCTGGATTGCTTGTTTCCAGTTTGACTAATCGATTCTACGTCGGCATTCATCAAAGGAACGTGGTTCAATGTCATCGCTAAGCATGATGTCAGTAGCTACTGAGTACGTGAATGCGTCGATGATCATCTCATTCCTATTCCAAACCTCATCCAATACTGTATAGTGGATCGAAATCTCACGGTTCTCGAAAGGTCGGCATATTTCGTCTGAAGCATCACCGTAATCTAGAATAACCTCATGCATTGGAACGGATGAGTGAGCGATGGTCGGATTCAAACTAGGGTCACTAGTTGGTGTCGTTTTCCTCTTCCGGGGTTGTGAATCCTTTGAACCAGGGGGTCTGCCACGCTTCAGGGTCGGAGCAGATGATTGGCTAGCCGCCAATGTACCTTTTCGTGTGGAAGGTGCAGCCTCCCTACCTTCAGGGACGGTCCGGCCTTCCCAGACGGGTTGTTGACGTATACGAGGTACATCTATCCTTGCAGGTGTATTTACAGCGTGTATATGTGATCTTGTCACCTTTGCTAGATCATTAAAACCATCCGGCATGCTTTGAGCAATGCTCTAAAGATCTATAATTCGTCGCACCTCAGTTTCAGGCTGGGCAGTGCGGGGATCTAAATGAGACATAGTGGGAGCATACCACTACAATTCGCGGCGTTCTACGGGAAAGTTAGCATGCTTATCTTCCCGTAACGACGGGAAGATTGTCTCATCAAAGTGACAATCTGAAAAACATGTGGTAAAGAGATCTCCTATCAAGGATTCTAAGTAGCAAACAATTGATGGCGAATCATAACCGACATAGATTGCCATTTTTCTATGAGGACCCATTTTAGTATGTAGTGGCGGCGCTATTGGCACATAAATGGCACACCCAAACACCCGTAAATACGAGACGTCAGGCTCGTATCCAGTGACCAACTGTAACGGTGAATGTGGTTGGGTAGCGATGGGCCTCAGGTGGACCAACATAGCTGCGTGCAATATTGCATAGCCCCAGGCAGATACCGACAGTTTGGTTCTCATAACCAAAGTCCGAGCTATCATTTGAAGGCGCTTTATGAAAGCTTCTGCCAGGCCATTTTGGGTGTGAACATGGGGCACAGGATGTTCCACATTAATCCCTACTGACAGGCAATAATCGTCAAAAGTTTGTGACGTAAACTCTCCAGCGTTATCCAGTCAAATTGACTTAATCGGATAATCAGAGTGGTGAGCTCTTAGCTTAATGATTTGAGCTAGGAGTTTAGCAAACACGGCGTTGCGTGTGGACAACAAGCAAACATGTGACCATCTTGTCGATGCATCAACCAACACCATAAAATATTTAAATGGTCCGCAGGTTGGTTGGATAGGTCCACAAATGTCCCCTTGAATCCTCTGAAGAAATTTAGGGGGGTCGTGAATAATCTTTGTGTGGGAGGGTTGAGTATTCAACTTCCCTAAGGAACACGCTTGGCATGTCAGAACCCTAACATAAGGATGTAACTTATGCCCGTGAGAAGATTTAAGAATACGGCGCATCATGTCACGTCCAGGGTGTCCCAAACGATCATGCGAAAGCAACAAAGTGTCCTGGAACTCAGGCATAAGGTCGACCACAGTGTGGACTTCTATGCCGCGAATGGTTGTGATGTACAACCCACTCGGCAGACGTTCCAACTTCTCATGAATATGCTTCTGGCCATATTCGTACAAAGTGATACAAAGAAATTTAGAACCATGGTCTTCAATGGTTTCAAGATGATATTTATTATCTCGAATATCTTTAAAATTCAGCAACGTTCTTCTGGAACGTGGAGAATAGAGTGTCTCCTTAATGGTCAAGATTGTACCATTAGACAACATGATATGTGCCTTACCGTATCCTTCAATCAGGTTGGATAGGCTTGAGAGAGTTGTCAAATGAGCTTTCTTGGGTATCAAGTTATTAAAATAGTGTCGTTCACGCAAGATGGTGTGCGTGGTTGCACTATCTGCCAGACAACTAACTTCCCCACTAGACATACCTAGAAATAAATTGATTGAATTGGTCACATGTATAAATATAAGTCCATTCATTCAATTAAGCAATTCGAGAAAATAATATCCATTCCAATAACAATCCACAATTCAAAACAAACCAAAACCAAACAAATTATTCCAAACACTTAAGAAAATTGTTCAAAATTAAACCATAAACCTAGAAAATAGGGGGTAGGGGCCGGCCACTCCTAGTGGGTTCGGCCATTAGGGGTAAACACCCTAAAAACATGTCTAATTTATTCGTCCATAGGCGCTGACGCCTCTTGAAAATCCGATATCTCCATTGATGTAGTTGCATCTTTCGAATGATCCACATGAGCAAAGTTAGACTCACGATGGGAATGATACTTGGCAATAGCCTCAGGGGAAGCTTGGCATACGCGTGACAAATGATCCTTTGATCCACAACGATAGCACATGTCCAATTCAGTAGAAGCAGCCTAAATGGGAGCTTTTCCCTTGTTCTTGAAGTTTGGGACCTTAGGGGCAAGTGGTGGACGCAGCTGGGTCGCAATTCCTCCCTTAGGTGCGGCACTCTATTAACCTTGGGCCTGTGGTTGGGCTTGTCCCCCATTGCCACGGCCACAACGATTCTGTCGTCGTTTCTGGCTGCGAAAATTAATCGCATGCGCTTCAGGCGCGGCGTGTGAGCTAGTGGGTCAAGCTTGATGGTTTCTCATCAAAAGCTAGTTTTGCTTTTCAGCGAGAAGTAAAACATAGATCAAATCCGAAAACTTGGTGAATTTATGTGCCTTATATTGTTGATGCAGGACAATATTGGTGGCATGGAAGGTCGAATAGGTCTTCTCCAGGAGATCTTATTCGGTTAGTTCCACTTTGCAGAATTTCAACAAAGAACGGATTCTACAAACTTCAGAGTTGTATTCATTCACGGACTTAAAGTCTTGGAAGCGAAGATGCTGCCAGTCGTGTCTTGCTTCAGGCAAGTATATGTCTTTCTGGTGATCGAAACGGTCAGCCAGAGTGAGCCAGAGGGTGCGTGGGTCCTCCTCAATGAGATACTCAGTCCGCAGTGCATCATGGATATGTCTTCGAATGAAGATCATTGCAGTAGCCTTCTGAGCTTCGTCAACGGGTTTGTCAGCGACAGGAGTCTAGATGGTAGCTCAAATACCCTTTGCAGTGAGATGAAGCTTCACGTCCTGAACCCACTTCAAATAGTTTCTTCCAGAGACTTCTAGAGCGGTGAAATCGAGCTTGTTCAAGTTCAACATATCCCTAAAACGGAGGGAAAAACGTGTGTAGTCATATGGTAAGCGATAAACATATATCGTAGAACATACAGGTTCTTTAGACATGTATTGGTTTAATTTATGCATGAAAACTACAGGTTTCATGTGGTATGTTTTGAATGAAAACTTCAGGTTTCAAAGGCACTAAATTTGAAACTACAGGTTCAATTTAGGTTTTTATGAACAATTAGTTCATAATGAGAGGTTCCTGCAAGAAACATAGAATGCAATATACTAACTAAGTGTAGTGGATTTGGGGTTCTTTGGGAACTCAAGTGTGAGAGCTTCGTTACTACGAAAGTATGTGACAGTTCAAAGTATAAAGATAAATTATTGAATCGTTAATGTCCAAATGTGATTTTCAGGTCAAGAATTTTGGATTCATTGTCAGATTAATGGACTGCATGTCACTTTTAATTAATTCAATAAATCGGGCCATACAGGGTCGATTGTAGAAGCAAAATAATATTAAAATAATATTATTGAATCGAAAATATAGCCCCAAAATTAATTTGGGCTTTGTGTCGTGGGTTAAGGAAGGCACGGGGTGCCTTAAGTAAAAAACTCAAGGCCCAAAAGGGCCTCGGGTTGTGGCTGCAGGCCACGGGAGAGGGACGAAACCCCAGCCCTCAGCTGGGTTCGATTTTTGGGCCAAGGGGGGCACAGGTGCAAGCCCAAAGGCTTGCGGGTTGGTCACTGGGAACCCAGCCACTAATAAGGGCTGGCTGTTGCGTGCGGGCTGCAAGAACAAGGCCCAGCCTTGTGAGCTGGCGTGCAGGCCGGAGGGACCAAGCCTAGTCATGTGGGCTGTTTGCATGGCTACGGGCCATGGTGCAAGGATGAAGGGTTGCAGGCCCATCCATTTAGACCCCAGGTCAACAAGTTTGCCAATAGTGGTGGTGCGGTGGGTGTGCCGCACCATGCCCAGTTTCCCCTTTTTTTCTTTTTTCTTTTTCAAATCCCTTAAGGTTTAGGAAAACCCTAATTTGCTTCTAATTTATTTTTGTACTTTGACTCACAAATTCTACATAACAATTTAATTGTGCCATGCATGAAACAAATATATATATTGACAAATATATGAACATATACAATATATATATATATATATATATATATATATATATATATATATATATATATCGGAAGGAAAATATAAACATAGGGGGTTCATGCATCATTGGGAATATTTTCATGCTTCAGAGTCGTTTCAAATATCTTCCTTTATTTTAAGCGTACCTGATTAGCAGAAAATGAATAAGCCTTTGAATTTGGTGGATGATAGCTGGATGATAGCCTTCTCCTACAATGCGTCAATTCCTTAGCTTCTGGCAAGAGCGTGCTGATAACATGTTGTAGGCCTATTTGATTGAACTATCTAGAGAGAGAGTGAGAGGGAGAGGCCGGCCACAATTTAGAGAGAAGAGAGATTGAGTTAATTGTGAGGTGTGTTTGATTCACCCCCATTGTGCCTTTATTTATAATAGTAGAAAGGGTAAATACATTTCCCTTTAGGATTACAACATTTAATAGGTAATCTACTCCTAATAGGAATATAAGATACTTTCCCATATTCTCTAGGA
This sequence comes from Cotoneaster glaucophyllus, assembly GCA_036320875.1. Taxonomy (NCBI): domain Eukaryota; kingdom Viridiplantae; phylum Streptophyta; class Magnoliopsida; order Rosales; family Rosaceae; genus Cotoneaster; species Cotoneaster glaucophyllus. The sequence continues at coordinate 18,698,527 of CM070068.1, read as the reverse complement.
TTTACACAATCACATTCCTATTCTAAATATGACTGCAACAATATCATGTTTATTTTTAAAGAAATAGCCTCCAGACAACAGCTTTTAAAAGCAGCCTGTAGATAGCTTTTAAAAGCTGTTTTTATAAAAAACAGAGTTGAAACTTCAGTGAATATTTTTTAATTCATGTAATACCTTTATAAAAAGCAGAGTTGAACCTTCGCCAACATGTTTGTAGTGGAATATAAAATAAATAAGACACAATATTTACAAGGTTCATCAACTATGTCTATGTTCTCGGAATAGCAGTAATGGTTTCTCTCTTTATACGAAATAATAGGAATCGGGCCAGTGATTATTTTAGGTAAATCATCATCCACCAAGCCACAATGTTTTTTTTGACATTATTGCATATGTAGGAATGAGGCAACCCATATATACTTTGACAATCCCTACTTTATTGGTGTCTACACCATTCATCCTTTGGTAAAAGTCCACGTATAATCTCTAGGATTTTTCAGATTATTTTTGGCTCCACAAATGTCCCAATATCTACTGTGCTGCGTAAAGGAAAGCATAAGAGGTGTAGAAATCCCAAGTTGAGTAGGCTAACCAAAAGTTGTTTAGCTTGTGTCAGATTTTGGTGACCTTTGTGCCAGTTTATCAATTGGCTTCAATTTTCTTGAAACTTTGCTTGCTTAAAGCGTCTTGCAAAACGTTTAGCCATAGAGTTGCGAACTATTCACGTGACTTTGATAAAAGTAAGCAATCCTAGCAGGCTTGTCTAGGTCATGAGTTTTGGCTTGTTGAAGTGTTTAGGTGTTGAGTTCATCGTGAGCTGTTGGATAGGCCTTAACGGGGTTCTGGTGGTGATAATGGGATATGGGCTTTCGAATTGGTAAATGATGTTATATTCGTTTGGGTAGCTATCACCAAGGGTTTAGTTTCATCCCATTTAGTGAAGAAGTCGATCACTACGATCATCATGCATCTACCCTTAGTAGCAGACAATATTGGGCCCACTAGGTCAATCACCCACTATATGAATGACCAAGGGCTCTTTCGTAGATGGAATTTTTTGGCAGGTAGCGCAAACACGAAAACTTGAAGCAATGGCAGCTGTTAAACCTTTGTACAATTTTTTAGCATGTAGATGCATTGTTGGCCAGTAGTAGCCTGCATTAAGAACTTTTTAAGCTAAGTAATGGCCTCCAGAGTGGTTCCCACAAGCGCTTTCATGGATTAGGCTTAGGATCTTCAGGTCCAAAAGAGGCATAAAGCAACAGAGATATGGTCATATGAAGGATCTTTGAACGACCATGTGGTTCCATATATGTAAATGTGCTACATTCATTTGAAGTTTTCTCGACTTCAACTTATTGTTGGGGAGTGCTCTATTGACTAGATAGTCAGTGATAGGTCCTGCCAACTTGGGGATGTATTGATCTGCGACGCCTTTGCTGCTGGTTCCGTGTCTATGCTCATGTATTCGTCTGGAACTGAGCGTTTGAGTTGGTGGTCTAATGCAGAACCTAGACTCACCAATGTATCTACGTAAGTATTTTCTGATCGTGGAACCTATGTGAGGGTGTAAGTGGAAAACGACGTAAGATACTCTCGGACTTTATCCAAGCATTGCACCATCCTTGGATGTTTCTCCGTGGACTCCCTTAAGGCCTAATTAGTGATCAGTTAAGAATCTGAATGGATTGCAAGCTTCTTCACCGCTAAGTCTTCCCGAAAGCCTGCTACTAAAGACTACTTCATTGTTAGACACTTTAAAGCTTAAAGGGTCATTGGCCTGATTGATGCAGCTAAGAGCTGCGGGGCAGAAGTCGATACGGTAAGGACCCGTGGTCCAGGATTATCATGGTGAAGAGCCATAGAAGTAAGGTCGACACAGTTGTGAGTTTCCGAGCTGGGGTTGGCTTGAGCCGGGTCGCACGTAGCAGAAGCATTTGGGCCACTAGCTCGCAATGCTTGGATGTCGGCAGTGGGCTGCTCTAGTATGGAACCGTCTAAGTGATGAATACAAGACCCTTTCTAGATCCCTGGTGGTTTGAGGAACTCTTTTGTAAGTTGGCTTAGTGCGTCATTCTAGTGCTCATTTGCCATCGAAGCATCATCAAGCTGAGTTTCCGCGTTCATCGGAATGTGAGTAAATCAGCTATGCAGTGCTGAAGTGCAAGGCTGGTGCTGGCGCGATTGGGAGCTGTGATTCAAGTTGATTGACCAGGGTAACATTGAGCCATTGGAACGTGTCGGCCCGCAAGAGATGCAAGCATATACCTGTGCGAATGAGCTTGTGTGATTGGGCCTGCGTCAAAAGGCAGTGTACCTTGGGCTACTGCAACATGTTGGGTCGCGCAAAGGAGCTGTTTGTGAAGCTTGGGCCATTGGGGGTTGGGTCGGAGGTTGTATGGCTAGCACACACTACATCTGCAGAACAGGCTTGGGTCTCTTGCCATTGCTCCTACCTTTGCTGGAGCTAGCACTTGTTCGCTTTGGGCTACACGACTGGGGTTTGGAATGCACAGATGTGGGCTTAGGCTGATGTTGCAGCGCTTGCTGCTACTGTAATGGCAACGCCTCGTGGCTTGGAAGGTTGGTGCTTCATGTGTCGTTATTGGGCATGCAAGGCTGGATTGTAGTGTGAGCTGCAGATGTTGTGGCAGTCGTGGCTTCTATCAGTAGGTTAAAGCCTAAGCACGTAGCGTGTCATTCGTCGTGGTTTCAGAATTTCCAACCATTGTACCCTTTCTCCAGGGACTAATCATAGAGCTTTAAACAAAACAAAAAACAAAAAATAAAAAAAATCAGAGACTATGAGTGCACAAGAAAATCAATGTGGGGGAAATTTCTAAAAGAAATTAGCCTTCTTTGAGAATTAAATTGAATTCTCAATGAAAACACCAATTTGTGGTAGCAAAAATTTACCGTCTTCAATCTTGACGCATTTGTACCTTTGACTTTTTGTTTGGGCCCAAAATAACATTTTGGCCGAGCACGGACTATCCTCGGCCCAAGACCTGCGCGAAGGTAGTGGGTCGGTGCTATGGGCCGTGGGCCAGAAAGAATCCTATCTGGAGATGAATCGGAACAGCTGGGCTGACAGAAGCCGAGACCTATTTGGAAAAGGAGTCTGGAGAAAATGAATCAGACTCGTGACTGAAGGCAGGTTCAGAGTCCTAGTTGGATTGGGATTGGCCGATTGGATTGGTATCGGCAGAAGTAGAGTCAGACTAGGAGTCGGATTCCTATCTGAGGACGGTTGAAGGGTTTGCACTATAAATAGGGAGAGGGAGCATAACGTTAGGCCTCTCCAATTCAACACGCAAATCTGCCCTGCGCAACCCTCTCAACCTTTTTTGAGAATTTTACTTTCTTGTCCGCCAACACATCTTCAGTTTGGATAAACAGCACTGTGAAGGCAACCGGTAAACATCTTCAATTTGGATAAACAGCACTGTTGCTGTAGAATCAGCCTACCGCGGAGCACCTTCAGTTTGGATAAACAGCACTGCGTCGGGGCCGACTGGTTATCTATCCAAGTCTCGGCCGAGAAGGATTTTCGAATTCTTTTCGACAGAGGTCATCTCACCAGCCTTCTCGGCGAAGTGAGGTGTTATAGTTTATTATATTCGGCACATTGAAAGCTGAAATTTGATATTGAACTTCGTAGAACTAGCAGCCTTGTCTTCAGGCTCTAGAACCCAAAGGCCGAGGCGTGTTCCTTCCTCGGCAGCAGTCGCAAGATCAAGAAGTCAGCCGCGCAACACAACACCACATCCACATTTTACTCACCGGCCGAGCTCGGCCGTCGAGTTGGCACGCCCTGCATTCAACCGAAGGACGTAGTTAGCTCATAGATTACTCGGTCTGCGCGCCACGTAGGCTTTGTAGTTTTTAGGGTCAACATTTTGGCACGCCCGGTGGGATCTAGTGCTAAACCTTCGAAGTTCATGCCCATTGAAACACGGTCAGTAACAAAGAAAATGGGAAAATCAGTCGCTACCCACTTGAGTCAGAACCCTGGGGCCGAAGGTTCATTACGCGCACAGCCTTCTGTTGCTAGAACGCCTGAAGTGTCGGAGGGGACACGACCAGAAACGAACTTTGGCGAAATGCCTCGAGAACACCTTGCAAATCTAACAAAGGAAGCCGTGATTGAAGGCTTAATGGAGGATTGTGATGAAGACGGTGGTGAGGGGTCCGATCCACCAACTAGATCATTTTTTCGACGCAGGCTCGAGGAACAGTCTCGGCTATTCGAAAACACGTTTAGTCAAGGACTAAGAGGGATACTCGAGGAAATACATAGTCAAAGCGCCACGCACACAAGGTTGCTCGAAGCCGTGGTTAACAATACCCAGCATATTGGTTATTCAGATCGTTCTAGACAATCTATTCCCAAGAGCAATTTTGTACCAATAATACCGGCCGAGGCAGGACCTGCTCGGCTCAAAATGGCCGAGCTAGACAACAGAGGTGCATCAACCAGTTGAACGGAAGATTTCGACTCAAGGGTGGAAACATCTGTCGATATGGTCGAGGTTCAGAGAATGATTGATTCGGCTTTGAAGAAAGGGCCGAAGTTCCCTAAATTTATCCATCCCTATCCAGCTTACGTGGAAAAGTTTGAATATCCTAAAGGCTTTAAAATCCCGGATTTTAGCCTTTTTGCTGGAGAAACATCTTTGTCCTCCTTGGAGCACGTCGCCCGCTTCATCGCACAGTGCGGAGATGTCAATAATGACCTCTATAAGTTGCGGCTGTTTAACTTCTCGCTCACGGGTTCGGCATTCGCGTGGTACATCAACCTCCTACCCAACTCCATTCAAAGTTGGGAAGAATTGGTCGAGAGGTTTCACGAGCAGTTCTATCGGCCGGGGATGGAGATGTCAGTCTCTTCGTTGGCCAGAATGGCGCAAGATGCCGACGAATTGCCGATGGATTATCTTACGAGGTTTAAATCGGCCAGGAACTGGTGCCGAGTGCCCTTACCAGAGGTCAAGTTTGTTCGACTTGCGTTGAATGGTTTGAATGTCGAATATAAGAAGAAATTCCTGGGGGCGAACTTTCGCGACATGTACGAGTTAGCTTAGCACGTCGAGCAATACGACTATCTGCTCCGCGAAGAGAAAGCCTTGAGACCCCCATCTCGAGGAACCATCTACAAAAACCCTTCGGTCAGTTATGCATCGGCAGACTCAGAAGAATACGCTAGCATAGATGCAGCCGAGATAGTGATTGACAAACCCTATATATGCAAGGCGTTGATCCACGTCAATCCTAAGGATGTCAAAGTTCGGCCAATGTCAGAGGAAAGTGCCGTGAAAACGACAAAAGTATACACATTTGACATTACTAAGGCCGACGTAATTTTCGACCAATTACTACTCGCCAAGATTATAAAACTTCGGCCGGGACATAACATCCCCAAGGCCGAAGAGCTGAAGGGGCGGATATATTGCAAATATCATGACTCGAGCAAACACACGACGAACAATTGTGTCGTGTTTCGCAATACCATTCAGAAGTGGATAGACGATGGGAAACTTAAGTTCCCAGAGAAGAAAATGACAGTTGATACCGATCCCTTCCCAACAACAACGGTGGGCATGGTCGATGCTCATTTACCTCAAGACAAAGGGAAAGGAAAGGCAGAAATCGTCTCGGCACGATATATCCCCAGAAAAAGGACCAAGCCGAGGCTTCTAGTCGATTTGTCCTCGAATTCCCCACCTCGAGATTCGACCGAACCAGCCATCGTTGAACCTATGTCGAGTTCAAAGGTCGAGATCGTCCCTGCTCGGCGCTACTTGACAAAAGGTGGCCAACCTCGACTCAAAATCGATATATTCTCGAATTCACCACCTCGAGATTCAGTCAAGCCAGCTATAGTCGGATCGAGGTCAGGTTCTGGTGCTGCCGAGACCGATGAATCGGCAACTTTGCGCACACAACGCAAAGCCGATGTTCCGGTTAAACCCAGACCCAAGGCACAGCCACAACAGGAAGGAACGTCGCGTTTGCACTCAAGACCGACGACGCCTCAGAAAACGCCGAGCTCGAATCCGCGCAATACCATTTTTAACAGGCTCGACCCACAAGAGGTCAAGTCATCCTCGGTCAGGAGACGACTCGATTTTGATACTCCGTTCTACAATGAGGAGTATTATTCCCGCACTTATGGCAGCTCGAGTTCCTCCGCAAGCCGAAGAACCTTTAAACCTCCTGAACCTAAGGACCAACGATGGTATACCTATCACTCGCCTAAGGGTGTATTTACCGCGCTGTCCAAGTCACAGAAGCGCCGACGCCAAATAATCGATTGCATGGCCCGCCGGCAAGCAGCACAAGCAACTTCGGCAACATCAAGCCATAAATGGCAGTCGAAGGAAAAAGAAGATGATAATGATAACCGGCAAACCCCTGCCATTATGAGAGAATTGGAACAAGGTAAACAGCCGGTTGATCAGGCCTTGATAACCACATTTGAAGAGGCCGAAAAACGAATTAAACTTCTTATTCGGCCTGGCGAAATGAGAGCCTGACTGGAGCAGTTTAAGAAAGAGGCCGAAGATAAGCTTCCTCCATCGCCCATAGAAGAACCGTTGATCAAGGTTCGGCGCAACCTGCATCCACCATTCGTCGGCGAGGCTTTGCAGTACATGCGGGAGTTTCACAAAACTCATTCGGCCAATGACCTATATGGTTTGCCGAAAGCGTGTCAGGACACAATCGACCTCGTTCTAACCTGTCCAGATGCCGAGCGAATCATCCAAAAGAATTCTGATCCTGGGTTGAAAGCTAGGTTCCAGCACATACGCGAAGCCCGAGTTCTTGGTTTCAGTGTCGATCCATACACGGACATCAACCCGAGTGAACTTCCTTTTTCCTTAGAAGATCTTCAGGCGTTACGATACCATTTCGAGGTATTTTCGGTCGTCTCTCTTTTCGGCCTTACAACCGATGAAATGCGTCGTGTCGAACGTCTGGACGCCTACCTGGACATCAGAAATGCCCGGATAGCATACCAACAACAAAGCCAGACCACGGCGCAAGTCTCAGAGCCGGCACCAGCACCAGAGGTCTTAAAAGACAAGGAGGCAAACCAGGAAAATGACCTTGAGGATAACGACGAGACTCTTGGGGATGCAGAGGAAAACCCTGGGGATGAGGACAAAAACCTTGAGGATGCGAACTTTGGGGATGAGGACGAGAACCTCGAGGATGTGGCCTTCAGGGAGAAGATGAGACTCTAAGGGACGAGGAAGAAATTCCGGAAGACGAGACTCTAGATGAAGAGGAACCAACGAAAAGGGAAGATCCCAATTCGATGGGTCATTCGATCCTCGATAACATGGAAATCAGCATGGTCCATGTCTTGTCTGCCGATTTTCAGTCAACTCCGACTCAGCCGAGTTTCCTAGATGGCGATGTCGTAGCCGAAGAAGCTACACAAGTGGACTTTGTCTCCCTCACCAACCCCGAGCCAGCAACCAAGGATGATCACCTCAAGGCAGCTTTGGCCGAATTGTTTCGTCGCTCTTCGGCCGCTAACCTTCGTCACCTCAAACCTCTGTACGTTATGGCTCACATCGAAGGATACCCCGTCTCGAAAATCTTCGTCGATTATGGGGCCACGGTTAATATAATGCCCATATCTGTCATGAAGGCCTTACACCGTTCCCACGACGAACTTATCCCATCAGGCATCACCATGAGCAGCTTCGTCGGGGATAAATCTCAGACTAAAGGGGTATTACCATTATAAGTAAGCATCGCTGGTCGCCACCACATGACCGCCTTCTTCATAGTTGATTCAAAGACCGAGTACAATGCTCTACTCGGTCGAGACTGGATTCATCAAACCAGTTGTATCCCTTCTTCATTATACCAAGTCCTTGTCTTTTGGGATGGTAAGTCGATCGTCGTACATCCGGCCGACCATCGGCCCTTTGAGGCCAACATGATCCAAGCAAGGTACTACGACAATCATGTTGGCTACATTACTTTACAGGGACTTAACGAATAAGGACGACCCACTCACATTTCCGTTCAGAAAGCCGTCGAAGTTGGCGCTGAAACTGTCTATCAGGATTCGGCGAGACTCGGACTGGCTAACCTTATTATCGATCCTGATGTCTGACACCACTCCGACCCGACGCCGAGCCGCGGTTTCATCGATTATGGAATGACTGCTAGTTCATTGGCATATTATATCCAAACAGTCTCATTCGGGTATTAATCTTGTGGAGTTCTTGGCCGAGGACGATAGCGGTCCCGTGATCTCTTTTGACAATATTCCGGCCGCTCCGGCCGACCTCGAAGACACTCGGCCTCAAGTTAAGGATCCATTGGAAGAGGTGAATGTTGGAACGACCGCGGACCCTCGGCCATTGTTTATTAGTGCTCTGCTTTCCCCATCTATGAAAGAGAAGCTTTGCAAACTACTTCATGAATTTAAAGATTGTTTCGCATGGAGCTATCATGAGATGCCGGGTCTCGATCGCACACTCGTCGAGCACGAACTACGTATCCAACCTGGTTGCAAACCGTTTCGGCAACCACCCCGCCGATTCTCGACCGAAGTCCAACTCGGCATTAAAGATGAACTCATTCGTCTTTTAAACGCCGGGTTCATTCGGACGGCTCGATACGTCGAATGGCTTGCCAATATCGTCCCCATGCTCAAGAAAAACGGTGCCCTCCGCATATGCATCGATTTTCGCAATCTGAATTTGGCCACACCTAAGGATGAGTATACAATGCCACTCTTGGACTTACTCATTGACGCCGCAGCCAATCATGTCGTATTATCTTTCATGGATGGACATGCCGGTTACAACCAGATCTTCATTGCCGAAGCCGATGTCCACAAAACCGCCTTTCGTTGCCCGGGGGCACTCGGCACTTATGAATGGGTAGTCATGCCATTCGGCCTTAAAAACGCCGGCGCCACATATCAACGTGCCATGAACACCATCTTTCACGATCTGATTGACACGACTGTTGAAGTCTATATCGATGATGTGGTAGTAAAATCCAAGAGCCGCCACACGCATCTGGATGATCTTCGGCAAGCTTTCTTTCGTATGCGCCGACATCATCTCAAGATGAACCCGGCTAAATGCGCCTTCGGTGTGTCGGCCGGTAATTTTTTGGGCTTCCTTGTCCATCATCGTGGCATTGAGATCGACGAGAACAAGGCTCGAGCGATCTTGAACGCTCCACCACCAACCACCAAAAAGCAACTCCAGTCGTTGCTCGGCCAAATAAACTTCCTCCGCCGATTCATAGCAAATTCGGTAGGAAAAATGAAGGCATTCTCTACGCTCCTGAAACTCAAGGATTCCGACAAATTCGAGTGGCGTGAAGAACACCAGGCGGCTTTCACACAAATCAAAGTTTCCCTTACGAAACCACCCGTCCTTGTTCCTCCTCGGCGCAATAAACCTCTAAAACTTTACATATCCGCGGCCGAGGAATCCATAGGCTGTCTCCTCGCTCAAGACAATGACGCCGGTCGTGAGCAGGCCGTTTTCTATCTCAGCCGGAGGCTCAATTCGCCAGAAGTCAATTATTCCCCCGTCGAGAAGCTATGTTTGGCTCTATTTTTCGCCGCGTCCAAACTCCGGCACTACATGTTACCGACAGTCACTCATGTCATCGCCCAAACAGATGTTATCCGCTATATGCTTACTCGGCCCATAGTTAAAGGCTGCATTGGGAAATGAACGATGGCGTTATCTGAATTCAGCCTGCAGTATGTCCCTCATAAAGCAGTCAAGGGGCAAGCCCTCGCCGATTTTCTTGCTCAACATCCTTCCCATACGATTTTGGGGAGGACAGTGTCGAGATCGGCATGATAGACGCACGCGACAACTTCTGGACACTGTACTTTGATGGTTCCAGCACCTCCACATCGGCCGACGTTGGCATTGTCATCCAATCGCCACAACGGCATGGTTGGTATTTCTCGCTCAAACTCGACTTTGAATGCACTAATAATCAGGCCGAATATGAGGCCCTTGTCATCGGCCTCGGCGTTCTTCACGAATTACGAGCACCTCGCGTATTTGTTCTCGACGATTCTGAACTTGTCATTAACCAGCTTAATGGCATTTTCCGTTGCACGAGTTGCACTCTGGCACCATATCACATGTTTGCCAGCTACCTGGCCGAGTCATTCGACGGTATTACATTTAGCCACGTATCTCGAGATCGAAACACCATCGCTGATGAACTCGCCCAGCTGGCCTCCGGAGCACAACTCTTGGGGGGCGAAGTAGGCCGGATGATACCCACACTACACCAGTTATATCCGGCCTTGGTCAATCAACAAGTCCTCCACCGCGACCAAGTGTTTTGAACACGCGTAATGTCTTTACCATCGTTTTTGGAACAGGACGAATCAGCGGTTGTTTGTACGGTCGAAGCATTACCAGACGATTGGAGAAGACCACTTATGCAATACCTCGACAATCCGAACGGCAAGCATGATCGAAAGACAAGGGTGCATGCCACGAACTATGTTGTATATCAGGATAGGCTATACCGAAAAGGTGAAGACGGTCTTTTACTGTTATGCCTTGGACCACAGGAAGCCGTCCAAGCAATCGCAAAAGTGCACGAAGGGATATGCGGAGCCCATCAGTCAGGCCGAAAGATGCGATGGCTGTTACGCCGCCACGGGTATTTTTGGCCGAGCATGCTAAAGGATTGCATCGAGTTCGGCCGAGGATGCCTACAATGCCAAATTCATGGCCCCATACAAAGAGTACCAGCCGAGACACTACATTCAGTGACTAAACCATGGCCGTTTAGAGGTTGGGCCATGGACGTGATTGGTAAGATCACGCCGTCTTCCAGGGCAGCAAAACATGCATAGATATTAGTAGCGACGGACTACTTCACTAAATGGGTCGAAGCAAAGTCGTATGCCGATTTAACATCCAGAGAAGTGTGTAATTTCGTGGAAGAAAACATCGTGACAAGATTCGGTGTGCCGGAGACGATCATAACGGATAACGGCACAATTTTCACATCCGACAGGTTTAAGGAATACACGAGTGGATTGAATATCCGCCTCGAGCAGTCTACGCCGTACTACCCACAGGCGAACGGACAAGCCGAGGCGAGTAATAAGGTTTTAATCGGCACTCTCAAAAAAATGGTGAAGGAAAGGCCTGGTATGTGGCATCTAAAGCTAAATGAAGCTTTGTGGGCTTATCGAACCTCACCGCGATCGGCGACTGGGACAACGCCGTACGCCTTGACATATGGGCACAATGCGATGTTGCCAGTCGAGTTAAGTGTAAATTCGCTGCGAATAATCGAACAGAGTAGTTTGTCCAGCGTCGAATATAGCCCAGCCATGAGGCAAGAGTTAGAAGACTTGGAAGAAGCTCGACTCGACGCTTGTAATTTACTGATTGCGCAAAAGAAGATTGTCGAACGAGCTTACAATCAACGGGTTAGACAAAAGACATTCGGCGAAGGCGATTTAGTTTGGCAGACTATATTACCGGTTGGAGTTAAAGATCCGAGGTTCGGCAAATGGTCGCCGAATTGGGAAGGGCTGTTTATTGTTCACAGGGTTCTCGGCAAGGGGGCATATCATCTCAAGGACCGAACGGGTTCAATTCATAAGTTACCGATTAATGGGAAGTTTTTAAAGAAATATTATCCGGTTACTTGGGAAATGCGAGAATAGTAAGTGGTTTCTCAGCAAGGGGGAGGTCGAGCTAAGGACAAGAATATTTAGATCAAAAATGCAATATTTCATGAAGTTTTCATTATGATTTGCCGAATGAAGTACAAGTGATTACAAAATAAAAGCCCTAAGGAGAAGTTGGAAGAACGGTTTTGAGGAAGGCTTTCAGCTCCAGCCATCGCACCTCACCCATGATGGCCTCTGCATGCCGAACCCCTTTTCCATCCTCAGCTGGTCGGCACGTTTCACATTGGCAGCATATTCAGTCAAGCAACTCGAACTCTTGCGAAAGTTTGGTAGCGAATGCCGATCGCCGATTCTGAAGTTCAGCAATTTACCGGTCAAGCTCGGCCAATTGCTCTTTTTTGGCTATCAGCTCCTCGACTTGTGGGCGAAGATTTTCCTCTGCAGCCGAGGCGGCCTTCCATTCATCCTCAGCTCGGATAGCCCTTGCGAAGATTCCGAAGTGCTCCCGAGCTCGATCCAGAAGAGAAGACGCCCGTGTCACGGTAGCGTTGTCTAAACGACCATCAGCAGCAAGATCGTTTAGACACGCCCCGACTGAGTCAAGGCCCTTGCGCTCCAAGATCTGAGAGGCTGATAGCGGTAACAATTCGTGCAAGTTGGCGAGCGCATCCGGGTCGACCAGGTCATGTGCTGCTGCAGTCGAGGGCCCGGCAGTCCTCTTCGTCGTGCCAGAGACAAGAGCGTCGAACTCAGCCTCCCAGGAAGGCTACATGAAGGAACAAGTGTTAGCACGAGTTTAAACCAAAAAGATAAAAGCGAAGGAAGATGATAGACCTGACGCGACGAGACCTCGGCCATATCTCCTGGGTCATTGCTCGAACCCAAGGAGCTGAGAGGCCGAGCCCAATGTTTAAGACTGCTTCTCAGTTCACGTGGCCGATGGAGGTTATCTACATTCGATGGCCACTGGGGAGGCCAAGAAATATAAACAACGCCCCTCGGCGCGTAGAACTTTCGATGAAAAGAATTGGGGGGCACCTAGCAGTTAGTACATCCTTGATTTAGAGTTCTAAAAAGAAGACATAATTAAAAATGAAAGAAGGTAGGAAGCCTTACATATGCAGACGAAACTTCCTGAGGAGGAATGCCGAGGTCAATGTCGTATGGGTGCACCGGTGTCTCCGCAGTTGCCTCCAGCTCGGCAGGAGGAATCGTATCCGGAGCAGCGACTCCCGCCTCATTTGGAACCGCGACCCCCGCCTTTGTTGGAGCAACGATCCCAGCCTCGGCTAGAGCCGAGACATTTGCCTCGGCTGGAGTGGTTTCGTTCGCTCCGACCGGAGGAGGAACAACATCGACAGCCTCGACCACGGCAGGGCCAGATTGTTGACCAACTTTGCTCGGCAGCTGGGGAGAAGGGACTGCCGGCTTGGATGGCCGAGCTCGGCGAGGGCGACGCACCAGAAGAATTACCTCACTGGCATCTTCCTGCGATAAACAGTCCAAAGGCGTTAGCATCGTGTTGATATGACAAACGCCATACTTAATACTTATTCTTGATTATTCATACCTCATCCAAAACAATCGCTGGCCGTGTTGGGTATTGCGTAGCTTGTCTCTCGACCACCAACTCCGGAATGGTCGCAGCATGTTGAACCGGGACAGCAGGTTCCCCGACCGGCGCAGCAGCGGACGTTTCAACCGCATCAGGAAAGATCGAGACAGTGGTTGGTTCAACCGTTTCCAAAGCAGGCGACGCTCGAGGTGATCGGCTGGCGGGGATTGGCCGTTCAACTGGTAGTTCCTAAACAACGGGAACAGTGGAGAGGTTGTCAGAGACGGTCGCCTCAGTCGTTCGGCTCGAGATCACGTTAATTTCCCGTTCCCCCTTCTTTGCCAAAGTCTTGACGCGTTTTTGAGGTCGGGGAGCTTCACGCACCGGTTCGTCCACCTGGCGCGGCTGTTTGCTCGGCGAAGCTCGCGTAACGGGGGCCGAAAGGGTTGATTTTTTCTTGGCAGCAGCCGCGGCAATCATGACCGCTTGTTTCAAAACTCGACCGCCTGGGTTCTTCTCCTTAACAAGGGGAGCGGTAATTTTGAGAGGACGGTCGCCAAAGATCTTGGTGATAATGTCCTCGACCGATTCCCCGAAGAATTCTTCGGTGTACACCTCCCACCAATCTCCGAAGGTGTCAGTGCTCAGAGCTTCGGGCACAGCTGGCCGAAGGCGGAATTTTGAACACCGCTCTTGAAATTCTTTCTCGGCATCTCGGCATTCCCTCTCCGAAGAACCGGAAAGTCGTCCTCGGCCAAGAAGGGATTGGGAGGTGATCAAAGGCACGGGGCAACCTTGAGAAAAGCTGAATTGCCTGGCTGTGAAGTGAGGATGGTAGACCTCCCAACTTGCCCGCCGAGCATCGCACCCAAGAGGAAGGTCACGTGTCAACACAAATGACCCCCAGTTCTGGCAAAGGGTCGCATCCTCGTCGTCACTCCAGGACGAGGACGGAAGCTTGATAGGGGCAGGGTATTCTCGACGACGGCATACCAGAAACTCGTCGTCAGAGAAGTCCTCAAGACTAAAGAAAAATTTAAACACTTCTTCAGCTCGGTGTGGGGGCACTGGTCGAGGAGCCAGCTGAAGACCGAGTACTTCAGTCGGTGAGAAGTCGAGAATTTCCGGCCGGAGTGTAGCAAAGTACGTCTACAACCACAGCTGAAAGACCCAGAGGGGCCCACTTTGGTGTGGATCAATCTTTTCAGTGGTGGCCTCGACGAGACAGCGCAGTAGGTGAGCAAGAACAGCCGAACTAAGCGCCAAAACGTGACCACTGGCTAAGGCTTCGGCCACGGGCATGTTCTCGACCAAACATTTATTCGACTTAGTACAACAGATAAATTTGTTGTACCAGTAGAATAAGAAGGCTTCGTGCTCTCCCTTACAAAGGCATGCCTCCCCTCGACCAGCAAAGTGGACGATAAGGGTGTTGTAGTTGAAGAAGTTCTTGTGCAACTTCTAAACTTCGTCTTTAGAGGGTTCGTGGCTGTCTCGACTCAAGGTCTCGACAGCCCGGGCGTCAAAAAGCGCCTTAAGGTCGAGGTTCGACGAACACCCAAACAGAGCAGCGTCGACGGGAAGACCAGAAGGGGACGTCCCGAGAATAGCAGAGATATCAAGGACGGTGGGGCCAATAGGACCAAGAGGCAGAGCCATGGTGTTGGTTGCCGAACACCAGAAACTGAGGGCTGCCATCAAGAGCTCCTTGTCCATAGCAATCTCTATGGTCGAGAGCCTAATGGCGTCATAAATACCAAGAGCCTTCCACTCCTGGCCGAAGAACTTCTCCATTCGATCAACCCAGGCTGCCCAGGTAGTAGTGGTCGAGGGCCAGGCTCCTTGGGGTTTCGACGCGTCCCACTTCGACCATTCGAATCCTTGTCGCAAGGAGGTTAAGCAATTTTCTCTCATCAGGTCAGTGATGGAGGAGGGAATAGATTTTTTGAATAGGGGACCCAGAATCTGGTGGGTAGCACTTGAATCACTATCAAAGCGTAGAGCCTTGATGGCGCAATAATCTATGATGCCCTTGTTTTTGGTGCACTCCTCAGAGATCCGAGAGATAAAGGATGTCATCACTGGGGAAGAAAAGGTTGAAGATGAATTTCTGGGTTGAGAATGCTTAAGAAAGAAGTGCTGGATTTCTGAAGACTCGGGAGAAAATGAGCAAGGCAATTTCAGAGAGCTGGAGGCGTAAAATCAAAATGGAGGAAAATGGGGTATTTATAGACGTTTGATTAGAAGATCGATCGGCTTGATTTTGAAATTTGAAATCGCCCAATCAGAAAGACTGCGCGCCATGATCGCTTTCAGAAAATCCAGGTGAAAGGACCGAGAATCTCGCAGAGCTGACAGCGTATCGCGTGGTTTGAGGACGCACGATTGCGTATGACGGCGAGAGTTAATGTAACGAGACGTTTCGACGACTGCGTGCGTCCAGAGTCATCATTGCAGACTGTTGGGGTGACCGAGGACTGACGCGTGGCAAGTTTGGGAAGCATTCGAGGGGGACATCATTGCTCGTAATAAATGGGCATGGTGTTATTTTCTGTGAAGACTTATCGATTATCACGAGGAGAGTAACGACATTTCGCTTCTTCAAGGCCGAGGCTCGACCATAGACTCTAGGTCGACGACCTCAGAAGCGAGGGGGCACTGTTTGGGCCCAAAATAACATTTTGGCCGAGCACGGACTATCCTCGGCCCAAGACCTGCGCGAAGGTAGTGGGTCGGTGCTATGGGCCGTGGGCCAGAAAGAATCCTATCTGGAGATGAATCGGAACAGCTGGGCTGACAGAAGCCGAGACCTATTTGGAAAAGGAGTCTGGAGAAAATGAATCAGACTCGTGACTGAAGGCAGGTTCAGAGTCCTAGTTGGATTGGTATCGGCCGAAGTAGAGTCAGACTAGGAGTCGGATTCCTATCTGATGACGGTTGAAAGGTTTGCACTATAAATAGGGAGAGGAAGCATAACGTTAGGCCTCTCCAATTCAACACACAAATCTGCCCTGCGCAACCCTCTCAACCTTTTTTGAGAATTTTACTTTCTTGTCCGCCAACACATCTTCAGTTTGGATAAACAGCACTGTGAAGGTAACCGGTAAACATCTTCAGTTTGGATAAACAGCACTGCGTCGGGGCCGACTGGTTATCTATCCAAGTCTCGGCCGAGAAGGATTTTCGAATTCTTTTCGACAGAGGTCATCTCACCAGCCTTCTCGGCGAAGTGAGGTGTTACAGTTTATTATATTCGGCACATTGAAAGCCGAAATTTGATATTGAACTTCGCAGAACTAGCAGCCTTGTCTTCAGGCTCTAGAACCCAAAGGCCGAGGCGTGTTCCTTCCTCGGCCGCAGTCGCAAGATCAAGAAGTCAGCCGCGCAACACAACACCACATCCACATTTTACTCACCGGCCGAGCTCGGCCGTTGAGTTGGCACGCCCTGCATTCAACCGAAGGACGTAGTTAGCTCATAGATTACTCGGCCTGCGCGCCACGTAGGCTTCGTAATAAATGGGCATGGCGTTATTTTCTGTGAAGACTTATCGATTATCACGAGGAGAGTAACGACATTTCGCTTCTTCAAGGCCGAGGCTCGACCATAGACTCTAGGTCGACGACCTCAGAAGCGAGGGGGCACTGTTTGGGCCCAAAATAACATTTTGGCCGAGCACGGACTATCCTCGGCCCAAGACCTGCGCGAAGGTAGTGGGTCGGTGCTATGGGCCGTGGGCCAGAAAGAATCCTATCTGGAGATGAATCGGAACAGCTGGGCTGACAGAAGCCGAGACCTATTTGGAAAAGGAGTCTGGAGAAAATGAATCAGACTCGTGACTGAAGGCAGGTTCAGAGTCCTAGTTGGATTGGGATTGGCCGATTGGATTGGTATCGGCCGAAGTAGAGTCAGACTAGGAGTCGGATTCCTATCTGAGGACGGTTGAAGGTTTTGCACTATAAATAGGGAGAGGGAGCATAACGTTAGGCCTCTCCAATTCAACACACAAATCTGCCCTGCGCAACCCTCTCAACCTTTTTTGAGAATTTTACTTTCTTGTCCGCCAACACATCTTCAGTTTGGATAAACAGCACTGTGAAGGCAACCGGTAAACATCTTCAGTTTGGATAAACAGCACTGTTGCCGTAGAATCAGCCGACCGCGGAGCACCTTCAGTTTGGATAAACAGCACTACGTCGGGGCCGACTGGTTATCTATCCAAGTCTCGGCCGAGAAGGATTTTCGAATTCTTTTCGACAGAGGTCATCTCACCAGCCTTCTCGGCGAAGTGAGGTGTTACAGTTTATTATATTCGGCACATTGAAAGCCGAAATTTGATATTGAACTTCGTAGAACTAGCAGCCTTGTCTTCAGGCTCTAGAACCCAAAGGCCGAGGCGTGTTCCTTCCTCGGCCGCAGTCGCAAGATCAAGAAGTCAGCCGCGCAACACAACACCACATCCACATTTTACTCACCGGCCGAGCTCGGCCGTCGAGTTGGCACGCCCTGCATTCAACCGAAGGACGTAGTTAGCTCATAGATTACTCGGCCTGCGCGCCACGTAGGCTTTGTAGTTTTTAGGGTCAACACTTTTCTCCACGCCATGCGCAGGAGCTTGATGAGATTGTGTTGTGAACTAGACGATATGTTTGCAGGGCTGATTTATCTACAACAATCACCAGCAAAGTGGAGGATGTTGTAGATAAATCATCCACCAAGCCATGTTGTTTCTTGACATCATTGCATATGTAGGAATGACGTCACCCATATTACTTTGACATTTACCTCTTTGTTAGTGTTTACACCATCATCCTCTGTTAAAATTTCACATGCCAGCTCCAGGATTTTTCGAATTATTTTTGCTCCACGATCAAGTTTTTTATATAAAATATTTTACTAGATTTCGGAACTTGCTAAATTTTAGTACCCTTATCAATGCGCGGGAATTGCAGGTGTTCAACCAATTCATCATTTTTTTTTTTTTTTTGTGAATTGAGAAACTATAAATATAATCCTAATCTCTGAGGACCAGGCATTAGAACTCAAGTTCTAGTAGGTCCTCATCGACACCATTGTACCTGTGGTTCGAATCAGTGTTGTCTATACAAGGTTATTGGCTGATCGGCTTTATATCAGCAGTTTCGGATGCCCCTGCCTCTAATGCTAAGTTGATGACAGCCAAAAAAGAAAATGAAAGGTACCCTTGACAGGAGGGTCATATAGCCTACAAGACCTCATAACTAATGTTTCAACTGGTAGTGTAGTTAAAACTGCATTCTACATCAAATATTAACAAGAAAAAAAAAAAAAACTAACAGGAGTTAATATATATTATGTTATAATATTGTTACAATATAAACCCTATGTAGTATGTATAATATATATATATATATATATATATATATATATATATATATATATATGCACTCTAAACGTAACTAGTATATGTTAATAACTGATCAGGAAACCAGCCCAAGACGTAACATATTTCTACTTCTGACAACAAGTAATGATCATGTAACTAAACAAGAGAGGTGATCGTGTATAATACAATATTGTGTGTACAGATTATTTGTCCACTTGTCTTGGTATATATTATATATAGTTGACCTGTTCATAGCCCTTAATTTAAAAAGTGAAGTGTTTGATTCCAACCGAGCATATGTTTCCCCTGTGTTATACAAAGCAATATCCTTACAAAGAGGCACACGTGATGGACTTGTCTCCGGGACATAACTGGGTCACATTAGTTTGGGGTTGATAACTACACCCGGCAGTTTCTGACACGATAAGGTGACACGACATGAAAACGACACGAAAATAACGGGTTTCGGATCAACATGATAACTAATCGGATCATTATCGGGTGATCCGTTAAGAACCTGTTAAAAACGGATTCTTAACGGGTATACACACAGGTAATACGTGGGTAACCCGTTTCGACCCGTTAAGAAAAAAATTATTTTGATAATTTTAAAGTTTAATTACTAAAAGATCTATTATAAAATACAATAGCCATATTAATATATACAATATATTCTATATTAAATATATAGTTTTGTATTATTGTTCTATATAAGTTGAAAAAAAAAAATATTTTGTCATTATTTATTTTTATTATGAGAGTTCCTTATTATCATTACTAGGATAAATTTTACTTAACATGTTGTTATCCAAAATTAAAATAAACTAGTATAGTATTTTTATAGGCAAGAACTAAGAAGACATACATATAAGTATGAAAAATAAGAAAGAATATATAAACATTCATGATTCATCATTATTCCTCCACGAGTAGATAATGGTTACACTTACATTATCGTTTAGATTTTTAAAATCCTCCAAACCCTCATGAATAATGTTTTTTATTTGAGGGAAAAATTAATAAAATTAATAATAATTATTGTAGAAGTGTAAAAAAATGTAAAAAAAATATACAATCACTCATAGTGACAAGCTTTACAACTTTCATGAAGGGGTCGGCTTCGAAATCTAACACTATAATCCATAAACCTTAAATTTATATTCAACCGTCGATTGTCATTTACACTTTATTCTTCTTACTGAATTTCATTTTTTAGATTTTCTTTTTTGAAAACATGATCATCTGGTTGATGTAAGAAGATGAACGGTTCAGATCTTTGATATCACGTTTCGATATTTACGGTTAATTGAAATATAAGTCGATGTCATATAATTTGTAGGAACTTTATAAAAATCAAGCAATATTTTCACTAACCGTAAAACTCTGAATATAATATCAACGATCCAAACCGTTCATCTTCCTGCATCCTCTAATAGATCATGTTTTCAAAAAAGAAAATCTGAAAAAACAAAATTTGGTGAGAACAATGAAGCGTAAATGTAAACAACAATCAACGGTTAAATTTTGATCTATGATTTATATGATTATAGTGGCGAATTTCGAAGTTAAGCTCTTCGTGAAAGTGGTAAAGCTTGTCATTACGAGCTTTTATATATTGTTTCTATATTTTTTTCACTTCTACAAGTCTTGGAAGCGAAAGTATAGACAATACAAAATACGAGTCTTGCAAAGAAAAATGCTAGAGCAATCAATTTAGGTAAACGAAAATATACTTAAAAGAAAAATGCACTTTTATGTTTCGAATGTGACAATATGGTATGTATATACTTATTTAGTATTATGTTTTTCATTTGATTATTTATTGTTTTAAAATATATTTTGTTTAACAGATAACGGGTCGGGTCATATTACCTGTTAATATTATCGGGTTGATTTCGGGTCGGGTCATTTCACCCGTTTATTTTAACGGGTGTTACACGACATGACCCGTTAAGATATCGGGTATGACACGAAAACAACACGAACACGAAAAACACAACACGAATGTCAGGTCTATTGATAACAGAACAAAACACTGAAGATTTGCCTTCCAGGAGATCGGTAACGCAGTGCTCATCATCTCATGGTGTGCTTTGTGTTTCTTACTTTTGGTTTTAGGTAGTGTTCAATTTACTTCGACATTTATTTAGCTTTCTCTAAACTTCCTTTTCGGTTGCATATATAGTTTTACTTTTTGGTACTTCAGTTATAAGTTTTACAGGAACAAAACAATCCTTGTTGGTCAACTACTTACCTAGCTAAAAACTCCTATTTTTCTTTTCATTGCAGTATATATATGAACATGTTCTTGGATATCAAGTCTTTTTCTTATTGGTTATAGCAATAATATTGACGACAGTGACAGCCATGACTTGATACGGTCAAATATGATAAAAAAAAAAAAAGTAAATTACTATGGCTATAACCAATATCAAGTTAAGGACAGTCTAAATATGACAATTATGCAGTGACAGCCATAACTTGATATTAGTTATAGCGATAGTAAATTACTTTTTTATCATATTTAGATTGTCCTTAACTTAGTAATTATTACATGCATAATCCGTCAAATATGGGGAAGACCTCGATATTAGTTGGAGTTGGGTTAGATATTTAAACTCTTATTTTCTCATAGATACAGTCGATGTGGGATATTTTAGCATGTCTCCTCATGTGGGACCCAATTAGTGGGTCACACGTGAGAGATCCACATATCGACAACCACGTGGAGCCAAAGGCACTCACCCTACATGCAGGGCCAAGGAACCCATCCATCACGTGGCAGTACGGGCCTACTCTTTAGCTCTGATATCATATAGAATTATCAGAGAGATAGACCAATAGCCCACTTTCAACATCACTGATATTGTCTCCAACTTAGTAATTACCAGTCCGTCATGTGTGAGGTTTTATCACAAAAGGTCTCGGTATTAGTTGGAGTAGATTTTGGATATTTAAATTCTTCTTATCTCAAATATACGGTCAATGTGAAATGTTTCAACAGATAGTTCTTTGGCATGCAAGGTTTAGTCCTCGCAAGTGCCATCTTACTTGTTGGTTGGCACTAAAACAAAACAGTTCATCTATCACGTCAATTCTATCACGGGCATATATAGCTCGTGGTAAAAATTATTCAATTACCACGGCCAAGTTTAACTCGTGGTGGATAACATTAATCCACCACGGTCAGATTTTGATCCGTTATTAAAACTAATAATCTACAACGGACATTTAAATCCGTGATGGAATATCATAATTACCACGAGATATGCTCGTAATGGTTACTTCAAACTATTACATCGTTTTTTATGAGTTCACCACGTCTTTGATCCGTGATGGATAATTTTATCCTACATAATTGAAAACATTTGAAGAAGGCAGGATGTTAAAAATTTGGAGGGCTGCCAAAATTTTGGATGTTTTCCCTCGCTTTCACAGTTAAAAGCCGAAGTTGCCCTCCTTTGCCAGTAGTTTGTCGTCGGTGATTTCGAGTCTCTCTTCTTCGTGGACCACAACTTCTCTCTCTTCTGGACTCTTCTTTCCATTTCGTATGTCTCACAAACCCTTTTGTCTCTCAATTCTTAAACCTCTCCTTGCCTCGCTCTCCGATCTCAAGTTCTCTCTGTGTCTCGGCTTTTTGCAGAAATTGATTAAGTCAGTAAAATTTGTTTAGATCGGTTTGCCAGGGGTTGTTGACGACAGCGGTCTTTGAAAAATAGTCAGTTTGGTCTCAATTTGCAGAAAATTTGAAGCCCATAAAGGATCGTGTTTCGTCCTACCCATTTGGTCTGGGTAATTCTTTGCTTTGAATGTTATGTGCTCAGGTTTGATTTCAAACTTCCAATTCAATTTTTTTTTCAAAATTTAACTCCTTTTCAATTTATTTGTTATTAGCAATCTATTGACAAGTGAGATTTACTGATTGATATTTTTGAAATTTGCAGCAAGGAGGCTTACAATTAGGGTTGCGGAGACCGATACGAACAAAGGTTTTTTGTTATATTAAACTACAAAGATTATGCATTTCCTTTTGTTTTAGTGAAATTTGAGAGAGTGGGAGCGGATTATAGGGTGAGATTTTGGGTTTTGAAGTTGAGATTTCTGGGTTTTTTATTTTTTTTTATTTTTTTTTATTGTAGCGGTTGAATCTGCGGTTACTGGATAAGGCACCTGCGAAAGGTGGTTCGAGCTTCAATCAGCTTCTGGGGATTAAAGAAGCTTCAAAGAAAACTGTATGTCGTTGTTCTTTATATGAGTTTTAGTGCCTTCTCTTTGTGTGTGTTGGCGTGTTTGCATAAATTTGTTTTTCTTCGTATGATCCTTGAATCTTTATTTTGTTGAATTGAACTCAGGAAAGAACTTCATTTTGTTTGTTGGTAACTTGGTAGTGGCTGGAAAATCTTTTACATGCATTTGTGTGTGCAGATGAATGCTTAGCATTTAAATCCTGAAAAGAAAAAAGAAAGTAGTAGGTGTTTTTGGAATAGTTGGTACTTTACACAACGACATTTTGTTCACTGCAATTATGGCATCTGATTAGTAAAGTGGATGGTCTGATTTTTGGGTTTTAGTTAATATTCCTTTTTTAAACCCCCCCCCCCCCCCCCCCCCCCCCCCCCCCCCCCCCCCCCACATATACTCACATTGTCCTCTACACAAAGAAATTGAATTTTGATTTGTGTTTCGGCATACCCTTAGTGGAATTTATGATTTGGAAATTGTTGAAGTTAGTGGCGATTCGTTACCGGAATGAGAATTCGACGGCACCCTCTTCGTTTCTCCCACGAAACTGTCAACTACTCTCTCTGTGGAAATATGAATTAGGGTTCTTCTCCGATTATCTCAGGTATCCAACTTCTTTTTCTCTTTTGCCTTATGTTTTCTTCTTGCAGCTTTAGTTCCTTAACTTCTCCTTATCAAGAACCAAATTTTTTTTTTCATGTATTGCACTTTTTTCAACAAGTTTTTGTCCTTAGTTGCTTAAATTGATCTTCTGATTTAGAAGCAGCGGAAGAAATTAATTTTGGTGGTTGTCCATTAGGCCCTCCATAAGGCACCCGAGTCGAAACAAAAGGATAACGAGGATGCATTCCAGCTGAGACAAAATGATAACGAGGATGAGGCTCTTTTAAAACCAATTTCACCGATTCAGAAGGAAAAACAAAGGGATGAGAAGAGGCTGTTACTTTTGACAAATCTGGTAATTATTAAATTGTAATTTCATTTCATGGTTCCATTAATTTTGTTAGAATTGTGATTTGCAAGTTACAAAGAGAACTTCAGTTACTTTGTTTTCTTTTGTGTTCTTTGTGAACAACTTCATATGCTTTTGCTTCTTACAGATGGCTCTTCCATTGATGCCAGCTCAAGCCATGACTCAGCAGATAAATTTATTGTATTTATGTTCATATATATAAATTTGCACAATTTATTTTTCTCATAAATACATGAACAGCGTCTTTTTCATTGGCCGATGAGCAGTATATATATATATATATATATTTCTCTCTTGCAGGCTACAAGGCATGCACGTCGGGTATACATTGGTGGGCTTCCTCCCTTGGCTAATGAGCAAGTTATAGTTCTGGATTTTGTTTTGGATTCTTTCCCAAGTAATAGCAAGTGTTTTGACTCTATACTGGAGGGGAGATGAACAAGGAATCTAGGCTAAATTTTGATGCTATTTGTGTCATCACTTTAGAATCTAGGGATTTACTTTGTATATAAGGAAGCTTATAAGGTAGCTTTCTGTAGGTTGTTACAGGGCTAACTGCAATGAGTTACAAAAGAAGCCAAAATTTTGATTAAATGTTTTTCAATTTTTTATGTAGTTATTATATTGTAGTAAATATGGAATTTTGTTGGTTGTTCTGTACAAATATATATATATATATATATATATATATTTGTTAAATAGTTTTATTATTATTTTTTTAATTTTGGAAAATAATTTATAACGGGCATTAGCTGTGGTCAATTAGTAATCGACAACGGTCATAGCATGTGGTGTTAGATTCCAATTTACCACGGGTATAATCCGTGATTATATTGCATTTGACAACGGGCATAGTCCGTGGTAGAAACTGAGACTTTTTATCACATCCAGAATACTAACGGGCACAGTGTCCGTGGTGGATTGCAATTTACCACGGGCATCAACCGTGGTAGATGGGCTTTTTTCTACTAGTGTGGATGTGGGTCCTCCATGACCAAGGAATTACTTTATATATTTTATGAGTTTGTAATTATGAATTTGCATGTTTCTTCATGCATGTGTGGCCTCTTTGCTCCAACGCGAGAATTCTATGCGGTTTTTCTAGTTAAGGTTCTCTGAGGCCTACGTTTCGCATGCTTATCCCTATAAACTCTTAATAGTTAATGAAGTTTCATTTGATCTTTAACCAAAGCCAAAATCTAAAAATACTTTGGATGCAACAAGACTGAAGTGGGGAAAATGGAGGTCGACTTGACCTATGGAGCCCTTATTAAGTAATAAACTCTGATGTTCCCTCCTCACAGTACACAAAAGATATTTGAATTGTGGTTGAAATCGTGAAGACTGTCCATTTGTTTAGGTATTAGATGAAATAATCATAAAAGATAGATGGCCCATTTGTTTACATACTGCTGATATTATTTTTCCCAGGCCTTAAATGATTCAAGCATTCAAGCCACCAGGGTTTTTATAAAAAATAAAAAATAAAGCATAGAAAAGCCATTATGTTCTGGACCTCCACATGGTCTTTGCCCTCAAAACGAAGCAAGTCATCAAACTCTTCTCCATCGTTATGAGTACTGGAGACTGGACTGATCTATTCCGTCTCTAGCAACTGCAGTCAGAGACGGGAGTATGTTGTCCCTCCGACAGTCTCGTCGAAACTTCATTGTGAGAATGAATCCCACTTTGATAAGAGGAGGAATCTTGCATGTAATTATAAGTAGTTAGGCTCTTCCCCATATTACCAATTGGTTTTATAATGAAACCCCAACTTCCTTCATATTATCAGAACAAGTTGTCTCACGTGTGAAGCCCAACGGCTACACGTGCTCCACGTTACCCGAATTGTGTTGTTCACGTGTTAGGCTTGAAAATTTGCCACCACGTCACCCGAGTTGTGTTGTTCACATGTTAGGCTTGAAAATTTGTCACATGTGAGGGGGCATGGCCTGTTGAAAATGAATCTCACATTTATGGGATGAGGGACATTGCATGGGCTTATAAGTAAGTTGGGCTATTCTCATATTGCCAATTTGTTTTATGGTGGAACATCAACTTCTTCATGGTATTAGAGCAGGTTGTCTACGTGTGAAACCTAATGGCCATACGTGCTTCACATCACCCGAGTTATGTTGTCCACGTGTTAGGCTTGAAAATTCGCCACACGTGAGAGGAAGTGTTGAGAATAAATCCACATTGATGAGAAGGGGGACTTTGCATGTGCTTATAAGTAGTTGGACTACTTCTCATATTGCCAATTGATTTTATGGTAGAACCTCAATTTTTTTCACTCCAATGTCATAGAGAAAAGCTTTCGACTCTCCAAGATTGGGACAAGAATGCTCTGATAACAAGTATGATTGTGAATTACCAATTAAAAGAGAGTAATTTTACACACCTCTTTTTACCCTTTACACACTCCTCTCAATTTTCAGCAGGCGAATCAAATGAACTGAATCAGATCAAAAGGCAGAACTCAACGAAAAGTGTGTGAAAAATAAAAATGAATGTGCAGATAACATCACCTAAAAAATGCCTGGAAATGAAAAACTTCACAAAAAGCAAGTTCTTTTTTCAGCTCTCATACCTACTCTCCCATCTATTGTAGAAAAAGTTTGAGCCTTAATTACTCAAAATATAAGTACTCACACTTTGATGACATGTGCTTCCAACAATGATTCGATTTGCTGGAGGATATGATTTCATATTTTTATTTTTATTTTTTATTTTGCATCAATTTGAACGCTGTTATACTATTGGTTAAATTCTAGACCACGAGACAATTCTTAGGTAGATATCTACCGAAATTGTGAAGATATTTCAGTAAAATTTTATTAGAAAGTGAAGACATTTCGATAGACACTACAACAAAAATGGCCATTGCACACAATAAATTATCTGTGCCCTTTGAGGCCAAAAAGCACCAACATATGTGCCCATAGACCAATAGCAACAGTGCAGCAACTAAGTTTGTATATGTGCCCTCTATGGGCGTCACCTTTGCTAAAAGGGCACAATAGACTGTTTGGTGCTCAAAGAGGCAGGCACAAATAAAGGCCTTTTTGTGCCTATGTTCTGACAAACTTGTCAGAAGACCTTCTCCATCCATGTTTGCACTATTTTTGTTATTGTGCCCAGTAGGTTTTATTTAAAAAAAATTAGAAATGTAAAATTTTGAAATAAAACCAAAAATTTAAAATTTTCATAAAATCAAAGATGGTAGTCTCGGCTGTAAAAAGCAATCCAATAGTAGAAATGGAATGTCTATAATGAAACTACAGAAATATTCCTCATAAAGAACATGTTTACAAGTGTTCAAGATAAAAGACCAACAAAATAATGAGATTTTCCTTTCAATGTATCCATGCATTCCTACATATAGCCACCCATAACTGATTTTACCCTTTTTCCTAGCTCGGTAGATTATGCAATCACCTTCCTGAAATCCAAACCAAAGGAAAAATGAAAAAGGGAAAGGATCACATATTTCCAATGATGTTTAACTACCCAAACATCCAATCAACATTGAGAATTCATAGTATCCTGAAAATCGATTTAAAATAGCCAAATGTGATCAGAGCTCGTAACACCAGCATGCTTATGTTTTCAAGCGCATTCTAACTGCCGCTTGAAATATTTCATGATTGACATATTGGAATTTGGTAGCCTGTTGTTACCAATACGTAGAAAAGGTAGCTCACCTTAAGTTCGACTCCGGACTCTAGACGTGAGCGCACACCCATAATGGAGTGTTGAACGCTACATTCTCGCAAGAAGCAACCATGAGAAATAATTGCATCCATAATCTGCAAAATTCATTTGGCCATGAGATCAGAAAGTTACAGCCAATTTCACATAGTAATTTAAGCTCGCAATCATACCCTGCATTTTTCAACTTTTGTAGGTGGCAAGAATCTAGGAGAGGTGTAGAAAGGTGTCTTTGGATCGTTGAATTCAAACTTCGGAGGCTGAACGAAAGAAAGAATGTAATCAGTAATCGTTACCACATATGCACGTAGAGAAAAAAATCTAATCGAAGAGTAGGAACGATTCAGTGCAAGTATTACCAACCTGTTCTGTGAGGGCCAAGTTTGCATCGAAGAAAGACTTTACAGTTCCAATATCCTCCCAGTAGTCATTGAATAGATATGCCTGATCATGTAAGGGCATTCCGTAACTCAGTGACTCAATTACCAAATCCAAACCAAACTTAGGGGAATTGCTTATATATTTATATTCGAAGATGAACTATAAGAAAAATATAACTATTATCGAAAAAGCTATCTCACCTGGACGTTTTGCTCCTTCACAGCTGATGGAATAATCTCGGAGCCAAAATCATTGGAAGAAAGATGGCTCCACCTTAATAGCTTAAGTAGGACATCAGTTCTGAACACATAAACACCCATCTATGCAAATTTGTACTCCTAAATCACAGTGAATTAGTAAGGTACATGAAAATTTGGGGCATACAGATAATCAAGTTTGGGGGGGAATCACGTGAGTCACAAAATTGAAATACATTGATGTTTTTTTTTTTTAATTATTCAATGCAGGGAGCCGGTTTTATACCTACATCACATTCCCAATCTCACAAACATATATTGTAATATTACCCACTCAACTAACATAGACTACAATATTCGTTCATCAGATACACACTGATTATATAGTCATCAGAAGCCAAAACAAATATAGTCGAATTCAAAACACAATCAGTCCAAAATTACACCTAAAAAGAGTTAATTAAAATCAATACCTACAAATTCCAGATCAACCATATCAAAGATTCATATTCCTCACTCTGGGTTGTAAAATTAACTTCTATGTATAAGATAACACATTAGTTCAGTTCATGACCTGAATCAATGAAATATGTAAGTATGCATATTATTTAGGGTCAAAGTGAATTGCTTACTTTAATCACATACCTAGTATGCATCATCAATATACCTGCAAATGGAAAGCAGAAAATAAGTCTAATTGTTGGAAAAATTTGAGAAATAGAGTATTCACAAATGTGCAACTAAACATGGCATTGACCTGCATATGAAATCTCACTAAAAGTTAACTGATTATTTCTAGTCAGGTTGTTTTTGTTTGTCCATGGTTCATCACTTCTAGCTTCCTAGATATTTGGAAAAGATCATCAGTTTATCTAGACTATAAACCAATAGACTTCTGAATATATATCAAGAATAATGTCCCAGTATGCCTAAGTCTCATTCTAAGCCAAAACTTCTAAGAACAAAATTCTGGTATATTTGACATATAACAGCAAGCTAGCTTCAAAAAAGTTGAACTGTAATGGGCATCGCAGCAAAAATAGGTCTGTTTGAATCTGAACCAGATCCAATCCCCTTTTATTATAACCCAAAAGAGAAAAAAGCTCAGTTCCCTTGTGTTTCAAACGAACCCTAACCCTAACCCTAAAATGAATCACAAATTATTAACTAAATTAATCAGTACAAGTTCTAAAGTGTTACCATTTTACCTGGAACGAAGTGGAGATGAAGGAATCGCATTATGCAGGCACTGAACTGAAGGGGAACTGGGGATGAGATGAGAGTTGAGGCAGACTGATTTGCAGATTCTGTGTGAAGGATAAGGATTTGCAAAGTCTCTAAGAATGTGTGAACTCGACTGAAGACTTGAGTTGAGACCCACCTATTTGCAGTGTGTGTGAAATTTGAAGGGGAAGGATTTGCAAATTATGTTTCTGCGTGACTTGAGAATTGAGATGAGAGGCGAGAGAAACAGAGAGAGGGAAATAGCAAAATTTGGGGAAATATAGAAGAGAGAGCGTAGGGTTGAAGAGAGGCTCAGTTCGATTGGGAAAAGGAGAGCCAAAGAGAGAGGAGAGGCAGAGGAATTGAGGAGAGGCTGGGTTTGAAACTTTAAATGGGGCAACACAGAGATGCGGAATGAAGGAAATGGGGAGAGACTAAGGCGTGAAGATTGAGGAAAGTGTTTTGTTTAAAACATTATTTTAAACAAAGGGCACAAAAAATCTACCTTTACTTTAAATATATTAAGTTGTAGGACACAATTACAATTACAGTGTCATTGCAAATTAATAAAAAATTTCCATTGCTGACATTAAAGCCACCAAAGAAGAACAAATAAAAAAAAACATATACAAAATTCAAATACCTGAAGAAAGCCACACCAGATGTGCGATTTGTGTTTGTAGTTATGATTCCTCCGTCCAGATGTGCAGGCTTGGATTAGAACTTTTCTTTGTGGCTGAAGGGGAAGTATGAAAGCATTTTTAAATTTGTTTTCTTGTTTCTTTGTGGGTGAAGCAGAAGTATGAAAGCACTTTTCTTTGTCGATTAGAACCTTTCCTCTGCCGAGATGTGCAGGCATTTTTTATTTTTATTTTTTTCTTTTCATTTTTCTTTTATTTTTTTCTTTTATTTTTTCTTTTATTTTACTGGTAACGTGTCATAAGGCTTGCATTGATACGCTGTGAATTCACTGAATTGTGCGATATGAACCAGACGGGAAATATAATTATAAACCAAATAATGTTGGGAGTATCTATATCATGGGCCAATTAGAAAGAAAACATTATTATATTGTAATACTACATAAGTTCATCTGTGGGAGAGACGGGCCTGTAGGACAAATTTGTGCTTGATAAGTGTGTGCTTCTTCAATAATAACGACAGAACTAGTAAACTCTTCAGTTGTTGTTTCAGTAGAAACCAAATTGATAGGGTATTGTTCTGTCCTACCCGGGTATGCCCATGCTGGCAACACACGTCCTTGAGGTGCACGTACGCATCCGTTACTGGAGGGTAATGCGTAGCCAAGTCGACCATCAGCAATAGTAGTAAGAATGTACTAATTATCAATAGAACGAGGTATGCGCCCGGCATTAACAGGTTGTCGTGGACGCTGAGCTGGAGGATTTGTTGTGGAATTTGTTGTTGTAATGTTTGAAGCAATAGACGAATGTGATGTTGGAGATTCGGTTTCAATTCTAACTCTGCGACGTTGCCTATCCCCCATTCTCAATGATGTAGAACTTGATCAAATTCAAAAGAAACACAAGTGCATGAAGCAACCTTCTAATTTTTCGTCGACAAATTAGCAAAAGAGTGTGGACGTTTTATACTAGAATAAAGGCACAAATCCATAATTGTGCCAACATATTCTTTTGCTATAGAGTGATTTATTATTTATTAATATTTACTGGACACAATTTCAAACATTTGTGTCATAAAAAATAATTTTTAATTACTAAGATATATTGTCTATCTAAAGACCCAATGGAACGTACAGTGATTTATTATTTATTAATATTTAGTGGACACAATTTCTATCATTAGTGTCATAAAAAGGAATCTACAATTATTAACTCATTTGTCTATCTGAAGACCAACTAACTTTTGCACGAAGACCGACCATAAGGGCACAATTGTTGGTTATGTGTCACTTCAGGTAGGACTTTTAATACAATAAAAAAAAATAAACACTTACTATAAAACCAAAAACCATATCACCAAGTATAAAAAAAAACAAACTTGCAAGAAGATAACAATCTAAAAAGCAGTTCAAAAAGATACGAATCTAACAAACATTCATTGCACCTGGAAATGATCCTTTGTAAATCTAAAACACACCACTTAGTACTACGGTGTAGTGGTATTCTTCTTTACTTGTAAGTGAGAGATCTGAGGTTCGGCTTTTGCGAAAAACAAATTTGAACAACATTATTGCTATCTTATTTTGAGGCTAAAATATTGCACAGTAAAAAACAGCTCTATACCATTATTTACCACAATTTTATAAATTTTAATTATTGGAATGCTAGAGGAGGTAAAGACAAACGAGAGAGAACATATAGTGCCTCTGACAAATAATTTTTATGGGCACAAAATATGTAAAAAAAAAGTTCTCATCTGACCCCACTCGGCAAGGTTTCCGTGCCCATTACTGTTTTGTGTTTGCTTTTTTTAACATTGGGCACAATAGATGGTGCCCTCTATGGAATGAGAACTGTTTAAGCTTTTTGGTGGTCAAACTGACACAAAATTCTCAATTGTGCCCTTTGTTTTGTACCCAAAGCTCATTTTTGTTGTAGTGAGATCTCTATTAAATAAATAGAAAATGTTAAGTTGACAATTGATTAAAGCATTAAATTTTGTAAAGGAACAGATGTATAGTCTAAACAAGTTGGAAAAATGTAAAGGATTCTAATTACTCCTTTTTATTAAAGAGTGTGATTAGTTTTTAAAATTAAAATAAAAAGCATTAATGAAAATTGGAACAATGATGGGCTATTTGTTAAATTTCCCCACTTATTCCCCAACCCAACCCAACTCAAGCCAAATCTTTGGGCTAAAAGCCAAATGCCAAACCAAGGCCAAATACCCCCTAAGAAATAGCCCAGAAAAGCATGGACGAGCCCAAGCCCAGCCCACTCTCGGCCTAATGACGCGCGCAACTAGCCCCACGCTGGTGTCAGCCTTCAACACTCGACAGGATGAGACCCGCTGTCGGCCACAATTATGAGCCCAACGGCTCTTTTGTTCATCAGACGGCTCACATTTTTGGACCATTGGTTGATCCAACGGTCCAGATTCAATTTTTTTTTTAAAAAAAATCTTATTTTAAAATACATTGTATCCAACGGCTGAGATCGAATATAATCAAATCTAACGGTAAAAAAAAAAAGATTTAACAGCCCAAATTTAAATCCAACGGCTAAAATAATTTAAAAAAAATATTTAACTCAAAATTCATCCAAAAACCCTATAAATACCTATGTATTTTGTGTTTATACATCTCTATCATGATTTTCATATTCTTCCACAGTGTTTCATGAGTTTCATGTATCGATTTAGTGATTTTTCAATATTTATCGGAATTTAAATATTTTTAGATTAAAATGTTCATAAAATTAATTTATGATAGTCTACATAATTTTTTTTTGTTTTTAAAAGTAAATTTAAGAAAAAAAAATTAGCCTAAGTTCATTCTTTAATAATTCCGGGCTAAAATTTTATGTTAGAAGGATTGGAGCAGAAAAGCTATTTCTAGGCTAAAAGCTAAATTTTTCAGGCTAAAAAAATTAGCTTTTAGCCCAAGGGTTGAGATGGTCTAAGGTGGGATTTTTATATTTATTTATTACTTTTTAAATAGGGTATATATGTTTATATGGATGTGAGGTTGGTGTAAAAAATAGCAAAACTTATGTTGCCTGTAACTACTATATTGCTCATATATATTTTTTTTTTATTCAGTTTTGGTGAGGGAGTTAGAATGCTAATTTTTTAGAGTTTTAGTTGACAAACATGATCCTATTAATAGATAGTTTAGATAATAAAGTTAAAAACTGAAGAAAAATAAAAAATACAATGCGATGCATCACCAGCCAAAGAATTTTTTATTTTCTCATTTCCTTTTATTTTTTTTATTAAATTCTTACTTTACCCTTCAATTCATCAAAAAAATTGACAGAATT
The DNA here is from genome assembly GCA_036320875.1 of Cotoneaster glaucophyllus. Taxonomy (NCBI): domain Eukaryota; kingdom Viridiplantae; phylum Streptophyta; class Magnoliopsida; order Rosales; family Rosaceae; genus Cotoneaster; species Cotoneaster glaucophyllus. The sequence goes on along the minus strand of CM070068.1, from coordinate 18,665,246 downwards.
AACGAAAATGACTATTGTTGCTACATGGTACATAATTGGAGGACACTCACAACTATTATTTGAGTTCAATAATCTAAACTAAACACATCAATTAAGCGAGTTGAGTCGGGTCTTGAGCTGATTCGAGCAGGCTGGACTGAAGCTTGGGCTTTTGACTCGAGAGTCGCCGAGTCGCGACAAGCCCGAGTTGGTGCGACGACTCCAACCAAATCAAGTAAATATCAACCGTCCATCAAAACCAACCACATGATGATATCACTCTCCGCAATCCAACGGCGCAAAACCCCTCTCAGTCAATGCCCCCAGCTCATCTCTGACCTCAACGTTTACTCTCTCTCTCTCTGTATCTGATGAGTTTGCGTGAGCAATGGAGAAAAAAAGCTGACGTTGTATTTTATTAAACTGAAAATCCGCGTGAAAATTGAAAGAAATGGGAAGAAAAAGTGAGCTCTGAAGCTTCTTTCTGACTGTGGTACTCATTGTATCTTTTATATCAGGTAACCCCTGCAATTTCTTCCTTTTTATATCATCATTTTTGGGTTATAGGGTTTTGATTTCTGTGAAATTTGATTATTTTTTTATTATTTTTGTTTGATCATTAGTGGGTTTTTAAGTTTTAATTCGAGTTAATAGCTTAATACAATTGCTTTGGTTCGATCGATTTGGGACGGTGAATTTTTGGAAGATTTTAATTTTTATTAAGTGTAATTTAGTGAATAGATGAAGTTTTTCAGACATGGGTTTTGCTTCTCAGATTGAAATAAGGCTCTTATTTTCTGGGATTTGATTTATTTTGAGTTTTCAATAAGTGGGTAACTGTGTTTTGATGCTGTTTTGTGCATTGACTTATGTTGTACTACTGGTTTGAGGCCGAAGAATTAGTCGAAAATGTAATGCACATCGGATAAACTTATAATTGTGAATGCTCACCCACTTAGGAAGAAAATTTGAGGCTTTTATTATGTTTGAGAACAATTCTGTAGTTTAATCGGATGGGGTATAAGAGGTTTATTCATTTCCCGCTTGTCCGGTTGTATCTTGTTGTTAAATCTTGGTTTTGTTTTTTATGTCTCGTTCTTGTTTGTTTGTCGTGGTGATATCCCTGACAAATTCGGGAGTAATTTAGTAATGTATGAAGGTCAACTAGTCATGTGAACCATGTAACCCCCCATCTGATTGGTTGTGTGATCTTGATCTTTTTGGTAGGCTGGCATTGCTCATTTTACCAATTATGTGATATTGCAATCCTGTTCTGCTGCAATTAGTTAGCATTGTTCGATTTATGTTTTAAAGAAATGATTAAGAGAACTAATCATAGTTCTGATTTTGTTGCAGTTTACAGCCTTGGATATGAGAGAGAAATAAATTCTTTGAATCTATCAGTTCCAGACTATGCCATGTATTGCGAGTAAGAAAGAGGGCGACTTTTTTATAAAGTGAAAAATCTAAAAAGTTGAGCAAAATCTATGCATTCTCACCTTCCAATTTGGTTGGTGGAGTTAGATGGATGTTCCCTCTGCAGAACCAAATAGTGACACCCAAGGTGACCAATTTCCTTTGCTACTAGAGCAGATGGAAAGTCATAACAATCGTGTGCACGTAATTGATGTAACAAGGAATGATGATGCTTCATCAAGTACTTCTAGTGATGACCAACCTCCTAGAGTGGACATGCCCCAGCATGAAGACAGATCATCAGCAAGTACACATGCCCCCACTTATCAAGCTGCTTCATCTTCCTCAAACAGATTGAATTCTAGGAATTCCTCATTTATGAGGAGAGGTGATGGGTATAGTCGTCGCGGAAGAAGCCCTTTAAATTCAGGGTTATGGATTTCTGTTGAGCTTGTTGTTACTGTGAGTCAGATTATAGCATCTATTGTTGTTTTGTCACTGTCAACAAATGAAAATCCACAAGCCCCTTTGTTTGCATGGGTTGTGGGTTATGCATCAGGTTGTGTTGCAACACTTCCTGTTCTTTACTGGAGGTTCTGTAACCGCAACAGGGGTGCTGAGCAAGAATCCATTCAATCGCATCAAGGGTCTTCTGAAAGCAGTCCTCCTGAACCAACGTCTTATACAGCTATTTCAATTACACAAGCTTCAGATGAAGAGCACAGTCGCACCTCCGAAACGGTTACAACTAACCCTCAAATTGGAGGACCCTTAAGTGCAAGGTTTTCCATTTTTCTTTGATCTTCTCATTTTATGTTTAATTGGTGGGTGATGTCTTGCACTTACTGATGATATTGTCACCTCACCTGTCAGGTTTCCTAGTGAGCATGCTTTTAGGAGAATGAATTTAGTTTAGTTCATTAAGTTGTGTTTGTTCTGATAATTACACACATGTTTCATAACTTTTCAACAATATGTCCCAAACAAGGCAAGTCTTCTCTAAAAGTTAAAATCCACGGGCTGCTAATAAAGATACACAAGACGGCAGAATCACCCAACTCAATCTTTTCCTCAAAACTATTGGCCACTGTCTAATTGGATAATGAAAAATAAATGATTAACGTTTGAAGAACCTCTTCCATTCGTGTTCTTAACAGACCAAGAAGGTGAAGGACAACATACAGGGCCTCTTCTGCCGAAGAGTAATCTTAAGTATTGAACCTCCTTGAGCAATAATGCAAGCAAGTATTATACCTTGCTAGGAACCTTATGCCTTCCAGACATTAAAGATGGACTGAAAGGGTGAATATATGGTTTATCGATTAACCAAGTGATCTACAGTACTTGAAGGATGAACTACCTCTAATTATTCACAACTCAATAATTTTGATAGGGAAAAATGTGTCATAGTGCATGCTAGATCACCAAGAAGTGGCTTGCATAAAATATTACATGTTAAATTTCAGTTTTGGGTTTCTTGTGTGCTGCACTTCTTGTAATTCTTCTCTAATGGTTTTCCTACTTGGGTTTCTACAATATGTCATCCATGCTGACATAAATTAAACTTTATGATAGGTCGTATTAGAAATTTAGTTACTTTGGAGAGTGAAATCAAAAGGTTTATATTGATCAATTTTTACTTTAGCATGTACATATGAATTAGACAATAAACTGAAGCACGATGACAGCGCTAAGATTTTAAGGCCACTTTACATCAAACAGTTTAAATACTACTTTCTTGTATCTATCTTATCTTCTCTTTATATCTTTCCATGTGTTTTATGCAATTTATAGATGGTGTCGTGAAGTGAGGAAGCTCATTCAATTTTGCAGAATTAATGGGTTAGTGGATCATTTCAAGATGGCCTTAGATTGCTTCTTTGCAGTCTGGTTTGTTGTAGGCAATGTGTGGATTTTTGGAGGTCACTCTGCCCCTTCTGATGCTCCTAAACTGTACAGGTACATCATGTTGATATGTACTGCGTTCGAGTCATCTAACATTTCCCTGGTTTTTTCTAGGTTATCGAGTCATTTAACGTATCCGGTGTTTCTTATAGGTTATGCATAGTGTTCCTTACCTTTAGCTGTATTGGATATGCCATGCCATTCATACTATGTGCAACAATTTGCTGCTGCCTGCCTTGCATCATTTCTGTCCTGGGATTTCGAGAGGATCTTTCTCAGACTAGAGGAGCCACCGTGGAATCAATTAATGCTCTCCCGACATACAAATTCAAGTTAAAGGAAAATGTGACCAATGATGATCAGGAGGGCAGCCCAGGTAGTGAAGGTGGGCTCTTGGCTGCAGGGACAGAAAAGGAGCGTGAGATATCTGGAGATGATGCGGTGAGTAAGTTCTGTCCCTGCTGAGTTCATGGTCTTGAAATTAAACCATGCTTAATCAAATTTGATTCTCATGTCAACTTGAACCATCAAGTTCAGGAAATTCTACCTAACAGTAAATAAAAATACATTATACTTCTTACTTATCACCTAACTCGTGTCATTAGTTATTAAGTTAGGTGGAGGTATCAGATATTCGAACAAATAGAATTTTATTTAATCTTATTAAAATATTTACTGTAAACCAAAATATTACAATCAATGATAATGGTTAATTGGCTATATTCACTTTCTTGGTTTGCTTGATGTAGAGTTATATGGTCGCATATTGGTTATATATAGCTTTTCGTTTGTTATAAGAAACAAGGCTTTATACATTCCTAAATTTTTGGAAAGTAAGTAACAACGAGACCGTTTCCTTCTCTGCAATTGTCATTTGATTGGTTTCTTTTCTCCTTCCATACGGTGCAGGTTTGTTGTATTTGCTTGGCGAAGTATGCGGATGACGATGAGCTACGGGAGCTACCATGTTTACATGTCTTTCACGTGGAATGTGTTGACAAATGGTTGAAAATCAATGCATCGTGTCCCCTATGCAAAAGTGAGGTTGGAGAGAGCAGCGGTGGCTCGCCATCGGCCAGGGACTCCAGCCAACAATAGGGTAAGCAAAGATGAGCTCAGTGATGGCCAGGGACTCCAGAATTCAAAATTCTCAAACGGTTAAAACCCAATTCGGGTGGTTCATCCAAGTGCGAAAATTTCCATATCATTTTACAGAAGGATGCCTTTGGTAACTGAGACTCTCGTCTCGGGTTCTATTGCGTGGACTTGCAGTACAGTATATCTGTATATTTCATGTATACTATTCAAAATATACGGTGAGTTTCGTACTTTGCCCTCTTCTTTTTGTGGTTGGCATCCGTTGCTATAGATAGAGAGAGAAATTTAAAACGTATTCTACCTTCGACTAGGCATGCCACCTCGGAAGTGTCCTTAAACTAGATCGAAATTCCATTGCGTGCAGGTACCTCTATTCGGCAGTCGGGATTTGAACATGTCAAGATGTCCCGACAGCTGAATATAGGTACCCATAGTTTTCGGTTTTATATGTGAGTTCAAATAGATGTCCCCTCCCCTGGGTAAATCATATGATTCATATGTAACACGAGAAAATGGTCGTTTGATCTTGGATCTTGTTGCAAAACAAATGAATGCCGGCGGATGCCGAACGCAAACTACCAATGCCTTAAAACTCAGAAAACACCCAACACCATAAGTTGGATAGGAAAAATAGACAAAATTGGTTCATGTCAAACACTACCAAACGCGTTGATCTTGAAGTAATATCCATGGCAAAAATATTCAAATAATTTAGTGTTTATACATAATGAAAGGAAATGGAAATGAAATGGTAAAAGTACAACATTGCTCCTGGATCTATTCCGACCGGATCTAAAATCGTCGCTAGAAAAAAATGATATTCTGTATCTCCTCCGACCTATTGGTAAAGCTCAAGCGTAGAAGCACGTACCAAGAAGCAGACTCAAGACCCTCACAAAAACGCGAGCAGATTCAAAATTAAGAAAGAAAAACCAACCTTAGAGGCACAATAATAGAAAGTTGATTATACACATTTCCAAGTAAACCTGATCTTCAAGCAAACCATAACTTTGCACAAAACCGCAGTATAGTTATCTCAAAAAAGCTGCAATCTGATCTACCCTGCACATACGCTTCTGACCTGCAGCTTGGTTTTGTGATTTGTCAATCAACTTCTCCGGTTAATGTTTCTATTCAGCTTCATGATTGGACAGTAAGGCCTTTGAAAGCCTCTAAATTTCCATTTACTGCAATGGAATCTGCACTTTGCTCCCCTTCCATATGGTTCGCCTTTCCGTTTTGATTGTATGGTGAGTTGGGTACAGCAGAGCTGCATTTACCTTCAAAGTATGTTGAGTAAGGGAAGTACTCAGCACACCGTTTTTTCCATCCTACAGAAGAAACAAAGTATTAGAGGAGCCCATGTCTTCAACCAGATGAACATTTTACGGATACTAATGAAGTGCTCTAATATACACGCAATACAAAACCAGACTATTTCCATACCAAGAAGTGTCTTTGTAAACATGGATTACTACCAGGGAGAGATTCAAACACAGAAAAACATAAGGTCAAGAGTACAGGTTACAAATTTTTGAAACAAACACTTTTACTTAAGTGAGACAGACTGGAGCAATCCAATGCGCCATCTGATACCAAATTACCAATATCTCCCATTTTGTGAGAAGTAACCCAACTATGTAAAACTCCTTTTAACATTTTTAGTACGGAAGGAACAAAATACTCTTACTCAAAGCAGCCGCAGGGTCACCAAGAATTGTTTCAAGGAGTTTGTTGACTGTAATACATTCTTTGAGTGTCCACTCTCTGACAGGTCCAAGCGCTCCATTTCTAATATGATAATACATGCAAAGATTTACGATAATTACTTTTAAAGATATGTAAACAGGTAAACAGTTTTCAAAGAAAAAAAAGTAAAAGAAATGGAACATGGCATTACTTGGGAACCATATTGTTGGTTGACTCTTCTATTAATTTAATAGCCTCAGATTTCTTGTCAGATTCCAGAGCATATAGCATTTCTGCAACTGCAGCTCTATGCATTAAAGAATCTGAAGAGACGAACCAAGAATGACATAAGGAAACAATTCAAACAATAATGAGCTTAAGCATTTATCGTTTAAAGTTCAAAATTAATAGTCACCTTGATGTTTCTCCAAGAAATTCTTGTTTGCCTCCACCAAAGACTTATTCTGCAATTGACTATCGAAAGAATAAAAACAGATCTTTGGTAAGTGAATTGAAATTTGTCACACACGAGAGAGGGAGAGAGAGAGAGAGAGAGAGAGAGAGAGAGAGCAAGGTGCACATTCAAAGAAAACCTGATCATTGGGCGCTCAGCTTCCAAGACACTCCAAATGAGTTTCTCACTATCCGTCACAGGAGCAGGCATTGAACCCACTTTATGGAAGAATTTAATCTGTAACATAAAGTCTTGCAATAAGGGCCTCTAAAACAATCACAACATACATGTACACACACAAACAAGCAAGACATGATGTATGACATACCAAGGAGCGATGCGAGTCTGGGTGTTCAGCATTTAACCTCAGAAGCTGCTTCAAAGCCTACAGCCAAATCAAAAGAATGATTTACCTAAAACAGGTCAATTATCTTCCAAAATCCAAAGTGATTGAACTAGCAATAATGAAATTTCATTCCTGGCAGAATGCACTTTGTTATATAGATGGTAAAGTAACAAGTACAAATTCCAGGTACTCCCATACTCCAGTTGTTTGTGACAGATATCTTGGATATTAAAATTCAAACTCTTCCAACCATGAAGCAAACAGGGAGTTCTTCAAGTAAACAAAAATCAATGAGAAACATCTTGCTCAAAATTACCTGAAAGGCAAGCAAAATCTTCTGCTTCCTCATATTTACTTCAAAAGAAAGCAAGTGTGTCTCCAAGGACTCAGGCGAGTTCTTCTGAAGCAGCTTCAAGTACTTCGTAGCTTCTAACATTGGATCCTCAACCTGAGCAAATATGTAAGAGTTTAAGAGAAATAAAACACCAATTACTATGTAACAGCAGTATATAGCGAAATCTAAAGATGCCTGTATAGCAGTTGGAAATATGAAGCTAAAGGGCAAGAAGCAATTGCGAATTAAAAAATAACCTGCAACAACTTCTCCCCATGCGGATCAGGATCAACAGGCTTTACATTTCGTTTCCCAGACTTAGAAACACCACCAGCACTAGATTCTTCATTTTTTCCCTCTGCCTCCTAAAAGAATGCTGAGCATTAGGATGGTCAAAATAACAAGGACAACCACACACTATACAAACAAAATACAATACCTTCTTAGCTCGTGCTTCTGCCTTTCTCTGTTTTTGCCTCAGCTTCTTTTTTTGAGAAGCGGGCAACTTAGACATCTCATCATCTTCTTCGGATGTAGATTTCAAAGGAGAATCATACAACTTCAAATAGCATCTGCACGTCAAATTCAATAACCACAAATATTAACATGGGCCAAGAATTAAAGTACTGCATGTTATTCTATTTCAAAGTGAATGACAAACTACAAACCAACAAAGTTTATATGGTGTAAATAACAATAAATCTTGGATGAAGACATGGGAATAACCTCATTTGCTTAAATTGTATATCAAAAACTACAAACCAATAATTCTACTTCACCTGATTGCACCAACCGCTGCTTTGTGAAAATATGCATGTGAATGCAACCGATCTTGAAATTTAAGCATTTCGACATAGGCACGCAGCGTCATTTTCCTTAAGCAATAAGAATGGAAGTCAAATTGATCTTCTGTAATATCAGCATAATGCTTCTCCACACCTAAAAACTTTTTTAAGGCTCGTCCAAGATCACCTTGGCGGAAATAACTCTCACCGGAAGCAAGTTCATACCTTCAAAAGGACAGTATGGAATATTAAGAATTCCCAACCAAAAGTGTTATTTCATGCAAGCAGTAAATTGTCCCAGACAAAATTGACACAAACCACATGCACTGCATATCATGAAGGTTGTTGTGCTGATCACCATCTTTTGTGAACAGTACAGCAGTTTTGTCTGCCAAAGGAACCTTGAAAAGGAGGGAAACAAACATGAAAACAAGCTCAGTATTAAGAGAAACTATATAGAAAAGGCAACACAATTCAACAACAATTCTACGATAAAAATGCATACAAAGTATGGCTTCCATATATCGTTTGTTTTGGTATAAGTCTGGCATTACTTGCTTTGTTTTAGGTGACTTGGTTAATGGACCCTACGTCCTGTTAGGTTTGGCTCGTCAAATTAGTGTCCTTTTCTGTTTAGGTGCACCGATTCCTTTCCTAAAAGGGCTAGGAAAGAATCTTAGTTTCCTTATTCAAGTTAGATTAGGAATCCTAGAAGTCTATTTTCCTATTAGAATAGGAATTATAATCTGTAAAGGACATGTAAATCTGCACCCTATGCCTATAAATAGGGTGCGGCAAGCCTTAGAATTTAAGGGAGAAAACAGCCAGAGACAGCCGAGAGGTTTGGGATTAGTTCTAGGGTTTGCAAAAGTTCTGTAATCTCTATTATTAATCAAAGAAGCGGTGATTTCTCTACCTAGAGAAATCACAACTGGACGTAGGCAAAAGTTCTGCCGAACCAGTATAATTCTTGTGTGTTTCTAAGTTTTCTAATATTTGCCAAAGTTTAGTCTATTGTTGTTGGTTACATCAAAGAACAAGATCTAGGGGTGTTTTTTCAACAATTGGTATCAGAGCTAAGTTCAAAGTGTTCTACGATGTCAAAAGGGAAGATGAATGCGGATCAAGGACCTGCGTTAAAGCCCTTTGACGGCAAGGATGACTTTACGGATTGGCAAAGGATGATGAAGAACGTACTGATACAGTAGGATTTGGATGATGCACTCAATGGTGAGAAGCCGGCAAACATGACAGAAGCAGCATGGATTAAGGTTCTCAAGAAAGCCAAGAGTTCCATCGAGATCCATCTCACACGATCAGTTCGGTCACACATCACCGAAAAGATGACTGCCCAAGAAGCATGGGAAAAGTTGGAGAATGTTTATATGGGCAAAACCGTGTCCAATAAACTTTTTCTAAAGGATGAACTATTCGGACTTCGACTAGAAGGAGGTGATATTGAAGATCACGTATGCAGATTCCAGAATTGCATAGCTAATCTTCAAAAGGTCGAAGAAACTTACAAAGATGATGATATGGCTATCATCCTGCTGAGGTCTCTACCTTCATCTTTCAAGCATTTTCGAACAACTCTAATGTTTGGAAAAGAGTCCCTGAAGCTTGAAGACGTAATTCAAGCTCTTCAGTCATATGCTAAACTGGATGATATAACTGAAAGCTCTCAAGGCCTTTATGTCAAAGGCAAGGAGAGGGGGCGGGAAAAGACAAGGGAAGAGAAAACCAGCAACAGAGGTAGGTCAAAATCCAAGAAGAAAAAGGAAAAGAAGGAAGGTTGCTTCGAATGTGGTTCAGCCGATCATTGGAAGAGGAACTGCAAGATTTGGAAAGAGAAGAAAGCTAAGATGGAAGGAAGCTCAGGATCAGCTAGTGCAGTCACCGAGCATGAGAGTGACGGGGAACTTCTTTCAGTAACATCAGGCTCCAAAGCTTTCGCAAATTGGATTTTGGATACCGGATGCACCTTTCATATGTGTGCAGTAAGAGAATGGTTCGATACTTACAAAGAAGTCAGCAGCGGGGAAGTTTTAATGGGAGACGATTCTTCATGTCCTGTAAGAGGAATCGGCACTGTTCGAATCAGAATGTTCGATGGGATGATACGAGCTTTGGGGAACGTCAGGTATGTCCCTAGACTAAGAAAGAATTTGATTTCCTTGGGTACTTTAGATGAGGCCGGTTATGGGTACAAGTCTAAAAAATGAAGACTCAGGGTAACCAAAGGATCGCTAGTGGTAATGCGGGGTGACCTACAACCCAATAAGTTGTATAAGTTGATTGGGACCACTATAGTCGGGAGAGCAGCTGTTTCTGTAAATCAAAGTACAGAAGACAAGACAGAACTATGGCATCATAGGCTCGGGCACATAAGCCAGAATGGATTGCAAGAATTACACAAGCAAGGCCTGTTGGAAGGCGTGTCATCTTGCAAACTGGACTTTTGTGAATACTGTGTTCTCGGGAAGCAAAGAAAGGTATCATTCGCAAGTAGCAGTGCAGATAACCGAAGCAAGGAGCAACTCAGCTATATTCACTCAGATGTTTGGGGCCCTGCACCAACTAAATCAAATGGTGGAGCCAGGTATTTTGTTACTTTCATGGATGATTTTTCTAGGAAGGTTTGGGTTTATTTCATGAAGCAGAAATCCGAGGTTTTTGCAAAGTTCAAGGAATGGAAAATAGAAACCGAGAATCAAACTGGAAGGAAGATCAAGTACCTAAGAAGTGACAATGGAGGTGAATATACAAGTAATGAGTTCACCAATTACTGCAAGCAGGAAGGCATCACAAGGCACTTCACAGTAAAGAAGAATCCCCAGCAAAATGGAGCTGCTGAGAGGATGAACCGAACTCTCATGGAGAGAGAGAGGAGCATGCGATTTCATGCAGGATTGCCCGATAGTTTTTGGGCAGAGGCTGTTAATCATGCAAGTTATTTGATTAACAGGTCACCATCTACAGTTCTCGGTTTTAAGAGTGCAGAAGAGGTATGGTCTGAGAAGCCAGTGGATTATTCCAAGCTCAGGGTATTCGGCTGTAGTGCTTTTGCACATATTCCAAGTGATGAAAGGTCCAAGCTCAAACCAAAGTCTATACATTGCATATTCTTAGGTTTTGAGAAAGGAGTTAAAGGTTTCAAGCTTTGGGATTTCAACAACAAGAAAAAGGTTGTCAGCCGAGATGTTGTCTTTGATGAGACAACCATGCCTCTGAATAAAGTCGAGAGCAGTAGGGAGAAGAAGGACGATGCTGAAATTGAAGCAACAAAAATTCCGTTAATCAGTTCAGATGAAGAAGAAGCTCAGGTGGAGCAAATTGAGCAAGAGGCCGAATCTGATGGTTTTGAGGAAGAAGAAGAGCATCAGCATTGTTCACCAGTTAGGAATCAGGTGGAGCAAGAAACAGGGCAGATTGAAGGCACTTTCATCGGCCAGACATCCCAAAGGGTTCGAACTCCAACCAACAATCCACCTGCATTCCAGAGATGCATAGCACTGGACAAACCTAAGCGAAACAAAAAGAAACTTGACAGATTTGGGTTTGACCAGGACGAAGTTAATTATGCTCTTAACATTAGTCAAGGAGATCCAACTACTTATCGAGAAGCTATAGTAAGTGATGAGCGAGATAGTTGGATAAGTGCTATGACAGAAGAAATGGAGTCTCTTTACAAGAACTCTGTTTGGGAGTTGGTTCCTAAACCCAAAGATAGAAAGCTAGTTGGATGCAAGTGGGTATTTAGGAAAAAGGAAGGACTACATGAACAAGATGCCGTGAGATTCAAAGCGAGGCTCGTGGCTAAGGGGTACTCACAAAAAGAAGGGGTGGATTACGATGAGATTTTTTCACCTGTAGTCAAGCATACTTCTATCAGATTGCTTTTAGCAATGGCAGCTCAGCATGACATGGAGATTGAGCAGATGGATGTGAAGACAGCGTTTCTTCACGGGGATCTAGAGGAGATGATTTTCATGGCTCAACCAGAAGGGTTTGTTGAATATGGGAAAGAGAACCTAGTATGTCAGCTAAAGAAGTCCCTATATGGCCTGAAACAGTCTCCAAGACAGTGGTACAAGAGGTTTGATTCATTCATGCTGAAAATCAATTTTAGAAGATGTTTATATGATTGTTGCGTGTACTATCATGTGTTCCAAGATGGGATGATCATATTGCTATTACTATATGTGGATGACATGCTAATTGCTTGTCAAGACAAGTCTAGAATTCAAGACTTGAAGAAGATGTTGAGCGAGGAGTTCGACATGAAGGATCTAGGTGCTGCACAGAAGATCCTTGGCATGGAAATTCAAAGAGATAGGACCGCTGGAAGGATCTGGATATCACAAGCCAAGTATATTCAGAAGGTTCTTGAGAAGTTCAACATGCAAGAAGCAAAGGTAGTTACGACTCCTTTGGCGACTCATTTTAAGTTAAGTGGGCAACAGTGTCCTAAGTCCGAGGAAGAGCAACAAGTAATGGAGAAGGTGCCTTATGCTAATGCCGTGGGCTGCCTCATGTATGCAATGGTATGCACACGTCCCGACATAGCTCAAGCAATCAGTGTCGTTTCCAGATACATGGCAAATCCAGGAAAGCAACATTGGGATGCAGTCAAGTGGATTTTGCGTTATTTGAAGGGTTCTTGGCGACAGAGGATTATGTTTGAGAAGCAAAAAGAAAATGCAGGTGTGTTAGGATATGTGGATGCCGATTATGCAGGGGACTTGGACAAGAGAAGATCAACTTCTGGTTATGTGTTTACATGCGCAGGAGGACCAATCAGTTGGAGGGCACTACTGCAACCAATTACAGCTTTGTCGACCACAGAGGCAGAGTATATTGCATTGGCCGAAGCTGGAAAGGAAGCAATTTGGCTTAGTGGCTTGGTAAGTCAAATGGGAATCACTCAAGATTGTGTGAAGCTTAAGTGTGATAGTCAAAGTGCCATTCACTTGGCGAAGAATCAGGTTTTTTCTGGAAGATCAAAACACATTGAAGCAAGGTATCACAGAATCAGAGATTGGGTGGAGTCTAAGGAAATTTGGATTGAAAAGGTTCATACGGATGATAATGCCGCAGATTTCCTTACAAAGACAGTGCCGGCCAAGAAGTTCAAGCATTGCTTGAACTTGATCAATCTCGTTGATTGATTAAAGTGGAGCACCTCCTCACTTGAGGTGCAATAAGGCAAGAAGAAGATTGCCAAGGTGAAGACTCTTGAAGATTTCCAGAGCTGCTTCAAGAAAGGTTCAAAGATACTCTGGGGTGCAACGATCAAGACTTGGTTTGACTCACCAAGGTGGAGATTGTTAGGTTTGGCTCGTCAAATTAGTGTCCTTTTCTGTTTAGGTGCACCGATTCCTTTCCTAAAAGGGCTAGGAAAGAATCTTAGTTTCCTTATTCAAGTTAGATTAGGAATCCTAGAAGTCTATTTTCCTATTAGAATAGGAATTATAATCTGTAAAGGACATGTAAATCTGCACCCTATGCCTATAAATAGGGTGCGGCAAGCCTTAGAATTTAAGGGAGAAAACAGCCAGAGACAGCCGAGAGGTTTGGGATTAGTTCTAGGGTTTGCAAAAGTTCTGTAATCTCTATTATTAATCAAAGAAGCGGTGATTTCTCTACCTAGAGAAATCACAACTGGACGTAGGCAAAAGTTCTGCCGAACCAGTATAATTCTTGTGTGTTTCTAAGTTTTCTAATATTTGCCAAAGTTTAGTCTATTGTTGTTGGTTACATCAAAGAACAAGATCTAGGGGTGTTTTTTCAACACGTCCATCCCCCCCCCCCTTTTGCAATTATGTTCCGTTCTTTCTACAAAAGATTTTCCGATGAACAGAACAAAGAGATTAGTCACAAAAAGTGAGATTTAAACCTGATCAGCCTGCAGCATACGCTTAACACAGTCACTATTTATATAGCGATCTGCAAGATCCATACATCTAGCTTCATCTGCCAGTGCAGCAGCAGCAGGCAAATCACCAGCATGCTTCAAAACCCGACTCTGTGAACAGGAGACAAGACAGAACTAGTTATTGATACAAACAAATGCTTTCCAACAGTACATGTAAAACATTATTCAATAAAAATAATCCATCAAAGACAGAATATGACAAGAAAAACAGTATTATCCAAGGATGCTAATTTGGATAGTTTAAATGAAGGCAATCCTTAACGGTGAACGGATGTTAATACAAAACATAAATAAAAAAAATACACCAGCAGCCCAAGAATAAAACTTAAACAGTCTGCACAAGGCCTAGCTTGTAGTCTTGAAACTTGTGGGACCCCAATATAGAGGGGGTAAGAATTTTATTCAACGCCTTCCAACATAACATATAGGAACCGACCAGATACAGCACCTGCAGTTGACCTTTCAATATGGCATGTGTCAAAACTCAGAAGTTATCAAGGCTTTTTATCTCAGTACTAAATTTTTCTATGAAAACTCCAAAAGAAACATAAATATGCGTTAATATATTACTAAAATAAACTATCTATCTTGACAACTCCATAGTTTTAACCGACTGTTATGTTTTGCTAGCAAATAGCACAGAGAAATAGAGAATAGGAACACCTCAAAAAACAATTTTAAAGCCATGGCAGGTAAAATCAAAAGACAGCAATAAACAGCAAAAGAACACAGACAGATGGTTCAAATCAACCTTTGCAGAATATAAATCAATCACAGTTGGAGTGTGCTCTATGGCCTCATCAATTTTTGATAGAGCCATGTCATATTGACCTCGTCTATCATAATGCTGCATCAGCATAAAATCTATAAGTACATGTGAATTCAAAGTATTAAGAATTGAAGGTGTAGAAGCACCAAAGAGAAAAAAAGGCCATATATTCGAAGACTGACAGTCAACCTGAGCCAATAAAAACAAGGCCCACAAAAGGGTCGAAGGGGGCTCCTTCTCTACCCTGCATCCAAGATGAAAAGAAACAGCACATGAGCATAAACAAATACTAAGAGAACCCCAAGGCACACAATATACAAAAAAGTGTACACATTAAAAAAAACGAATAGGACCAGAAGGGATAATAATATTTAAGGAGTCTAAAACCCATTACACCAGTTATAGCTTTTCACAGTCAGCAAGGAGGGATACGACAATAATGATGTAATGCTTAGCCAGATGATTTGGCTTATACCTAATTCATAATTTCACATGTAATAACTACAGCTGCATATTACCTCCCAGGGTATCGACCAGTAGTCCTAACTGACTGTTCCAACAAAAGAATAAGTTGTTCCAGAATGTCTGCCTGGATAAGAGTTTCCAAAATAAAAATTTGAACCCAATGTGTTAATAAACCCAAAAATACAATTTACTTCCCCACAACCTCCTCAAAATTCAAACCATAATACCAATTGATTAGATTAACCTTTCCAGGGTGATCATACAGAGGAGAAAGATCGGAGAATAACGAAGGAACTCCCTAGAAACATCAAAAAATCAGTCAAAATTTAACTCCAAAAGTTGGGCGGTTGGATAAGAACTGCATGCAAATGACTGTAGCTACCTTAGTAAGGAGAGGCCTGATATAATTATCTGCAGCTTCTCGAAACTTGTCACCTTGTAAGAAATCAAGTGGTATTCTCTGTTTGAAGAAAACAGGAACGTTAAGACAGTAGAGATAAAATAAACATGAAATTAAACAAACACCACACCCCAAAATTTGAATAATGTGGGAACTAAGATAGTATAAGATAAAATAAAAATTCTAAATGAGGAAAAAAGAATTAGCATTAAAAACATCAATAGAGAGAATGTGTTACCTTGACAGCAGACGACCAACTGTATTTCTGCGCAAGGGATTTGTACAAGACATCCAAGCGTTCAATTTCATCAAGTGAATACTGGGCATTCTCTGCATACAGCCCAAAACATTTTTGCAGGCCTTGATAATATCTGACCATTGAAAAAGCAACTAATTAAACTCACCTTAAATAATAGGGACTGTGTAAGAGAAAGATTACATGATACATAGTAATACTTTCAGCCAAAATCCTAGTCAAAAATATTAAAAAACCCAAGGCAGAAAAGATGAACACTATCATGAGATGAACAGGGTCACACACCATTGATTGAGGGTGTGTTTATTGGGAAGGAGAAAGGAACCTGTTCAGTGTTTACTTTCAATAAAAGAATCAAAAGGCATGTGGGATCCACAAGAACCCAAATAAATTAGGGATATCATTCTCGTTATTTACACTCCTGTTGGGGTACTTGGGATTGGGAATCATTCCACCAGGAGTCAACGTTATTGTAATACCAACCCCAAGTAACATTCTTCTCTTTAACTTGCTAAATCAATAAAGTTATTGTTCTATGATAGCATAGCATCAGCAATACTAAGGTTCAAAAATACAATAAAATCCGACTCCTGTTCTCATGAATCTCAACTCAAATTAATCCCACAAAATTCTTGCACCTCATCCAAATACCTAAAAAGAAATTTAGGACCTGTAAATGGTTTATTAAATGCAAACATGGAAAGTGAAAAATGGACATTACCCATAGTTGTCAGGATTCATGGAAAGCAATACCCTATACAATTCAGCACCTTCTTCTAGGTGACCAAGCTTCACCAAAAGAGAAACCTCTTGTTCTTTATAATCTAACTTATCAACCTAGAAAACAATCAACAAAGAATGGTTACAACCAGAAGCCACTAATATTCAGAGCATGAAATCAAACAGCCCGTATTGACCAGAAAAATTGAAATACACACTTACAATTCTTGACTCTTTCTTGTGCAATTCCTCAAGAGCTCTCTCAATTAAGCTACATTCCTCTAACAACGAAATCTAGAAACATTCACAGACAACCATCAAAAACTTATGAGGTAGCCACCAAAAATAACATTAATTTGCATGAAAGTAGAAAGATCTGGTACCATAACAAGTTAATGGAGTCATGCTGGCAGAATTATGAAGAACTAGGCATGATTATGCAGAAGGAAATTTTCCAAATTTTGAGTTATTCCTAGCTTGAGCAATAGCACCATTTATGACAAGAACAAAAAAAAAAAAAAAAAAAAAAAAGAACAGTTTCCCAAATCACTTTATATGATTTTTAAGAAAGATATATAGAAAGCTTTACTTCAAAATGGATAATTAAATTGTTATGCCTATTATTAAAAAGAATGATGATTGAAAGGTTATGACTATTATGAAATATGTTCTGTTTTTTTCCTTGTGGTATAACAGCTCAGTAGTGATCAAAACTTGACCTGACAAACACCAATTTTATCTTCCAATTTCAGCCATTTAAGTTCTTTTGAATCTTTCAATGGCTTATACAAACTCCAAAACATATTCATCAAATACACTTAAAATAAAATACTTATAAGAATTACTTATAAATTATGTTTAAAATAGTTAACTTATTTCAAACCAAATTGATCTAATCATAGTAACTCATTACTTCTGACATGTTAACAGTATCAATAGATATATATTAAAGGGCACACCTCCTCTCCATTTGTATAGGAAATGAAGAGGTACAGTTATTTGATACAGACAGTTTAATGAACAGATCCCCAATACTGGAAGCATACCCCTCTACAGGACCCAGACAATTCACACATGGACTTACAATTCCAGATCATACAGGCCTTCTCCATTTCGTACTGCAAACGGAGAGCAGTTGAACCTATAGGAAAAGCATCAATGAAAAATACCTTATATAAAAGCATCTCCCCATGCTCACAACGCTCATTATCTGGAGGATAATCATCTTCTAGAGTCCCTTCATATGCTTCCAGAATTTCAACAGCTTTTAAAGCACTAACAGATAACAAATAAATTTGTTTAGTGTACTACTCACTGCGAAATTCAAAACATCAAAGGTTATGATCCATACTTTGAATTTAAATGATGGGAAACAGCAAAGCCAATCCAATTCATGCGATGATTTGGTTTCAAAGTCAGAAGTTGCTGCCTTGTCTCAACAAAACCACTCAAATCCCGCATTTGAGCCTGTAACATGATGGGAAAATGCATCAGTAGCTGATTGGAATTTGTATAAATAAATCAAACAAAAAAATAGCCCAAGTTTGTAGTAGAAAGCACAATAGAAAGAATAAAAATGTAACAAAAGCATCACATCAGTAGCAACAAAACTAGTGACACCAGTAAAATGTGTATGTGAAGCAGAAAAAACCCTGATGGACTTGAGAATTAACACGAATATACAGAACTTCTATACCCCTGTCCTGAAAAATGTTTGAAGCTGCTGTGAACCTGTATGGTAGACTCATCTTATAAAGGTGTTGAGTTGAAGCCTGATACATTACCAAAATCCTAATGCGAGTGATCAAAATATTTTCTTATATAAATTCTCTTTTCTACAAGTCTAATAGATCCCAGGCGACAAGTATAAACCTATTTATAATACATAGATTTACATATACATATATATAGAAATTAGTATCTCCATACGTTAAAAATAAGCATGTCCTTATTGTCCCACTTCCTACACAACTGCACCAAATTGCAAAGGCAAGGATTTGCATTCTATATAACATACAGGTGGAATTCGTCCTTAATGAAATGTAGCACAATCCCTTTTGGTGGTAAAGTCCAGAGATCCATAAAGAATATTAATTTAGGTAATGACAGATAGCCAAATAATTCATCAACTGTGGACCAACTCTCCAATAGCAGCCAAACCTATGTGTGCTGTTTAGCCACTTCTGACATTGACTTCATTTTGCACCACCCTTGAATTTGGTCAAAAATGTTCAACACTTTATAAAACCTTTTGTTAATTCTACACAAGTCTGACTTTATAATAGTTAGTAGTTCCTGCAAATATTTTGGCAAATAAAATCTCAATGAATCTACACAATCATTATATGGTACCCATAATGCATCCTGTTACTTTTCCAGACATGCATTAACTTCCAATACCGGTATAATGAGAGAAAACAGGAAATATCATCAATTATGCAAAAACACTCGACACATAACATTTCAATTTCAAATAACAAGACATATGTAGCTATCGGTAGGTTGGAAAATGTAAAGTCATGCGCTAATGTCAGACACTGATAAGTTACAACGGCTCTGTTTTACGTTTTTTAGGCAACACTATCGTCTTGTTGCATGCAAGATGATAAGAAAAAATCAACAGAGGCATTTACTTGGTTCTAAGCTTTAAGTGACATCTAATGTATACCTGTAGGAGTGACAGATCACGGAGTATTTCAATATTGTCTGGATCTATCCTCAGAGCATTTCTGTAGCATTTTATTGCCTCCCTGTATTCTCTGTCTGACCGATAAAGAAGACCATAAACATGCCAGCAAACATGACTTTTCAGGTCATTCTGGGTAAAGAAAGACATAAAGGTAAGTCACATAAATTACAGATTAATTAGGAATTATCTGGGAAACAATACTAAAATATAAAGAGTTGAAACAACATCCTCACCTTCAGTCCTATCCGGACAAGTTCATATGCTTCAGATTTGCGGTCCATGCAATTTAATGTTAACCCCTTCATTGATAATGTTTCTGAAAGGGTAGCATGAGTTCATAAGTTTGATCTTTTATTTTATCAGGAATCGGAAACAGAGTATTTTTCTAACAAAAAAATTTAGTATTTACATTCAAGGTCAATATCAGTCTACCATAGACAAAAACAGCGAGTAAAATAAAAAAACAACCCTTTTTTTCCTTTAAAGAGCAATCATATGTATGAGTGTTCACAAGAAAATCACAGCAAATTTTTTTTTTTTTTTTGGTGAGAGGGGAGGGGGGGGAACAAAACGTATCTTTTGGGTGCATAAGTATAATAACATAGCTCCAGTAAAAACAAACATAGCAAAACAAAAAAAAAAAAAAAAAAAAACACACACACTAAGCTCATCACCATCTCCAATATCTTCAGTTTCATGAGCCACATACTACACAGAAATAAGTTTACAAATATCTCATCAAATCCAAACTACAGAATCATCTCTTGAAAACTATATATTTAACAATGGAAAAATACTACACAATCGACAACCTAACTGATGACTTTAATATCACCAGCATCATGCTTTCATTATCAGTCTAATTTTCTGAGAAGTGCTAATCATCAATCTGAATTTAACCATTTGGACAAAAGGGATAGATAGCAAAGTATTTTGATGTTAAGCAATCATCTTTGAGCTCAAGAACTTCAATCATCCCACAGTTTCATATATTTCTTGCATTTAAATTGTACTGGGTCTTTTTCTTTTGAGAACAGTAATCTTCCATATCACCTGTCCTACTAGATTTGTGCACCCATGGCTTTTCTTTTCAGAGTTCGCTAATTCCCATAGAACGCATTAAACAAGCCAATGAGAATGTCTAAATAAAAAGCTCATCTAGTACCGATGAAACTGAGACGTAATATTCGGTGGGGTACATAAAGCATTTTCGCTAGACTATCAGAGTTACATATACATTTTATGTAAATTGAGCATTTTGAATTAAAACAATAAATCAAAGGAACAGTCTCAGTAAAAAATAAACAAATAATAAATAATAAATAATAATAATAATAATAATAATACAGATCATTTACTTGGGCCAAAAGATAAGCAATTTTAAATTAAACATCTCATTTAGTAAAGGCTGTAAGCATACCTCCATGGTCTGGAAACTTTTTCAATATGGCGTCTGCTGCCTTCAGTCCCCTCTTATATTGTTTAGTTTCATATGATTTCTACAATAATGCAAACAAGCAAAAACAGGTTTAAATTAGTAGTAGCAGAAAGACTTCAGACACTAATGATGTGTGATACGTAAATTATAAGAGATATAGATCGCATTGCCAATTATAATCACCATAGTAATATAACAACAGGCTAAACTAACAAGACCCAGCATCATAATCATAGCTCAAGTGGAAAAGTCAGCGGGTAAATAAAAATAATCTGCGCTAATAACTTGGATACTAATTTCAACCAAAAGAAAATTTACGTAGAACTTTCTGGATGTATCTCTTTCTTCTACCAAGACAGCTCATATAATGGAAACGAAAGGGTAAAACTATATGAGGATTTTTTGTTACTGTCCACAAACAAACCCAGAGGTTAAATGTATGCAGTGCAGTCGTGACTCATGATAAGGTCAACCTCAGTTAAGGTCTATGTAAAAGGCTTGCATTCTATATTAATAATCTGGGATTAGAATCAGCACCACATGGATAGACAATATTTAACCAACTTTACGTTCACCACAGAGCTTTGGAGTGCACATTTTCTCAATTAAGCTTAAGAATGTAACACCATGGTGCAACAAATTACCAGGGACGGCAAGTTATTTCAAATAAATTTTTACTTATTGATTTGTTCATAATAATCACTACCCAGTTCAAAATTTCACTTATCAATCGCTTTCTTCTACTCGAAAACTCAATCTTTTAACCGATGCAGTACCAAAAGTAATAATCTTTACACTCACTAAAAACAAAGAAAACTAACAAAACTTAACCTGGTATCCCTTCCTACCAATGAAAGGCAAACAAATCAGCTACTGCCGCAATTACAGAATACCCAGTAGACTTAACCATTCATTTAGTTCAAAACCCCAAAAATAAATCAGAAATAAACCCAATTACTACACTTTACTGAAGCTCTTTAATTCCTGAGCAAGATAGAATACAGTATACAAGCAAAGCACAGAATCGCACACAAAATCTAGGGTTTTGCTTCTTTTCATCTTCTGCGATTGCGTTAGTGAGAACAAGTGATAAAACTTCAACCTAGCGATTATCAGTAAGAGAGAGAGCGGAATCGGAGCTTACGACGATGAGCTTGAAGAGGTTGGCCTCTTTGGGGGGGAGTGAGGCACCCATTGTTGTGGATAAAGAGAAAGAGCCTCACGTCCTAGAGTGCCCGGAGAGGGTTCCGAGAGTGTGGCGTTCGGCGGTGATAAGCTGCGTTCAGAGAAAGAGGAAGAAAATGGTGGCGTTTATCTGCTGCAACCCTACGGTGAAGGAGAAGCAGAGAGAGAATAATATAATAAGACCTCGAAGTTTTTAGGATTTTACTTCTCTTTTTCCTTTTCTTTTTCCTTTTTTTTTTTTTAATAATTTTTGGTATGAGAAGTTTGGGAGTTTCTACGAAAGAAGCTTATACACAAGGTATTAAATATCGATGATATCGGAAATATCGGTAGTTCAAAAATACGGAAATAACGATGGAAATATCGGGATATTATCGATATCGATAAAAATTGAATAAAAACCACGGAAATTGTAAGAAAAACTTGGAAATTTTTATTGAAACTTTGCAGGATGTTTATTTAGTCAATTATCTATTAGTTTATCACAAAAAATTGGAAGGAAATGCATTGCATGATGGATTTAACTGATTTAAGTTGATTATATAGCGAGCTGGCAAACATTGTGAGTGTAGAAAATATGTAGTAATTAATGAAAGAAGTGAAACCCCACCCCAGATTAATTTATATTTTCACTCTTTCCCTGAAATTATATAAATTGTGCAATTGAGTCCTTTATCCTAATCTAATCTGGACCCTCCATCTTGATTCTCACTCTCCATCACGCTGCCACATGGCAGCCACTAACCCTCACCCTATCTCTCTCTCTCTCTCTCTTTTCCCGAGTCTCTCTCGGACCCCTCACTCTCTCTCAGATCTCAACTCTCTCAGTCAGATCTCAACTCTAGCTCTCTCTCGAACTCTCCTCCGTTCCCACACCCTGAAAAATCAAGAATCTCGAACTCTCCTCCGTTCCCACACCCTGAAAAATCAAGAAAAGAAAAGTAAAAACATTTTCTTTCGAACTCTCCTTCGAGAGAAAGCTAGAGTTCGAACTCTCCTCCGCACCCACACCCAGGCATACCCAAATTCGTCCACCCAGCGCAGCATCTCCACCACCCTCCTGAACTCTCCCTCCCTCTCCTCCGTCTCTGGGAAGCACGGCAACGCGCAGATGAACCCCGATGCCAGCGCAGCATCTCCACCACCCTCCTGAACTCTCCCTCCCTCTCCTCCGTTCCTCCTCCCTTTCTCACCTCCCGGCGGCGGCGAGCACCATCAGACCCGAGTGGGTTTTGGGATCCATCAAACCCGAGCGAGTTTTGGGATCCGGAGAGAGGATTGCAGAGAGAGGCGTAGATCTTGGCAGAGAGAGGATCTTGGCAGCCTGCGACGACGGAGCTCGGCTGCCGTTGCGACGACGGCCAGACGACGGAGAGAGATGGCGATTTTATCGATAATATCGCGATATTATTACGATAATCAATGGAATACTCTGAAAATATCGCCGGTGCCAAAAAACGATAATATCGACGATATTTCGCCGATATTATCGATTTTTTAGTCCTTGCTTATACATTCTATTTCTATTTGTTACAGTGTGAATACGCGACTAGGCGGGCTGGACGGTGAGGGCTAGGCGATTAGGCGGGGTCTAAGTGGGAGTCTAGATGGACTAAGCTGATTAAACGGATTTAAATAAATTTATTATATTTTGTGTAAATAAATGTCTGTTTATACTTAAAATATATATAATTTCATCATAAACTACAAAATAGAATAACATATGTATTATGAAGTATTGAAACATAATGAAAACATAGGAACAAGCATAGTGTGTGTTCATTTAACTATTCAACAAGTCTCTTACAATTTATTGGAAAAAATTAAATGCAAATTGTAAGCTATCTATTATTTGTTTAAGTGAGTCGCAACCTAGGCAGGTGTCTAGGCGGGTTTGAACGGGTTAGACGGGTGCCTAGGTGGTTTAGGCGAGCGTCTCAGCTGGTCTAGGCACCCTTTCTAAATTTTCAAACGCCTAGGCACTAATCGGGGCGGTGACCAGCCGCCTAGGCGGCACTGGGCGAGGATTTTTAGAACAGTGGTTTTTATTAGGGTTGGGTTCAATTCAAAACGGTTCGTTTTTTTTCTAAAATCGAAACCGAACCGAAATTTTGGTTCGGTTCATTTTTTTCAGTTCGGTTTTTTTTCTATTCGGTTTTTTCCTGTTCAGTTTTGGTTTGGTTTCGGTTTTTTTTTTTTCAAAAAATGAAAAAAATTGAAATCTGAAATTTTAACATCTCCAACACCATCATAACATAAGCATTCCAACTAGAATCAAAGACAATGAAAATAAACATTTAAAGTTCAACTAGAATCATCGATCAAGTCTTCCAAAGTCCAAACTTAAAATAAATGTCAAAGTTTAAGTCTTCAAAAAGTCCAAATTTAAAATAAACATCACACTTCAAGTCTTCTACACCTAAAATAAACATAACAAAGTCCAAACTTTAAAGAAATATTCCACTTAACTAAAATCATAAAGTCAAATAAACCTTCAAGGTTTCATGTCTTGCACACACTTCTTCTCTTCAAGTCCTCAAGCTTAACGCTTAGGCGGCCTAGGAGGCAACATAGCACCTTTCCTTGAACTTCCACTTGCCATTTCTACATACAAATAAATAATAAAAAGAACATGATGTAATGCAAGTATGCAACATAGCATCTACTTAAAATAGTCTAACAAAACCAAATGTAATAAGTAAGATTACTTTTCTCAACTTCTTCACAAAACTCAATCTCCTCAATGGTTGGCTCATGATGTAATGCAACATGGATAGACCTAAGCCAATTTTGTGTACATATCAAAGTCTCCACCATTTTTGGACTCAAAAAACTACGATATGGATCAATTATTCGTCCACTTGTGCTAAAGGAGGATTCTGAAGCAATGGTTGATACGGGAATAGCTAAAATCTTTTTTGCAACTCGTGCCAAAATAGGATACTTAGAAACCCCAATCACCCTCCACCAATTCAAGATATCAAAGTTTGCCTCTTCTTCCCCTTCATTAGAATCTGAAAGATATTTATCCAAATCATTGTGCACAACACGGGCTCTCTTTACTCTTCTCATTTCACTTTTCTCTGTCAACTTTTTTTCTATTTCGGTCATGCTTGATAAAGAATCTCCACTTGTAGTTGCTGATTGAGAACTACCACCACTACTTGTGCTTTGTTGTGTATCAAAAGACAACTCTTCATGAATCTTGTAAAGATCAATCAACAAATCTTTCACCACATTGGTGGCAATTTCAACAGAACGCCCCGACCCTGATTTTCTCCGTACACCAGGGTAGGCACTTGCTGGCCGACACCCGAGGGTGACGAAAGCCATTTATTGAGTGCAAATGTTGAAAACAAGGAATAGATAAGACTTATAAATATAAAAGAATTAATATAAAATTTGAATGAACAAAGGAGTGGGTCTTACATCGAGAGGACTCAAAGATACCGATGCAGAAATGTTTGGACGCCGGGATTGTATGCCTCGATTATAATCCTGAAGGGGGCGCAAAACAAACATGAGTGGACCAAGTTGATATATATAATAAAACAGTTGTCAACATACTAACCCCCAGGTTTTATGAAAACTCATATAACATGATCAAAATAGGTTTTCCGAAACCTAGCATGCCGTGCAATGTCTCAAATCATAACTCATATATAATAATCGCTAGTGAATGTCCAATATAACACCCCAGGCCCCATGCCGGCTCCTCGTCTCTGAACAGACAGTCTATGGAAAATTACCCCTAGGCCCCATGTCGGCTCCCCGTCCTTGTGCTAATAGCCAGAGGAAACACACTTCAGGCCCTATGCCAACACCAAACCGTATCGGAATAAGGACCACTAGGTAAGTACAAAACCATTGAACATATATATATTGAAAAACAACTTCATAGTATAAAGTCATTCATCATCTATACTATAAAGAGGTGTTCGAAACATGTTCTAAATATCATATCGTCATCCATCAGATATTTTATAAGAACACATGTTATAGGAAAAATAGTATTAATTCAATCTAACCTCAGTAAGCATGTTATCTCAAAGCGTTTCATATAACATAATCATTAAATCATGCTTTTCATGTATGCATTTCTACTATCAAAACATGCATTTTTAGAAGGGGTCCACTCACAAATACTTAGTCGGCGAAGAGCCACGCAAACTAACGAACACGGAATCGCCGCTAATAATTGCACATATTCACATAAAGGGGTAGCTTTAGTCAAACTCTACTCAAACGATTTAATTTGGGAAAACAAACTTCAAAAACGGGTCCAGGACGTCGAAATTAGCCTAGGAAGGGTTCCAGACGAAATCAGAAAAGTCAACCCAAAAGTCAAAGTCAACGGTCAACGTTGACCAAGTCAACAGTCAACGTTGATCGGGTCAAAGGTCAGACTGGTCAACAGTCAACAGGTCCGGGTCCGGGTCAGTCAAAGGGTTTGGGCTTAGGGTTGGATCCGGGTTGGGCCTAAAGGGTTTGGTCTTAAGGGGTTTTAGGGTTTTAGGTTAGGGAAATGGGTTTAGGGTTTAGGCAATTAGGTGGGCGGGGTTAGTGGGTTTAGGAAATGGGTTTTCAGAAGTGGGCTTAGGGCCCAGCCCCAAGGCCAAGGGCCTAAGGAGAGAGAGACGACCCGAAGGCCTTAAGCCTTTAAAGGTTTGGGTTTAAGGTGCATGGGTCATAAGGCCCTAAAGGGAATGGCCCAAAGGCCTCAAGGTCTTTAGGAAAATAAATAAAAACAAAAAGAAAAAAAGAAAAAGGGTTTTGGGTTGGGTCCGTAATGGGCCTAAGGCCCGAGGGTCTTGAAATGGCCTGAAGGGCTTAGGTGAATGTCCAAAAACCCTGAGTTCGACGGAGGAGCAACGTCGGAGCTTCCCCAGCTCCGGTCGACTGTCACACACATCCCTAAACTCCGATCTAGGTACCAAATTGAAGTACAAGGTGAGAGGAAGAAGTTGATACCTAAGGTTTGTCGTGAAACGGCCAGAGGTGACCTGGAAAGCCACGGTTTCCTCGCTTGAAATCTGGGTAGTGGTCCGAGTACACTTTCTGCATTCAAACAAGCCAAACCACTTCAAAAATAACCTAAACTAACTTTTAATCATCATTGTACGAAGATTTGGAGTGGTTAATAACTTACCCATGTCGGAAAGGGTTGGAACTCGCCGAGGTTGAGATTACACACCCACGACTCGTCGCCCTGGGTAGGGTGCTTTCTGGGTTTCGCCGTGTCTCGCAGCAACAAGAGAGAGAAAGAGGGACGAGGTGAGGGAGAGAATGGAGGTCCGAGTGATGGTGATGGGTGGTGCGTGGGTGTGGTGCTCGGGCAGAGGGAGAGAATGCAGAGAGAGTTGAGAGAAGAAAAAGGAAAAGAGAGAAATAAGAGGGTCACAAGGGAAACACAAATAAAAGGGTGGGCCCCTTGGACTCACCAATTAAGAACTAAAACTCATTTTTAAATAAAACGGGGGTGGGGTTTAACATCAACTTTTTCCTCGTCCTCACCAAATAGTATCTCATAATAATCAACCACATTCTCCAATTTATGGCAAGGATCAAGCACAAGTGTTACATCCCGACCCGGGCTCTATCACAACCCGAGCTCCACCACAACCAAGGCTCGACTCCATCGTAACACGATATTGTCTGCTTTGGGCCCTGGCCACGCCCTCACAGGTTTTGTTTCTGGGAACTCACACTAGAACTTCCCAGTGGGTCACCCATCCTGGAATGCTCTCGCCCGAACTCACTTAACTTCTGAGTTCTTACAAAATCTGAAGCCAATGAGCTCCCAAAAGGCCTTATGCTATATGGAGGTGGGCATGTACATATAAGGCACATCCCTTCTCCGTTGGTCGATGTGGGATGTCACAACAAGTGCAACAAAAACATATTGATTCATATCCTCAATTGAACCCCAATATTTGTCATATTTTTCTTGCATCAACATGGAGATCATAGACAAAAATTCATTATCTTTGTTTTCATGGAGGAGACTTTTGATTTTAAACAAATCACCAAAAGTAGTATGAATTGTTGGAGTATTAGAACAACATACTTTTAAAGTGACTTCATAAAAAGGTCTCAAAAAGGATGCAAGTATTCCCTCCTTTATATTATCATGATTGTCTTTAATAAAGTACGAAAGGTAATAACCATAATCTACTTTCAACCTATCAAAAGTCATCTTGAACTTCAAAGCCGATTCCAACATTAAAAATGTGGAATTCCACCTAGTAGGGACATCCAAAATCACAAGCCCTTTGCTATCTATTCTCACTTTCTTAACACACCTTTTAAAGCTCTCCAACTTTTAAAGGGAAGATCTTACATACCTAATCGCATTACGAATGCTTTGTATAGCGGTATTCAACATCTCATTCACAACCAAATTAAGGATATGAGCAACACACCTTATGTGCAAATATTTTTCCATCATGCAAAAGTGCATTATGAATCCCCCAGCCATTTATTCGGTGCACCAAATCCCTTAAACCGGAATCATTTGCCGAAGCATTGTCAACCGTAATAGTTAACACCTTCTCTATGCCCCACTCCAGCAAACACTCCTCCAAAAGTTGAGCAATGGATTCACCTTTATGATTTGGAATAACACAAAACTTCAAAAAAAAAGTTATGTAACATCCAATCATCATCAATAAAATGAGCAGGTGAGAACCAAGTAATTTGTTTGTTGAATAGAAGTCCATGTATCCGTTGTTAGACACACCCTAAATGTCTTCATTTGACTTTTCAATTTCTCATTTTCAGAGTAAAACAAGCCAAATATATCTTTCGCTATTGTCTTACGACTAGGTACTCTCCACAAATGACATGCATGCATGCAACAATGACAAAAATCATCTCCCTCGACGAAAGAAAAAGGTAACTCATCTATAATTATCATCTCAACACAAGCCTTAGTAACTTCCATTTGAGAAAAACCTATAACTTTCAACTTATCTTTCTTGCTGGCAAAGGTTAAGATCTTTTGCCTATTTGCGGCAAATATTTCCTTATTAGAATCGTAGCTTCTACATCTTGCTAAGTGATTTCTTATACTAGTTGTACCATTTTTATCCGTGTCGGCCATATACGGTTTGTTGCAATACTTGCACACCCCTCTTAACTTGACATCCCTAAATTATGCTATCAAAATGCTCCCAAATTGTAGTACTTTCATGATTTTTTAGTGAATTCAAGAGAGCGTCTTCTTTACTTACTTGATCACTTGAGCCACCTTCTTTTGGAGTTGCATCAGAGGAATTTTTGGATCCACCACCATGGGGAGTTGAGGCAGAGTTAATTCACCAACAATGTCCTAAAATAAGAGAGAGAATCATTCAATTAATTATTAAATAGGGTAAATTATATAAAAGTACCTCAACTATTAGGCTAGTCACATTTTCATACCCTGTCTTTAAAAAATGTCAATGACATACCTCATCTACGAAGTTATTACAATTTCATACCTTCCGTCAGTTGTCAGTCAATTCATCTGTTAAATGCTGACGTGGCTTGAGGCGGGACCCACTTTCTATTAAAAAATTAATTAAATATTAACCAAATTAAAAAAAAAAACCCACCCACACCCATATCTACCCATGTCCCCCCAACCCAAACCTTCCTTCACCACCCCACTCTTATGATCGCAGGTGACGCAGAGGGTCGGGACTCTCTCTCTCTCTTTCCTGTCGATTCTCGATCTTTCCCATCTCGAATCGGGGAGCGTGACCGCTCGACGTCTCCCTCCTCGCCTTGATCTCTCCGTCAACGTCAGAGAAGTAACGGTCATCGAGGAAGTTGATAGCGGATTTGACAGCGGGGACAAAATAGGTGGCTGAGTTCACCGAGTCGTAGAAGGGTGTGACCGAGACTCGCTCGTGGCGTTGTCTAAGAGGGTTGGCGGAGTAGATGTCGCAGTCGCAGGTGATGCAGAGGGTCGGGACTCCTCTCTCTCATGTCGATTCTCGATCTCTCTCTCCCACGGTCTCTCTCTCCCTCTCTCCCCGAACCTTCTTCTTCTTCTTCAAGTTCTTAATCCCAGCTGGGGTGGACACCGTCGATGGGGAAGATCTAGGTGTGGGTGGGTTTTTTTATTTTTATTTTTTAATATTTAGTTAATATTTAATTATTTTTTTAATAGAAAGTGGGTCCCGCCTCAAGCCACATCAGCATTTAACGGAAGAATTGACAGACAACTGACGGAAGGTATGAAGTTGTAATAAATACATCGATGAGGTATGACATTGACATTTTTTAAAGATGGGGTATGAAACTGTGACTAGCCCAATAGTTGAGGTAGTTTTGTGTAATTTACCCTATTAAATAAATTGAGACATAAGAACCATAGAGAAAATATAGAGATGACAAATTACTTGCAATGGAGTAGAAGTAGATGAGTTTAGTTTTTCCCGGAAGCTATTTGATGATTTCGATCTCATTGAGTTTGAGCTTGAGCTCGAGGTCTTTGATGCATTTGACTTCATCTAATTAAGATACAAAACATATAATAAGATTCAATTGGGGAAAGTGAAAGATCATTTAAGATAACAAGCAGAGAGGTCTATAATCCTTCTATATAAAAGCAAAAGGTAGGATGCACATACAAAAGCTACGAAATTATCTTTTTAAAACTTGCAAAGGCACACACAAACACATAGAAAGTGCAAGAAACATAAATTTTAGGGTAAATTACAAAAAACTACCTCAACTATTGGGTCATTAATAATTTCATACCTCGTCTTTAAAAAGTTTCAATGTTATACCTTATCTTCGAATTTGTTGCAATGTCATACCTTCTGTCAGTTGTCTGTCAATTCCTCTGTTAAATGATGACGTGGCACACTTTATATTAAAAAATTATTAAAAACTTAAAAAAAAATATTTAATATTTTTTCTCTCTCCTTTTTTTTTTTTTTTTTCTTCTTCTTCTCTTTCTGGGTTCCCAGGATCGGGGGGTTTCCTTTTTTTTTTTTTTTTTTTTTTCTTCTTCCTTCTTCTTTTTCTCCTCCTCCTTCTTTCTTCCTGGGTTTCCGCGGAGGGGGGGACCCTTTTTTTTTCTTTTCCCTTCTTCTTCTTCCTCCTCCTCCTCCTCCTTCTTCTTTCTGGGTTGCAAGAGGTTGGTTTCGGGGGGGGGGGGGGGGGTCGAACTGGGTTGGGTTTGGTTTTTTTTTTCCCCTTCTTCTTCTTCTTCTTCCTCCTCCTCCTCCTTCTTCTTCTTCCACTTCCTCCTTCTTCTTCCTCTTCCTCCTTCTTCTTCTTCTAGGTTGCAGGGGGTTCCTTTTTTTATTTTTTATTTTTTTTATTTTCCCTCCTTCTTCTTCTTCCTCCTCCTCCTTCTTCCTCATTCTTCTTCCTCTTCCTCCTTCTTCTTCTTCTTCTTCTTCTTCTTCTTCTGGGTTGTAGGGGGTTCGGTTTTTTTTTTTCCTCCTTCTTCTCCTTCCTCCTTGTTCCTCTTCCTTCTCTTCTTCTTCTTCTTCTTCTTCTTCTTCTTCTTCTTCTTCTTCTGGGTTGCAAGGGGTTCGGGGTTTTTTTTTTTCTCTCTCTCTCTCTCCTTCTTCCTCTTCCTGCTTCTTCTTTCTGGGTTGCAGGGGATTGGGATGGGGGGACGAACGAAGAAGAAACAGGGGGAGGAGAGAGAAGAAGAGAAAAAAAAATTAATTTTTTAATATTTAATTAATATTTTTAATATTTTTTTTAAGTTTTTAATAATATTTTTAATAATTTTTAATATAAAGTGTGCCACGTCAGCATTTAACAGAGGAATTGACAGACAACTGACGGAAGGTATGACATTGCAACAAATTCGAAGATAAGGTATAACATTGAAACTTTTTGAAGACGAGGTATGAAACTGTTAATGACCCAATAGTTGAGGTAGTTTTTTGTAATTTACCCTAAATTTTAAGTCCCCTTGACACTATAAGGAAATACCGTTGAAGCATCCGATGGCCTTTAGAATGAATATTGACCAATTTTGACAGACAAATAAGGATTTGGATGTGAACAAGTGATGCAACAACTATGATTCGATATGGAGGGGTAATGATTCAGGGTTCTTTTTAGATAACAAATCCCAACATCCCAGTTCCCAAATTCTTGCTTCATCTTGATGCATTTTCTATATTTAGGTTATCGTAGACACTAATGGTTTGATGCATAAGAAACAAATAACACACCAATCGTAAAATATGAAAACTGTGATAAAAATTGATGGTAAAGCAGATCAAGCAGCAAGGAAAGGCCAGTGAAGCCAATCATGAACTTTAACACAACCAAGATGAAGGCATATATAAACATCAGCAACCTGTGTGGGTAAAGACAGTGGTAATGAGATACCATCATGATTCATCACAATCACCACAGTCCATGGCTCATGTCATGAGTCATGAGTCTTACTTCCCATTTCAGAACAAAACGACCCTGACTATACTATCACTATCGAAATCCACAAGCATCAGTCACGAACCAAAACTTGAACAAGTCATTAGATGAAAGAAAAAATATGTAAAAACTTACCACTTTTATCTTATTGAATATGGCTTACACAAGTAGACCATAAGCCCTTCATTTAGAATTGTAGACCTAAATCAAAGAAAATATACCACGAAAAATAACAAAAGGGAAAAAGCGGCCATACACCCCGAAAGCAACTGAAGAGTAAGATGATTAAACTAAAAGCTGTATCTCACAAATTAATTAAACCTCAACTAATAGTGTTCAGAAATGAAGTTACCCAACCAAATCTAGCATACCCAAAACAAATTATCACCTCCTAACAAGCATCAATATTTTCATTAACCGTTCTTCTACTACTGCAGTTAGGGAAATCAACTTCTCTTTCAACTAGTCAAATTAGGGAAAAATACTGCAAATGACCCTACTCACTCAAAGTTCAAATTTGAACAACTATACAGTTTCTCCTGAAAACATACAACTCTACAATTTCTTCTATGGTATATTTTTACTCTCACAAATCCCTTTCCCACTGAAAATAAAAGAAAATCGCAAAACCCATGAAATTGAAAATAAAATATGCAAAACCCATGAAATGGAAAAGAAAATCTGTAGAACATGAGAGAAATTACCATGAGACTAACCTTGCAAAGGAAGGAAGTCGTGGGTCGAGACTTGAAACGGCGAGAGGAAGTCGGGAGTCACGGGTCACGGGATGAGAGACTGAGAATGAGACGGCGACACTTGCAAACTGGCGAGATGTAAGAGACTGATTGATTGAGAGTGCGACAGGTCGTATGTCTATGGGAAGGAATAAGACGAAGACTGCTTATGTTGAGAGAAGGTGCGCAGAGCGGTGGAGCTAGGAAGGAGAGGGTCCAGAGTAGATATGAGAGGTATAAATGATCGATGTTTAGGGTTTCAGACTGAACGACCAATACAAACTTCAGTCTTTCAGACTGAACGACGCCGTTTCAAGTAATAAAATCATTAATTTATAATTAATTATAAAACAACGTCGTTTTGACAACACTTTGGTTCGGTTCGATTTTTGAACCCCAGAAACCGAACCAAACCAACCAGATTTGATTCAGTTCGATTTAATAGTTTCTGTTTAGTTTTTTTCGGTTCAGTTCTTTTTTGCCTTGGTTCAGTTTTCGATCCTTTTTTTCTTTTCTGTTTACGGTTTTTCGAACCCATCCCTAGTTTTTACTTATCTACTATTTCTACTAATTCCTGAAAATCAACGACATAACATAAATTAGAACACTAAAATGAGTGAGTTTATCGATAATAAGAGTTGGGATAGAGTTCGTTTCTCTCGAGTATCGGACCTGGATGTTGTGGGAAAAATTTGTATGGTGCATATTTCCCTTCAAAATAAAAGTGATAGTTTGGTGTGGAAACACTCCTCTACTGGTGCCTTCTCAATTAAGTTAGTGACTTGGATTCAAAGTAATAATAACCAAGAAGTTAAAAGCCAGAATCTCCTTAAGGAGATATGGAAGTTAACGATACCTCCCAAGGTAAAAATTTTGTCTGGCTTCTTACTCATCAAAAACTTCATACGAGGATGAGATTGAGTAAATTCATTCAGAATATTGACATATTATGCCCTATGAATGGCAATGAGGATGAGACTCAAAATCACCTTTTTCTTAATTGCGAGCACGCTAAAGAAACGTGGAACCTTTCTCCAATAAGTCCTTGGAATAATAATTTGACTCAGTTTAATAATGTGTTAGATTGGATGGAGCTAATTGACAATGTTGAATGCAATGGTTTGAGAGATCTTAGTAAAGCTATTTTGAATTGTTGGCAAATGTGAAATGATAGAAATAATAAAGTTTTTAGGAGCATGATTCCTAGTCCGGCTAGAAGTATCTCCATTGCCGCAAGTGTAGGCTTATCTTTTTTTTTAAGGTTAATTGTAAGAAGATCTCTAGGGGTGATCCTTGCCACCAACACCCCGTTTGCTAGCCCTTTTTCTTATGGTTATGTGAAATTAAACTTTGATGGGTCGGTTAGTTTGGATCATCCTGCAACTGCTGCTGGTGTTGGGGCATTAAACCTTGATGGCACCACCACTTCGGTTATGGAGGTTGTTGCTTTAAAAGAAAGGCTCTTGTTCGCCAGGCGCAAAGGTGTGAAGAAACTAATGGTGGAAGGGTTCCAAGCTAGTCATCCATGTGATGCAAGATGTTTGGATGTTCCATTGGCATCTTAAACCTATCATAGAGGACATCAAATGGTTGGCATATGGATTTCAGCATATCAGTTGGAAGCATATTTATAGGGAGACTAATTTAGTGGTGGAGGCATTAGCTTATGTGGACCTCACTGTTGCCAACCCTCATTTTTTGGATTATTGTCTTCTGATTTCGGCTATGGGGGCCTTTAATTTTGATTGTATAGGAAACGGTTGTATTAGCAGTTTTAAGCTATAATAATTTTCTTTTTCACACATTTTTTTGTGTGTAAATCCTAGATAGATTTGTTTATAATAATTGTTTCCTTACTAGGATTGTATTTACTTGGGAGTACAAGGATTCCTCTCCTCTCTACTACTATAAATAAAGGTAGTGTGTAAGGAAATAACACATCTCATACACATAGAGAAATCCCTACACTCTCTCTTGCCACATCCCTCGTTCTCATTGTCAGATAAATTGACCATAACACGTTATTGGCACTCTCCTCCACTGCACTAAGGAATCTGACGTGGAATTTTTTGCATCAAAACAACGATTTTTATCTCTATATTTTTGCAGCCTTGATAGCATGAACATTCACCATAATGTATCACTCAACTTTACGTACCATAATGTATCACTCAACTTTACGTTTACAAATTTTAGATTCTGCACATATTGTTGATGCATTACATTCAAAATTGTTAAATTATACAATTTGAAAATTGAAAAAAAAAAATTTTGCATTTCAGTGGAAATCAGCGAGCAGCGGCGCGACTTCTAGAGCCGAGCCACGAGACCAAACCACACAGCCACATGCTCCATATTTTGCAACCCAGAAACCCAACGTCATCCATTGCGTCCTCTTTACTGACCACTGCAGGCATGGCCTGCAGCCAATGCCTAGCCACCTTTGGTCACTGTCACCGACGACCAGAAGGCGTCTCCGACGATTCTCATCACATTTTTCGAATTTATGATTTGAATTTTCTAGGGTTTTGGTTCTTAAATGTCGAGATTCACTTTTCTCCATTCATATTCATGATCAAAGTTGTATCACAATCTCGCCTGCAGTTTTTTCGACAAAAAAGCCGCCTGAAGTGGCGACACATGTTTTCTTCTCCAGCAAGTACACTCAGCAGCAGCTGGGATGTTTTCATGGTCCACCACGCCTTAATTAGGCCTTTGGCACCTCGGGCCGCAACAACTGGAAAAAAGAAGAAAGTTTTTTCTCTCTTGGGCATGCTTGCCCACTGTAGCTGCCTTCCTCGGCTCGCATTGACACCTAACTTGTGTGGTTACCATGTCTCCCCTGCGCTGCATCGCATCAGGTCTCAGCCCGCGTGGCTATGGCACTAGTGCACACATGATCACTACTCTTATTGGGTTGCTGATTCATGCCCACTTTGTTGGGTCTGCTTCATGCATCTCAGCCCGTGTACTAACCCAGCATAGATTTGGGCCTGGGCTTCACGAGAATTTTTTTAAGCCCTCTATGGTCTTTGATCCATTTTTTACCATAGATTTTTATTGCCAAAATTTTTTTAGGTAATATTGGGTTTATATTTTCTCCCACATTTCCCAATTGGCCCGAAGTCCAATAATTATAAACTTTGTGGGTTTATATATCCTAGGCCCTGAAAACCTACATGCATATATTTTTTGCATATTTTGTTACATATATTTGTGTTAGCTTACAGGAACCTATGAACATGAAGTTCATAAACTTTTCGAAACCCCAAAGTTTTCGAAAAACATGCCTTGAAAACCCGAAGTTTCTTAAAACATACACTCATGAAAACCTGAAGTTTTTTCATGAAATTTAAACCAATACATGTCTAATAGAACCCGTATGTTCTACTTCTATGTGAATGGATTGATTTTGTCTCCATTGCACTAACCACAATCTTGTCCATTTATTTTGTGACAGGGATATGTTGAATTTGAATAAACTCGATTTTACTGCTTTAGAGGTCTCCGGAAGAAACTATCTCAAGTGGGTCCAAGATGTGAAGCTCCCCCTCACCGCTAAGAATCTTAAAAAATCCATAGAAGCTAAGATGGATAACTCGGTTAGCGAAGCTGAGAAAGTCATTTCCATGATCTTCATTCAAAGACACATTCATGACGCACTGTATTCCGCGTACCTCACTAAGGAAGATCCACGAGCTTTATGGGTCGCTTTGGCGGATCTTTTCGATCACCAAAGAGATATCTTCTT
Organism: Cotoneaster glaucophyllus; assembly: GCA_036320875.1. Classification (NCBI taxonomy): domain Eukaryota; kingdom Viridiplantae; phylum Streptophyta; class Magnoliopsida; order Rosales; family Rosaceae; genus Cotoneaster; species Cotoneaster glaucophyllus. Next base: position 18,628,503 of record CM070068.1, on the reverse strand, counting down.
GCTTGAAGCAAGACACGACTAGCAGCACTTGTGCTTCTAAGACTTTAAGTTTGTGAATGAATACAATTGTGAAGTTTTCCAAATCCGATTACTTCTCAAGTTCTGTAACGAGGACTTGATTGAAGATGATCTCCTGGAGAAGACCTATTCGACCTTCTCTGTGACCAATATCGTTAGACAACAACAATATAGCGCTCTAAGTTTTTAGATTTGATATTTGTTTTACTTTTTGCTGAAAAACAGAATCAGCTATTTGATGATGAATCATCAAGCTCAACCTATTGGCGTGACCATTGTGCCTTAACCACACAATTGGGAGAATCGACGTATGAACTGCCGTTCTAGGCATGGTAGGCGCGGCTAGAAGCTGTCCAACCAAGGTCAACAGAGCCAATGCCCATCTAAGGGAGGAAACTAAGCCCAGAAGCGTTCTAACCTCGCTCTCAAGGCCTTGAACTTCAAGAATAAGGGCAATAAAGCACCTACACCATGGATGCAGACATGTGCTACCGCTGTGGTTCGAATGATCGTTGAGCCTGTGTTTGCCGAGCTCCTCCCAAGGTCGTAGCTGAGTATCATTCTCGTCGTAAGAAGTTTGAATCAAACTTTGCTCAAGTGGATGAATCGGAGAATACAAAGATAGAGGTTTTTGACTTACAGAAGGAAGTTGTCCCAATGGAAGATTAGATTCTTAGCCATGACACATTGGCCGAATTTTACCCCTTGAGTTCGAATTCCACTATGTGGCCGAATTTTACCCCTGCAGCTGCCTTGCACAATCCTGGCCTATAAGAAAAAGGTTTAATTTGGCAGCCAACAAAGGCAGTTAGAGTGAGTTTGAGCAAATTGGTGGTGTTGGAACGGGGAGGGAAGAAGGCATAGCAGCAGTGGAGCTCATAAAAACAGGTAGAGGATTGTGAGGCAGATGTAAGAGAAATATGGGTGATGCTTTGTGATATATTACTTCTCGAGGTTCATTGATTGAATTACTAATACAATATATAGGGGATACTGACCTTTTCATCAGTAAAACTAGTTAAAATTAACAACTACAGTCACCAAACTAGCTTCTTGTTTAGGATGCTCAAACTATAACTTGCTTTTTGTTTAGGATGCTCACTTTAAATACAATATTATAAAAAAGGGTAATGCTAAGGAGACCAAATTTGCAAACCAAATGATGTGTCATCAGTTGAAAATAAAACGCTATTTAACACTTTAAGTAATAATCCAATCCTCAACGTCCATATCATTTGGTTTACAAAATTTGGTTTAGAAATTTGGTCTCTCTAACATTACGCTTTAAAAAATGATTAACAAAATTGAGTAGAGAGTATGAGCAAACGCTCAAAATCCCTAATTGACAGAAATCGCAAAGATTTTGATGTGGGGTTTAAGTGGAGAAGGTGGGGTGTATGTAGATTGTGAGGTGTAGGGATAGTATTGGGGATTGGGAAGTAAGTGGAGTGTATTAAGATAAACTTGAATTTAAAACAAGAAGTGTAGTCAACAAAATGTGAGGCGTATTTAAAACAAGATGTAGGTTTCCTTGTTCTCAAAGACTTATGTTTACCTATTTGGTATGGTTTAATTATTTAATTAGGCTTGTATTTTGTTGTCTATAGAGAAAATCATAAATGTTTGTTGTTTTAAAATTAATCAATAAGCTTATTGCTTGGTTGACCTCGTCTATTTTTTTTAACACATTTACCTTCCTTGGTACTCTCTCTTTTATTTTATTTTTTTATTACAAATGATATTTTACACTATCACTAAAGGGACATAGAAGGGTTTGAACTTAGAACACAATGGGTTGAAGAGGAAGCTCCTAACCAAGTTGGAAATGACAATGTGGAGAATCTATATACAGGATGGAGGGTACCTATCTGAATTTTCATCTAAGATTAGCAACATTCAGTATTATAAGCTTCTAAATATGCATTTAGGTGATCAATAGCTCGTTTCGAAGTGCTTTTAACATGATTGGAAGTCTTCTTTGGTACAAGCGCTTTTGAGTTTTGAGTTCCAAAAGCTCTTGAAGTGCATTTTGAAAGAAGCACCAGTTATATGCTTCTTACAGGAAGCACTTAAAGTGTTTTTTCAAGATTCACTTGCATTTTTACTAATATTGGTTCCAAAAACACTTTCATTAAAAGCGCTTTCAGCCATTTTAAAAAGCACTTCCTAACACAGCCTAGGTTAACGGTTTTGGGCTTCAACCACACAAGATAATACAAATTTCTTCTAAGCATTTTATGCACGCGTAAGAAAAGATCCATCCCTTAAGAAAAATTTGCGAAAACTTTACAGTTATTCATCTACATCAGAGATGGTTTAAACAGCATTAGGGATCTTAGAAGCTACATTATTATATGCATGGTCTATTTCCTCCTCTGTCATCTCAATTGTATCATCACTGTCGTATCCTGCTGCACCACTGCATATGCCTTCAGTTTTCCCACTGTCCCTCTCTTGTCTTTCCACCTTTGGTTTTTTCTTTGAGGACTCATCACCTAAACCATTAAGTTCCGCCTCGTAAATTTGTTTACAGTCCACAGCCTGTTTGCAGAGATCTTCCTTGGATACTGCCGCAGAGTTATTTCCGGTGCCCTCGAGCTTTGCCAACTCTTCGACTACACGAGGAATGAAATTCCACTGCTCAGTTATTTTCCGGACATCCTGCGAAGTACAAACAAATTCATCAAACAGAAATTGGATTCGAGGATGAAGGAACATTGTTTTGTCTAGTCACAAATGCCATCATTGAACTTGCAACTGAATAGTGGAAAGCATCAATGGGTATCTGTTGAAGAAATTAAATGATATAGTTTTGTCACTTCTTGATAAGATCAATCATCATGTAACAGGATGACCGCAAATCCTATTTCACTAGGATGTTGTCAAGTTCATGCTCTAACAAGGCTAGCAAGAGTCAGTTTCAGGAAATGCAGAAATGCGGAATGTGAGCGTGCCCAGCTTTGAATGATCTAATGATCAAGTCAATTCCTATGGATCCCATTTAAAGAAAAAAATGTCCCAGTTTAATGGTTTTCCCATTTTCAGTGGATTGAATCGAGCATGGCCCGAATTATGTGTACACGAGCACAAGCTGTCTTTACAAAATAAATGCAGACATAGTGCGCTAAGAAAAGAAAGGTATAAGGAACTTGTGACTGGTTTTAATCAAGAAAATATAGGATATTGATCACCATTGTAAAAGTCATATATATTAGAGAGAAAATATACGAAGTATTGGTCACTCTTGTGAAATTAAAAACAATTGTTGTGCATACGGAGATCAAAATTCGTAAAATGTATACCTCATTGATTGTTTCAATATCAGATAATGTGATTCAACAGCGATGTCACTGCCTACAAATGGTGAAGGGAAACAATTTGATATGTGTTTCTGACAGGATCCAAACCCCCAAATTACAGGTTCACTTTCCATGTACCTCCGACACAGGGTCTAACTTAATTTCCTATTCCCTTTCTATGTTCACACGAGTGGGTGGAGGGGGAAGGGATCGAAGTATACAAGAAAAAAGTTTAGCACTAGTTCAAAAGGACAAAGTGAGTTTCTGTAGGAATACCTGTTTTTGTTCCAGAAATTCTATTGCATCTTGTAAACAAGTTAAAATCCCTTCAGCTGCTATTTGTTTTATCTCATCTGGCTCTGGCTGTAAGAGGTAGAAGAACAGAATAAAGATCAGACTTATCCAGAAGATAAGGAAAGTCTCTGTATACAATTGAAAGAGGAAAATAAATTAATAAATATCCTACACCTCTCAACCACTATTCTATCAGCGGGTCGAGAGAAGACATTATTTCTAAGATGGACATCTATAAATGACAATTGTGAGTCTGCAAAATTCAGCGGCTGTAAAAACAAACATGTGGTAACACACACACACACACACACACACAAACAGTAGAATGCCAATAACCTTTTCTTCTTGACTCTCCAGCCACGATATTGTCTTATTCAAATCGTCAACCGCCCACTTCTTCACTTTAGAAGGAGAAAAGCACTCTTTAACCGTATTAGAAGCTTTTATCTGCTAAATATATACACAAGAAACCGACATTGGTATATTAAATTTCCACTGGCATCAAAACTACTAAAAATTGAAAAAGTAAAATCTGACATATTTTATCATTAAACTAGTCAAAACATACCTTTGAAGTTGCTGGGGCAGTTGGTTTCAATGGTGTTTCTCCATCTTGCTTCTTAGATTTACTAGGTCGGGATACTTTTTTGTCTGCAGACAGTCACTAGAGCATTGATTAGCTATAAAGGCAACAACAATATGAATCTAAGACCAAATAGTGACCAACTAAATTATCCTAACTGAGATTTTGAAAAATTAAACTGAACATGTGGTATTAAAACTGTAGTAACAAATTAAAATTAAATTAAAAATAAATAAAATATTAAGACAAGAATACTTTTTGTCGTACAAAATTATCAAACCTAGCAGATATTCTTGCTCAAAAAGTTAGAATTCCACTAAACATTCTTACACCTTGGCTGTTTTGATGGGAAACACTGCTTTTACGCCAGGGTTTTCCAGCATTCATAAGGTAACTTTCAATATCGACAAGCTTCTCTGGGCATAACATTCTGATATCCAATCCTAATATGAACAAAATAGACACCTTTAAATAACTACAAAGTATAAATTATCATTCAGAAAACAATTGCTGAAGCATCAGCATTGAGTGTGATTATAGAAAACTAATTTGCTCTATTCTCATGAAATGGGACCTGTATTTAGTTAAGAGCGCATATGACAAGCTAATGAATCTATAATACAGAACCGAGAAGTAGTGACTTTAGTGCAGCTTGCGGAAACAAAGAAGAACCAACAAAACCAGTCAATGGCTGAAGACAAATTATCATTTCGGACAAGATAGTAATACTACAGAAATACATAATCAGTGCATCTCATAGACCATAGAAGTTTTACTTTAGTTTGGCTTTATGAAATACGAAATAATCCCTTAATTTATTGTAGCCTGCCTTAAATAACAAACCATCCCAATTGACTAAAAAGAATGCATTTCTATACAGAATAAAAAATGCATACGACACACAAGTCAATAGTTTGAAAGAAAAATCAGAAACCTTTGAAACTATAGTTCCACAATCTGCCTCAACTTGTCGAAACTTTGGGGTGTTTGGAAATGCACAAACTAAGAGAGTGCAATCTGAACTCCAGTCAGGCTGATATTCCGCTCCCATTTCCAAAGCCTGTGACCGCAAATTGCTGCGCTCAGGATTAACAAACCCGGACAGCACAAACACTACTCCTTCCTGGTCACATAAGAGGTATGATATTAAGCTCAGATTGTCAAGTCAAAAGACAAACAGAACAATGCAGCTTGATAAATCTCATTATTCCACACTATCTAGTACCATGAGTTTGGAAAAGTTTGCAGTTCCGGAACTGGATGCAGAAGATTTCTTGATGTCCTTATAAGGCGTACCCCCGCGCCCCCTGGCTACCCTTGGCTTTCCTTCCTCATTGCTTTCTTCACCTTCATCAGCGCCAGTTAATTTCTTTTCAGGAGACTCACTCTCATTGTCTCTTGAACTAATCCACGAAGGAAGGCTTCGCTTCCCGGCTTTATCCGAACCATTACCCTGGCTCGCTTTCGAATGAGACATTTTTACAAGCAATTTAAACCCCCCAAATTGCTTCCAATCAACAGCTATACAAAATTTACAGCAACCCAGTTAGGCTAATGGAAAAACATCACAGTTTCCACAAGCTCCACCGTGATAATATATATATATATATACACACACACACACACCTACAATTGGTAATATTTACACAATCACAGGCCAAGAAATATAATTCAAAAAATTAAAATAACAATCAAGTATAAAAGTTACAATCTTGACAGTTCATGCAGTAAGAGACAGCATCAAATCAATTAGAATTCCCAAATCAAATCAAATCAAAATACAGAGACAGAGAGAGAGAGAGCGAGAGAGAGAGAGGAAAGTAGGTAATTGCAGCCAGGATTCCATCACCCATGAAAATCGAGTTTACCGTTGGGTTTGGGGGAAAAGGGTAATTGGGGGGAAGTAAAAACCCTAGTTGCAGGAAGAGAGTAATTGGAGAATCGTTGGCTTCTCTTTCACTTGGGGGCCCTGGAATTGGGTTTTGCTTCGATTTTCCTCTGCTGCTTTCTCCTGCCAAAGACGGGTGGCGTGGTCGAGTGCGAGTGGTGGGCTCCAGTGAGGAGCGCACCGGTCAAAACGCATAACTTGAAGGGCACATCTGCAAAATAATAAAGTACAAGCGTTAAAAGTTCTCTGTCCTCTTTTTCGCTGTCCCCTCCCTGTACCATGCTAGTGTGGTGACACGTTCAACACTCTAAAGGATTCTGTTACGTTGGGACAGGTGTCACAGCGGAAGCAAGTGATATGGAGGAGACAGATAAAAGGGGGACACGAGATTCCTACCTCCGATGCAACTCCCGCTCAAGTTCCAAAACGATGTCAGTCTCTCAAAATTTCAAAACTCAAATCCTCCTCAGTCCTTGCCTCTTCCGTCTCGCAGACCCCGCGATAACGACACAGACGGTAAATCGCCTCCGTCGTTTTCCTCCTCTAGCCTCCGTCGTCTCCCCCCTCCTCTCTCCTTCTCTCTGGAATCGATCCATCTTTTCGAAGAGGATAAACAGATCTGAAATGGTGTTTAGGTACGCAGCTTCTTTGCAGTTTTGTTTTCTATTTTTTATTAAGTTTTTTTTCCCCATTTCTGAAATCAATTCTTGCTATTTCTTCTGGGTATTTGCTGTAATTTGTGTTCACTTGGTATTAGTAGTGAAATAAATTGTTAATTTTGACCACAATTACAAGGGTTTAGGGTTTCTGAGAGCTCGGGGTTTAAGGATTTGGTTATTTTTAATTAAGAATTTTGTAGCATTTAGCTGCTTAGTTTGTTTAAAGTTAGTTTGTGGTGGAGTGTTATGGTAGCAATATACCATTTAATTAAATTACCCGAAACAAACCCTAAACCCTGTATTTTGTCTCTTTATCTCTCATAGGGCTCTCCTTTCGGAAAATTGAAATGTGAGAGAGAAAAGATGAACGACGCTTGGAACTCCGATCCAGCGGATCCGCTGCAGGGTTTCACAGGCCTCGCCCTCTTCCACCAGAGCTGCAAGGCTATTCCAGACAGTTCAACTTCCATTCCATTTGATTTCGACCGCGACCTCCAAGCCATCCATTCCCAATTCAACTCCACGGTACTTGCTAACACTACTCTACTCCTCCGATATATAAATTTGAGTTCAATTTTTATTTTGGGTGAAAAGTTTCCAGTTTAATTATATTTCTGCTTACTGTAAGTTTATTACTTTATATCGGCTAAATATTGTTTTCTTTAATTTTTTGAAATTTTGTTGCAAGTTTTTTTTTTAATTTTATATTTATTTATTTATTTTTATGACCCAGAAAGTATAGGATTAATAATTTCATTTTTGTTTGGAATCTTGTATTTTGTTTTTATTATCTAGTTGATTGAGCTCAGTTTGACTATTTTGATGTGGGTGCTTAATTGAAGCCTTTATTTCTGTTGGTTGCTGAGAAAACTAATGGAAAACGTATAACTATGCTTTTGGCACTTTGTTTTGAATTGGAATTTGAGAAGCTGAAAATCTTACCGGAGTTTGATTTTCTTTTCAGAGTTTTTGGGGTCCCCTGGAAAGCTCATAATATTATTTATTTTATTTTATGATTGCTTTTGTTAAAATTCAACAAGCAGACTGAGAACCAATTAATTTTTTATTACTGAACTTATAGCTTAGTATAATGCAAAACCGGTTCTATAAGTATGTTCTCAATGAAATTTTTTGTGTTCAAGTTTCATCTCAAATGAAGTCTTTCTGTATCTGATCTCTTGCACAATGGAATTCTATCAGTGGGTGGAAGGCATTCATAGTTAATTCTTTCTGGTGATTTTTCAGGCCTCACAAGTTAAACTTGTAGATCAGGTGAAAAACATTTTAAGCGATACTTCAAAAACTCTGAAGTCTGGTAATCCACAAGCAACAAAACAGAAAAGTGAAGGTGTTCCTGAAAGGGCTAGGTAAAGTGTATGGCTGGTGCTTTCATTTCCTTAAGCACTTTTTACAGATATAGGTTGATATTTTATTATATTCATTTTGCAGTCAACCTAATATGAGTTTGCTATCGCCTTTTGATATCAATGGGCTTGAAAGTAAGTTGCACTCCCTCTGTGTTCCTGAATTTATACTACAAACCCTTGTGCAACTGTAAATTTTAATGCTTTCTGATTGGTGCACAGATGCTAGAAAAGGAAAAGAGAATTTTACGGGTGGTGCTGCATTGGATGCAGATCAGCAAGCTATCCATATCCGACTTAAGTCAATGGTACTTACTCACACAATCTTCATCTCATTTTTTTAAAAAAAAAAAAAAAAAAAATCTCCATCTCATTTTTGACCCACATACTTATTCTACTATATCAAATAAAAATTTTATACTTACTTTTATTTCTGCTTAGTCTCAATTTATCTAAGGTAAATATTGTTTTTCTTAACATGCTACCTTTTCCAGTGTATTTATTCCTTAAATTTATAATTGGGAAAACGAATGACAAGTAGATAAAAGCATATTAATATTGGTTTTTTGACAAGTTGTTTGAACCTTGTAATTGGGTAGTCTGAAAATTGGAGTGGGTTGAATTTTTTTCCCTTTCAAAGTTTTGGCATTTTTAATCTTGGGAAAGCCCTCAGAAGGAACTTTAACAAAAAACTTCAGGTATTGTTCATTTTAACGAAAAACCACATTTTTACACTAAAAAGTCAATCCTGGTACTATTCACTTTACCCTTTATTTTGTCCTTATCGTTAAAACTTAAAGTTTTCAAGCCCTTTTCATTAATTTTACTTTTTATTTATGATTAGGTTTGCTATGTTTTAATTTATACCTTATCATCTCGCATACAGTACGTCATCATTATTGGGTTAATTTTTGTCTTCAATAAAACCTTTTTATATTTAATCGTTGTTATACATGCAATGCAATCACTTGTACACTGCAATTTAATCACAGAAGCAATAAAAGTTAATTCTTACGGCACTTTTTTTAGGCCTCACAACATAGTCCAAGTAAACTTAAAGATCAAGTGGAAAACATTGTAAGTGGTACTTCAGAAATTCTGGAGCCTGGTAATCGGCAAGCATTGAAACAGAAAAGTAAAGTTGTTCCTGAAAAGGGTGCGGAAAGTCCCCGACAGAGAAGACCAGCCTTGGGTCTTAAACGTGCTCGGTTTTCTATGAAGCCTGATTCCAGGTAAAGCTAATGGTTGATGCTTCATTTATTAAAAAGTACTTTTACTCTTTTACAGATAGAGGTTGACGTTTGTTACATGCAGTCAACCTGATACGAGTTTGCTACCACCTTTTGATGCCCAAAAATATACAGACCCAGAGGAATTGTTCAAGGAACTAGAAAAATATGAGAGTAAGCAACCCACTTGTATTTCGTAATCTTTGCAAATCCTAGTCCAACTGTAAATTTTACTGCTTTCTGATTCGTACACAGATGCTAAAAAAGAATTAGAGAAACTGAAGGGTGGTGCTATGTTGGATGCATACAAGCACAATCCATCCCCAATTAAACGGACCCGTCGACCATCGATTCTAAGGTAATAATAAATTTTATTTAATGGCCATAAAATAAATATTTTTGTCTGTTTGTTCATTATGCCTGCATTGGTATGTAGCATGCTTTTTCTTTTTGTGATTAGGACAGCATTGTTTTTTATAATGCAGAAAGCGGGCTAAGCACAAGCATTCCTATCCGGTGATGGATTTTGAAAGTAGTGAGAATGGTAGTCCACTGAATCATAGCACACGAATAGAACCTAACGAAAATGTTGCATGGGAGGAGATGGATCTAGCTGGTAAGAAAATCCTGTTAAAAAGGTCTTTAGTATCTACTGTGAATCACGATCTTTGCGAAGTATGCATATATATTTTTTCATTTCCCATCCCCTTATTATTCATTCCTAGGGGCATGATAACTCTGACCATTACAGGTTCATTAGCTGAGGAAGTGAACGATAGAAATTTTGATGAACTGCTGTCTCTAAATACTGAATGTCTAGAAGGTGATGGGGCGGTCACTCATGTACAGAAGTGTTTGAGGATGAAATCAATTGAACCAGAGAAATCTGACCTCCCAGAATTCCAAAGTATCCCTAAGGGTGACTGTTTGACAGACATAGAAAATTTGTTAAAAGGGTTAATCAGTTCAACAGGTGTGAAGCATAGAAAGCGGCCAGAAATGTCTATTCGTTTTGCATCTCCAACACCACCAAAAAGCCCTTTTGCTTCAATTCTGGATTTGCATAAGAGAATTTTACATTCAAGTCCATCAAGCGATCCATTTTCAGCTCATGATATTGATCAGTTGCCAGTGACAAATCCTTCATCAGTTGAGAACCGCAACAAACAATCTGAGCTGGTTGACATGAGAGAGCAGATTACCGTTTCTAATACATTGAAGTCACCTTTCATTGAACCAAATGACAATATTGAAGGTGCTGTGGTAGGTGGTACATCTGATGTGGATATTGAAGAATTGAGTTATGCATCGAAAAGATCTGTGAGTGAAGATTCAAGTAAACATGATGCGAGAATTGATGTTGGCTCAAGTGGATCTCATGTTGACCTTGAGGAAAACATTGGAGGGAGTAACATGCATAACAGGGTTATAAATGATACATCACATAGCCCTGGTGCCGATACAGATGCTTGGGACAATGGAGATAATGATGGGGATGAGGTCTGTTTACCTTTTGGCTTTTGGCTTTTTACATTTTTTGTTTATGGAATTGTAAACTTTTTCTTATTTTGCGATGTATTATGACAAGATACAGGTTGAAAATGAACATGAGGAAGCAGTGGCCAGTGCGGAGCCTGAACCTAATGTGGCAGATTCAAAGGCGGGCAGCACTCTGAATGACAATGTGCACCCTGATGCTGATACAGATAATAGGGACAATGTGGCTAATGATGGGGACCAGGTCTGTTTACCCTTTTAGCTTGTTTATATTTATTTTTGAGTTGTAAACATTTGCTGATTTTGCGATGTATTATGACAAGATCCAGGTGGAAGACAAACATGAAGAAACATTGGCTAGTAAGGAGCCTGAACTTAACGTGGCAGACTCAACTTTGGAGAATACAAGCAGCGCTCTGAATGAAAATATACAGATCAAAGCAAACTCACGCCCACAGATAAAACGGAAGAGTAGAGAAGTTTCTAGAAGGAAAAGTCTAGCAGGTGTGTACTCGTGCATATGTGCCAACATGCAAATATCCACATCTGCTGCTGCATCTTTACTGCTATTGTTAATATTCATTTTCTGTTTGAATATCAACTTCTTAGGGGCTGGTACAACGTGGCAATCTGGTGTAAGGCGAAGCACGAGGATCAAGACAAGACCTTTGGAGTATTGGAAAGGGGAGCGGCTGTTATATGGACGTATACACGACAGTGAGTATTTTGTTTTCACAGTCAAAGTGCTCTGTTTTCATTTTTATAATTACTAGCCCTCTCACGTGTATCTGATTGCCGTTTCACTTTCTATTACACATAAGAAATCCACGAGCAAAACAAGTTAATCATATTCATACTGGATATTGCAGGTTTGGTAACAGTAATTGGGATTAAGTACGCCTCTCCAGAAAAGGATAATGGAAGAGGTCCTCTGAAGGTGAAGTCATTCGTCTCTGACGAATACAAAGAGCTTGTCGAGCTGGCAGCTTTGCATTGACATGGCTGATCACTTAAGAATACAAGATTTGCGATATGTAACGGCGATTCTTATTCGATCCGTCCCTGCAAACATTTTTTCGTTTGAAGAAGTATTTGTGATGCCCTGTCTTATGAGTAAACTGGAAAGACTATTGTTGTAAAAGTAACCATTGCTGCCTTTGTACAACCTTACTCTCCATGATGATCAACGTATGAAGAGTGATACTCGTTACCCTTTTTATCTTCAAATGCCTTTTGTTTCTGACTTTTATGGGGTTTTCGTAACGTGTATGGAAGGGTAATTTGGTAATTTTGTTGGTGCCGACGAAATTGTTTGCATTTCGTCTTGCCTCTAGATTGGAGCTGCTAACAAAAATGGTAGCAAAGGTTTTGATACCTTGTGATGGAACATGATATGATCAACCACGCAATTTAGGATAGTAAGGAAAGGTGATCTAACTTGTAGAGCTTAATGCATGTTCAATGAACATTGGACATTCAGTCTGTGGACCGTGGTTCCAATGCTTAATTTTAATAGCGTCACAAAAAAAAAAGTCTCGTTTGGTTTTAAATTGGATAACTCATTATATTTTGAGCATGTTGAAAGAGTAAATAAAGAGATTTTGTCCACTATCAAGATATAAAATTATTTTTTCCTCACAAAATCGTATGACTGGACGGGATAAGTTTCTTTTATGCCTACTCCAATTTAATCCCCATCAAAAGGAAAATCATTCACAAGAATCACTATTATCTTCACGCACTTACTAAATTATACGAGTTGTATAGTTGAGTTCAGTCATAAAGAGTGTATAGAAGAGTTTTTTAGGGGACCAAGTCCCGGGCCATGGAGTCATTCTCCTATTTTAGAGTGCTTTTGTAGGAAGTAATAACATCGCTAAATCATAAGTAGTTTCTAAAAAGCACTCTAAAATAGGATAATGACTATTTATAAGTACAATATGATTTTCTAAAATAATACCATTACTAAATCATAAGTACTTCCTACAAAACATTCTAAGGGCTCGTTTGGATGTGCTTTTAAAATGACTAAAGCGATTTTGGTGAAAATGTTTTTGAAACCAATCCTTAGTAAAAATCCAAATGGATCCTGAAAAAGAACTTTAAGTGCTTTTTGAAATAAGCACAAAAAAAAAAAATTCCAGAAAATACTCGGTCATTATCGGACATTAGTCCAAGTTCTTCCCTCAAAGGAAAGTCAAGTCATCTAGGTCCAAAAGTTCGAAGAAGAAAGAAAAATCTTCACAGCTTAAAGACTTAGCCCAGCAGCTCATGGAAGAAGCAGCTTTGCTGCATAATGAAGAAGAAGACTCAGACAACTCATCAGACGCTTCGTCTCAACATCCAGTCAAGTGGGGCGACCTACAGGATTCCCAAGATCCTTTTGAAATTTGAATTGTAATAACATGTAATCATTTCGCATTTCTACTCATGTAAAAATACAGTAGTAACCATGTGATCCCAGTACCGAAAGCAGCACCTGCAGTAGCAGAAATCATTCCGACAAGACACTATTCATGAATAGTAAAATCACTTTTTACTATTCATCCATCATTTCAGCGACAGACGCGTGATCCAACAGTGAAGATTCTTCATCATTCGATGCCAGCTTTAGCACATGCAACCGAGATTTCCGCTTTAATCATCCAGCTCAGTTCAATCATTACAGCCATTCGGCCTATATCTTTAGACTTATAAGCACTAATCCATTGGACTTAATTATTCTAGCAAACAAATGCAGATGTTTCCAGTGTTCATCTATTGACTTTGAATAACTAAGAACATCATCAATATAAACAATCGAAAAATGACTATATTGATTAAAAATCTCATTCATAATATTTTGAAATTCACGTGGAGCATTTTTAAGGCCGAAAGGCATTACATTCCATTCATAATGTCCAAAAGGAGTTACAAAAGCTGTTTTGTATTTATCATTTTCATAAATTTGAATTTGCCAAAAACCTGATTTCATATCAAATTTTGAAAAAATAACTGCTTGAGAAAGTCTCTTTATCAAATCTCTTTTGTTGGGAATTGGATACTGAATCCATTCTAAAACTTCATTCAAAGGTTTGTAGTTAATAACTAATCGGGGAGTTCCTCTTTCTACCAAATGAGGCGGAAGCTTATATCTAAAAGATGATCTAGAGGTATCGTGCAAAAATGCAATTAAATTCACAACAACTAAGATCACAATCATGAAGACAATTGTATCTACAAAGGCAAAACCAAAGGTTATAAATACAAAAGAAGAACTGGACAAAAGATTGATCGGTTCTAAACCTGGCATTCGTGTCGTGTTTACCGTGTTCATGTCGTTTTCGTGTCATACCCGATATCTTAACGGGTTATGTCGTGTAACACTCGTTAAAATAAACGAGTAATATGACCCGACCCGAAATCGACCCGATAATATTAACGGGTAATATGACCTGACCCGTTACCCGTTAAGGAAAATATATTTTAAATCAATAAATAATTAAATAAAAAACATAATACTTTTTTTGAGTGAAAACGCATTTTTCTTTTAAGTATTGTCACATCCAAAACATAAAAACGCATTTTTCTTTTAAGTGTATATTTACATATCCAAAATAAGAGCATAATAAAAAAATATTAGAACATTACAAAATATCAAATGTTCAAAAGATTTGCAAAATTAAGGACATTGGAACATTAGAACATCTTGCACATTTTCTTCCAATCAAACCCTTCAATGTAGAAGTATAAAAAATCTAGAAAAAAATATATAAACGCTCGTAATAACAAGCTTTACAACTTTCGTGAAGAGCTTAACTTCAAAATTCGTCACTATAATCATATAAATCATAGATCAAAATTTAACCATTGATTATTGTTTACATTTACACTTCATTTTTCTCATCAAATTTTGTTTTTTCAGATTTTGTTTTTTGAAAACATGATCTATTAGAGGATGCAAGAAGATGAACGGTTTGAATCGTTGATATTATGTTCAGAGTTTTACGATTAGTGAAAATATTGCTTGATGTTTATAAAGTTTCTACAAACTATATGACATCGACTCATATTTTAGTTAACCGTAAATATCGAAACGTGATATCAAAGATCTGAACCGTTCATCTTCTTACATCCGCCAGATGATCAAGTTTTCAAAAAAGAAAATTTAAAAAATGAAATTCAGTGACAAGAATAAAGTGTAAATGACAATCGACGGTTAAATATAAATTTAAGGTTTATGGATTATAGTGTTGGATTTCGAAGCTGACCCCTTCATGAAAGTTGCAAAGCTTGTCATTATGAGTGATTGGATATTTTTTTTACATTTTGTACACTTCTATAATAATTATTATTAATTTTGCCCTCAAATAAAAAACATTATTTATGAGGGTTTGGAGGATTTTAAAAATCTAAACAATAATGTAAGTGTAACCATTATATACTCGTAGAGGAATAATGATGAATCACAAGTGTTTATATATTCTTTCACATTTTTCATACTTGTATGTATGTATTCTTAGTTCTTACCTATACAAATACTATACTAGTTTATTTGAATTTTGGACAAGAACATGCTAAGTAAAATTTATTATCCTAGTAATGATAATAAAGAACTCTCACAATAAAAATAAATAATGACTAAAACTTTTTTTTTTAAATTTATATAGAATAATAATACAAAACTATATATTTAATATAGAATATATTGTATATATTAATATGGCTATTGTATTTTATAATAATTTTTTTAGTAATTAAACTTTAAAATTATCAAAATAATTTTTTTCTTAACGGGTCGAAACGGGTCACCCACGTGTATACCTGTTAAGAACCCGTTATTAACGGGTTCTTAACTGGTCACCCGATAATGACCCGATAAGTTATCGTGTTGACCCGAAACCCGTTATTTTCGTGTCATTTTCGTGTCGTGTCAGAAACTGCCGGGTCTAATCGGTTCTTACCTTAGAAATGAGATACTCAATGAATTCTCTGGGAATAAAACTTGGGATGTAAATATTTTTCATAATGAAAGTAGTGAATTTAAATTAATGATGCAGATATATTTGAAAATAGTTTTATTAAACTTGGATTGTAACTTACAAATTTGCCTACTGGCAGTTGATGAGAGAAAAGATGGAGCTCGCACCCATCCTTGATTGTAAATTAAATTACAAGTGTTTAAATTTCTCTGGATACATGATGAACTTCTGTTCTTTCGAATGTGCATACGTCTTGCTAAATTTGAAATTTGTTAATGATACCTGTTTCGATATTCCTAATACTTTTTGGCATCGTAAACAACATATCGTTAAACTTCCTTACATAAAGGATTTTAATGAGTCAAAAATCCCTACTTAGGAATATCGTTAAACCTTATGTGTTTCTTGTAAACAACATATCATCTGTTCAGAAGCACTTTTAGGGAAATTGATTTTGGCTAAGTGCTTCTTGCAAAAATTAGGAATATCGTTAAACTTCCTTACAATCATAAGTCTACAAGGTCCCATGGATTATGAGATGGAATTCCACCTTCACCGCACCAAAATGGTGGTTTGCCCATGGCCCAACAGTCAACTTATTATCAAAAGATCTCATGAAAGTTCTCTCATCTGGTTTCTAGACAAAATTTGACCGCAGCCGTTTCGATGACAAAATTAAACTTCTACCATTGTTTATGGCTAAGTACAAGGTCCCATGGATCATGAGATGGAATTATGAAACCGTAGCAGGAGAAGTTCTTAGAGCCCGGTGGGTGAAATGGTGGGACAAATTTGACCACCAAAAAATCATCAGCCTAGTTCTATCAGAATTTCCAATTGTTCCCGTTCCAATGATTCCTTCACCAACAACAAAGGCATTGCCAGAAATTCAAAGGATATACGAGTGCAATAAAAGGGAGTCCTAATATGACTGGATCAGAAATATTTTTGATCAAAACAAATGGGGTTTTGAAACAAACATCATTTTGGCAAACATGCGCTTTAGGTATTTCATATTTTAATTGCATTGGTGATGAATTAGCAGCACTAAGTATCTCTGTTGATTTATGAAAATACCTAGTAGGTATTAACCCTTCTTGAATACAGTTCAAGTCTGCTCCTGAGTCAATCAAAGCAATTGGTTCTAAAAGAAAATCATCTATTTTTATCTTGATTTTAGAATACCATTTTTTAATCTTATTTTGTCTAAAAGACCTAAAACTAAATCGTGTGTGGATCCTTTGCTCGATTGAGCATCAGAATTGTGATCTGAAGAAGAATTGCTTTGCTCTTCCTCTTTGTTATTGACAATTGCTTAGGTCTGAACTCTACCGAGTTGTGTATGAATTTCTACATTTTCAGATTTCAAAAACTTTATTTCATCTTTGATTTTATTAACTTCTCGCTGGAGATCTTTGATAGTGATTTCTTTCTTAGTCTTATTAAACCTTTCTAAGGTTGTGCTAAGAGAGATTTTTGGAGTTGGCTGGGGTTGGCTAGTGCCAGGTTCTTCAGAAGTAACTAATTTCTTTAGTTTCTTAAGATAGAAAGATTTCAATTCAGGGTCATCGACTTTGCTTATTAGTTCTATAAGAAGATCTTCTTGTTCTTCTTGTTTGCTAAGGACTGAGATTTTTGGGAGTAGAACAAATGAACTTAGAAGATTAACAGATAAGATAGACTGTAAATCGAAAGGTTGATATGAACCTGATTTGCAGATTATAAAGATGCTAATGCAATTACCACTTACTTGGCTCTGATACCAAATGAGGCGGAAGCTTATATCTAAAAGATGATCTAGAGGTATCGTGCAAAAATGCAATTAAATTCACAACAACTAAGATCACAATCATGAAGACAATTGTATCTACAAAGGCAAAACCAAAGGTTATAAATACAAAAGAAGAACTAGACAAAAGATTGATCGGTTCTTACCTTAGAAATGAGATACTCAATGAATTCTCTGGGAATAAAACTTGGGATGTAAATATTTTTCATAATGAAAGTAGTGAATTTAAATTAATGATGCAGATATATTTGAAAATAATTTTATTAAACTTGGATTGTAACTTACAAATTTGCCTACTGGCAGTTGATGAGAGAAAAGATGGAGCGCGCAGGCATCCTTGATTGTAAATTAAAATACAAGTGTTTAAATTTCTCTGGATACAGGATGAACTTCTGTTCTTTCGAATGCGCAGAAGTCTTGCTAAATTAGCCTTCTTGAAATGAGCTTGGAAGTTTGAAGATATAGGCCGAATGACTGTAATGATTGAACTGAGCTGGATGATTGAAGCGGAAATCTCGGTTGCATGTGCTAAAGCTGGCGTCGAATGATGAAGAATCTTCATTGTTGGATCACGCGTCTGTCGCTGAAATGATGGATGAATAGTAAAAAGTGATTTTACTATTCATGAATAGTGTCTTGTCGGAATGATTTCTGCTACTGCAGGTGCTACTTTCGTTACTGGGATCACATGGTTACTACTGTATTTTTACATGAGTAGAAATGCGAAATGATTACATGTTATTACAATTCAAATTTCAAATTTCAAAAGGATCATGAGATGATCTAAGTAGGGACTTATTAAAACCCTTAATAACTAATCGGGGAGTTCCTCTTTCTACCAAATGAGGCGGAAGCTTATATCTAAATGATGATCTAGAGGTATGGTGCAAAAATGCAATTAAATTCACAACAACTAAGATCACAATCATGAAGACAATTGTATCTAAAAAGGCAAAACCAAAGGTTATAAATACAAAAGAAGAACTGGACAAAAGATTGATCGGTTCTTACTTTAGAAATGAGATACTCAATGAATTCTCTGGGAATAAAACTTGCAAGCAATGTATAAAGCAATGAATTCTCTGGAATTCCATTTCGCTATACCCCTAATTTTTTAGACTTGTGATTGTATAAAGCAATGTATTGATGGCATCTGGGACACCTTGTCCAATTTGCTCATCAAAGATTGGTATTCCTTCCTCATCCTTTTTAACAGCATTTTTTATTTTATTTCTGGACTGTTCAGTGACATGCTTCTCCCACCAGGAATGGAGCATTCTTGTAAATCCAGTGACCAAGAGGTCGACAATTTGTGATTGGTTGAGATTATGATTAGTAATATAACTATTAGCAACCATAGGGATGTGTTGGAGTTTATTAAGAATTTCTTGTTCTGACAAACCATCTATATTCCATTTATAGAGTTTATCAGAAGAAAATGAGAATATTTTGAATATTCCTTTCTTCAAATTGAATATCTGGAGGAGTTGGTCTGGGATACTAGTTTTTGGTGAGGGATGTTGGGTTGACTCTTCGATTGGAAATTCTTTTAAGTTCAAGATTTTGAAAGGCTTGTTCAACTTTTAGGATGGAATCTGAATCATTTTCTGACTCAGGGGATGATGAAGATATTTCCGATTGGGATTTTTCAGGATGACTTAAGACATGGACTGTCTTTTCCTTTTTTAATTCTGTTAACATCTGGTCAATTTTTTTGTGAAGTGGAAGTGGTTTTTAAGGCTACTGCCTTTGAAGAGGACTCTGAGAAATTAACCAGGGATTTTTCCCGAGTACACTTGGGTTGAGATAAATTATCAATTTTAATTTCAATTTTATCTAGTTGTTTACCAATAGTATGAAGACTTTGATTGGTAAAATTATTTTGTTCAATTACTGGTTTTACTCCTGAATCTTCCTTGGGAAGTTTAAAAGGAGTAGCTGGGATTTGGGTATTGGCAGTGGTGATGAGAATGGTCTCTTGTGGAGGATGACTAGAAGAGACAATTGTCTTGTCTTCTTTAAGCCAATTTTCTTTGGTTATTACCTCTAATTTCTTTTCAGACTCATAGTACTTCTCAACATAATCGAAGAAAAATACTTCAGTCCTATGGGTTTCCATGTAATTAGTCCATTCTTTATAAATGTCTGATTTTTGTTCTTGTGTATATTTACTTCTGAAAGCATTTCGTCTGGGGATATTCTTCTCAGATTCAATGTCTGCATTTATCCTTTTCTTATTCCATTTAAAAGGTTTATTTAAAACCAAAAGTTGGTGATTAATCTGATCTGCTGCGAAATCAGAAGCCGTCGGAGAAGTCTGTTCTCCTTGGTCTTGGGATTGAGGTTGGTAGACCGGATGTGTAACCTGGGAATTTGTTTCTACTGATTTTAGTTTGATATTAATCAAATCATTAATTAATTTCTGCTGGGTAACAGAAGAACTAGTTTCTGCAACTGCAGCTTTTAATTTTTTAGGGTATAGTGAAGGAACACAATATAAGTCTACAAGTAAAAACGCTTTCAATAATTTTAAAAGCACATCCAAACGAGCTCTAAAATAGTAGAATGACTACCTACCACTTAGTACCATTTGACGATTAAATATGTCATTAGATGCCTATATGACTATCAGATGATGATAATATTAAGAGAAGTACCATTTGACGATTAAATATGTCATTAGATGCCTATATGACTATCAGATGATGATAATATTAAGAGAAGTTTTATTTGAATTTATATAACCTTTGTTTATACCCAACTTACTCTCTACACCCATATTATTTTTAATTCAAGAATTAATCTCTTTCAACACAATTTTTTTACTTAAACTACCTTCACAAAACCAATTCAAAATATAAATTTATCTTTACACTCATTTAGAAAATAAAAACCCAAATTGAATGCTTGTTTATGGGAATGACAGCTTTCTGGAGTTCGACTGCTGTGGACAAGTTGAATAATTTGGTGAAGTTTCTACTTGTTTATGAATATTCCATATACTAATAATAGTTTTTCTTTTTGGTTTCCCCTTCGGATTGTATGGTTTGAACTTGACGAACATTTCTACTTGTTGAGAAGACTAGATGTGTGGAAATGGCAAAAAAGTTAAAACAAACTTCAAATTGTTGTAGGCCTAATTGAGTGAGCGATCTAGGAAGAGAGTGAGAGGGGTGGTGCGGCAAGCTTAGGAGAGAAGAGAGATTGATTTAATTGTGAGGTGTGTTTGATTCACCCCATTGTGCCTTTATTTATAGTAGTAGAAAGGGTAAATACCTTTCCCTTTATGATTACAACATTTAATAGGTAATCTAGTCCTAATAGGAATATAAGATACTATTCCATATTCTCTAGGATTTACACAATCACATTCCTATTCTAAATATGACTGCAACACTCCCCCTTGAGTGTGTAAATACTCAACAGACCATCGCATCAGTTCTTCAGCAGATAAGGTAGAATAGTTGACGAAGTCATCGGCACAACGGGCAATCGCGAGTCTCATATTTACGTTGAAGTATGCATGTGTAAAAACTCACAAAAACCTCGCTATGGTAAAACCCAAGATTTGGGGAAAACCCATAGACTAAGGGAAAAGTAAGAAAATATGCATAATGTCTTAAACAAACGTCAAACTGGACGAGTGAAGTGAACTCAACAGAGTATGATCATCCCATGATGGGTGCCTCATCAAAACCTCGTTAGGTAGCAAAAACCCAGTGGGAAAAATGCTCCTAATCGTAGGAAAAAGAGTACATTAAGATCATATGAGTATGCTTCTGGATACTCCCCCTGAGTTAGACATAACTTCTAAATAAGAGAACTACAAACGATTTAATTCAGACAATTTACGCATACCGATTCCTTGGACGAGCTTCTGAAATGTAGACTTGGGCAACGACTTGGTGAAGAGGTCGGCCAGGTTGTCCTGGGAACGGATTTGCTTGACTTCGATGTTCTGATGCTGCTGCTGCTGGTGTGAGTAGAAGAACTTCGGCGCTATGTGCTTGGTGTTGTCTCCCTTGATGTATCCCTTCTTTAACTGCTCGATACATGCAGCATTGTCTTCAAAGATCGTCGTAGGAAGGTCAACGACTGATGTAAGACCACTAGTGCTTCGAATATGTTCCATCACTTCTCTCAGCCAAAAGCACTCACGCGATGCTTCATGCAGGGCGAGAATCTCAGCATGGTTAGACGAAGTTGCGACTAGTGTTTGCTTGGTAGACCTCCAAGATATAGCAGTGTTCCCAATGGTAAAGACATAACCCGTTTGAGAACGTGCCCTATGTGGGTCAGACAGATATCCAGCATCTGCGTAACCAACAAGGCGAGAATCGATCCGGGGCCTATAGGGGGCGGCACCACTTGGAGATTCATGGGTATAGAACAAGCCCAAATCCGTAGTACCCTTGAGGTAGCGGAAAATGTCTTTGACACCATTCCAGTGCCTGCGTGTAGGCGCGTTGCTGTATCTAGCCAATAGATTCATAGCGAAGGAGATGTCGGGTCTAGTGCACTGAGCCAAGTACAATAAAGCCCCAATTGCACTTAGGTAAGGAACTTTGGGTTCCAAAATCTCTTCCTCATCCTCCTTTGGACGGAAGGGATCTCGTTTAGCATCTAGAGTCCGAACGACCATGGGTGTGCTCGAAGGCTTCGCTTTATCCTCATTAAAGCGTCGCAACACCTTTTGGGTGTAGTTCGATTGATGTACTAGGATTCCATCCGAAACAGTGCTCGATCTCCAGGCCGAGACAGTATCGAGTTTTTCCCAGATCCTTCATCTCAAATTCCGATTTCAAGTGTGCAGCAATTTCCTCAAGCTCTGCAGGAGTCCCGATGAGGTTCATGTCATCGACATAAACTGCAACGATTGCAAATCCGGAATGTGACTTCTTTATGAACACGCATGGGCATAGTTCGTTGTTCACATAACCCTGACTTGTCAAATATTCACTCAGACGGTTATACCACATCCGCCCGGATTGTTTCAATCCGTAGAGTGACCTCCTCAACCTAATTGAGAAAGTGTTCCGTGGTCTAGAACTATTTGAACCAGTCAATGGAAGTCCTTCTGGAACTTTCATGTAGATTTCCGTATCTAGATCCCCATAGAGATACGCGGTTACCACGTCCATAAGCTGCATATTCAGTTTTTCGGAAACTACCAAACTGATTAGGTAGCGGAACATTATGACGTCCATTACGGGAGAATACGTCCCCTCGTAATCAATTCCAGGGCGCTGAGAGAAGCCTTGCGCTACGAGGCGTGCTTTGTATCGCACTATTTCATTCTTCTCATTACGCTTCCTCACGAAAACCCACTTGTAGCCAACAGGCTTCACGCGTGGTGGTGTAGGAACGACAGGTCCAAATACCTTACGTTTCGCGAGCGAATCGAGTTCGACCTGGATTGCTTGTTTCTAGTTTGACCAATCGGTTCTACGTCGGCATTCATCGACGGAACGTGGTTCAATGTCATCGCTAAGCATGATGTCAGTAGCTACTGAGTACGCGAATGCATCATCGACGATCATCTCATTTCTATTCCAAATCTCATCCAATACTGTGTAGTGGACCGAAATCTCTCGATTCTCGGGAGGCCTGCATGTTTCGTCTGAAGCATCACCGTAATCTAGAATAACCTCATGCGTTGGAACGAATGAGTAAGCGATGGTCGGATTCAAACTAGGGTCACTAGTTGGTGCCGTTTTCCTCTTCCGGGGTTGTGAATCCTTTGAACCAGAGGGTCTGCCACGCTTCAGGGTCGGACCAGATGATTGGCTAGCCGCCAATGTACCTTCCTGCGTGGAAGGTGTGGCCTCCCCTCATTCGGGGACGGCCCGGCCTTCCCAGGAAGGTTGTTGACGTACACGGGGTACATCTATCCTTGCAGGTGTGTTTGCAGCGGGTATATGTGATCTTGTCACCTTTGCTAGATCATTAAAAGCATCCAGCATGCTTTGAGCAATGCTCTGAAGATCTATAATTCGTCGTACCTCAGTTTCAGACTGAGTAGTGCGGGGATCTAAATGAGACATAGTGGGAGCATACCACGACAATTCGCGGCGTTCTATGGGAACGTTAGCATGCTTATCTCCCCCTAACGACGGGAAGACTGTCTCATCAAAGTGACAATCCGCAAAACGTGCGGTGAAGAGATCTCCTGTCAAGGGTTCTAAGTAACGAACAATTGATGGCGAATCATAACCGACATAGATTCCCATTTTTCTCTGAGGTCCCATTTTGGTACGTAGTGGCGGCACTATTGGCACATAAATGGCGCACCCAAACACCCGTAAATGCGAGACGTCAGGCTCGTATCCAGTGACCAACTGTAACGGTGAATGTGGTTGGGTAGCGATGGGCCTCAGGCGGACCAACATAGTTGCGTGCAGTATTGCATAGCCCCAGGCAGATACCGGCAGTTTGGTTCTCATAACCAAAGTCCGAGCTATCATTTGAAGGCGCTTTATGAAAGCTTCTGCCAGGCCGTTTTGAGTGTGAACATGGGGCACATGATGTTCCACATCTATCCCTACTGACATGCAATACTCGTCAAAAGTCTGTGACGTAAACTCTCCAGCGTTATCCAATCGAATCGACTTGATCGGATAATCAGGGTGGTGAGCCCTTAGCTTAATGATTTGAGCTAGGAGTTTAGCAAACGCGGCGTTGCGTGTGGACAACAAGCAAACATGTGACCATCTTGTCGATGCATCAACCAACACCATAAAATATTTAAATGGTCCGCAGGTTGGTTGGATAGGTCCACAAATGTCCCCTTGAATCCTCTGAAGAAATTTAGGGGGGTCGTGAATAATCTTTGTGTGGGAAGGTTGAGTATTCAACTTCCCTATAGAACACGCTTGGCATGTCGGGACCTGAACATAGGGATGTAACTTATGCCCGTGAGAAGTTTTGAGGATACGGCGCATCATGTCACGTCCAGGGTGTCCCAAACGATCGTGCCAAAGCAACAAAGTGTCCTGGAACTCAAGCATAGGGCCAGCCACATTGTGGGCTTCTATGCCCCGAATGGTCGTGATGTACAACCCATTCGGCAGACGTTCCAACTTCTCATGAATATGCTTCTGGCCATATTCGTATGAAGTGATACAAAGATATTCAGAACCATTATCTTCAGTGGTTTCAAGATGATATTGATTATCTCAAATATCTCTAAAACTCAGCAACGTTCTTCCGGAACGTGGAGAATAGAGTGCCTCCTTAATGGTCAAGAGTGTACCATTAGACAACATGATACGTGCCTTTCCGTATCCTTCAATCAGGTTGGATGGGCCTGAGAGAGTTGTCAAAGGAGCTTTCTTAGGTACGAAGTTAGTAAAATAGTGTCGTGCACGCAAGATGGTGTGCGTGGTTGCACTATCTGCCAGACAACTAACTTCCCCACTAGGCATACCTAGAAAGAAATTGATTGAATTGGTCACATGTATAAATATAATTCCATTCATTCAATTAAGCAATTCGAGAAAATAATATCCATTTCAATAACAATCCATAATTCAAAACAAACCAAAACCAAACAAATTATTCCAAATACTTAGAAAAATTGTTCAAAAATTAAACCATAAACCTAACAAAAATAGGGATAGGGGCCGGCCACTCCTAGTGGGTTCGGCCACTAGGGGTACATGCCCTAAAATCATGTCTAAGTTATTCGTCCATAGGTGCTGACGCCTCCTGGAAGTCCGATATCTCCATTGATGTAGTTGCATCTTCCGGATGATCCACATGTGCAATGGTAAACATATATCGTAGAACATACAGGTTCTATAGACATGTATTGGTTTAATTGATGCATGAAAACTACAGGTTTCATGTGGTATGTTTTGAATGAAAACTTCAGGTTTCAAAGGCACTAAATTTGAAACTACAGGTTCAATTTAGTATTTTATGAACGATTAGTTCATAATGAGAGGTTCCTGCAAGAAACACAGAATGCAATATACTAACTTAGTGTAGTGGATTTGAGTTTCTTCGGGAACTCAAGTGTGAGAGCTTCGTAACTACGAAAGTATGTTACGGTTCAAAGTATAAAGAGAAATTATTGAATCGTTAATGTCCAAAAGTGATCTTCAGGTCAAGAATTTTGGATTCATTATCAGATTAATGGACTGCAGGTCACTTTTAATTAATTCGATAAATCGGGCCATACAGGGTCGATTGTAGAAGCAAAATAATATTAGTATAATATTATTGGATTGAAATCAAAGCTCCAAAAATAATTTGAGCTTGTGCCGTGGGGTGTGGGAAGGCACGGGGTGCCTTAAGAGGTCATGGCAGGGCCTGGGGAAAGGCCAGACACCATGGCTGCAGGCCACGGGGGAAAACATCCAGCCGAAGCTGGGTTGGGTCCTTATGGACCGAGGGATGTGCACGGGGGAGCCCAAGACAGTGGGCTGTGTGTGGAAGCTGCGGGCTTCGCGTTGGAGCCTAGCCCGTGAGCTGGCTTCGTGCGTGTGTGCATGCTTGTGCCCAGCCGAAGGCTGGCAGCAATGATGCGGGCCACTGAGTGCCGTGGGCTGCAGGCCCAGCGAAACTGTCCAGGCCGAAGCCTGGTACCCTTGGCGTATCCGGATGGTGCAGTGCACCAAATCCGGTTCCCTGTTTTCCATATTGTTTTTTTTTTTTTCAATTCCTTTAGGGTTTTAGGAAAACCCTAACTTGCTTCTAATTTATTTTTATACTTTGACTCACAAATTCCACATAACAATTTAATTGTGCGATGCATGAAACAAATATATATATGAATTTGTGAATATATATATCGGAAGGAAAATATAAACATAGGGGGTTCATGCATCATGGGGAATGTTTTCATGCTTCATGGGTCGTTTCAAATATCTTACTTTATTTTAAGCGTACCTGAGTAGCAGAAAACAAATAAGCCTTTGAATGTAGTGGATGATAGCCTCCTCCTACGATGCGTCAATTCCTTAGCTCCTGGTAATTCCTTAGCTTCTGGCAAGAGCGTGCTGATAACGTGTTGTAGGCCTAATTGAGTGAGCGATCTAGGAAGAGAGTGAGAGGGGTGGTGCGGCAAGCTTAGGAGAGAAGAGAGATTGATTTAATTGTGAGGTGTGTTTGATTCACCCCATTGTGCCTTTATTTATAGTAGTAGAAAGGGTAAATACCTTTCCCTTTATGATTACAACATTTAATAGGTAATCTAGTCCTAATAGGAATATAAGATACTATTCCATATTCTCTAGGATTTACACAATCACATTCCTATTCTAAATATGACTGCAACACAAATCAAATAAAAATATATCCAAAAAATTTTTTAGGGTTTTTTTTGGTCGGAAATGAAAGAATATTAGGTTAATTAAAAAGGGAAAATTCTTCAGCCTCCATCCTCATCTAATCAATGCCATTGCTACTCCTCTGTATACTTCTCCACATCTAATTAAAAAAAAACAAGAAAGCAGGAAGAATAAATAATAAGATTTCCTTCATAATGTTTGGGTGGGGAGGCTTTGCCACCATATACATTGCGAAACCCAAAAATCCATCTTCTCAACTCAAAAAAAAATTGAAATCAACTGAATTTTTTTTTGCATAAATCGATTGACACCTTAGTTGGAGGATTCAAAACTTAAAATTACTCTTCATCGATAAACGAAAAGTTTGTTTCTTTCTATGAGAACTCTTAGAGTTTTAGCCGAAATGAAGCAGGATAAAATTAAATACTGCGTAAGGGTATGGTTTAATTATTGAGTGTGAATTTATTGATAAATTTTAGTTTTATTATTAATTTCATCTTGTACTTGATGATAATCATTGCAATGGGATAAAAAAGATAATTTATATTTAAAATTTAAGGTTGGTGTAGAAAGAGATTATACAGTTCAAATAAAATTTCTCTAATACTAAGTACTTGTAAGTATTGTAGCCCAATCCATAAATTTTGAAAAACGCTTTTAACTACTTCTATCAAGCACTACTAAATGCGTTTTTGTGATGTAAAAGCACTTTTAGCCATTCTATTTCGATGACATTTTGTATTGTTCATCTAAAGGCCCAAAAATACGGTTATCTAGAAGCACTATTTACCTGAATTTGTTGTAATGTTGCGAATTTTGTTCTAGAGAGGTCTGAATTCCGGAAAAAGAATGTCATATGGAAGATTAAAGACCTATTTGGTACTTTACTTGAATCTAATTTTTAAACTCAAAAATAATTTTTAAGTTTCAGGTCTTAAAAACTTGTTTGGTAGGATTATTTTCAAAAGCTGAACTCAAGACTAACTCAAAAAATATAGTCTATTCCCTAAAAACATAAAAAATGAGTTTTTAGAGTTTTTAAACTTAAACTCACTCATTTTCTCTTCTTCCCCCCTCTCACTCCAAATCTATCTCTCTCCCTCTTTTCTTCTTTCTCTCTCTTTTTTTTTTAATTTTTTTAACTTTTCGTCTCTCCTTCAATCCGCTATCTTCATTCTTTCGGTTCTTTCTCTCACTTCTCTTCCTCTCTACCTCGTCCGATCCTCTCTCTTATTTCTCTTTCATTCAATCATCTCTTACTTTCTTTCCTGCTCTCTCCTCTTTCACCCTCCACTGCGACCCCCCTCTTTATAGATCTCTGTCTAGTTTAAGTCATAAGATTTAAAAATTTTAAATTGCAAACCAATCAAGTTTTTGAGTCTTAAAGAAAATTATTTTCAAGAAATATTTTAAGAAATGATAAATTTTTTCAAATAAGATAACAAACAAACCCTGAGCTTCAATTTCACAAGTCAAGAGTCAGTGTTCTGAATTTTGGGGTTAAATTTGGTTCTAGAGGTCTCAATTTCCGGAAACAAAAAGTCATATTGGAAGATTAAGCTTCCATTTTACAAGTCAAGAGTCAGCTTTTTGCAACTTTTCATTGTTGGTGTTTACTGCTGCATTAGCTACGTGCTTACGCCACTCTTCATATTATATTAATCAAACTCCCGACAAGCGATTACAGTTGTTGACATTAGCAATATGTTTTGATGGGAAATATTAAGGAGATCAAATTTTTAATCAAATGCTAAACTAAATATTCTATCACTAATAAGAAATAAACAGGTAATCGATATTTAATTAATAATCCAATTATCTGCAATCACATCATTTGATTTGTAAATTTAGTTTAAAAATATCTGGTCTCTCTAGCATTACCTTGTTTTGAAATACACATTTTATACTTTTTATTGGACGGAAAGTTCTTTAATTGACAAATTTCAAAGTTAAGTAAATATGATTGCAAATCGACATTATCTCTAATGTAGTAAAATTCACATTTTGTCTCTCGAAGACGTAAAACGAAATACAAATATGATTTTTACATATCAAATTTGCATATCTCCAAAGATGCTCTTATTGATATGTTCTATTAACTAATTTGTGTTCTTTTGATTCAAGGGCAAAATTACATACATGTTTGAAGTGGCTGTAATTCTTACCAATTTCTCATCTCAAAGTTGAGTAAAATTTGAAGACGTGGATGCAGCAACATTGTTTGGAGCAGATTTATTCCCTAGTTTTATCTTAGTTCGAATCACCTTTTTTGTATTTTGAATTTATTTGAAGCATAACATCGCTTGTATTATGAAGAGGTCCTAATTAGTTGAAATTTCTCCCCCCCCCTTCTCCTTTCTCTTTCTCCCTTTGATCAAAACGAAAGAGAAAAAAAAAAAAAAAAAAAACTCTTCCCTCGTGCATTTTGACCAAATGATCTATTCCTTTGACATTTGAAATTAAATATGGGGTCTTGAATTCAAAATTATCTATTCCTTTGACATTTGAAATTAAATATGGGGTTCTTGAATTGCTAAAATAAGATATAAATAAGAGGTGACTTGTTTGCTTACACAAAAACCAATCTTATGTAGTAGATTCACACAAGCTGGAAAACTTTGCTATTTTTTGGGCTTTTTAGCTAAAATGCTTTGTGATTATGTTATAATTTTTCACTTTGGTTTATGAGATTTAAAATCGATAAAAGTGGTTATTGAGTTTGTTCAATATTAATTATTTTTATCATTCCGTGAAAAATTTATGTTAAATTAAATGTATTTTTGTCAAATCAACCCCACCGCTTACTTTTTCACCCTTTTCTCTCATTTCCCTCCAACAAAAACTGCTATGTTGTAGATTTTGGCGCTAGAATCAAATCTTCAGCCATGGAAACAATTTGGCACCAAATTCAAGTAAATCATCACAAATGGTTTTTCAAAGAAATAAAAAAAAATGATGAAAAACAAGGGTTAATTTCACAAAATACTCTAAATTTAACAGAGATATTTTCACGAAATGAGCAAAATGATTGACGGTGGATAAACTCAATGACCACTTCTTTCGTTTTTAAATCTTCGGGACCAAAGTGAGGAGTTATGTCAATCTCAAGAACTATTTTAGCTAAAAAGCCATATATTTATTTTATTATGTGAGTCTAGACATACCGTATTATTGAGCATAAACAATGTGTTCTTTGAATTGCAGCAGCTTTGCCCACCAAAAGTTAATAAACAAGGGACAGTGAAACCTGGACATGAAATTTATCTCCTCTCCCCACATATAAGTATTTGTCAATCCGCACAAAAAATACAATTAATTAACAATTAACAATTATTCAGGCTAAAAGTTTAGTTAAACAACATAAATTAACAAGTAAATAGTGTGAATACATAAGTCCGGAGAGATTATAATGGTCTCACAAACGTACTAATCCATTTTTTTGTGTGTGATCCTAATTCCATATTTTTTCCCTAATAAGTACATGTTTATGGAAGATTACTTTGTGCGTTATCACCATTGACAAAATGTCTAAACGGTTAGCATCTCAAGTGCGGTCCAGTTTAATTTCTCTATGCCAATATTACTTGTATATTTTAGTGGATCAATCAAAACTAATGACCTTTTGCTATTCCATTTTAAGGAAAACTAATAAAAAAAGCTTGAAAACTTTGAGTTTTAACGACAAAGACAAAATAAAGGGTAAAGTGAATAGTACCAGGATTGACTTTTAGTGTAAAAATATGGTTTTTCGTTAAAGTAAATAGTACCAGAAACTTTTCGTTAAAGTTCCTTTGATTTTATTGTCGTTATGTAATTATTGTTCGAAATATAGTGTTGAAATTGCATCCGTGATTAACAAATTGTATAAATATATATAATTGTCGGCGTCAAACCTTAAATTATTTGATGTGATCGTAAAACCAACATGCATGATTGAATCGTGAGAGGTAACCATTAGACAACTAAATAATTTAAATTTGAATGGGGATGGAGTGTGGACTAAGCCTTATAATGGGCTAGCAATAATGTAGTTCGAATTCACATTTGACAATAATCGAACTTGAGACTTCTCACTTACAAGTTAAAAGAATACCACTAGACCGTAGTACTAAGTGACGCATGAATTGTTATAGTGCTCATTGTTGATCAAGTAATAAGGTAATATGACGCTAATAAGTTAATAAGTTAATACGACATTAAATTGGCCTATTTCACAATATTTAATGATCTAAATCAATGACATTTTAGGTCATCATTAAAATATTAATCTTATAAAAATTCCCTTCATATCATCTGCCTGTAACCAAACAAATGGACAAATACAACGTTGTCCATAAACAAAGACATGTTGATGGCAATCATATTAAATGGCTAAACAATTTCAGTTTGGGTGAGCTATTAAGGATTTTATTTGGATGAAAATATAAAACATAAAATTATGAATTAAGTCCAAACCGATAGCTAGTGTAATATTAACTTATTAATCAGTTAATGCTTGGATAATAATATATACCATGTGGATCATGATGAATGGACCATGCAATCAATAAGGTGAAAGATGTAGAGACAAACATTACGTGTTACCTACTGAGATGAGCACTACACATACAGCAGATTATCTAATATTTATACAGATACACAAAGATGTGGAGACACACACTCTGTAATCTGAGGACTTTGTCGAAACGAGTTTGTCGCACTACGGCGTTTAGGCCACAAATACATAGCCATGTGAAGGGAGTTTATACGCATAGCCCTTATATTAATTATCCTGGATAGACGATAGTAAACTTGTAAACTTTTTTTTAAGGCAATAATATTTCATTAATCAAATAAAACGAAGAACATCATTCACGAGGAATAGTACGATTTTCATTAATCAAATTGACTTATTGTTTTAAATCATTTATATCATTCATATTGCGCGATCGCAAATCTCTTATGCGTTTGAGAAGTATTGTGCAAAGTTTGTGTTGGACTGATCGACGACCGCGGCCAGTATTGTGCGACTTTCATATGGAGAAAGCAAGTTGCGTACTTAAGTAGCAAGGCTGTGGACTAGGACTCCGAATCGAGCTGTGTTGGCCGACACTTGGAAGGTGACGAAGCCACAAAGTGTAGTGATGTGGAAGATGTGAATAAATTTAAACCTAAAAGTGCCTAAATACAAGAGTGTACGGTGAACGGGTATGAACCCATTTCACATGTGATGACAGAGCATAAGTACGGTATAGTAAAATAGGGTGAGAATTATACCATCGATGGTAATCGTCTACACCAAGATTTTCCAATAATCCTCGTCAGTACGAAAACTCTACTACTAGAACCTAGAGGGGCGAAAAGTAAGGGTGAGTGGCCTTGAAAATAAAGTTTTATAAAAAAACCTTTTGAAAACTTTATAACCTCTCGCTGTAAAACCTGTATATTTTCCAGAAAATAATACTACGTAGGTACACAAATGAATGCATGATATCTCCGCAATAATAAATGTAAGCCAGGTGCAAAATCAGTCTAAACTAACATGCCAGTTAGAGTCACCTAATGTGACCTGTACGACTGGACCTATTGCTCATCAGTCTATGCTATCACACAAGTCGGAGTCACCTAGTGTGACCTGCAGGCTGGGTGTAAATATGTACGCTGTAGTGCTACGATCACGTGATGGCTAGCGATAAATCGCGGGTCACCTATGAGTCGGAACTGCCTAATGCAGTCTGTACGACAGGCTAGCACCTACTTGGATCCAAGACGAGCGTGCGGTGCGGGAGATGAACATACACGTGAAGGCTGTGCCCTGGCCTGGGACGCGAACACCAACACCGGGGTGCATCAATGATGAGCTCTAAATGAATATATGCATGCTCATATGATATAACCATTTCAATCACATAATAACTCACCTGAACTTACCTGTGCCTCTGAGGGATTATTTAGCACAAACACAATTTATAACAATGCAACATTTTAAATATAACATTATTTAATCATGGCATGATATGCATAACTCAGTTCAAAGCATTTGTGGAAACTATAAAGTTTATATATATATATATATATACACACACACACTATAAAAAGGAAAAAAAAAGACCCACTCACCTGAGGTTCGCGCTACAACTCCCTAGCACGAATATCAAGGCGTCACGAACAATCGTCGTCGAGAACAAATATTAATTCACAACTCAGAATTCTTATCGATAGAACACGTAACTTACATAAAACACATTATGGTTCTAAAACATCATACTAAAGTTTCATTACGATCCAACGGTTGGATCTCCGTCAATTGCAAATTCAAGTAGCGGTCAACGTTTTATTTTAGGAACGTACAAATCCAATTCAGAAAGATACGTACGTTGGATTCCCGATATGTAAGTTCCTATGATCCTCATAAATTACGTACTATAACGTATTAAAGTTTGGTGACAATCCAACGGTCGGATTGTCGATTACTATAATAATCAAGTGGCGGACCTTAATGGAACTAGGTTCAAATGACGAAAATTTGTCAATCGAACTTCACATACAGAATTGGAGAATAAAATTTAGCCTAGGAAATTCAGGGGATACCTCGCCCCACGCACCGCCGTACACGGCGGTCGGCTGCCCCGACTCGCAGAAAAAATCACCTATTTTTAAAAATTCTTAAACTTCACAGAAATGAAGATCTCAGTGAGTAGAGCAAGTTTTATACCTGTGGCCAAGTCCAATTTTGCTGGAAAATGGCCCAAATAGTCCTCAAAGCGCCGGAAACCCCATAAAGGGTGTGCTTCGATTCGACTTCTCCGGTTTTCCAACACCCCTATCACTGGTTGGGTCTTGTTCATGGGTCCAAGGGGAGTTGATTAAGGGTGGTGATGGGTGGTGAAACTCATCGGAACGGCGGATTAGCCGTCGAGAACCTCCGGGTTCTCTAGTGAAGTTCTACTTGGTTTAGGCCTTAAAAACCCTTGATTTTTGGTGGAAATTGTAGAGGAGAGGTTGTGGAAGAGGTTGCAGGTGATGGATAGGTGTAGTTGGTCTGAAAAAATGGTGGAGATTGGCCGGAAACAACCCGGGTCATCGGCAGGTTGTGGTGTGCACGGATTGAAGAAATGGGGAAAGATGTTTTTTTTTCTCTCTCTCTCTCCTCTGATTGGTTGCTTCTATTCTCCCCTTTTTCTGATTGGTCAGTCTTCCCACGAAGTTTAACACTTTATAATTTAAAATATAAATAACCAATTTCAAACGTCAGTAACTATACCATTATAATCCGGACTCGCAAACGGCTTTCGTCTATGCGTTCCTACCAATGAGTACTACACAAATGCGCTAAAGGAATAAGTCATACGTTTCTCTAGACGATGCTCCACGGAAGTCAAGTCCGTGCCTCTAGGGGCATTTTCGTCAATTTCCTTGATTAAAATAAATAAAAACGTAAATTTAGGGACGGGTTGTCACAATCTACCCGCCTTAAACGAAATTTGCAATCACTTATAATACAAAAAATAGTGAAAAGATAGCAGAGAAATAAATATGTAAAGAAGATATCAAGTTAGAGTGGTTGCATAAAAGATAATGCCATTCCATCGCGATCGGAGTGCGGTGATTTCTCTTTTATGCCTCCAAACTCATACTTTCCTTCTCCTTTAGCACAATAATATAATATACTGTTTTTATAAAAACATAACTTCAAAAATATTTATATATGTGATATAACATCCCGCCAAAATACATATATATATATATACATATATATATACATACATATATATATATATATATATATATATATATATATATACGATAATGTAAAGTTAAAGTAATTGTACTTAAATGAAAACTGAACATAAAATATTTTTCACCTACGAACTCGTTGCGTCACGTACTCGCATAAACTTTTGGTTAAGCCCAAACAATAAGGAACTAATTAAGTATACTAACGTGAACGGACCTACCTATCTACTTGCTTAACGAACCCAACGAATAAGTTATTGATATTACGGTCTGCAGCCCACAATACCGATAACTTACTGTTGTCTCGATAAGCAAGTAACAAATTCCCGAGGGTGCAATATTACCATCATGCCCCTTGTTGGGAATATACACACATCGTCTGAACAAAACCTCAATCGTGCTCACGCACTACCCTCACGGGCAACGTCATCAACAGTACACAATTTCTTACATCATAATCTCGATCATTCAAATACCTTTTTGTATTACTCCTCTGTCAATCATATACTGTGCATAAAGTCTCCATGCAACGTTTTCAAACAGTGCCAAACTCAAAATCGAAAATTGTAACCGTAGTTACACATAACTCTAGAGGGATAGGTGTTAGTCATAATCATACTAAAATCGTAGTACGCATAAACGTAACATGTCCACCAAGGTCGAGATAACTCATTCCAGCTGGCCATTACTCTGAGGATGAAACATGGTATTATACCAAAAACTTAGTGTGCATGGCCTTCAAGAGGACTTAATAAGATTTAGAAGTGATATGCGCATCATAGTGAGATATGGTAGTGACATGGGCACCATATAATCGAACAATGTAATCCACAACACCTTAGCGAACAGATTCATAATGAGTTTCTCTCGATTTTAGAGAAAAGCTAAGTCAAGAAGGCTAAAAGAACACTCAAGAATTTGAGGGTCAACACAAGTCCATCAAATCTAGAGTTTAAGATATCTAGGTTGATTGTATGACCTCACACTACAAAGGTAGTTTACAGAATATTCAATCACCAACGGTAAAGGTTCACTCAGCAGAGTAATTGTTGGGTGATTGAAGAATTATTGGTCGCAACTAAAGTTTCAATGTCCGAGCGATTATTCTAGACGGTCTGCCTACCTCAAAAATAAAACAGAAAGCAATGAAGTAGACACGTACTCATGATTGACTGAAATGTTTTCCAGCACAAGAAGATGCAACACCGTCAGAATAGACGCCTATCGAAGCGCAAGAAAATTTGAAGAATTCAAGAATGAGAAATTCTCTCAAGGGATCAACAATGTAGTCCATCTGGACCAATAGAAAGTGGGTTGACTTGTCAAGTCAGTCTATAATCATCGAACGTCATCATAATCTCCACATGCATAAGATACCTCATACCAGGAGCTTATGGTGATATGTCCTTATCTCCATTAAGATACAGGAAGCGATTACAACCATTCGAATGATTTTTGATGATTTGTAGGTAACGTCAAACCAAGCTCGTGGATTCCAACTAAAATGAAATATGACAGGCTGAAAATATTTCAAAGGTAATTAATGTCTTTTTGCATAACCGGCACGATACACGATAGTGCAATCATAGACGTTGATTTAGTTCTTCCACAGCCACTGTCGAAAATTTAATTCTTATCAAAAGAAAGTGCATTTAAGAAGTTTGTGAGATTGGTGAAAGTTATGGACACATTTCTCCGTTATGGACACATTTCTCCACAAAGAAGTGTCATCCGGTTTTCCAAATGAAAATGATGACAATTGACTCTAGGTCATGAATAAGATGGTTCATTTCAAACGGTTCTAACCGTTGGAAAATATAAGCAATATTTCGTCATGCTGCCTCTGCACAGTTTAAATATTCAAGGAACACGTCATCATGGATTTCCAAAATGATCAACGTCATCGAAAAGTGTAAAGCGATGGTGAGGTGAGAACAACAGTTCAATTGTCAGAAACTTTATTCATAATCAACACCCCAAGCTTAACTAACTTTCCTTGGCCGATAAGTGAAGAAAAACACTATAGCCGAAAAATCACTAACCAAATGTCGATAAACTCAACAAGACTAAGGATATCTCAAATCTCACAACACTTTGCGAGAATTTCAACCTTCTTCCTCTAAACTCTTTTTGGAAAAAGGAAAGAATATCGTCTGCGAAGATCACGTCTCCTGAGATAAGTACCAACCTAAGCAAAACTAACGTTTGAGAAATTGGGTATAAAACTGATTGTCGAAGTTTAAAGAATTTGATCTCATCACCGAGGTGGATGAGAAGTCATTGGTAAGACTACTATGAATTCAACAAGCTTTGGGAGAAAATTATGAGTTCCAAAAGTTTGCCATGTAGACCAACAATTTGAAGTATGGATGAACGGTTTTAATCATTACCCGATTAGTTGTTAAAATCTAGGCATTAACATAAGATTCGGCCTTTCACCTTTGCAGATAGATTTGAGATTCCCTAGATAAGGTGTTTGGTTGGATAAATTCCTAATCGGTGAACTCTCGTAACCAAGTTTCTCAAGGTCGAAAGAGTCATTCAAATGATGCAAGAAAACTGGTGTAGTACGAGAAAGTGGATTGATGGTGTAATATACTTTTCCCATGAGTGGTATCCCTGGTAGAATTTTGATAAGTGACGCTAGAGATATGCTTCCTCAAAACGTACCATACTACTTCATTCTCTACGACACGTGCTACTAGGTCTCTATACCTTTCCCAAAACTTGTTTCAATCAGACAGCGGAAATTTGACTAGTGCCACACTTCTAATGTTTGTCAATGGAGGTGACTATAAAAGTGACTGGTCGAAGAGGTTTTTGGTTACTTAGAAGGGTGATATGGTCAACACAACCGTGAGTCTACCATCCTCCTACAACGCTTTCTCCTAAGTTTCCACGATTTTGATTTCTTCAACTCAGGTAATCACTGTTAATCAGTCTATCAGTCGCGCTGCTAATTAATGCATATTTGAAATTTTTGATATTATTCATTATCCTGAAAATGTGAACCGGCGTTCTGGCATAGAGGTATCATCCCCAGATACTAGCATGTGTCCGTTATCAGAAATCATACCGCCTGAATAATGGTTGACAGTATATCGGACAATATCAGCACCACCATAGGCTGATTATAGATTAGAGACCATTTGGGTGGATGGTTTAAGATGATTGGTAAAGAACTCGTACTAGGAGGTGGTTCCATAATTCTAGGGAAAATACTTACTATTTCGGGGATTTGTACTGACCGTAGATATAACAATTCTTACTCCCATTCCAATGCTCATCACAATGATGAGTATAACACCAAAAGGAATGAGGGAAATTAGTATTTGTTGGTACGTCCAAAGGCTGGAAAAGGAATTTACTAATAATCTACTTTAGGACGGACTTAAACGTAAGTCGATCTTCCTTCTGAAGATCCAGAATTATTCTTGATGTGTTTGAAAAGATTAGTGTTATCGGGGACCAAAAATGATTGTCCCCCAAATGTTTCTTCTGTCAAGTGCCACAACTTTAACACCAGGTTGTCGCCCAAGATAATTTTGGTTTGATTTCATTGACCAAAATTTTAAGGCTTAACTTGTTGCAATGCTTTCATTTGATTTCATTGACACTTTGGTGAAATTATTACAAAATTAATATGATTGCATGCACAAGCATACTTTTGCTGGCCGTTCATAAACAATCTAGCATCTATTCTGCCAATAACGGCCGTCGTTTTGAGTAAGTTATATTGGTTCTTAATAAACTATAACCGATTGTGCTTTCTATTGAAAGTCAATAGTGGGTATCCGAAGCTATTGGTGAGGTTGATGATTAGGGTGTAGTTGTCACCTTACTTCTAGATATATCTTGTAAAGATCTTGTATCTTATTTCCCATACCTCTAGGGTGGTTATAAGCTTTTTGCCTTGCCTTACTTACCTTACTTTCTGCTCCATGTTTTATGGAGCTGCTGCCGTGTAGGAGTGATTCAAGGGTGATCATTATGTTGATCACACCTTGCTCTATATATCTTGTATCCTTGTGTTGTTGTTTCACTATGAAAGATAATACAAACAAACACTTAAAATTCAACATGGTATCAGAGCAGGAATAACCTGTCTCAGTGTTAGTTGTTGCTTTGTTCTTCAAGCATTCTTCCATGGCAGACGAAAACCCTATCCTCGAGTCCGAAGTTGATAGCTCACTGGAGCCAGTCACCAAAATCAACCGGAGATCGATGTAAATCCAAATCAAAGGTTGAAGTCTATGCTTCTAAGTGAATTTAACTATTTACCATGGTCGAGGGCAGTTTCTCTTACCCTAGGAGGAAGATCAAAGCTAGGGTTCATAAATGAAAGTATTGAAGCTCTTGATGTTTCCTCTTCCACTTATGAATCTTGGCTTAGCAAATATCAGTTGGTCATGTCCTGGCTCCTTAATTCCATGGAGTGGAAGATCGCTGAGATATTCAGCTACTCTGAGTCATTCTTCCAGCTATGGAAGTCCGTGCAAGAGATGTATGGAAATCAGAATAATGCTGCCCGTGTGTTTCATCTTAAAAGAGATATCGCGATATCGCGAGCATGCAACAAGATGGAAAACCTTTTGTTTAGCTACTTGGAAGTCTAAAAGGTATGTGGAATGAGTTGGAGGTATACCATCCACATACAACGGACTCAAACCTATTTCTTAAAAGGGCTGAAGAAGACAAAATCTTCCAGCTTCTCTCTAGTTTGGGGTCTAAATATGAGGATACGCGTAGTCATGTTCTCATGAATCCAGAGCTTCCCACCTTTGCAAATGTTTATGCAACAATTCAAAGGGAAGAAGTGAGGAAAAAGGTTATGAACACCTATACCACAATAACTGCCTCGAAAGCTAGGGCTTATTTTTCCAGTGATAAGAAGTACAAGGGAACAAATCCTCATCTTAAATGCAAACATTGTGATGCCACCGGACACGTGAGGGACCATTGCTGGATTCTTCACCCTGAGCTCAAACCGGACTTCATGAAAAATGAAAGGTTTATTCAGAAGAAGCCTTAGTTCCCCAGTTACAAAGCCAATCATGCCTCATCCCTGTCAACTAGAGGCTCAAAGAATCTTCTGAATTTTACCTCCAATCCTACCACACTTATAAATGAGTTCCCTGCGTACCTTCAACTAAAGAAGGAAGTATTTGGGAGTGATGAAGTTGGTACCTCTGGAAATGACAACTCAACTGCATTGTTGGGAAAGTTTGCAGGTTTTCTGGCTGACTCGAAAAAGCTCACTCAGGACAACATGCAAGGTATATTGATAGCTTTCAAAACTGCTGTAAATATAAATCAATTGCATGATTTGTGGGTCATAGATTTCGGTGCCACAGATCACATGACAAACCAAGTTTACAAGCTTCATGATTTTAAAAAACTTCCTACACCTTCACATGTTTCAGTTGCTAATGGAAGGGAGCTAAAGTGTTAGGAATGGGAAAAATACATCTAGTGTCTGACAATATAGAGTCTAAAGCCTTGTACGTTCCTTCATTTCCTTTTCAACTTCTCTCAGTTGGAAAAATCACACATGCATTAAAATGTTCAGTTACTTTCTCCCCTTATACTGTCATTTTTCAGGACTGTATCACCAAGAAGAAGATTGGTAAAGGTTTTGTCTTAGATGGTCTCTATTACCTATCCAAGGAGACTTCATTCCTCAAGGGATTTCAAGTCAAGTATAACCTAAGTCAAGACCAAACCTTGTGGCATCAAAGATTAGCTCATCCTTCCAAGCCTATTTTATCAAAATTGTTCCCAAATATGTGTAAAGAAGTGATCCAGTGTGATACTTGTCATTTCTGTAAAGCCACTAGGTTACCTTTTGGTTCATCCTCAAATAGGACCAAACAAGTTTTTGAACTTGTACATTCAGATGTATGGGGGCCATTTTTTGAATCTTTTGATGGGTATAAGTACTTTGTAACTTTTATAGATGATTTCTCGAGAGTTACTTGGTTATACCTTTTGAAATCTAAGAGTAAACTTGTTGAAGCATTCGTAGACTTTCATAATCTTGTCAAAAATCATTTCAATTCCCAAATCCAAACTTTGAGATTTGATAATGGCTCAGAATATATGTCACACATCATGAAACAATATTTAAGCAGTAATGATAGTTTGCATCAAACCAGTTGTGTTGGCCCT
This sequence comes from Cotoneaster glaucophyllus, assembly GCA_036320875.1. Taxonomy (NCBI): domain Eukaryota; kingdom Viridiplantae; phylum Streptophyta; class Magnoliopsida; order Rosales; family Rosaceae; genus Cotoneaster; species Cotoneaster glaucophyllus. Next base: position 18,587,745 of record CM070068.1, on the reverse strand, counting down.
CCTCAACAAAATGGCCTAGCCGAGAGAAAGAATCGTGATTTACTTGAAAAAACAAGAGCTTAATGTTGCACATGAAAGTACCAAAAAGATTTTGGACCCAAGGGGTCATGACGGCTTCATATATCATAAACATATTACCAAGTCGAGTCTTGGGGTTCAAATCTCCAATAGAAGTGTTAAAAGGAAGGGATGTTAGTCTGTCACATCTTAAAGTCTTTGGATGCCCATGCTATGTTCATATTCAATCACAGCATAGGGATAAAATGGATCATAGGGCTAACAAATGCATGTTTCTTGGTTACTCATCCACTCAAAAAGGTTACAAGTGCTATAGTCCCGAGTTAAAGAGAAATGTAGTTTCAAGGGATGTACGATTTAATGAAACTAACCCTTTTTTCAACAAGCTGTCTGATGACCAGTCACAGGGGGGAGTCATGTTTTGAGTTTTTTTTCCCCTACCAAGGGCTGAGGAACTATCTTTCGAGATACTACCTCTTAATGCTCTTGCTGCAGCTGATGAAACTCAAGCTAGTAATCACAATCCTGACCAACAGATGCATAATGAAGAATCTCCTCATTAAGAGCCAGAAAGCTCGACAGAAGAAACACAACAGGTCCAAGGCAAAAGAAATCCAGTGCGTGCTAGGCATCCTCCTACAAGGCTTCAAGATTATGTGACTTATTCAGCAAGGTATCCAATCAGTGGTTTCATTTCCTACTAGAAAATTTCAAAAACTTATGCTGCTTATTTGAACACCATCACCAGTCACTGCGAGCCTTAAACATTTCAAGAAGCAAGCTGCCAAGAAGTATGGAGAAATGCCATGGAGGAAGAGCTTCGTGCTCTTGCTAATCACAACACCTGGAGTGTAGTTAGACTTCCACCAGAAAAAGAGCAGTTGGTAGTAAGTGGATCTACAAGATCAAATTCCACACAGATCGATCGATTGAAAGGCACAAAGCTAGGTTGGTGGCTAGAGGATTCACTCAAACTTATGTCGTGGACTACAAGGAAACATTCACTCCAGTTGCCAAGATGAACAATGTGAGGGTGTTATTGTCTGTTGCTATGAATAACGGATGGTCTTTATACCAAATGGATGTGAAGAATGCATTCTTACACAGTGACCTTGAAGAGGAGGTCAACATGAAACTACCACCCGGGACATCCTCAATACAAAGAGCCGGGCATGATGTGTAGGTTGCACAAATCCATTTATGGTTTAAAACAATTTCAAAAAGCCTGGTATGCCAAGCTCAGCTCGGTTCTTGAAGAAGTTGGTTTTCAAAGAAGTCATGCAGACTCATCCATGTTTGTTCGAACATGAGTGGTTAGCAAACTTGTAGTGTTGATCTATGTTGATGACTTAATAATCACCGGGGACAATGCTGATGAAATCACAAACCTCAAAGTCTCTCTAAAACAGAAGTTCTCCATTAAAGATCTTGGAAGGTTAAAATATTTTCTGGGTATAGAAATGGCATCATCAAGTAAAGGGCTATTTCTTAACCAAAGGAAATATATCCTCGATCTTCTCACAGAATCAAACATGAAGGATGCCAAGCCAGTTCAAGCTCCCCTCGACAGCAAGCTCAAGCTTAGCTTGAAAGGCAAACCTCTACCTAATATTGGTTACTATTAACGGCTTGTTGGTAAGTTAATTTATTTAACTATCACAAGACCAGATATTACATTTGGAGTGAGCTTAGCTAGTCAATTCATGCATGCACCTACAATAGATCACTTCAACCTTGTTAAGAGAGTACTTCATTATCTCAAGGATCGATTGGAAGAGGAATTCTCATGAAGAGGAATGATAACACTCAAGTTATTGGTTACTGTGATGTTGATTGAGCAGGAAACCAAATAGATCGAAAGCCTACCACAGGTTATTGCATGTTTGTGGGAGGAAATTTGGTAACATGGAAGAGTAAGACGCAAAGTGTCATTGCAAGATCGAGTGCAGAAGCTGAGTATAGATCGATAACATCCACAACATGTGAATTAATATGGCTTAAGGGTCTGTTGAGTGATTTGGGGTTTCAAACAAAGCAACCTATGTTAATGTACTGTGATAATCAAGCTGCAATGCACATAGCATCCAATCCAGTGTTCCACGAATGAACAAAACATATTGAGGTTGATTGCCACTATGTTCGTGCTTAGGTGCAAACTCAAGTGATTCAAACTCTCTACACAAGGAGTACTGATCAGTTAGTTGACATCTTCACCAAACTATTACCTCCAACTTAGTTTAAGCGTCTTCTATCCAAGCTCGGTTCCATCAACATTTTGATTAAGGTGTATTGAAAGTCAAGAGTGGGTATCCAGAGCTATTGGTTAGGTTGATGATTAAGGTGTAGTTGTCAACTTACTTCTAGATATATCTTGTAAAGATCTTGTATCTTATTTCCCATACCTCTAGGGTGGTTATAAGCTTTTTGCCTTACCTTACTCACCTTACTTTCTGCTCCATGTTTTATGGAGCTACTGCCGTGTAGGAGTGATTCAAGGGTGATCAGTGTGTTGATCACACCTTCCCCTAATATCTTGTATCTTTGTGTTGTTGTTTCACTATGAAAGATAATCTTAAAACTCAACACCTTCCTAGTCACATCCTCACCATGTGTGTTTATTCTTGAGTTGGAATGTACCTTGTGAAATGTCAATGCTCAAAAATGTGTTAAGCTGTTGTTTAGTAATTTCGTTTTTATTTTTTTTTTTATTTTACTTTTAGTGTTTGGAATAGTGAAAACATATAAACGAAATGAGGGTTAAAGAAGGGTGATAAAAGGAGCGGAAATAAAGGAATGAAAATAAAATAACTAAAAATAGTATTTAAATTTTTAGAAAATAAAACTTAAAACAAAACGAAATAATTATCAAACGACACCAAGTTGTTTGTCACCTTCACACACATTCATGTATTCCATATAATCATCATAGGATGGTTCAGTGGTCGGGGATGAACTTCAGGCTCGTATTCCACATGGCACGTCCTGGTGCTTGACAATTGCATGATGGTGGCTAGGGGAAGGCTAAAATATCTCTATAAGTCTTTCCGATCCCCAAAAAGATGGACTGCCATGACAAAATCACTAGCCGGCCCCCTTTGTAAAGAAAAAAAAAAGTTATTATATTTTTCAATAACATGCAAAATGGACTTGAATTTTCTCATTTTTGATATTGTTTGGCAATTTTCCCTTCCACATGGCATCACATGCATATGATTCCAAAATTTGTCAATGGATACAAGAAAACCCTGCAAGTTACGTTGAAGAAGATACCGAATGCGGCACCCCAATTTCCTAATCCACAATGGTTTTCCATTTTTATAATCTAATTAAATGTTGCGTGGTGACAATTCTTAGATGATGATAAATTAATTAAATTAAAGTAAAGGAGAAAATTAATGCTGGCACATAGAGTCCGTTGCTGGGAATGTGAAAATTGACAATATCAAAGGCCTTATTAAATTGTCCAAATCGACCAAACCTTTCTCTCTAGAACTTTATGTTTATATATATAAATACAATTAAACCAGTAGGAGGAAACATTAAACACTAAACCAGGACCCTCCCTTCTTCACAACAATCAAATACTATAAAAATTCCCTTCCAAGCAGCCCGATATTTCAGGTTCAAAAAACCCGTCTCTCAGAATTTATAAGTCAAATTCTCTGTTGTTTTTGCATACCAAGTTTGTGCTTTTTGTTGGTACCAAATCTTGTACCATGGCGCTGATTTCTGGCCTGCCGGATGATATAGCATATGACTGTCTAAGTCGTGTTGAATACGACCAGTTTCCGACAGTGGTATCGGTGTGTAAAGGGTGGAAGGCGGAGGTTGGGCTGCCGGAGTTTCTTCAGCTTAGGAAGGTTGCTGGCCGCAGCCAAAGACTTACTGTGATGGTTCAAGCACATGTGGTCTCAAACCATGGTGTCTTCAAGAGTCCGGATAGCCCGGTTTACCGGCTCACTATTTGTGAACCAGATTTGGGTAATTGGTCCGAGTTGCCTCTCCTTGCCGGTTTTGCCAATGGGCTACCCATGTTTTGCCAATTGGCAGCAGTTGGGTCCGACTTGGTGGTGATGGGTGGCTGGGACCCGCTTACTTGGACGATCTCGAAATCTGTGTTTATCTACAATTTTGTGTCCGGAGCGTGGCGGCGCGGTGCTGACATGCCAGGTGATGGCAGGATATTCTTTGGGTGCGCGGCGGATTTGGAGCGGATGGTGTATGTTGCCGGCGGACATGACGACGAGAAGAATGCGTTGAGATCATCAATGGCGTATGATGTGGCAAAAGACGAGTGGATTCCGTTGCCCGATATGGCAAGAGAGCGTGACGAATGTAAGGCCATTTTCCAGGGTGGCAAGCTCCACGTCATCGGCGGATATTGCACTGAAATGCAAGGACGATTCGAGAGGAGCACCGAGACATTCAACATTTCCACGTGGCTGTGGAATCAAGTAGAAGAGGGCTTCTTACAAGTCGCCACTTGTCCACGGACATATGTGGACGGTGATGACGAGACAATGTACATGTGTCGTGGTGATGACGTGGTACAGCAAAAACACGACACGTGGAAATTCGTGGCCAAGTTGCCTGCTCAGGTGCGTAATCCCGATTGCGTGACAGCGTGGCAGGGTAAAGTATTAGTGATAGGGAGTGCTGGGTTCGGTGAGCCCCACATGGCTTACGTACTGCATTTGGAAGACTACACGTGGACAAAACTAGAGACACCTCACAAGTACTCAGGCCATGTTCAATCAAGTTGTTATCTGGAGATATGAGTCCAAGCTAGAAGTCTAGTTACTTGTCGACTTGTCCTCTGAATTTGTAAAAATGAGTATCTGTCAAGTTCCTTTTGTATTTGTATAACTTGTAGAGGAATGTTTTTTGCTTGATAGGCGATATCTTACTGGCACCAAATACAAATGATGGCGATTATTAATCCAACAGGAACAAATTTGGGTGGGGTTCACTTTATTTTAATTTTGTTTTGTTTTTAAATGCCACGTCACTATTTTAATGGTTGTATGAAATTGAAATGAAATAGTAGTAAATGTATGTGATTAAAATATTTTAAAGATATTGTAAGAAATTGTAATAGACTTCAAACCTAAGGTCCTCATTTTGAGGATTTGTGAGAACCCCTTTTTTATGAGCCCTTGAATTAATCTAACTGTAGCAAAACTGATGAGGTTATATAATCCCATTATACCTAAACAAAATGAGCCAACTTCAAATCCAAGCTATGAAGAAAAGGCATGGAAAGGATGAGATCCGAAGCTCAGTACGTAATTATTTGTGGTCGAAGGTGGAGGCGAAGATCAGAACTATCCCATATCTGATCAACAACTAAAATACAACTAGCGGTATAAAGTATCACAATTGGTCGTGAAATTAGGATCCCTCGTCATTTTGGTTTTGGAAATTGAAGATCGATCAAATATCGTCTCTGAAATTGACAACCGTAACTATCCAGTCGTCGAATTCCTTTTGATTAATCTCTTGGCATTTGAAAATTAAAAAATGGTGTCTAAACCTGTTTAGGCATATGCTTAGACCGCCTAGACCGTCCAGACCCGCCTAAGCACTCGCTTAGGTCGTGACTCTTACTTAGACATAAAATAGATATCTTTCATTTTGTTTTTCTTTTTTCTTCTACAAATTGTAAAAGACTTATTGAATACTTAGATGAAAACATATTATATGCCCCATGTTTTCATTATGTTCTAATACTTTATAATCTATATGTCATTTTATTCTACAGTTCATGTATCCCAATGAAATTATGTATTTTTTAAGAATAAGCAAACACTTATTTATACGATATATATATATATAAATTTACTTAAATCCACCTAATTTGTCTAGGCCCTCGCTTAGCTGCTTAGGCTCTAGGCCCTCGCTTAGCCGCTTAGGCTCTAGGCCACAACCCGCTACCCGACTAGTACATAGCATCTTCTAAAACCTTGGATGAGTGTGAACCCTAACCTTTTTAGTTAGTTCACGTGTTTTCATTTTGTTTAAATATAACAAGATTATATAACATCATTAGTTTTTCTATCATTAGATTAATCCAAGAGCTCATATAAAAGAAGTCCTCATAGTCATAGGTCCTCAAAATGAGTTATTAAATTTGCATTTTTCATTGCTTATTGCACCATAATACCACTATGATAATACAGTGGTCACAAGACAATCTTTCTCCTCGTTGGCAGAATCACAATTGAGAAGATTATAGGAGTTGTATTAAAAGGAAAATGCTATATTTGTTTAAAGAAATCATATCTTAGCTATTGTCTCTTTGATTACACTAATCAATTTGTATTAAAAATAGTTAAGTCAAGTAAACCAAAATTGAATTTTGAAGTCAAATCATTTGCAGAAAGCTATTTTATTGTCATTTGGTGGCTGCGGAACAACGTTATTTTAGTCCTATTTCTAAAAAAAAAAAAAAACAAACAAAACAAAACAAAAAAAACAACGTTATTTTAATTTATTAGAATGGAATGTCAATAGAAGTAAACCCTTGCGTTGTCTTATAATTTCTTCGTCTCTCAACCGATTTCCGCCGCGATCTCCTCCATCTCCCTCGCACAACCATGACCAATCTTGGAGCACCACTCGCCGGAGAAGAAGCACCACTCGCCAATATCATCAAAGAAGCCGATACTGACCCACAAAACCTAAGAAACCTAGGAAACCTAGGGCAGCAAATAATACCTCTACCGAGAAAGAGCCAGGCAAAAAAAAAAGAAGCAAAAAGTCGTGAAACCATAACTGAATAGGTGGTGTATTTGGGGGAACTCATAGTGAGCTTCTTGATCCGAGATGCAAAGTTTGTCGAAAGAAGGTCACTCGAATTCGGGTTGCCCATACCAGTACAATGTCCCAAAGGATGCAAAAGTTGGAGAAATTTTTCATTGTGACAGGAACATGAGTGGTACACCACATGTTTTTATAAAAGTGGTGATAAATTTTATATTTTAAGTTATTAACATTTTAATACACAGATCTCACCATTTGTATAGTGACGCGTGGTGTACCACCTCGTGTTCTGGTCACTGTGAAAAATCTCTCCAAAAGTTTGCCCTAGTGCTACTCTAAGTTGTAAACGTGTAAGAGAGAAGGTGACTACCCTTGTACGGACAAGAAATTTTTCATTATGCGCGAAATAATGTGATACACCGCACATTTTATTATATAAGTGGAGAAAATTTTATATTTTTTAAGTTGTTAAATTTTTAACACAAGTATCTCACCACTGAACACCCAATGTATCACTTCGTGTTTCGTGCATACTAAAAATCTCTCGGTACAGAGGATTGAATTGGAGTTGCTGTTAAGAATTTTTGTATGACTTGTCGTGTTGGTTATAGCCCCATGACTGAAGACTGCTCCAAGAAAATAGAACGGAGACGGAGAGTGATGATGAACAAGATGGACCTGGCTTCTCTGCCCTCCCAGTTCCCATACACTCACATCCCCTCCTATTTGTGCGGTCACGGTTGATAAGAGCATATTTATGCGACTTAGTTAGCTTGTTTCCTTGCATTTACTTAGTTAGTTTCTATTTATTAGAGTGTTTTAAGCTATTTTCGTGTGTTTGTAGGTTCAATTGGCAAAGGTGACAAGAAATGGCATTTTGGAGCAGTTTTGGGCTTGAAATGGATAGCACAAGGATGGACGTTTTTGAAGTTCAGAAGAGGCTAGGAATGTGCTAAACATCTGGAGAAATTAATTCAAGACTTGGAAGATAAGGAATCAGCTAAGAAAAAGGAAACCTTATCCAATCTTATCTTATCCAAATAATATCGAAACTAACCTTATCTTATCCTATCCTATCCTAATCTTATCCTACCTTAATTCCAGCTGCAAGGGGGAATCAATTTCACATTAGATCACCTAATATCAGGTTTCTAGAAGGCCTAGCCCTAGATTTATGCCGCATACCCTATCCCTGTTCCCCCTAGGAATCTGCCGCACATCCTTTTCCTTGTTGGAGTGGAATGTGTAATCCCTTTTCTTCACAAACTTCATGTCGTGTACTGCCCTATAAATACCCACACAATGCCGCACCAGTTGACACAAGAGAGCATTGAGAGAATTTCAGAAAAAGACACATAGTGCCGCAGCTTGCAAGGAAGAAAGGAGAAGGAAAGCTTGGTGCCGAGCCTGCCATCGAAGGCCTTGGATTGCTGGAGTGTTCCCGGGTTTATTCTATCCTTATTTATTTTCAATGTTTATTTTAGATTTGTTTTCAATTGTTATGAACATGTGGAACTAATTTCGTTTTAGCTAGAGGTGAATTCGAAGCCATGAACATATGTGTTATATGAATTGATTACATCCAGTTATTGTTTCATAAATCGTGAATGAATTTACTTATCTATTTTATTGATAACTTATTATTGTATGTTGATTAAGGGTGCACACTTAGTTTGCATGCATGAACTTGATGTTAGAATATAAGGGAATTTCACCTAATCGTTATTAACTTATATTTATAAGTAGTAAAAGTCACTAGTCATGATTGTGTTAAGTAAATTTCTGGCAGTAATATCATGCAGTTCATAGTTACGAATTCCTTGTCAATGCTTATGATTTTCATAGAACTTAATGATCTTTGATATGTATCTCTATTATGCAGTTCATATAGGGAACTTGATAAGAATAATTTGGTTGTGTCGCTGAGTCCAATTCAATAAACTTAGGAAAATCTGAGAGTTAATTAATGCAGATCACTATTAATTTGGGGCATTGTCATTCATGGTTTATAGGAGTAATAACGTGAAATCAATTTGTATGCATATGTGTCATGTGTGGAGAAAGACCATCTAGCTAGCCTTTCACCCATCAATCACCCAAAATTCATACCAATTTAGTTTGTTTCTGCAACTTATCTAGTTTTAAGTCAATTTTCGTCCAAACCTTCCCCCCTTTAGTGTTTCATGTTAGTTTAGTTTGAAATTTCATCCAAGTCACCCCTTAGTGCGTGTTTTGAGTTATTTGAGTCAGTTCAGCTTGTTTTGAGTTAGTTTAGTTTAGTTTTGTGTTTTTGAGTCTAATTAGTGTAGATTAACATCCCTTCTAATCCCCGGCCTAGAATGATCCCTACTTGCTCATACTACAACTATCTAAGAAGGGTTTAATTTGTGTGTTAGTTTCTACCACATCAACGGTTAAGCCACGTCAACATTTTATATCACTATTACTTTTTGTCTTATTATCCTTATAAAAAAAATCAATATAAAATGTTGACGTGGCTTAACCATGACCGCACAAAATAGAAGCCAGGTCCGAACAAGATAACACCCTCGTTTACAATATTTAGGCTACTAATACATGGTCATATGAAGAGAGTTTTAGTTCAAATAACCTTATATTAATGGCCCTGAATAAACGATAGTATACTTGTAATTTTTTTTTTAAGATAAAAAGTATTTCATTCATCAAATAAAACGAAGAATATCATTCACCAGGAATACAATTCCATAGTTACAAACGATGTTAGAGCAAAAAATTGACAATCCTAACAAAACGCACATGTCTGTATTTTTCTTAGACTAGTATCAATTTTCATTGTAATTGTTGACTCTAAATGTATCGGGATTTTGATCTCAAGAACCACTGGCGGAGCCACATTAAGGGCTACCCTGGGCTGTAGCCCAGGTAGCTTTCGGTAGAAAATAAAATTTTACATATAATTTTTACTGATTTTCGAATGTAGCCCACCATATATTTAGTCACTAATTCAAAATCTCTTGATTTAATTATATAATACAGTATACAAACCATCTCTTTGTCTCACATCTTTTTTCTCATCGCTTCTTGTACATGTACAAGTTTGAATAACAAAAATTCTTGGCTAACCTTGTGAAAATTTTCTTAAGCTAGCTAATACTGTGAAAAATACAGTATCAAATTTCTTTGTTCATAAAGATTTAATCTTTAAGTTAGCCCACCTGGTGAAAAATTTCTAGCTCCGCCATTGTCAAGAACGTCAAGAAAAAATCAAAGACATAGCTTCAGGTTAGTTTGTCATATGCATTCATATAGACTAGGTCTATTATTGGTTCAACGTTAAATGTTGATTAAACAATGGGAACTTAACGAAAAGCTTCCGTATTGTTCACTTTAACGAAAAACCACATTTTTAAACTTAAAAGTCAATTCTGGTACTATTAGCTTTACCCTTTATTTTGTCTTTATCGTTAAAACTCAAAGTTTTCAAGCCCTTTTCATTAGTTTTCCTTTAAATAATAGGCTTTTTAGCCAAAATGATCTCGAAGATTTAAAATCGATAGAAGTGGTGCCTCTAGTTTGTCCACCATTAATCATTTTAGTCATTTTGTGAAAAAAAAAAAAAAAACTTCATTAAGTAAGAATAAATTGACAAAAATACCCTCATTTTGTTGGTCAATTGTTTATTAAATTGAGAGTATTTTTGGCATCTTGGTACTTATTTAATAGAGTTCTTTATGGAAGGACCAAAATAATTGATAGTGCACAAATTAATGGACCACTTCTATCAATTTCAAAATCTTAAGGACCAAACCAAAGTGAGGAATTATGTCAATCTCAAGGACAATTTTGGCTAAAAAACCTAAATAATATTGTTAAATACTAGGAAGACCAAATTTGTTAACCAAATAAAGTGGTTGTTGATAATTACATTATTACTTAAGTGTTGATTAACGTGCATATTTTTTTATTAGTTATCAATCACTTAGTTTGCAAATTTAATTTAAAATTTTAGTTTCTCTAATTTATCGTAAACTAAATAATCTAACATCATGCCCACAACAGTAAAAGAAAACAAAACGACAAGAGTTATTTAATTTGCGTTTTCCATTATTTATTGCACCAATAATACCCACTATGATAATATAGTGGTTACAAAAACAATCTTTCTCTTTGCAAGATCAGTATTAAGAGATTACAGGGATTTATTAAAAGAAAAATGTTATATTTTTTTGTTTGTTTAAAGAAATCATATCTTTGTTAAAAAAAAAAAAAATCATATCTTAGCTATTGTTTAAAGAAGATTACACTAATCAATTTGAATTAAAAATAGTTATGTCAAATAACCGAAAATTGTATTTTAAAGACTGAAATCTATTTTATTGTCACATGTTGGTTGCGGAACAACGTAATTTTAGTTTATTGAAATAAGAAATTTGTTTAGACTTATTCTTTAAAGCACATGCTAAAATATGTAGAGATCATGCCTAAAACTTCGTTTAAATAAAAGAGCAGCCTTTTAAGTGCTAATTTATACAACAAAATCCAAATGAAAAAAACAAAAAAAATCCACATGAAATAAGGTAAACTCAAAAATAAAGAGTAAGGTTTCCAAATGAAAAAGGGAAAAGGGAAAAAAATCCAAATGAAAAAGGGAAACTCAAAATAAAGAGTGAGGCTTCCAAATGAAAAAGGGGAAAGGGAAAAGAAATTCAAATGAAAAAGGGAAGCTAAAAAATAAAGAGTAGGTATGAATAAAAAAAATAAAAATAAAGAGTAGGTTTCCAAATGAAAAAGGGAAAAAGGAAAAGAAATCCAAATGGAAGAGAGAAACACAGTAACAAGCAGCAAGCAAGACCTTTAATCCATGAATTGGGAAACCTTGGAAAATTAGTTATTTACTAGCAAAAATGCCCGCGCTCCGCTGCGGGGACTTCTAGAAGTATGATCTTGTACCATCTGATTTCTTTTGCTATTCCTAGTTATTTTTGGATCATGTGAAAAACCAAATTGATAGCTAGGAAGAAAAAATGAAAACACATGCATAAATTAAATTTTTCATCACCCCTATATTGTAATTAAATAAAACAAATACACAATAATGATATCACAACTACAAAAGTAAGGACTTTGAAATGCCACAATTATTTAACAACTACTATGCATAATTCTTAAAAAAATAGTATAAAATTAACCTCTTTTGAAAAAAAGAAAAAAAGATGAAAGCTTATGTGAAGGAATATAACTATGTTGAGCTCAATTTGTTGACATTAATTACACAAATTCAATTCCATATATATAGCCAGACAGAAGCTTCATCCTAGAGAGAAACCATGCCCAAGTGATTATATAATCTCTAGGCTGTGTGAATTCGGAGCATGAAAGGGAAGTGAGTTCCTTGGTTCCCACATTGTAGAGACTAAATCTCAAAACTTTGTTAAGCATCACAGGAAACCATGGAAAGAATACAAATTGACCACAAAGATGGCAAACCAATTAGCCACAGGTGTTGTTTATATGCCCACTAAGATGAAAAAGCTTCTGCAAGTGAAAAAACGTATTTATATAAAACAACCCTGTAAACCTCCAAATTGAATATAGATAGTATAATGAAAGGATTTTCTGACCATTTAAGCAAAGCAATATGCACTGGAAACCACCAAATTGATTATGAGATCCATTTACTTTGGGTTTCCAACTTCATCGGACTCGGTTTCTAATCTACTTTTTCGAGTAAAAAGATTCCAAATAGTGGATCAAAATACGCTCATTGTATTGCAAACGTGAAAGTAAAATATACATATTGTTAGTATATAAAAGTGTGCATGTGTGTATCGAAATTAAAGTTTGTCCAAACTTACAGCGAGGCCAACAACAACTGAACATCCTTTTTTCAATCTCCTACATTTAAGTAGCATCCAAACCTAATTTTGGAAAAGAAAATATTCAACATTACATTAGCTTCGGATACATAAGTCAAGATAGTAATGTTCTTTAGTTTTGGAATGAACTAAATGTTCGTAACGAAGAATAAATTGTCTACCATGTACTTATATTTCTACAAAACAAAAGGATTGTAACAAATATGTAAGTTAAATGTGGGATTATTAAGTATTTACGTGTTGGATTTTTTGTTTATTCTTTTTCTTAAACAGCACAGTGAGATGGCCAAAATGGCATTGCCTCTTCATTAGTCTGGATTATTCCTTCACACTACGTTTCGATCTCCCGACCCTCCCTCTCAACACGTACAAAATCACCTCGTTGCCTGCTTCCTGCTCTCCTTATCTCCCTCCTCGGCTCATCTCATCTCCCAACTTATTTACAATTTACACTTAAAGCTCATCGGTATCTCCTCTGAACCCATAAAGGATTTAGCTTTCGGACGACGCCGACTGCTATACTATAAGTGGTTCAGAAACTAATAGGTATGCCCAATACCTGTTACTGGTTGCGACAACCTTCAATTTCTTTCTCTTTATGTACATATAATATATATCATCATTACATATATAAACTGATCTATACATCATTCAAATATGCCAACCTATGGCCCATCTCATCGTTCCAAAATAGATGAAAAAACCGAAAATATGCAAAAACCTGTCCATCATTCAAATATTACTGTGTTGCACTTGATTCGGACTGAAGCAAGAACTAAGCGGTGGAGGAGGAAAGCGGTGGATCAAAGGGTGTGAAAGCATCCAGACTTGGAACAGTAAAGCGTGTGAATGAAAGGAAAAGCACCCCAATGTGCAGATGAAGAGGCAGGGGTATTATCGGAATTTTACTGTGTTGTCAGATTAAGTGGCAATAAGAGCTGCAAAAATGGGGGGCATTTACGTCTTTACACTGTGCTTAGGAACAGTGTTTTTTCCATTTGGCTTTAGTATATAAAATTTTATTGTTTGGATTAGAGCCTAGATCATCTAAATTGGGATATCTTAAGTTTCTTTCTTTATAAATATAATTTGCAATTTAATATGAGATTTAAGTTAGTCACAATGTAATCTTACGGATTATGTAGCTGCCTAACGAATTTGTAATGTTCTTTTCGTTTCAATCAATAAAGTTTTTCGGAATCTGCTTGCCTGCCTTTCAGAATTTGCTATTTGATTGTTGGTTGTCGTCATTTGTCACTTCACTACCCTTATCCATTTATTAACCGCTTGAAAATTGCTTGCTTGGTTGTTAGAAATTAGGAAAGATAATTTCTCTGGATTCTTTCCTTCTAATCTATCAAATCAGGAAATTCGTGTTGTTTAAATTTGATCCAACGGCTGAAGTTATTATAACTTTTAAAGTGGGCCCCTGTTTGTATCTGTTGGATCAAATTTTAACGGCGCGGATTCCCTGATTTGGTGGATTAGGAGGAATGGATCCGAAGAGGATCCCTTTCCTTGAAATTGGTTTATTGTTTGGTTGCTCGCTCTTGCTCGCTTGAATCGCTAGCTTATCTTGTCTGCCTAACAGAACTCGCCTTGTCCACCTAACGAAGCTTGTGTTGCCTTGTCTACCTAATAGAGCTTGTCTTGTTGTATTCGCCTAACTGAGCTTGTCTTATCGTGTATACCTAACAGAACTTGTATCCACATCTGTTTGTTGGCAAACTCACGTTGTGTACCGTCATAAGTTTGACGACATGTTTATCAAGGGTGTTGGAAAACTAGTTATTTATTTTATTGTTTGGGCTTGGGCCTAACCTTATGAATTAGGATTTCTTAGATTTTGTTCTCTATAAATACATGTAGCATGTAGTTTAACATGAAAACTAATTTAATCACATTATAGTCTTAAGGATTATGTAATCGCCTCGTCAAATTTGTACTGTTCTCTTTCGTTTCAATTAATAAAGTTTTATTCATAGTTTTATATTCGGTTTGTTGGTCACGTATTCAACCGTTGCGTTGTCTATAATTTCTTTATCTCTCAACCGATTTCCACCGCGATGTCCTCCAACTCCCTCGCACAACCATGACCAAAGCTGCTAGCACCGCTCGCCAGACCAGAGAAGCAGCGAAATGGCCGGCCAAGCCTTCTAAAGAGGAGGTGGCTGCCCCAAGAAAAACAGACGGATTGATATGGCAAGAGAGCGCGACGATGTAAGGTGGTTTTCCGCCGCGGTAACCTCCTCATCACAGGCGGTTGTGGAGGTGGCCTGGCTGGAGGATACAGAGGTTATGTCGATTGTCCAGGCATGCTTTTATCTCTTTGATTTCTTCTTTTCTAGCAAATATGCCAGAAACAATCACGAGTGACTCTAACATATAACCAGTTGCATAAAATTTGTGGAAACAAATTGTTCTCAAGAAGTTCTCCCCAGGATCCAAATTCACATTGCTTTGCCCAACTTTATGTTTTAAAATCTCTCTCATCACGTAACACGCCCTCGCCAAAATATCAATCCTCGATATGTATCGATTAGCCAGAGTAACATACTTTCCGTTAATTCCACTCACAGCATTCTCTAAAAATAAAAGAATGAAAATGTCATCTTAACGGTACCTGTGTTATTTGGGTCTCATGCACTTGAGGAGAACGTCTACAAATTTCTTGTACATGTGCCGCTTTAGGTACATCCGCTCTACCTTCTCTCGTCCTTTGAGTCCCATTTGCTTCCTTGAAACTGGGTTCTTAAGCAAAAACCGGAGATTCTCGGCGAGGCCACGAGTTCCGTCATGACCCACAGCATGAAGCAGACCTGTTACATTGTGTTCAACAATCTCTTTTGTGCCTCCGGCTTCGGTTCCAAGCACCTGATGAAAGCAAACACAAGAATTATATTTGATCAAACGACCGAGATCAGTATTAGTATTGCCGTTTTGCTTCAAAAGAGGGTTTATCTTTTATAACTGTTTCTGTTGTTTTCGAGGAGAAACCGGGAGAAGGCATACAACGCTAAAAAACACCATTTTGTTTTCACGATGCAAAAAAGAAGGGCTATACTATCCCTAGCCGAAAAGAAAGATTATGCCATGAAGCAGTCATATAGTAGCATGCCTTTGCATATTTGAGGTTCGACTAGCGAGACTAGATGTTAGCAGCAGTATAAAAAAACTATCATCCAAGTGGGATGAGGAATAAAATGTCATACCGGAAGACCGAATGCCATGGCTTCAATTGTCACTCTCCCAAAAGTTTCTCCCAGTCCCTGTGCACCATTTGACAAACTCTGTTAATTCTAAATGGTACAGAATAATTGATCAAATGCATACAAGCATAAATCAAGATTATAAATTCAACTGAAATGAGAAATGGGTTACAAACGCAATAAATTGGAACTGCTGCATACATATTGAACAGAACAGTAACATTTGCATACATAATCAATAACTTTTTGTTGCAAAGACCTCATATGTAATAAAACAAAATGATATCCAGATAGAGATCAAAATCAACCATTTCATAACATTTATCGACAGTAGTTTCACTTTCACATGATTTATAAAGACCTGAAATCTATCCGGTGTTCTCACTTAATACTGTCAAATATACCATATCGTTACGTGTCCGTCTCAGTTGTGTTTCAGATTAAAAACTAAAGACTCCCAAAATATTTTTATTCAAACAACCAATACAAACATGAATGGTTGATTCTGTTATGACATGGGACTCCTCCATCAAAATCCATAAAACAAGTATAATTTTGGAGCAGTTATGTGTTCACATAAACTACTAAAAGACTAAGAAGATGGATCACCTGAGAGTTCATGACATAAACATCAGCTGCGGAGTATAATGCAGCTACACGTGTGGTTGCCGGAGTCCACAACACTGACTTTGACAAGTTTGAATGCTGAGATACGAATCCCAAAAGTTCTTTGACATAAACGACCTTATTGCTCTTAGATCCAACAGAACCAATAAGAAATTTAACAGATTGTTCGAGTGTTCCTCCTTTATCTGACAACACTTTCCTCATATGAGTGACATTGAAAATCAAAGCACCTGTACTATCAACAGAGGTATAGAGATTACGTAATGGCAAAATTTTCTTCTGGGGTTCATTCAACTGGACATCAGATTCCTTGAACAGTGACAATTCATTTGATGATACTCCATCATCATTCAATTCTTGTAACAAAGCTCTCAAGTGATGTTTTCTACCCAAGGTAGAGCGGGCTTGGCGCTTATGTACTGGATTTTTTATCTTCGGATCATCTTTCGCAGGTTTTTCTTCGATCACCAAGCGTGCTGAATCAAGAAGCAAGAGCTGCCCCTTCCCAGGGTTTATACTGCTCAGAGACATCACAAGCATATCATTATCTGTTAACCCCATTTCCTTTCTGACTGAATCTCGCAATAACTGCCTCTTCTCGAGCATCTTCTCAGTACTAGCGGATGGAGTATTAAGTGAACAAGCTATGCCAGCTACAAAGGCCAGTTCATCATTAATAGAGAGTGGTACAACGACAGGCGGAGACCTCAGCTTAATCTTTTCTTCTTCACACCAGTCTTGCCATTGTTTAGACTGTGATTCTGATAGAAAAACCAGCATTTTCACTTGGTTAAGCACAACCTTCGCGCGATCAAAGTATTCCCTCCGGTTTTCCATGATCCACCAAGCAATTTGACTTGCACCAGCTGGAAAATGATCCATGTATTGATCTGAAACAAGCAAACGAAGCCAGATCAAATCAGCTACAAATTTAAGAATTCCAAAATATCACAGACAAATGTCACTTAGTCTAAGAAAATCTTAATACAAAAACACATCAATGCAAAATAAACTAATACGGTGTTAAAAAGATGGAATTTATGTATTTACAAAGGGAATGCTGATTTCCAAATGTATATATAAATGGTGCATAAACACATCCTTATAAGGTCAAGAAAAACCAGAGCATAATATGGCTATTTCATCAGGTTAAAAACTTAGTCAATGTCATTGTTCTCCTGGAATGGGAGGAAAAAAAAAAAAAAAAAAAAGTCTTAATTACAGAAAACATGCATATTTCCTGCATCAATTAGTATGAAAGTGGATGAAGTATCGGAGGCCAGCAGTTGGTGAATAGAAAACCACATAATTCCAACACAGAATAAATTATTTAGGCAATATATGTTGTTCCATCCATACAATGCTGTAACTATTTACATGGAAATCACTCTGGGAGATTGGAGGCATGGGACCAATTTAACATGTTGCTAAATGATAATCCTATCAAAAAATTCTACAAGAAACTGACTAATCTCTATGGGAAAGCATACTGTTTTTACATGTATAACCTGTACTTCAAGAGGCTAAAAAGGTACTGAAATCCGTAACTAAACAAGCACAACATTCAACGTTAGATACAAAATCTATAGAGATAAATACAACATCAGGTCACTGAAAACAATATGGAGATATTGATAGTTAAAGTTATACACTTCAAAATTTGTGAGATCAGCAAATATATTAACTTGGAATTTCTTAAAATGGTTCTCACCAATCCATGATGCACATACTGCTGACCCAGCGATGACGAGATCTGCCTTCATAGCAGTTTTGAAGCTTTGTTTTCCTTTATCCTCAAGCACCTTGATTCTTCTCCTAGCTAGCTCTGGCATCAAACCACCCTTCTTGCTAAGAACTACAGCAGAAACTGTGGCTCCACAGCTCAAAAGCTCTGTTGCTAATTCCATCATAGAAAGTGGAGCCCCAGTCATTGAGAGTTCATGGAATATTAATATAAATCTCCTAGACCAAACAAGACGTGCAAAGTCCCCCTTCCTGTCACAGGTTCCAGACCGTGTTTTAGGACTCCATTGCAAAATTTGATCCTCTAGAACGCCAAATGGACCAACAAGCATCCCATAAGTAGTATTTGTCTTAGGAAGGTCCATTTCCTGCTCCTCTGTCTCATGGTCATCAACCTGCACTGCTTTCTTCTGATTACCTTTCCCTTTACCACGAAGACTATGAACTCCTTTTTTACTCTTCTTTTTTGGACTTGCGCTTCGACGAGATGAAACTCCATTATCCTTTTTTGTTAAAACCACATCTATCCGTTTACCATCTTCCACCTGATTTTCAGTGGTCCCATTCTTAACTTCCACAGAACTGTCGCTGCCAAGCAAATCTCTCCGCAGATTCTGTTCATTGTCTGACTTCCCATTCCTTGCTTTATTTCCAAACCCCAAGAAGTTATCCTTGTTATTGCTATGAGCCCAACTGGACTGAAAATAAACTCCAAGATAAGCCCAAAGAGTAATCAATAACAACCAAAACAGTACCCGATTGCTCCGAAACCACAGCACACCTCCACTACTTCTACCTTCTTTTTGTGAAGTACGGCTAGAATTCAATCTCCGAAATGAAGGAGAATTTCGAGGACTGGATCTTCCTGACAATGTAGACTTAAAACTTCCACTTTCTCTCGGCGACTTATAATCCACTCTAGTGCTTTCCTCCATCGTTCTCTTTTAACTATTTTTTACAACAGAAAAAAGCTCAAAGCACATTCTTCGAAGAACATCAGTTCCTTTTTAATTGGGTCTCTGCAGCAATTAAGAGTAAAGAAAAATGATTTTCTCTATACACAAGAATGAGCAAATGAGCAGAATAAAAAAATTGGCCCAGAGCAAAAAATTCCCTCGGCTCTTGTAATTTTCTTTAAAATCTTATATAGCTCACAGAATGAAATTTTAATCCGTTTAACGTTACTTGGCACCCTCGGCAATCAAACGGAGTAACTGCATTTAGCATTTCACCATAAACCCGAAAAATAAACACGCAGATTCTATGTTAATTAAACATCCATATCCATGTCTAAAAATAGTATCCCTGTAATTTGTAATCACAATCAACCAACAAGAACATACAGGAAAATAATTATAACTAATTCAAGCAATGCTTATTTTTCTGTACTAAAAATTAACAAAACAAAAAATCAAGATCCAAAAAATTTCATTAACTTCTCGGTCTTCGAAGTTATCGATGAAGATCAACTATAAGGTCAGAGCTGAATCTAAAATTTTCTCCGATCCTAATTCGCACTAACTTGAGAGACTTGATTCATTTTCTTTCGCTCCATTTTCTCGGCAGCCAAACAGACCATAAAAGATTCACTGATTACTACTTACCAAGAAATCATGCAATTAATTCGGAGCTCATTCCCTATCAAACCGCCCAAAGAAAATATCAAAATGCATACATATATACACACATACATATAAAGAAGGATTTCAAAGATACGCATTTCTTTATTTCCGGAAGATTGGGTAAGCAAATACGAGCTTTCAGAGGAGAGGGAAATTACATGGATTTGCTGCATGCTCTGCCTCTGAAGCTGCGCCTCCAAGATCTCGACGGTTCTTCTTGAGAGAGAGAAGCACAAGTTGCAGAGTGAGTGAGTGTGAAAATGGCCGAGAGAGGTTTCAGAGACGGAGAGAGGTTGTGATCGCGCGTGCGAGTCAACTCGTGTAAACTGATTCGGAAGCAGGGCCGGGCGTGTATTCTCTGCCGCACGGACTACTTCAAAACTTTTGCTCCTTTCTGGCTGTTGGTGTGTCTGGTACGGGGGTCTTCTCTCTTGTAGCTGACCTACGCTGAATAAAATTGTACGCTCGGGGTCCCACTGCAGCGTCGGTGGGGTCTCACAGCCAATCATGGCCCTCCATCTGTATCATGCTTCTGATTATCTTGGCCCCACAAATCCCCCTTGTAAGAACTTGCGAGTATTCCTCAAGTGGTGGCAAGTGTCCTTTATTTTGGATAATTGCATATTCAAGCTCGATTCCTTTATTTGCAAGATGTTACGACCAGTCGTTCACGTTTATTTGTAAACGACTGCTTACTTGTATTTGAACAGTCAAATGAGCGACAATTTTATCAGCAGTAGACAGCTTGTGTAGACGATTGTTCTTAACAAAATCTTTGTTTGCATCGTAAAGGTGGCATTTTGTCGATAACATTTTTTGTTTAACTCCTATTTACACCATGAATACTCATTTAGGCCTTGTTTGGCACACCGCATTAAGTACCGGATAGAACTAATAGTATGGAGCTTGTTGTTTGGCACACCGCTTATCATTTTTTTTCGCATATTAGAATCTTTTCTTCCTTGTTTTGTGTGTTCAATCTAGTTAATAGTATCTTATGCTTTCTCAGAATTGTTTAATTAAGTTCGAAATTAAATTAGGTTTACTATTTGCTACAATTTTCTCAATTAGCCTTTGGACTGTGGACATGGGCGAAGCTACAGAGGGGCAAGAAGTGGCGCCCGCCCCTCCTTTCGCCGGAAAAGAAGCCCAGGAGCTGGTAGCCGCCCCTCTGGTCGATCGAAAAACCTGCAAACGCCCCCTGGTTTCTGTGTTGCTGTGCAACGCTCATGCCTTCATTTCCTTTGAAATCCTAGGTACTACCGGCGAATAGCAAAGAAATAAGACGAAATATGGGCATTTTGGTGCGAGCAGGAGCTGCGACTGTTACAGAAGCCCGGCGGTCCCAATGATTCGCAAGGAAGAAGAAGGCTTGCTGGCTATTTAAGTTGAAACGCACAATTTCATTTTTGTTGTGCTACCAATGAAAATACAGCTGCAAGCCACTTATGATTGTTTTCTTATTTTTATATAATAATTTTTTAATATTAACAAAAGATTTCAGAGCATTCCTTTTTATTATTCTAGAGTTTAAAGTTTTATAAAAAATATAGAAAGTACCACACATATGTAAGAAGTATATTCACTAAACTATTAAAATAAATATTCTAATATTTTTGTATGTTACATGTTAAATAATAAGCTTAATTAAAAATAAATTTGAATCTTCAATACAAGAATAATTTTTTAATCATAAAAAGCATATATTTTGACACCCTATAATAATCCTAAGAAAAGCATATATATTGACACCCTATAATAATCCTAAGAAAAGCATTTATATTGACATCCTACAATTCATGATGGAACATAATTTAAAGTATTTATGATGAAGATGAAGATGTAGACTATGGGCAGTACTATCCCGTCAGGTTACCCCATCACCCGCCTCATCCTTAACACAAAATGGGTGTTCAATGCCCATCCTTACCTATAATAATCCTAAAAAACAAATAAGTGGGATACTTGACTACCCAAAGATGAGTATGAACTACTATTCAAAATTTCTCAAAATTGTTCGTTGTTAATTTATAGAACTTTGTGTTTATAATCAGAACTGTTCATATTATAAATCACCCTATAAAGATCGTCTCTGCAAAAAAATCAATTAAAACTGAGGTCGTTTAGTCATCAAACTGTTTAAAAACAAATGAATGGTATTGGTAAAAGTATTACGAACCGTCTATGTATTTGCTACAATAGATTAAACTAACTACCTTAGTTTTAATTTATTTTTTGCAGAGATGATCTTTACAGTGTGATTCATAGTATGAACGGTTTTGATCATAAGCACAAAACTCTGTGATTAAAACACTAAGAGTTTTGAGTAGAAGTATTGTTCATTTGTTAAGGTGCAAGTATGTAAGACACTTATTTATATGATATATACACACACACACACACATAATAAATGTACTCAAATACGTCTAGGCTCTCGCCTAGGCGTTAGATGACATTTACTATATTTACTCAAATCTGCCCAGGCACTAGGTTTCAGTTCGCTACCCGATTAGCGCCTAATGTCTTTTAGAATCTTGATTATGAACGACATTAATATTGCCTACTATCTAAAAGAATTTGGTTATCGACATTTTTTTGGGGACCCTTTACAGTTTTAAATTTCGCCCCTCCTCCCGACTATTTCTGGCTTCGCCACTGACTGTGGAGTCCAATTTTTGTTGTGATTTCTCCTATGTTATCAGCATCTTTTCTTTTTATTGATGTGTGGGTTTTATGATTTCTCGCCTTTTGGATAAGTTTGTGCGGAATGAAATTTTGAATTTGGAAAAAAGAAAAGAACAAATTGGTGGTTGTTGGATTGGCTTGCTGCTTGTTGGTTTATAATTTCTAAACAGTTTTCTCCCAAATGTTGGCGTTGGCTTGGCTATCTGGAAAAAATTGGTGGTTGTGAGGGATTTTCTACATCCACAATTTTGTAATCATTCAACTAAATAATATCACCATTAATTTTTATGAACTAAAAATAACAACAATTCAAACAACTTTTTATCTGGTACGGTAGCTGACACACCCCGACCGAGATCGAGGCATGCTGGCCGTCACGTGAGGGTGACGCCATGTGCACAGTGAGGAAGCGATAAAATAGCAAGAATTAAGGATGAATAAAAACAACTTCAAGGGGTACTAGAAGCAAGAATAAGTGTGGTTACACATTCAGAGCATAAAGTCTAGGTGCAGTCAATGCATAAGAAGTACTAAGATATTTAACACCCGAAGATAGCCCTACATGGGTGATGTCTGTCAGAATCTCCGATATGTCATCACGAGCCACCAACAACAGTTACCTAAAACTTGGAGGGGAGCAAAACAAAAGCGTGAGTGGGCAAAAACAAAGCTTTTTGAAAATCATTTCATAAACAGCATTTATATCCCCTCGCCGTAAAACCTGTATACTTTCCCAGAAAATAGTATATACATATACCAAAACTCATCTGAAATCATCATCATCAAATATATGCAAAGAAGTCATGAATATGCTATGTCATGCCAATTATATCATCAGGTAAGTAACTCGAATGCAATTATAACTGCAACAGCTCGTCAGCTGATTCTAGCTCATAAATCATGCCTGCACACGAGTCGAACCCACTTATAGTGGTCTATACGACAGAACTGGGTGTAACATAATACGCTCTAGTGCTACAATCACGTGAAGACTGTGCGAATAATCGCGGGTCACCTATGAGTCGAACCCACTGAAAGTGGTCTATACGACAGGCCTATGCACCTAACTTGGATCCAAGATGAGCGTATGGTGCGGGAGGTGAACATCACGTGAAAGACTATGCCCCTAACTCTGGGCGGGAGCACTAACACCGGGGTGCAGGTTAATGAGCTCTCAATGCATCTCATCATACTTTTCATAACTCAACTTCTTATTAACCACACATAAGCTTACCTGAAACTTACCTGAGCGCCCACAGCACCAACAATCATTCGCATACAATTCATCATGCATATTCAATGGTATGAAATATATTGGCATGGCAATTCTTTGCTAAAAGCATTTTAAATGCATATTCTGGGAAAAATACTTAGTATATAGGTATATACGGAAAACAAAAGCCCACTCACTGGTATGTAGATGGATCGTAGCCCCCGTGCCTAGCCTAGCTACGCTCGTCCTCCGGATAGGTCTCGCCTATGTGAGAAACAACTATAGATACGTTATTTTAAAGCACATAAACGAAACTAAGAAATAACTTCTCATACATTGCTCAATTGATGTGTGTGAATATACCAAAATGATCTACACAACCTCAGGAACATCCCCATATTTTTAAAATAAATTTTGGATGTCTCACGCGCCCTCACGCGCCGGCCAAGGCACGGCCAGACGCGCCCCCACGCGCAGGCACTTGCCTGGCACACTGACAGTAGCAATTGATGCCGTCAGGAATATTCCGTCTAATCCTAACAGAAACCGTCCAAGTTAACTGACGGCGTTAGAATATTCCGTCAGTTTTGACGGAATATTCCTTGTCTTCTTCCTCAGAACTCCGGCGATCGTTGCCGGCGCTGGAAACTGGGCAAAACTTTAAACTTCTTATTCTTACTCGATTCTCATCCATTTTCTTCGAAACTTGTACTAAAGTGAAGCTTAGGGTATAGAGAATCACGTTATACCTGTTTTAAACCTTGAATCCCATGAAAACACGTCGGAGAGAGTTCGAAACTCTGGCCACCTCTGCAACTCTTTGTATCTGGGCTTCCCGATGTCCAAATCTTGTCAACGATGCACTCCGAGCATCGTGGGAAGATCCTTGAGCTTGCTATGGTCCTAGAAATCGAATAACATCACGGGTTTAAAAGTTGGTGAATAGTAACCAACTCGGGATTCCGGTTTACGGGGTTTTCCGACGTTCAAACTCAAACAAAATCAACCCAAAACACTTAGGAAGAAACGTAGGTACCTTTTTGAGCTTTAGAACTACGTGAAACCTCGACAATCACCTCGGGTTCACTGTACACTCGACGGTGCATTTGGATCCTAGGGTTTTCGACGGTGCTACGACTAACCAAGGGTATGGTTGTGTCCGTATGCTTACCAGGATCTCGAATCTGGTCTCAGCACCTTCGATCTGTGAAGGTTTGAAGGTCAACACAACTCATCTGTACGAGTTGTAGAGAAAGAGAGTGTTTTCGAGAGGGAAGAGAGAAAGAATGGTTATGTTTCAGTTTGTGTGTGTGGTCCTCACACAGCCAGCCAATCAACACCAAAAACAAAACAAAAATTAAGTCTAATTGGCCTATAATCAAGTTTACTACAAACCCTAACTCTAACTCTAATCTAATAGGTTCCCACAACCTTGGGGCCATTCCAATTGGTCCAAAACCAACACTTTGGGCCTTCTAACTTAACCCAAAATTATAAATGTAACCCAACGCTCGAGGGTACTTTCGTACTTTCATACATTCGAGGATAACAATCATACAAAAATCGGGACGGGCTGTCACAGTAGCAGCACAATATAAAATAGTCGATTCTTATCCACTACTGCACCAAACGCCCGACTAATTTAATCAGTATTATCTGATGACATATTATCATATCTGACTGAAATAATCAGTACAATCTGAGCTGCCAAACGAGACCTTAGACCATCTCCAACCTTGGCCTAAAACCTAAAAATATTTAGCCCAAAAAAATTAGGTTTTAGCCCAAAAACAGCTTTTCTGCTCCAATCCTTCTGGCCTAAAATTTTAGTCCCAGATTATTAAAGAATGAATTTAGGCTAATTTTTTTTTTTCTTAAGTTAACATTTAAAAACAATTATGTAGACTATCGTAATTTAATTTTATGAACATTTTAATCAAAAATATTTAAATTCCGATAAATATTGAAAAATCACTAAATCTACATCAAAGTGTGAAATAATAAGTACAATAATTATTGAAGGGATCTAGATTAATAGAAACAATAATTAATACACACGACAATTAATAAAGTACATAAACTTAATACAAACGACAATTAATAAACCACATAAACTTAATACAATCGATAATTCATACACTACATAAACTTAATAATCATATCCACCATCTTGACTTGGTGGTTGACTTGGTGGTGGACTTGGGATATAGTGTAAGATCCCACATCGTCCAGGGGTGTGGATCATGTGAGCCTTAAATGTATATTTCCATCTCTACCTAGCACGAGGCCTTTTGGGAGCTCACTAGCTTCAGGTTCTGTAGGAACTCCGAAGTTAAGCAAGTTCGCGTGAGAGCAATCCCATGATGGGTGACCCGCTGGGAAGTTCTCGTGTGAGTTCCCAGAAACAAAACCGTGAGGGCGTGGTCGGGGTCCAAAGCGGACAATATCGTGCTACGGCGGAGTCGAGCTCGGGATGTGGTGGGGGCCCTGGCCGGGATGTGACATATAGGGTTGAGATGATTCATCATTTTGAAATATACTTCTTGTGGCATACTTTCGCAAAATTTCCTTTTACTTACCACGTAAGAACTTCTTCCTCTCTGGAGTGTATTTGTTGAGGTCCTCTATCAAGAAATTAATTTCAAACCTATCTTGCTCCCTATCCCCTTCTTCCTTCATTTGCAAACGCATTCGCCCCGCTTCTTCTTGGCGAGCGCTATGGGTTTCGCTCAATTTTGCAATTCCGGTAGCAATGTGTCCACTCATCGGATCTTGGGACTTCCCTTTTCTCTTTACTTCATTTTTCTTATCTCTTCCCGGGGGCCTTACAAAAGAAGAAGTTGGGGTCATTGGTTCAACACCTTCATTGACACCTTCATTTGCACCTTCATTGAAATCATTTGGGGGCGGGGCTTCATTATGAAATAATCTTCCCCATTGTTGGTCCGAATCGGTTGCCCACCTCGAATAATCCTTGAGGACGTTCCAAGCATGATGCAACTTAAAAGCTTTATTTTTTGGTATAGTTCTTGTCTTGTAAATTGTCATTGCTTTGTCACCCTATGCATCAAATATGTAAAAACAATTAGTTGAAAAATACTATTATGTACATGACAAATAAAATATCAACAAAGAAACTCACAATTTCTAAGAAGCTCCTTAGGCATGTCATGTGACGACCTGTCCCGAATAAATATATATATTTTCTTCTCGAGTATGTAAAATGACGATAATACCCTCGTTGACTTGGTGACTTGGATGCACGTATATAGTTTTAAATTATTTTTCCTACTAGCGTAATTAAATTATACATGTTGTCACGAGCGCGTTGACGCGAGTTTGGCCCGAATCGGGTTCGTAACGAAAATGTTACGAACGAATAAGTGAAATTGGGTAGAAATTTAATTTGGGTTGTTTATTTCATGCTCACCAATCACCTTAATTCCTACAATCTATGACCCAATCAAAAATTGGTTGGTTTTATTTCTGTTTGGACCCATTTGCTTTTGCCCTAAATTCTATAGCCCAATTAGAGCTTGTGACCATTTTATTCTGCCCAATCCCATAGCCCACACACACACACACACACACTCACACACGCACGCAACCCTCACCCTCACCATCTTTCTCAATTCTTCCTTTTGTCCGTACAACTGAGACCCCCAACTCGCAAACACTATCAAAACACCACAGATCAAGCTTAAGAATAACATCTTTGTGTTCCTCGTGAACTCGCAAACCTGGTGGTGTCATTATTTTGGAGAATAGACCGCGGGAACTTGGGAACCAAGAACTCCGGCGAGGTGATTGTTGCTCCGTCGTGATCGAGGCCTTTTTCCAAAGTTTTAAGGCTTGAGGAAGCTCCTACACAACTTCATAGGAATCTTAGAGGGGATTTGGGACAAAGTTGACGTCGGAGTAGGTGTTTTCGAGAAGTTCCAGTTTAGCCTCATTTTTCAAGAGCTTTTTTCGACCGTTTTCCGTTGGTTTTGGTTCCTCAAATAGGTAAGATGATGTTCTTCTTGTTGAGAGCTTCAAATCCATATAAAATTCGTGAATTTTGGTTGAGAAATGAAGTAGTTATAAGCTTTAGAAATTTTTCCAGAAACTGGCGAGTACAGACAGAGGTCGGCGGAGGTTTCCGGCGAGTCACCGGAGAAGGAAGGGGAATATTCCGTTAACGTTGACGGAATATACTGAAGGCGTTAGGTAACTTTAACGGAATATTCCCTAACACCATTAGGGAATCTGTCAGCATGCCAATCACGTGCCTGCGCATGGCCGGCACGTGTGGCAGTGCCTTGGGCGGCGCGTGAGGGCCCGTGAGTTATTAGAAAAAATTTCGAAAAAATATGGAGATGCTCGTGGTGTTGAGTAGGCCACGGTGGTATATTCAAACACCCCAATTGAACAACGTATCAGAAGTTATTACACGGTTTTGGTTATGTGCTTAAAATTAACGTTAAATTAGTTGTTTTGCATATAGGTGAGACGTTTCCGGAGGACAAGCGTAGCCAGGCGAAACTCGAGGGTTACGATCCTGCTAAATACCAGTGAGTGGGCTTTTGGTTTCCATATATATATATATATACGTATATATATATATATATATATATATATATATATATATATATATATATATATGTATACATATGCTTTACATTTTCCCAGAAATTGTTTTAAATGGATTTACGTTTTTTTCTAAATGCCATGTCAATTGCATTACATTTTAGTATATGGATTAGTATAGATATGCATAGTATTGCATGACGTGGCGGACGCCCAGGTAAGCTTCAGGTGAGTACATATTGATGGTAGTGTATGGGTATGTTTAGATGCATTTAGTGCTCATTATCCTGCACCTCGGTGTTAGTGCTCCGCTTGAGGCCAGGGCCTAACCTTCACGTGATCGTTCACCTCCCGCACCACACGCTCACCTTGGATCCAAGGTAGGTGCCAGCCTGTCGTACAAACCACATTAGGTGGTTCCGACTCGTGTGCAGGAATTGGTTATGAGCTATAGGCTCAGCCGTACATGTCACGTTAGGTGACTTCGGCTGACATGTCATTTTACATTGAACTATTTCACCTGGCTTATTTCATTGCTGAGATACTTGACATGGCATATACTTGGTTTTCACTACTCTCGAGCATGATTTCTATATACGTATGTATTATTATTTTCTGGGAAATTATACAGGTTTTACTGTGAGGGGTTATTATTTTTGGAAAGAGAAATGGTTTCAAAAAACTTTGTTTTTGCCCACTCACGTTTTCTGTTTTGCGCCCCTCCAGGTTCTAGTTAGACATTCGAGTTGGTGGCTTACGAGGACTCTACGGTGGTTCTAACAGACGTCAAATAATGTAGGAATTTCTTTCATGTCTCATACGATTATTATGTAGTTTGCTGGACTGCAACTAGGTTACCTATGCTCTGGATATGTGTATCTATACTTTAAATACCTTCACTCGCACTTATATATTTGTCAAGAGTAAGTTAGCTAGTTGGTTTTTGTTTACCCACATTTTCATATCATTCTCACTTCCGCACCGTGCACATGGCTACGTCACCCTCACGTGACAGCCAGCACGCCTCGATTCCGGTCGGGGTGTGTCATGTCAACCGTGACTCTCTCCAAGCTTCCCTTCCACAAAGTGCACGTTTTGTTGATAATCTTCCACCGATCATAAACATCACCAACTTCCCTTCGACCAGCGTTAGAGTTTTCATGGAACTTATCAACGATTTTACCCCACAAAACCTTTCTATTTTGATTCGTGTAGACGGCACCATCTTCGCTAATAGAAATCCATGCCAAACATAAATCAATATCTTCGTGAAAGGTCCAATTACGACCTTTAACATGCTCTTTTGCCATCTTGAAAAATTTGGAAATGAGAAGAAATGGTAGACAGAAAAATTGGAAGAATTGTGGGAGAAAAGTGAGCTGTGTGGATGTTTGAACAAATACATAGGTATTTATAGAGTTTTTGGGTGAATTTTGAGTTAAATAATTTTTTTAAATAATTTTAGCCGTTGGATTTAAATTTGGACCGTTAGATCTACTGACAGCAGAGGGACAAGCCCACGTGGGTGGGGTCCACCTCAGCTGAGTCTCTGGAGCGTTTGCGCGTGGGGCGAGTCGGGTTGGCGTCTGGGCTTCACAGCCCGTGGTGCACTTGCACCGGCTGGGGTCCACTCCAATTTGTGGCCTAAACTTGGGCCGGCATTTGGCCCCGGGATGAGTTTTAGATTTTAGGTTAGTTTTAGGCCATGGGTTGGGTTGGGTTGGGTTTTGGAGGGAAAGAAAAAGGGAGATTATAGATTTTAACCCAAGGTTGGAGTGGGCCGTGTCCGATTTAATCGTCAAAACTTCTATCATGTTGATGTTGCCCATTTCTTACTCAGACTTCAGTACCCATAAGCATTTGAATTATGCTGCAAAGAATATCCTTTGAAATGTTCGACGGCCTTCGATCCGTAGGGCAACGGAAAGCTGGCCTTGGTAGCTAACCTCAGACCCGGAGGCGGATTCAAAAAAATAATAAATAAACAAACAAAGATTACTCTTCCAATTAAACATGATTAATTCACATATCAAATATTGATAGCAAACAAGTCATTACAGTATCGATAGTTCAAGCAGCTTCATACCTCCTCAACTAAACAAGGAAAATATTACCACAGGTTTTTAACAACATAAGCAACAAAAAAATCCAATGCATCTATATGTAAAATGAAATAACTTATAGAAACCATCGCCGAGCGAACTGCTGCTGCTGCACAACAATTCTTTGTACTTTTTTTCCATTTTCTTTTATATAGCAGTTTACGTGGAAGCCCGTCTACATTTTCAAACAAGCTTTTCGATAAAAACCAAACCACAAGAAAACCTGAAGACAGAAAAAGCAAATGTATTACACAGCAGTCGATGACGATTCACAAGAACAAAGATATTTAAGTGTTTTTTTCACTTGAAACATTTCCTACCGAAATTGTAAACAAGGAATGGCACCCGTCAAGCCGCAATATTGATCTTAGATTGAGTGCAGCATGAGCAGGTGTTTGTCATACGTAACTGCAGGAACAGAGAGGAAAAAGAGGGAAACAGACAAGAAAGAGATATAAGCATACAACTAATTATTATTATAAGGCCGTAAAATAAATTTGGCAATACGAGGATAAAACAAACAAAATGTCAACCTTCCGATGGCCCAAGTACAGAATAAGAAAAACTAGTCACTGGTGGTTGTAGAGCCCAATTCTTCGAGAATACAAATAAATGAAATACAGGCCTTTCCAAAATATTTTTTGATTGTAGGCCTTTCCAAAATATTTAATTAAACATTTTGTTGGTTCATAAAAAATAGAATGTCATTACTCATGGAAGAAACTTGGCGTGCTATCCTACCCATACAGAATTATCACTTTGGGGTGTCAAGCATTAAATACATGTAAAACCAAATTAACGAAAGACCAAGGATGACATACCTAAGATATCTTCGAAAACATTGGCCCAAAGTGCCCCAGAACATAGGCTGAAGATCACAAAGGGCTCAGACGAAGGCCTGCAGCACCAAATGAACAAAACTTAAAACTTCGTACTCCCAATATATAAGACAAGTTAAACTCGGGCAAAGATAGAACCTTCATCTGCTTATTCAAACAAGCTCCGTATTATTTTGAAGTACTTCACTGGCCACATTCATCTGTGAATATCTGCACTTGAAAAGAAAAAAGCATTCAGATTGCATGAAAAGGTAGAATGTATAAAATGCACCCTGTACAATCAAACCCAACCCTGGGATCAGCGGAGCAAGTTTGGCAAACAAATAATTAGTGCTTGAAAACATGAGGTATGACTTGCCTACGAGGCTTGTTTTGTCGCTGCCCATTCTCATCTCCCACAATCTCTGTAATGGGAAAACTATGTCAATGCCAAACCATAACAATTCATAAATTATTAAATGGCCAACTCAATGGCCAAGAGTAAAAAAAACTGGGAAGCAGAGCTAAGTGTAATATAATGTCATACCAGGCTTTTGTGAAGGCTTCCATTCGTTATTGGTTTTATTTGCATTATTCTCTTTGCTGCAAATGAATGAAGATTATTCAGAATGGTAGACATAGATATTTATTAAAAACATAATTGAAAAACAGGATCTCCTGACCTTGTGGCAGTAGAAAGACCCGTTAAACAGTTATTTCAACTTGAACAAGGGAAGTTTAATCAAGAAAGATAGATAAATAAATAAAAAACGTGAAAAAGGAACCACATAGTATTGCAAGAGTCAAATCTAACAAGCTAAGCAGGTTATGATAAACGAGAGACCATTATCTCAGAATCATAAATAATCAAAGAGACGCCAACCAACCAACCTCAGGGAACCCACAGAAGAAGTTTGTCCAGATGGGCGACTATGATAAGAACCGTCAACAGTAATATATGGAGGACAATATGTTGCCCCCAACGCTCCTGCAGCACCCGCCAATACAGGTAACCTAAAACAATTCAAACAATTATCACCAGAGATCTTTCTCAAACTAAAGGAATCACCCCATTAGATTGAACTCCATTCTCATAGCAATATTTGAAGATATTTTTCCAAGACAGATATGACACTGAAGCAGTTCCTACCTCCTCACAGAAATGATATATAAAGAAAATATATTTAGGGGTAGTAATCAATTAGGAGTTTAAAAGAGTGTGAGGCTACAAATTCAGGGATATTCCATGGAAGTCCATGGGTATTCAACCAAGATTTTAAAGGAGATCATAAAACTACATAGAAATCTAGATGTATTCAATCAGGGTTTTTAAGTAGTATAAAAATCCATGTGTATTCAATTAGGATTTGATTTTAAAGTACTTTAAAAAGTAAGGATTTTGATGGATTTAAACAGATTTTATAGTGTATT
The DNA here is from genome assembly GCA_036320875.1 of Cotoneaster glaucophyllus. Lineage (NCBI taxonomy): Eukaryota > Viridiplantae > Streptophyta > Magnoliopsida > Rosales > Rosaceae > Cotoneaster > Cotoneaster glaucophyllus. The sequence goes on along the minus strand of CM070068.1, from coordinate 18,555,088 downwards.
TTAGGGTTTAGGAAATTTTGCCTCTCCCCCAAAGATTTTGAATGAATTCACATGGATATATGAAACTCCATTAGAACTCCATCAAACTTCACAAATTTACAACTCTTATAATCTTTCAAAATCTCAATTAAATACACACCCCTATGCATAATTTTCTTTATAGTAGACAATAATTCATAATGCGGAGTAGTCAACCACTAACTGAACTAAATAAGATATCAACTTCCCATAAAGAAGAGGAACAAGAAGAAGACAAGACCAACATAAAGAACTATCATTAATGCAATTCCCGTACCATGTCATTTCGCCAGAATTTCCTAAACCACCAAGTTGTGGCTGAGCAACATATCCAGGGAATGCCATGCCAACAGCAGGAACTCCCATACCCCCAGTATGCTGGCCCCCAAATTGCATGACTGCACAATCATCCAACCAGATAAGACCTCAAATCATAATCTACTGAATGCTTAAATGTTAGAAAAAGACACAACTTAATATGCACTAATAATTTAATCTGCACATTTTAGCTACTGTCAATCATTATTGATAAGCAGTTCAGAGAACACCATTGCGGTGAAATCATAGACAGTTCAGAGGAGCAGTGAATATGTTTTGTTACGTTTACAGTTCGGGGCAAAAACGGATGATTAACCTAGATTATGTTTTACTTTGCATTCCCATAAAGGGAAATTGGGGCTTACCAGACCTTTTGCAAATACACCAACTAAAATTAGCCCTGCTCTCAAAATGCAATATCTACAAGCCCTCTTTGACGAAAATACCCTCAAGTGAAAAGCCTCTTGCTAAAAATTATGGTGTCAATAATGTATTCCTATTGTGTCAATAATCTATCAGTATTGTGTTGATAATGTATTAATAGGGCCGATAATATATTAACTTGAAAGTATTTTCATCAAAGAGGGCTAGTAGAAATTGCACCTTGAGAGCAGGGCTATTTTTGGTTGGTGGATTTGTAAAAGGGCTACTAAGCCCAATTTTCCTTCTATAATTACGGGCAACTCTATAATTCTGGAGTACCAAAAAGGTAATCCAATATACTTACCAGGCAAAAAGGCTGGAGCACCAGGGAAGTTCTGATCATGACTAACAGCCATACTCCCAGTGGGTCCCGTAACTGGAGCTCCGCCATAAGTAATACTGCCCCTTGCACTACCCTGAACACTGCCTTTTCCCTTTGCAACCAGGGCACCTTTAGATTTACTTGAATCTGAAGGTGATTCAACTTCTAATGATTCGAAGGTATTTGATGACATGGTTGTTTTGGGTGGAGAGGAAGCCTGCGATCCACTTCCAGGACGTTGTCCCATCTGCTGAGCAGGACCTTGCAGAGCCAGTTGAGATCGATTTTGAGCAGGATTGCGCTGAACAGCATGACGATGTGTGGATGGAGAAGCTCTTGTCATTTGGTTCTGAGACACCGGTTGATAACTCATTTGTCCTGAGATAAAACCCCTTCCTTGAACCCTAGACTGAGGAGCTTGAGTAGTATTGACAAATGATGACCCAGAAGGTGACATTTTTATGTTGGTCAAAGTCTTCCCAGCAGCTGGATTGGTAGAGTCATTTATATAAAGCTTGTCCATACCGACAGATACAGCTATGTTCTTTCCTCGCTCCAATGCATTGGTTTGGGGCACATTGAAACTCTCATGCACTACAGAAGACCGAAGGTTCCTCTTACCACTCCCAACCTGTGCATCCCGCTTAGGAGTAAGAGTGATATCGTTATTGGAACTGGAAGAGCCTGATGGGTAAAAAGGAGGAGAAGCTGAATTCAAGCTTGAGGCAAAGGAATTTTTCCTAGCAGAAACCTGGCCAGACTCTGCATTTGAGTTGGGAGTAAATGTTCTCTCTAAATTACTTTGTACATTTTTCTCGGCAGGCTTTCCAGACCTGAAAATAAAATCAATGTGACAGCTAATTATAAAAAATCATGAATTAACGAAGAAATATTAGTACCATAAGAATATGTTGTACTCACTGTTTGTTTTGCGTTGGCGGTGCCCGTCTGTTATTCCTAAAAGCCGGTTCATACTTCCTAGGCCCTCTCCCTCTAACACCCTTGGGTACCTGTCTCTGATTATTATTGTCATATTCTTTAGACCTGTTTCCTCTGGCACTCCCACGATCAATACCTCGGTTTCTTCCGCGACCTACATAAGGACCCTTTGAAGGTTTCTTTCCCTGAATTAGTAAGTAGTGCACATCAGAAAGATGAGAGATGACAAAAGATCTATAGAACAAAATATTCTGCAGTATGACCATGTATACAACTATTACTTCTTCGTAGCGCCTTTCCTGCAAAGTAATCTCCTCAAACTTATCGTGCCCCCATTTTCTTTCATCTTTGGACTCCCACAGCTTCCTTCCATCATGTGTTCGCCTACTGAAAGAAAGAAGAATGCTTCAAATTATTACAGCGCTATACACCATAACTAGACCATGAAAAGAGAGAAGAGAGAAGGGGGAGAGAGGGGGGGGGGGGGGGGGGGTGTTGATGCCGAAGGAAAACAATGATCCATAAAGGAGCTACTATCACAACTGCACAAGTTCACTTCTATATTACAACAGTAACAACTCGCCAAACTACACCTACATTCATATGACCGCAAATGCAATAAAAAATCATAAACAATTACCTGTGCCGACCACCAGAGTTTTCCCTGAAGCGGTCATCATGCATATAAAAAGCACCCGCTGTGGGGACTGCAAATGGCTCATTCTCCTTCTTCTCCTCCCCTTCTTCAGCCTGATTCCCCCCATTCTCATCCACGGACCCTTCCACAGACCTCCGACCATCACCGCTCGATTCCTTAACAGCCAAAACCTCAACCCTGCCACCCAGCTCACCTTCCCGGCCTCTCTCCTGATATCTTTCCAACTCCTCTTCTTCCACAACTTCCTCCTCAAACTCTTCTTCTTCATCAATCTCTTCCTCTTCTTCTCCTTCTAGTTCTTCGTCATCATCATACTCAGCCGCCCCACCCTGATCATCCGATTCATCGGAGTGAACCGCGGCCCTCGGATCCTTCCTCGGCTTCTCCCTCGCCTCCTCTTCACCTTCCTCATCGTCGCTGGCCGCTTCCCTCCTCCGCATCGCCAGAGATCGCTTCGTTACCTCCGGATCACTCTCATAATCCACATCCTCCTTACCCACAGAAGCCATTAGTTCAACTTTAAACCAACAAAAACCCTAAATCCCCACCAATAAATATCCAACAAAAAAAAACCCTAAACCCAAAACTTCCCTACAATAATCAAACACCAACCGCACAGATCTTCACTCAGATAAACCCCAACCTTCCTGGAAATTCAAACGCGAATTCGAAAAAACCAATCCCTCAATCAAAATCCCGTAAAAAACCAAAATTTCACGTGAATGAAACCCCGAATATGTACATTACCGCAAAATGGAAACCCTAGGAGCTCGAATTGGGGAAAAACAAGGGGATTTTATTAGGGATTTGGAATCTTACCAATGAAACCCGTAGAGAAAGATTTTGGGGCTTTTCGGACGACTATGCCGTCATAAATTGAAAGTGGAAAGACTTGGGGAGGAGTTAAGATTTCGAGGAAATGGATAATTACGGAAATATCTGAGGCAATAGGTTGTTGTTCAGGGGTATTTTGGGGATTTAAGGAGATGGAGCACAAGTCAGTAGAGAAAGTGAGGTGTCAGAGACAAGGACTCGAGGGCATTGGAATCCACCAAAACTAAAGCAGTGTTGTGTTGGATTTAGATTCTGACACGTGAGATGCTTTATTCTCACATGTGAATTAGCTTACGTTTGTTGGGTACTCTCGACCAACCAGCTTCCGCCAAACTCAATACTTATTTTTGTTTCTTTTCTAGATTTCTTTTCATTTTTTTACCTTACCGTTTCGAAAAATACTTGGATACTTACTAGTTGCTACTTAAGTTTTACTGACCACTTACATGGCCCAAATAAGAATGTTACACCTGTTCATTTAACTACCAGGGCCGGTCCAGAGATTTTTGAGGTCCGGGATGACGCTAAAAAATGTGCCCTCATTTCATATAAAAAAAATTATTTGTTTTCACACGTAAAACACTGATAAAATTATATTTAGAAAAACACTTCAAACTCAATAATTTAGAAGCACGGAATAACTAATTTATTTTGTACCGAGAGAAGGAAACAAAAAACCTTCGGGCTTACAAGTAGATAGATTATGAGTTTTGTTTTCCATCTGAACTTTTAAAGTGTTTTTGTACAAATCGTGAGGTATTTTTTCTTATTTACTAACCTCGTCAATATAAGATTAAAAAAAAAAAAATGTTTTTGAGTCTTTAAGGATATATATATATATAAGTAATGCATAAACACTAAATTAAACATTTTGATAACACGTAATATTATTTGAAAATTTGGTTTAAAAATTTAGTTTACGTGTTACTCTTTGTTGAAGATTAGACTTGAATTGGAACGGATATTTAAAAATAGCAACCCACATAACTACTAGCTAGTAAATAAATTAACAATCAAACAAAAATTTGTAAAAATTGAAAAAAAAAATAAACATGCACATAGCATTTCGAACTTAGGACCTCTCGTTAATTTTAAACAACAAAAACCATTGCTTCTAATTAAACTTCTTGATCATTTAGCCAAATTTTATAAATTTATACTGTTATAAAAAGAAATTTGTAAAAATTGGAATGTAAATAAGCACACATGTTGGAATGTAAATAAGCACACATGGTGTTTTGAACCTAAGACATCCTCCTCATTAATATAAACAACAAAACCACCAATTCTAGTTAAATTTCTTTGTCACCAAACCAAATGTTATAAATTTATAGTCTTGTAAAAACATACATAAACATACCACCCTAATAATTTTGGTGCCCCCAATTTTTTTGGACCCCGAACGGTCGCCCTGCCCGCATTAGGCCTGGGCCAGGCCTGTTAACTACCATAAGCTTTTGCTATTTTGTTAGTCAAAACATCATTCTTTATGTCATAACCTGATAACCAAACAACATCTTTCTTCCTTTCATAACCTGACCAGCCATGGTTGACCAACCCTCACCTCCTACAACCCTTGCCCTCCTTCAAACCCACCCTTGTCTTCCCCTCCAGCCTCTTCCCCTCGACCCAACCCTGTCACACCTCTAATCTCTCTCAATCCACCTCACCCTCAATCCATCATTTTTTATCCCAAGGCAGTCATGGCAGCAGAGGAAAGAAGGTGGCGGCGATTTGCCAAATACTCTGATGGCACTTTCATGACTTCATTGGAAAATAAGATGTTGGTTTGATGCAGGGTCAGATGAGAAAAGTTAAAGGATGAGATGTGATGGGAGACCTGGAAGTGCTTACTAATTCAGGGAGATAGAATGCCGGGGAATATTGTGGTGTGGAGAAGAAGGAAGTTTGAATACTAGAATAGTGAATGTTTGGTAATCAATTTTAATTAAGGGAGCATTTTTGCTCACCAGCATTAACTATAGTGTATGCTCAAACCTATTATATAACTTGAAATGTGTCATTTAATTCAACACTAGTTAATTTTGTAATTAGTTACTTATTTTAATTTTAAAACATATTTTAACATTTAAACTAATCATAAAACAAAATAAGAAAGTAAAAAATTGTGGGGCCCATTCCCCACCAACCCATCCATCCTCACCCTTCTTCCCTGTTGCCAAATTTCGCATTGCCGTAGAAGGTGAAGATGCTCAAATCTGTTTACGCATAAGAATCGTAAGCAAGCATAAGATCGGGGGTGTATCGATCAAAGACTTTTCAGCATTCAAGTTAGTAAGCAATATTTAGACTTAAGTAATGGCCAAGAGAATAAGTGACATGCCCCGATCTTGATGTCTGGAGGACAGCAAGATGTCCACGTGCTGGCCGACACCCGAGGGTGACGCAAGCCATTTAATGAATGCATATGCCGAGAACATGTGAAACATGCATATAAATTTCACGCAAACTACGTAATGTAATATTCAGATACAAACCTTACCAAAATAATATAATAATATTCAGTCGTTAATAAAATGATAGTGATAATGCATGACATGTTCAAAGGATACATCTAATTCATAATACAAGCGAAAGGTATAATAGGAGGTGCTATTCCAAGTGATGTTAAAAGCAGAGAGGATGACACGAAATCACTAGTAGAGGAATGCCTCGTAGCTCGGATCGTATGCCTTGTTCCTATGTCCTTAGGGGGCGCAAAACAAAACGTGAGTGGACTAAGTTGATATGCAAGTAATACTGAAACATTTATTCATCAACGTACTAACCCCCAAAGTTTATGAAAACTCAATAGTATAATATGTATAGGTTTTCTGAAAACCCTAGCATGCCATAAAATCTTCGTAAAACATATATCATATATAGTGTGCTTAATAGTGGTATCAAGCACAACAACCCCCGGTCGAAGCCATATATAAGTATCTTCCAAGTAAGCACCGAAATTCATGAACATAATATATCCAAAATATATCTTAATCGGAGCTCAATAACTTAAACATCATATCATAAAACATGCTCATAATATATACTCATAAAACCTTCAAAGAATGTAAATCTGATATAGCATGATATTTCATAAAGCATGAATCCAATTTTCTCATAAACGTTTCATAAAACGTATCCATAAAATCATGCTTTTCATGTATGCATTTCTAAAAGTAAAATCATGCATTTTGGAAGGGGTCCACTCACAAATACTCCGTCCTCGAAGAGCTGTGCGAAATAGGAAGGACATAAACGCCGCTAATAAACGAACCTAAGCACATAAAGGGTCAAATTAATAAAAATCTACCATAATGATTGAGTTTCGAAAAACGAACACCATAAACGGACTCAGGACGTCGAAAAACATAAGGGGGACCTCGGGTACCCCCACGCGCCGCCGCACACGCCGTAGGGCGCCGAGTTGGGACGCTGGAAAGTTGGTCGGAAAAGTCGCCAACGCTGCTGTCAGTAGAGGCGCATGTGCTCTATGCTGCTTGTAATTTGGGATCTGACTGGGTCGGGTAGGATCCGAGTCGAATCTGGGTTCTGGGTTTAGGCCTGAGATTCTGGGCTTGGGTTTATTGGGCCGAAGGCCTAGGTTTGGGTTAAAGGCTTGGTTTTGGGCTGGGCTGCAAGGTTGGGCCGGGTTCTAACTTGGGTTTGGATCTGAGTTTAAGGATTTGGGTTGAGTCGACCCGGTTTCAGACCGTGGATCGGCCGGTTTATGGGCAAGGTTTCAAACGCTCATAACTTATTCGATACTCCACCAAATCAAGTGATTCAAAAACGAAAATCGTAGTACTCAACGAGATGAAGAGAATGGTACCTTGTACGAGCCGTGGTTTAGCAGAAAAAATACCTCGAAAGTGGTGGTGCTCGCCCAAAAACTGGGAAAAGCTACTCTGAGCTATTTTCTACGTTTAACACGTATGTACAACTTAAAATAAGCATTGATCTAACTTTAAAACACATCCCAAGGGTTTCTAGAAGCTTACCTACATCGAAAAATCCACAAAAGTCACTAGAGCTCGTCAGGGGAGTGTGCACCGTGACTGTCACAGTAGAGTTCGAAGTTGGCCTGGGGAGGTCCAAAGTCCAGGTGGTGGTGATTTTGGGTTATGTGGTTGTGTGAGTGACACTCAAAGAAGAGATGAGGAGCTTGCAGAGAGAGCTCAGGGAGTCGTTTGAGAGAAAGAGAGAAAATGATAGGGGAGAAAAAGAGTGAGAGAGATAAGGAATGAATCCAAAAAGGGAGGAGGATCCAGGTTGGGCAGGGATGAGGAGGACAAAAATCCCCAAGTGAGTCTATTTGGTTCGTTTTTTAAGAATATATAAGATGAAACACAAAATATTCGAAAACGTTATCACCTACGTGTCCGTGACAGATGAGTACGATACGAATAAATTAATTAAAATCAGACTACGCATTTTGACGAGATGGTCAACGAAAGTCAACTTAAGGGTACAATGGTAATTTCATAAATCGGATAGTACAAAATATGATACAAATAAGGACATGGTTTCACAATCTACCCCCTTAAAAGAATTTCGTCCTCGAAATTTACAATCTCAATCAAACAAATACGAATGTTGACTCCTCATCAGTTCTTCCGTTTCCCACGTCGCTTCCTTGATTGCGTGGTTTCTCCACAACACCTTTACTAACAAAATGACTTTGTTTCTTAGTGTTTTATCCTGTCGTTCGATGATCGCCATTGGTTTCTCAATATAGCTCGCATCCTGACTCACTTCTAATGGTTTCGGCTGAATGACGTGAGAAGGATCTGGTACATACTTCTGAAGCATGAAAACATGAAATATGTCGTGAATCTACGACAACACTGGTGGTAGTTCCAATCTATAAGTAACCGTGCCAATTCTCTCTGTGGTTCTGTTGGGACAGACATATCAAAGACTCAACTTTCCTCGCTTACTAAAATGAACCACATCCTTCTAAGGCGACAACTTCTGAAAGACAAAGTCACCAATCTCGTACTCATGATCCCTGGAATGTCGGTTCGTGATGCGCTTCTGCCGATCTTATACCGTCTTCAAATTTCTCTTAATCAACTGGATGTTAGTATTAGTGGTGTCAACAATTTATGGCCCCACTAACACCCGTTCACAGACCACAGTTCAACACAACGGTGTCTGGCACGCCTTCCCATATAATGGTTTCGAATGGTGCCATGCTGATACTGGAGTGGTAGCTGTTGTTGTAGGCAAACTCGATCAAAGGCAAATAGTTATCCCAACTACCCTTCTATAGGAGAACAAACACTTTCAACATGTCCTCTAAAGTTTGAATCGTTCTCTCAGATTGACCATCAGTTTATGGATGGTAGGCAGTGCTGTACAACAACTGAGTATTCACGGCGTTATGGATCGCTTTCCAAAATCTGGAGGTGAATCTTGGATCTCTGTCCGAAACAATGGTGACAGGTACACCGTGAAGTTTAACAATATTATCAATGAACAACTGTGCCAACTTCTTTAATGTGTAAGTCTGTCAAACAGGCAAGAAATGAGCAGTCTTACTGAGTCGGTCCACAATCACCCAAATACCATCAAACCTTGACCGCGTGTTTTGCAAACTATACACAAAATCCATGGTGATGTCTTCCCACTTCCACGCTGGTATAGAGAGATTATGCATTAACCCTTCAGGTCTCTGTCTATCCGCCTTCACTTGCTGGTAAATAATACATCTCTTCACATACTCTGCTACATCCCGTTTCATCCCATACCAGTAGTAGAACGGACAGATAGTGTAATACAATTTGGTACTCCCCAAATGCATGGCATACGCTGAAATATGGGCTTTATCAAGAATTTCCTTCTTCACCACTTCGTTATCCTTAGGCACAAACAACCTCTTTCCCATTATCAAGGCTTCATCCCATCGGATCTTCAAGTCTCACCTTGAACCATCCTGCACTTATGCCTTAAGGTCTGCACATTGTTGATCGAGCTCCTAAGCTTCTCGAACTAGGTCCACCAAAATAGGCCTAATCTTGAAATGTGCTAACAATGCTCCCAGTGAATCTGGCGTCACTACAACATCGGTTTCTCGAAGAGAAAACAGTAGCAGAACATGAATAGCTCGAAGGGAGACAAGTTGTCCATAAGATTTCCAGCTAAGCGCTATGACATTTGAGTGACCAAGATGATACTCAATAGTGCAATCGTAGTCACTAATGAGTTCCATCCAGTTTCTCTGCCTCAAATTCAACTCCTTATGAGTCAAGACATACTTCAAATTCTTGTGATCTGTAAAGATGTGGCACTTATCACCATACAAGTAATGTCGCCAGATTTTTAGAGCAAATGCTACTGCTCCGAGTTTCAAATCATGAGTGAGGTAGTTTCTTTCATGAGTTTTGAGTTGCCTGGAAGCATAGGCGATGACATTCCCATGCTGCATCAGAACACAACCCAATCCCGACAAGGATGCATCACTATATATCGCAAACTCACCGCCATCGTCCGAAAGAGCAAAGACAGGGCTATGAGTAAGACGATGTTTAAGCTTCTGAAAACTCGATTCGCAATTCTTATCCAAGTCAAATTTTACCCCCTTCGGGGTTAATTTAGTAAGAGGCAGGGCAATCACCAGGAAGTCATGCACAAAACGTCGGTAATAGTGAGCCAGTCCCAGAAACTCCTCACTTTAGTAACATTCCTCGGTTGTTCCCATATAGACACTACAGAAATCTTTTGAAGGTCCCCACAAATTCCCTCATCGGAAACCACTTGCTCAAGGAAACTAATCTGGTCTAGCCAAAACTGACACTTACTACACTTCGCATACAGTTGATTCTTCCTCAATCTCTCCAACACTAACTTCAAATGTTTCCTGTGCTCAGCATTACTCTTGGAGTAGATCAATATGTCATCAATGAATACAATCACAAACTGATCAAGATACGGTTTGAAAACTCAATTCATCAGATCCATAAAAGCTGCCGGTGCATTAGTTAAACCAAAAGGCATGACACATAATTCATAGTGTCCATACCTAGTGCGAAAAGCAGTCTTCAGTACATCTTCGTTTCGGATCAGCTGTTGATGGTATCTGAACAGAGATTGAGCTTAGAGAACACTTGAGCACCATTCAGTTGATCGAACAAATCATCAATTCGAGGTAGGGGATAATGATTTTTCACCGTCACCCGATTAAGCTGTTTGTAGTCGATGCAAAGTCTCATCGAACTATCCTTCTTCCTGAAAAACAATATAAGAGCGCCCTAGGGAGACATGCTGGGTTGGATATAACCTTTGTCCACAAGTTCCTGAAGTTGAATCTTCAATTCCTTCAACTCAGCCGGTGTCATTCGGTATGGTGCCAAGAAAACAAGGTTGGTGGCTGGAAGTAAATCAATGGTGAATTCAATTTCCCTTGCAGGTGGTAACCCCCGCAAATCTTCAAGAAAGACATCAGTGAATTCATTCACCACTGGCACATCTCCCGCACACAGAAAATGTTCACCCTGCGTGACCATGTAAGCTAAGAATCCCACACAACCCTTTTGAAGTAACTTCGTCGTCCGAATGGTGGAAATAATGCTATTTTGTAGGATTCGTCGCTCACCCTGACATGTGATCGCTGGTCATCCAGGTCGATCAAATGTCACCAGTTTCTCTCTACATCTGACATAAGCATTATGCTTAGATAGTCAATCTATTCCCAGAATGATGTCGAACTCCATAAGTTTAAAGGGAATCAAATTGGCCTCCAAGAGTTCCCTTTCAACCATAACTGGGAAATCCCTAAACTCTCACTGTGTATAAAATAAATCTCCAGGGGCAATTGTGTAAACTTATCATATCCAAGTGATGTAGGTTGCGGGTTCACCATCTGCGCAAATTGTGGAGACATGAATGAATAAGTAACACCAGGATCAATTAAAACACTAGCCCAATGACCAAAAACAAGTAATGTACCAGTGATAACTCTGGGATCCTACTATGCCTCCCGTTGAGTCATGGCGTTAATACGTCCGTGGGCCTGTCTTTCTGAACCACTGTTACAACCCCCACGAGTTATAGCACCCTGGCTATTGCGGCTCGCGTGGTTCCCCTAAGCATGACTGCATGAAGCTGCACCATAATACTGCGGCTGTTTCCGAGCAGAAGCCTAAGTACTCAGATTACTACTCCCACATAATTCTGAGTACTCGGATCAGATTATTACTCCCACCGTAACCTGAACCAGAAGCATAATCCTCTAATAGGTGCACCAAAAGACAATCATGGGCATAATGTCCTGTGCCACCACACCTGTAACACGGGCTAAAATTTGGAATGCATTCACCCCGATGATGCCTACCACATCGTCTACAATCCCAGACTACTGGATTAAAGTGGCTGAAAGATTGCCTCACCTTCTCGCTGCCTGAACCCTTACTAGAAGATCCCGAACCCTGACCATGTCATTTGAACGACTGAGAGTGTCTAGGGACGAATGAAGAAGTAGAAGGCTCCCTCATGCTCTGGGATCAGAATCTACGACCCCGCTGATTCTGGTTTCGAGACTGGTTCTGGTCTTGGTTAAGTCTGTTCCACTGTGATTGTTCGATCCTCAAAGCCGCCTCAATCATCTCCTCGTAGGATGCATACGTTTATGGTGCCAGAAGCTCGCAGATGTCATCCTTCATAGCAATCGCCAGTTGTACCATTATGTCCTGAGGGTTCCCGTAGGTTTCGCGATGGTGTCTTGCCAACCGCCAAAATATGCTATCAAACTCCGTAATAGTCAAGTTGCCTTGGCGAAAATTTTGGAATTCCTGTCTCTTCCTCAGCTGATACCCGGGGCTCAAAAAGTGTTTGCTGAAAAGTCTCATGAACGTAGCCCAAGTCATCATAGAGTTATGTGGACGAGAGTCCGTCATGGACTTCCACCAATATCTCGCATTACCCTGCAGAAAGTAACCAGCGGTATTCGCCCACTTAGCTACCGGGCATTTCATACCTTCCAAGATGTCCTTCATCTTCTCTAGCCAATCCTCAGCCTCATCACAAGCTCCAACTACATTCAGCTCGGTAACGCCATGACTTCGAACAATCTTCATATAGGTACGACTCGACCCGCTATGACCAGGAAAAGCATTTCGTAGAGCGGAGGTCAACTTCTAAATCCCAACAATTAAACCAGAATGAGGTCGACGAGGCACGTTCCTACCAGGACGATCCATGATTCTGATAAGAGGCAAACAAGATTTAGAAGGATGAAAGATTGTGGCTACAAGAAAGATTATGATTACCAAATGGAAGAATGAAGTCCTATGTATGCTCTGATACCAATCTGACACGCCCCGATCCCAATGTCCAGAGGACAGCATGATGACCACGTGTTGGCCGACACCCGAGGGTGACGCAAGCCATTTAATGAATGCATATGTCGAGAATATGTGAAACATGCATATAAATTTCGCGCGAACTACGCAATGTAATATTCAGATACAAATCTTACGAAAATAATATAATAATATTCAGCCGTTAATAAAATGATAGTGATAATGTATGACATGTTCAGAGCATACATTTAATTCAGAATATAAGTGGAATGTATAACAAAAAGTGCTATTACAAGTGATGTCAAAAGCAGAAAGGATGACACGAAATCACTAGTAGGGGAATGCCTCGTAGCTCGAATCGTATGCCTTGTTCCTATGTCCTGAGGAGGCACAAAACAAAACATAAGTGAACCAAGTTGATATATAAGTAATACTGAAACAGTTATTCATCAACGTACTAACCCCCAAAGTTTATGAAAACTCAATAGTATAATATGTAATAGGTTTTCTGAAAACCCTAGCATGCCATAAAACCTTCATAAAACATATATCATGTATAGTGTGCTTAATAGTGGTATCACAATCGCCTGTAAGCATTACATCTACTGAAGCCACATAAGTATCTTCAGCCCGTAGGCACTACAACCCATGGCCGAAGCCATATATAAGTATCTTCCGCCCGTAGGCACTACAACCCATTGCCGAAGCCATATATACTTCCGCTCATAGGGCACTACAACCCCCGACCGAAGCCATATATAAGTATCTTCCAAGTAAGCACTGAAATTCGTAAACATAATATTTCCAAAATATATCTTAATCGGAGCTCCCTAACTCAAACATCATATCATAAAAAATGTTCATAATATATAATCATAAAACCTTCAAAGAATGTAAATCGGATATAGCATGATATTTCATAAAGCATGAATCCAATTTTCTCATACACGTTTCATAAAACGTATCCATAAAATCATGTTTTTCATGTATGCATTTATAATGGTAAAACCATGCATTTTGGAAGGGGTCCACTCACAAATACTCTATCATCGAAGAACCATGCAAAATAGGAAGGACGGAAACACGGCTAATAAACACACTTACGCACATAAATGGTCAATTAATAAAACTCTACCATAACGATTGAATTTCAGAAAATGACGTCATAAATAGATTCAGGATGTCGAAAAACATGTGGGGCTGAGTTGGGTCTCCAGAAAGTCGGCTGGAAAAGTTGCCAGTAGAGGCGCGTGTGCTCCACGCGCCAGCCAATACAAACGTCCACTCGCTGGCCCACGCACGGACCCACGCACTGCTTGGAATCTGGGATCTAATTGGGTTAGGTTAGGTCAGATATGGGTTCTGGGTTGGGCTTGGTTTTGGGGTTGGGCATGGGATTCTGGGCTTGGGTTCATTAGGCCGAAGACCCAGGTTTGGGCTGGGCTACAAGGTTGGGCAGGCTTCCAACTTGGGTTTGGATCTGAGTTTGAGGATTTGGATTGGGTTGACCCGATTTCAAGCCGTGGATCGACCGGTTTCTGGGCAAGGTTGCAAACGCTCATAACTTCTTTGATACTCTACCAAATCGAGTGATTCAAAAATGAAAATCATAGTACTCAACGAGATGAAGAGAATGGTACCTTGTACGGGCCGTGGTTTGGCCGGAAAACGCCTCGAAAGTGGCGGTGCTCGTTGGAAAACTAGGAAAAGCTACTTCGAGCTACTTTCTACGTTTAACTCGTATGTACAACTTAAAACAAGCTTCGATCTAACCTAAAATGACATCCTAGCGATTTCTAGAAGCTTACCTATGTTGGAAAATCCACAAAAGTCATCGGAGCTCGTCGGGGGAGTGTGCACCATGATTGTGACGGTGGAGTTCCAAGTTGGACTGGGGTTTCATGGTCTAAAGTCGAGGTGGTGGTGATTTGGGGTAGTTTGGTTGTGTGAGTGACATTCAGAGAAGAGAGGGGGAGCTTGAAGAGAAAGCTCGGGGAGAGGTTTGAGAGAAAGAGATAAAGTAATTGGGGAGAGAGAGAGAGAGTGAAAGAGATAAGGAATGAATCCAAAAAGGAAGGGAGAATCCGAGTTGGGCAAGGATAAGGGGGACAAAAATCCCTAAGTGGGTCCCCTTGGTTCGTAGTTTAAGAATGTATAAGACGAAACAAAAAATATCCAAAAACATTTGACGGTTCGAAAGTAAAATCTTTGTTATACATCCGAATTCGAATCCGTTCGCGCCTACGCCTCCGTGGCGATGAGTATGATACGAATAAATTAATTAAAATCAGACTACGTGTTTCGACGAGACGCTCAATGAAAGTCAACTCAAGGGTACAATGGTAATTTCATAAATACGATACAAATAAGGACAGGATTTCACAATAAGTATGCAGAGATTGCATTACTTAAGATGAGCCCTAGAAGCGTGTATTTATACTGTTCGAGGAAATGAACTTTAGGATAGTATAATCCTTTTTAAATCAAGAGAATCCCATAAGATATCTAATAAGTAGGTATTACATCATCTTAGGAGTGTGATTACTTGCAGTGCACGCCAATCCTTAGATTGTGAAGACTCCAAGATTATAGGAAACTTGCTGATTCCTTGCTGGATTATGCTCCTGAATCTAGCGAAACAAGCATGGTCTATCCTAGTGAAGTTGACAGACTTCACTAATTGATTATGGAACAACAGGATGATGGTGTCACTAATCCGTTTAATCAGCTTTGCACTAGAGGTTGTTGAGTCAATGATTGGACTTCTAAGGTAGGTGTCTATCGATTCTCCTTACCCCAATCTTGAAAAAATCATGGTCTCACATTCCCCACTTCATCCATTTCCCACTTCTTCCCATCCTCGACCCTGGACCTCGAACCCTCACTCCTTACTCTTTCACTCTAATTCATTTTCTTCCTTCATCATATTCTTCTTTCTATTGGGCTCACAATAGATTAATAGATCGGTGCAGGTACGACAGACAATGTCGATAAAATTAGTGTTGCAAATCCGATGAGAGTCATTGCAGAGTCGTGTGGTCTCTCGCGCAATAGTAGGTGATGAGGAACAACACAACCACCAACATCTTGACGTAATTTGGGATCACGATTGCGACAATCACTCCAGATGCTCAGCTCCTTCCTCGGTTGCTCTTTGTTTGGTTTGTTTGGCTTGTTGTCTGAGGTAATTGATTAGGATTAGACGGTGACAAAAGAAAGTGAAGGGTAGGCGCTACAAGAAGGTGAAGTTATTGGCACCGGCGAGGTGAGGTGATTAGTCTAGGGTGTTGGGTTGTGTTAGTGTCTTTAAAGTTTTCAAAAGTCATTTTTTTGAACTGCAATGTTCAAATAAATTAATGTCGTCTTTCGCATTTAATCCCAACCAATTATTACAACAAAATGGTGTTTTAGCAATGATTTCTTTTTGCTATAAAATAACACAACTCGACTCGGAATGTCCAATGGACTCCAAATCGAGCTATGCTGGTTGACACTAGAATGTTGCATCCACCAGACCCAGGAGGAAGAAGAATACCAGATTTCGTAGGATTTGGCCGGGAAACTTCCCAAGCACCGATTTGGGTTCAAAACTTAACCAAAACTAGCATATAAAATATGGAATTGAAGGTTAGAACATTAGGGGATAGGAATATACCATCAAGAGGTCAAACCGTGATTGGAGGCGGCCGAAAAAAGCTTGGAAAACTCTCGAGTTCCACTGGAAAATTTGGGAAAAACTTCCCTAGGTGTTTTTTGCTTGCAAACGTCACCAAAACTCCTCAAACTTACCCTAACCGTACTACAAAACATGATCTACGAAGATCTTGGGGTTTTTGAGGCTTGCCTTCGCCAGGGACAGCGAGAGCTTGCTAGAGTTCTCCATTTCTTATTTACTTCGATGTGAGTACGAGTCTAAGGGTTGTTCGAGTTTCTAGGGTCAGGAAGTGAGATGAGACGAGGTGGAGGTGATGATGGTGTGGCTCGCAGACACGGTGAGTGGTGGTGGTGCTGCAGCGGAGCACAGAGAGGAGAGAGCTGAGAGAGATGAGAGAGCGAAAAAAAGAGTCTCAACGTGTGGGAGATAGGGTGCCACGAGGCAAGAGAGAAAAATGGAGTTGATATGTGGATCCCATACATAAAAATCTGAAAGAAAAAATAATAAAATAACTTCGGCCAATTATCTAGGATAGTAAAATGACTAAAATGTCCTTCGGTTTCCACATATGACAGATATATATGTTCAAAATGTCAATAGAATGGAAGGGAGTAATTAAGAAAAGTCCTACAATTGGGAACCTCTTTTGGAATATCTTCATCGTAGCTCCAAATTCGATTTTGTTTGCGACAACAGTTTGTAGTAATGAGAATTACACGAATACAGTAAAATAGTAGATCGTGTGCATCACGTAATAACAGCCAAAAAAAGCCAACAATCTTACCTCAAGGGGTAATTTGGTCAATTCACTCTTTTAAAATTAATAAAATCATAAAATTAGGGACGGGTTGTTACATTCAAACTCCTTTAAAATTTTAGTTGAATATACCTAAATGTTCAGAGAGTCACTTAAAATCTGAATTGAATACCCTTGAATTTGTAAAAGAAATAAAATCCCTCAAAATCACAATTGAATGCGCACCCCTAACTTTTCTCCCCAAAAGACAATTTCATTGGCTCTCCAAACATCTAATTCACGAATTGCAAGTTCCAACAACATACAACTTTACCAACATTCTTTCTCAATTGCATGACAATCTAACAACCCTCTTAACTGTTGAAAAATATTAGTATTTTATGATTATTTGAGTTTGCTTGTTAGCTTAGCATATGGGCCTGACCCATCCGAATTAGAGTTTCTAGGTTTTGCTCTCTATAAATATAGCTGATAGTTTAGTATGAATAACAAGTTAGTGAAGATGTAGCCTCTTGCGGTTTTGTAGCCATTTCGGCATTCTCGTTGTTTAATAATATTCTTATTAGTTTGTAGTTTTGGTTGTCGTACTGTGATATTCAACTTATATCACAGCAGGTTCGATTCTTTGAAATTTAATCTGTTCTTGGTAGGTATCAATTTGTTCATCTGCGTATTAGTTCATCGTAGTATGTTTTGTTGGTTTGTTTGTCTTGTAATAGTTAGGGTTTTAATATATGTACAACAAAAAAAATGAATTTGCTAGAAATCTGAAGCTTGAGTCACTGAGCCACGGTACTGCATCGCTCTGAAGCCTAGAATTCCAGATATACGGCTGCAATTTGTGTTTGCCGTTCATATATCGTCGGTTTGTCACCGTTTCTGTTGACAAATATGATATGTGACTCCCTTTCCTTGTAGACCAGTCAAGCCTGCACGAACGCGCCATGCTTGCACCGCTCGAATCGTGACCCACATCAGATTCACCACACCTATTTAGTTCTACCAGACTTGCATCAACCGTCTTGAAGTCGTAGTACTGCGAACTTCAGCCACATCAGACCTGCTACGCACCACCATCACTGCTGCCCGTTTCTTCTGTTATTGCTAATTTTTCTTGCCGTAAAGTTGCATCTGATGTGCCTTGTTGATCTGACTATTAGTATGGTGCTTTTTGTTTGATTAGTTGGAAGGAAAGGATTTACAAAAAAGCTGCCCGTTTCTTCTATTATTGCTAATTTTTGTGCCTTGTTGATCTGACTATTAGTATGGTGCTTTTTGTTTGATTAGTTGGAAGGAAAGGATTTACAAAAAAAAAAAGGCAAAAAAAGAAAGGAAATAAGAAAAAAAAATGGTTTGCTGTTGCTTTAAGCCCACACGGGTAAAGGGAATAAATGGTTAAGTTTGTTTTAGGTCCACACGAGTTGTTGGCCTGTTTGGAATTATTTTGTGCAAGTGCTTGGACCTTTGACCACTCGAGTGATAATACTTTATTTTTGTTTGTTCGTAGCTACAATTGAGATATGGAAATCTCGTTCATTTAGTGGCTGGTTTTTTCCATACTCTCACGAAATCAGAATCAGTTCACCATCCAGAACCAATTCGTCAGTTCGCCAGCTCAAGTCAAGTCTAGTTTACATGCCTAGCAGTCTGCCTAATGGAGCCAGTCCGCATCTGCTTATTTGTAAACCCATGTCGTATACCGCCATGAGTTTGACGCGGGGGGAGGGGGTGTTGGAAAATATTAGTAATTTATGATTATTTGGGTTTGCTAGTAAATTTAGTATATGAGTCTAACCCATCCAAATTAGTGTTTATAGGTTTTGCTCTCTCTATAAATATAGCTGATAGTTTAGTATGAATAACAAGTTAGTCAAGATGTAGCTTCTTGCAGTTTAGTATATGGGTCTAACCCATCCGAATTAGGGTTTGCTTGTTAGTTTAGTATATGGGTCTAACCCATCTGAATTAGGGTTTCTAGGTTTTGCTCTCTATAAATATAGCTGATAGTTTAATATGAATAACAAGTTAGTCAAGATGTACCCCCTTGCGGTTTTGTAGCCATTTCGCCATTCTCGTTTGTTTAATAATATTCTTATTAGTTTGTAGTTTTGTTTGTCGCACTCTGATATTCAACTTTAACAACATTCTAACAACATTGTAGATTGACAATGCTTGCACAAATAATGGTCGATTACGACTCAAAGATCTAATATTTGAATTCTACAAAAATGTTATAGGTTCACATACGAGAGAACAACACATTGTCGTGTAGATAAACCCATACAGAGACCTTATAGGCTGCCACGTGGAGCAACATCTGTAGTGGTTCAAGTTTCTTAAACTGGAATTTCAACATAAAAAAATGTGGCATTATATGATTGTGTTTATAGATTCTACTCTTGTGGCACATCAACAAATTAACAAAAGTTTTGATGTAATTAGACGACAAGAGCAACATTGATGCGTAAAGGTAAATTTTGAGGACGACGCTAGTCAATTTTGAACGGAATGGACAAAATAAGGACTTTTCAAAAATTACGAACTATTTGTGATATAACTTTTTTTTAATGCAATGATTTTCTAGTCGAATTGGGGAGAGGAGAAGGAGGAATATTACTTAAAAGTGAGTCACGCCTAAAACCTAAAACTTATAAGTGAATAAAAACCACTAAACTGTAGTATTTGTGGCAATCCAAGATCATAGCTATGCATAATATATTTCTTGACATTCCTTTTGTGTGGCAATTGGAACAATAAATCAACAATGATTGGAACGTTGGGCATAGAACAAATCTTATTATGGGGTGAATAGCATCTTGACCCCAAATTATTTTTGGGGTTTAAATTGTTGGCCCAAATTATTTCACATTATTTGCCCAAAATTCACTTGACATTCCTTGGTCCAGTTAATTGGATCCTAACCATTAATCTCACCCTTGTTCCAAAATTTGGATGTCAACATTTGGTTTACTCTTGCGCTATGGTCTTTGTTCTTATAATGTTGTTGATTTTTTTTATTCAACGATATTACTAGTCTAAACTACACTGAGTTGAAAATGAATATCTTATTTTGCACTCTTCACAAATGTATTTTTCTTTCCAATTGTAGAAAGTTTGGAGTGTATTATGAGATTAGAACGTTCCCTTTATAGTTTGTGTATTTTTTGTTTTGTTTTGACACAAGCGATAGTTTATGCTAAATTAATTTAAACTATAGAAAGAGAAATTCCAACTTCAATGCAAAGAGAGGTGTGTATGTATATATATATATATATATATATATTTTTTTTTTTTTTTGAACAAATGGTAGTATACACTAAGGGGGTGGGAGTTGGGCTTAGCCTTACAATGGCTAGCAATAATATGGTTCAAATATCCCTTGGCAAGAATTGAACCTAAAACCTTTCACTTACAAGTGAAGAGGAATACTACTAAACCAAAGTACTAAAATATAAGAGAGGTATATTTAACTAAGCTATATCTATGTCTCTCTCCAAAAGAAAACCTTATATGTGCAACCAAACTCGGTCGTCGGGCCTTGTTCCAGCTTAGGGCTGGTGGCAGCTTCTCCCACTCCTATTAAAGCCCATCAACACTTGTTCGTCCTTACACACCTCTGTCTCTCCTCCTCCTCTTCTCCTCCCCTTCTCCCCAACAACTTCCCCAGTGACCCACTTTCTTTTTTCTCCATTTTTCTCTCCCTGGCGTTGCCCAACACCTGCAGTATACCCCCCCCCCCCCCCCCCCCCCCCGGTATTTTGGCAACCTTTTTTTTCATGGCTCTATTGGAACCTCCACCCAATTTCTTGATTTTCCCTTCCAAGGCATTTCCCTTGTTTTTGTTGGAAAATATTAGCATATTTAGGTTTATTTGAATAATTAGTTTTCTGGGCTTAGCCTGTTAAAATTAGGTTTTGTTAGAGATTATGGTTAATTTATTATACATAGGGTGCTTTGTTATTCATTAGAGAATAAGTTAGCCACGATGTAGTCTCTTAGGGTTTTGTAGCAGTTTTGGCATTCTCAGTTTGTTTAATAATATTCTTATTATTTTGTAATCTTGTTCGTTACGCACTTTGATATTCAACTTGGTATCAGAGCAGGTTTGATCCTTCGGATTTAATCTGCCCTTGATTCATATCAGTTTGTTTGTCCATTTTGTTCGTTGTTTAGATTATCGTTGGTTTAGTTTGAAAAAAATAAACAAAAAAGGTTGTAGTCTGAACTCGCATGTCATCTCTGCAATTTTCATCGAAACCCGACCCAACATCATCGCACCCAATCACCATCCACCCATGCTGCTGCTGCAATCAGGAACCCAGAACCTTGACCCGCTTTGCACTGCTACATAGACGACCACTGCACATCCGTTATACCAACACAAGGATCTAAAACACAGGAATCTGAGTCATTGTTATCACATTCTTCTGTTCCTGTATAAGATCTCAATCAACCCTTGTTACATGTCCTAGATCCAGCATAACTTCAGGTATTACTTCCTATCTCTGTGAATGATTGGAATCAATCTTCTAACTCGGCTCTTGTTGATACTTCTCGAACTCATTCTATGAAAACAAGGCTTCAAACTAGAGCTATTGAGAGAAGGGATTATGTAGCTTTTAATGCTAGCTTACCTGAATTACAGTCTTTAAAGCTTGATGATGGTTCTTTGTGCTATGATGGTTGTTCATTTGTGGCTGAAATTGTTGATCATGAAGAACCAAAAAGTTTTAAGGTAGCAGCTACAAATCCAAATTGGCAACTTGCCATGCATGATGAATTTGTTGCTCTTAAAGGACAAAGAACTTGGGTCCTTGTACCTCCTCCTCATGATAGAACTATAATTAGGAGTAAATGGGTGTACAAATTGAAGAAAAATCCTAATGGTAGTATATTTAGATACAAGGCACGTTTGGTAGCTCAAGGATATACACATGAGCATGGTTTGGATTACTCAGAGACATTTAGTCCTATGGTAAGACATACTACAATAAGGTTAATCCTTGCACTTTTTACAAGTTACAAGTTACAAGTGGGAACTTAGACAACTCGACATAGAGAATGCATTCTTACATGGTGAATTGTAGGAAGAAATATACATGAAGCAACCACAGGGTTTTGTGGATTCCAATGCTCCAAATCATGTCTGCAAACTTGTTAAATCATTGTATAGACTCAAACAGGCTCTAAGAGTCTAGAATTCTAAGTTCACAGGTGTGCTACCATCTCTGGGGTTCACAGTATCTTAGTCTGATACAAGTCTTTTTGTTAAGACATATGGCAGGATATTATCATTCTACTTTTATATGTAGATGATATTATTCTTACAGGTTCAAATGTCTCCAAAGTACAAGATGTGATTACTGCACTTAGTGAGATATTTGATTTAAAGGACATGGGAAAGTTAACTTACTTCTTGGGATTGCAAATTTAGAACAAAGCAATGTGGATGTGTTTATCAATCAGACTAAATATGCAAAAGAACTTATCAAAAGCGCAGGAATGGAGAATTGTAGGCCTGCACCAACACCTTCAAAGCCTCATACTCAGTTACTCATATTTGAGGGTCAACCTTTGGCTGATCCAAGCATTTACAGAAGTATTTTTGGAGCACTTCAATATTTGACCTTCACTAGGCCTGATATTGCTTACTCTATGAATGTTGTTTGTCAATATATGACAAATCTAGTGAAAATGATACTTAGATATCTTCAAGGGACACTGCAATGTAGAATTACATATCATTCAGATGCTGATATTCACATTTCAGCATACTTAGATGCTAATTGGGCCTCTGATGTCAACACAAGAAGGCAATCACATGATATGTAGTGTTTCTTGGTTCTAACCCCATTTCATGGTAATCGAAGAAGCAATCTTCTGTGTCTCGAAGCTCAACAGAAGATGAATACAAAGCTCTAGCTAATTGTGCAGCTGATATGTGTTGGATAAGGTCATTAATGAAAGATCTAAATCAGGTCTTACATGCTCCTCCTGACTTGTATTGTGATAATCCCTCAGCATTGGCACTCAGCACCAATCCTGTGTTTCATTCTAGAATTAAACACCTTGACACTGATTATCTCTTTAATCGAGAACAGCACTACTACAAAAAGGAATACGACTGGCGGGTGAAAACCGACAAGAAACACTAATTACTGTCATATTTTTGGTAAATAACTGACATTAAACCGTGCAATGTCGCATAGAGAAACCGACACCATTGCCTTCGTTACCAAAAGGGTATTGACGTCGCTTAGCCTCCTTAAACCGCCACCAAGAAGCAAAGTAATATTAAATAAAAAGACCAACAGTGTCGTTTTTAAGTGACATCGAGACTCACGTCGGTTAAAAGCGACATTAATGAAGCAAACTGGCGTCGGTTCAAACTGACACCACCTCATAATTTGATAATAAAATAAACACTATAATGTTGCCCATAAGCGCCACCACAAACATTAATAATAAAAAAAAATAAAAAAGATAAAAAGTCTGTCCCAGTTTTTAACTGCTTCGTTCATGCATTTCTGCAAATATACCCACACATAAACCCAACATTCCAGAAACGGAAACAAAGCAATTGAGATCAAAGAAAATGCAAAGAGGATAGCAGAAAATTACTGGACAGGGGAGGAGGCGAAGGAGAAGATAATTGAAGAAGCAGAAGGGGATCAATTAAGGTGGGGATCGCAGTAATTGTCATCGTAATTCACGGTGGTAGAAGACCCATCAGAGAAAGGCCATTTCTGGAATCTTGAGTTTGTGCTTACAACGACCCAACACCGCTGCTCCCGATGATTCCTTGCCTCTGCTGCTGCTCGCGATGACCAACCTCACCTTGTACGACTAGATCTGTGGAGAGAGAGAGAGGGCCACCAACAATTAGCCCCCGCCGTGCACCCAAAAAGCTCCGGAGAGCAGCTTCAGGATCTTCAACTGCTGCTTCTTCCCATTTTGACCCGTCAGCTCGGACTTGCTATATACCCACACATAAATCGCCCCTTTCGTCAAAATGCTCACCGGCCAGTTGCGACTCAGAAGCTCATCAATGTCCATTTCCATAAATTCCCTTCACAAACTGAACCACAAAGTTTCACGTCAACAAATTTGACAAAAAATTAACAAATTTTAATCCAATTGAAGGAGAAAGTTGGGAGCTTTACAAAATGGATTCTCTGTTTGGTTACTGAGGAAATGGAAGAGTGTTGAATTGGGATTTTATCAGTAGCCAACCTGAGAGCGGGGAGAGAGAAAGAGGCAGAGATATTTGAGGACTCAAAGCAGACGAGGAAGAAAGAAGCAAGAAAATCGAAAAAAATTCTCACGATTTGGGGAGAGGGAGTTTTGCAGTTACTAGCTGAGGGGATGAGATAAACCAATAAATAAAATTTGAACTTCCTTTTTATTTTGAGAAGTGTGCTAGAGTGTTGTGAAATTTTTAAATTTCAAAGATGTTTGAAATTTTGCAAAATTCTTGTCTCGCGCCTTCTTTAAATTTTGTAGTTAAGTGTGTGTGATTTCACCACTTTCTTTTTGAAAATAATTATTAGTGTCGGCTACAACCGACGCAAGCTTTAAAATATTTAAAAACAATAATTAGTGTCGCTTAAAAATATTTTAAAATAATTAGTGTGATTTAAAATATTTTATGTCGCTTAAAAGCGACATTGTTTTATTTAAAGCGACATCAGTATTTAAAAATTATTAAAATGTGTGTCGGTTATAAGCGACATTAAATGTTTACGTCGGTTTAAAAGCAACATAGATATTTTATGACGCTTATAAGCGACAGTAAATCCGAAGTCATGTTCAGTGGGTGTCGCAACTGTCTTGTCCTCCACTATATTATATTAAACCGACACTACCCACTGACACTATAAGGCCCTTTTGTAGTAGTGGGGTGAAAAAGAAGGATATCGTGGTCCACTATATTTCCACAGATAATCAAGTTGCTGATGTTCTTACTAAAGGGTTGCACAGTCATGTTTTTGTTAAACACTGCATCAATCTCAGCCTTGGTCTCCCCAACTGCGATTGAGGGGGGTAATAATTGAAGGGTAATAGATGTACAAGTGGCAATTGTTGATTGGTTAGAATGTAATAAGGAGAGATGTAGAGGATTACCACATATGCAAGTTAGTTAGGAACGTGGAGTTATAAAAGCTGTTGAAAAACATTTACAATTCATTCAATGCAGTTAGTCATTTTCTTTCCGCTGCTTATCCTCATTCTCTCTCTCTCTCTCAAGCTTTTCCCTTTCAAGCTTTCTTGAATCTTTCGATCTTCATCTCTCTAAGATTTCTTGTAGTCATTTAGTTTTGTTATCAAAACTTTGAGCAGCTATAAGTACAATTGCAAAGATTATCCGATATCGACATTCCGTGCTTGCATTTCCCTACACAAAGGGAGGCACACCAAAGAGGGCTAGTCACATTGCACTTCGAACAGCATTTCCCGTAGCAATCTTTGAAAACCGATGGAGCTTCTTTTCCTTCGACTGGACAAGTCTCCCAGGAACCATTTTCTTCTTAGGCTTTAATAAACTACTGCTCTTTCTCTCCAACCCTCTTTGTGAATCAAAGGCTAAGAAAAATTCTAGAATTTATAGCATCGATAGCATTGACCTACCAATAAATGTACCCTAACTTTAAAGTTAATGAGTGATGCTTAGTTTCTTGCTCAGAAAATCTACTCATACTAGTTTTGCATTTACTGTTAGATATCTTACTTTTTAGGGTTGGCTTATTTGTTTAACTTTCATTAATATTGTTCTTCTTGTCATTAATTGATGTCTAAAAAAATTGTTGAGAAATGCGGATTCTCTCAAAAGCCGAACTCTTTATGGATAGTTGTCACCTCATAGTTTAACGTTAGTTTACATGCCAACATTATAAAATAGTGTTAAAAACATAAGGTGACCGAGAATCCACGAACAGTCTCACTTTTGAGAAATTCCACTTTAACATTTCTCAATATTGTTTTGTAGGATATTAGTCAATGACAATTAACTCTCAATTAATGCATTTCTTCATCTTTTTCAAATACAATGATATCTTCATAGTAATAACTAATAAGGGGGAATAGGAATGGCAACATATCGGTTTGGGGACGGAAATGCTATATCCATCTCCATGACCATGAAAATTAACCATATCCATAACCGCAAATTAACCATCAGGGTATTATCCATAACCATACCCACCAGATAACGGATTTCGCATCTGTTAACAGTTATATCCATCTTCGTTAATACAAAAAATATATTCGCTCAATTGACAAATGATAATTTAGTAAATATTAATTTTGTTATAAAATATTTGATGTATAAAATGATTTAATTAATGGATCTTGTGGAACATAAAAATTAAAGCTAAGCATTGATAATGTTGGTTGATCTTTGATATCTCGCATAAATACTATTAAATTCTCATAGATTTTTATTCATATCAAAACTTTTGAACTTTGCCACAAAATGCAACTCACACAATGCAATTTTTGTATTATCAAGGTAATGAATTCGGTGAATAATGAATATACTGTTGCAGTCCTATTGGAATAGGAATGTGATTGTGTAAATCCTAGAGAATATGGGAAAGTATCTTATATTCCTATTAGGAGTAGATTACCTATTAAATGTTGTAATCCTAAAGGGAAAGGTATTTACCCTTTCTACTACTATAAATAAAGGCACAATGGGGTGAGATAACACACACCCACAATTACACATCTCTCTCTTCTTCTCTATCTATGCCGCACCCTCTCTCTCTTTTGGCCTCCATAATTGTTCAGTAAATTATGCCTACAACACGTTATCAGCACGCTCTTAACGCTGCGCTAAAGAGAGTTTGATCTTCAATTAGGGGAGTATTACGTTTTAATCATTCTTTTCATGATTAATTTATTATTATTTTGAATTGATCTACATGCTATTAATTCAATTTAATTTTTCTATGTTGAACGTGATACAACGCATTGGAGATGTTATTCCAGTTTTCTGCGAAGGAACTTCTACAAATTCCAAGGCTTTTGTTGTTTTCTGCCAATCAGGTACGCTTAAAATAAAGTAAGATATTTGAAACGACTCTGAAGCATGAAAACATTCCCCATGATGCATGAACCCCCTATGTTTATATTTTCCTTCCGATATATATATTGTATATGTTCATATATTTGTCAATATATATATTTGTTTCATGCATTACGCAATTATGCTATGTGGAATTTGTGAGTCAAAGTACAAAAATAAATTAGAAGCAAATTTGGGTTTCCTAAACCCTAAGATATTTAAAAAAAAAAAGAAAAAAAAAAGAAGGGGAAATTGGGTATGGTGCGGCAACACCACCGTACCACTACAGTCGAACAGGTCACTGGTCTGAAGCCCAGCTGACCCACGCATAACCAGCCTTTGATGGGCTCCCCGTGTGACAAACCCTCAAGGCCAACTTGCTGCTGGACCTTCCCGTTCCCTACCCTTGGCCCAAAACCGAAGACAACTGCGGCTGGGGCTTCGTCTTTCACCCTTGTGGCCTGCAGCCCACCCCGTGACTCCCTTGGGCCGTGAGTTTTTTACTCAAGGCACCATGTGCCTTCCTCATCCCACGGCACAAAGCCCAAAATTATTTTGGGGCTATAATTTCGATCCAATAATATTATGTTAATATTATTTTGCTTCTACAATCGACCCTGAATGGTCCCGATTTATTGAATTAATTAAAAGTGACCTGCAGTCCATTAATCTGATAATGAATCCAAAATTCTTGACCTGAAGATCACTTTTGGACATTAACGATTCAATAATTTATCTTTCTACTTTGAACCGTCACATACTTTCGTAGTAACGAAGCTCTCACACTTGAGTTCCCGAAGAACCTCAAATCCACTACACTTAGTTAGTATATTGCATTCTGTGTTTCTTGCAGGAACCTCTCTTTTATGAACTAAACGTTCATAAACTAAATCGAACTTGTAGTTTCGAATTTAGTGCCTTTGAAACCCGAAGTTTTCATAAAACAATACACCCATGAAAACTCGATGTTTTTCATGAAAACCATGTCTTAGAACTCGAATGTTCTAACTTTGATGCTTATAGATGATTCATTCCCATAGCACCAATCACAATCTTGTTCCCTCCAATTCAGTGGATTGTCGAACCGTCACAAGTTTGATTTTCCTGATTTGGACGTTTCTATTAGAAACCACTTAATGTGGGCTATAAGAAGTGAATCTCCCATTGACTATTAAGTAATTGAGAAACCATTGAAGCCAACAATGGCAACGAAGAGCTGAATAAGCCTCCGCCATGATCTTCATTCGAAGACTTATGCCTGAAGCATTACAAATGGAAATACCTCCCGAACGAGGATTCCATGGCTCTTTGGCTCGCTCATACAGACTGTCTAATCATGAAAGAAATTGCCTGAAGCACACCATGATTACGTCCATGAATGAGTACAATTCTGAAGTTTATAAATCTGATTGAATTTGACTGGAGAATATTTTTCTCGTCCTTCCATGTTTCTAACTCGCTCCTGAAGCAACAGCAGTGTAGAAAGCAGAAGTTTACCAAATTATCGGATCTGATTACTACCACAAACGTGAGAAAAATGGTATAGACTCAGTTCGGCTAGAGTCTACCAAATGGCTCAACCCAGTTCGGTCAAAGCCTACTGAACCCAAGTTTGGGTCTGTCTCTCCCACAATCTAATTTCGAGTTTACTTTTAAACATATGGTAGAATCAGGGCCTGCCAAGGTGTGGCATCATGCCCGAAGCATGATCCTTGGCGCCTAAGACCTAAAACTTCAAGAATAAGGGATAGTATTCCCGAACCTTAACACTGCAGAATCTACTTCCGTCTCGATAAAATAGGTCATTGGTTATGCACTTGTTCTTGCCCCTACCAATGTTGTTAAGGAGTACCATTCTAGTAGTCAATATGTGAGACTAAGTTTGCTCCACCAAACATCGTTGGAAGAGCAAAATTTTGACATGGATAGCCTTGTTGGCCGAATCCCCTTAGTAAACCACTTAGTTTGTGAACATTTTTCCATGTTCTTGGATTCAAGTTTGGTGTATGTTTTACTTATGGATAATTTTATTGATATTGTCATCTAATATGAGTTAATTGAATCATGTTTCTTAGTACATGTGATCGATTCAATTAAACACGTGATTAGGTAGAAATGTGGGACAGTTAGTTGTCTGGATGAATGCGTACTACGCACACTAACTTTACACCTAAATCACATCTCTAACAACGACTTCAAGGTCTATCCAACCTGATTAAGAGCAATGGCACGCTCCTCGTTGTACGAATGGTACTGAATCACCATTTAAGGGACCTTAAATTCTCCCTGACGTTGAGTTTTTAAGGATATTCGAGATGACAATGATCATAAAGGAAACCACTGAAGAAAATAGGGTGAAATATCTTTGCACCACCTCCAAAAATGAGCCTGAAGCTTTGATTTGGGGCCAATGGGTTGTCTCCCAATTGGAAACACGCCATATATGGCCGGCCTAGAGCCTGGTGATTGAGTAGTTTACTTGCTTTGGCACGACCTTTTGAGACACTTAGGTCGACCAACGATGCTACGACGCATCTCCTTACCTG
The DNA here is from genome assembly GCA_036320875.1 of Cotoneaster glaucophyllus. Taxonomy (NCBI): domain Eukaryota; kingdom Viridiplantae; phylum Streptophyta; class Magnoliopsida; order Rosales; family Rosaceae; genus Cotoneaster; species Cotoneaster glaucophyllus. The sequence continues at coordinate 18,525,250 of CM070068.1, read as the reverse complement.
AAGTAAGGATCTTGTGCCTACAAGCGCACTTAGCCAAGCATGCTCATTAAGGAAATTGATTTTTATATCATTTCTTGCAAAGATACGACACGACTCTTTTTTCACAGTGGATTCAAGGGAATATATGTGGACTAATCCAACCAAAATGTGGACCATATAAGGACTTATGATTTTGGTTGATGAATCGACAAACTGGTCACATGTTTGTCCATGCACATTACTGCTAAACCTCTTGGCCGATTAAGGGTTCACCACCCTACTTATCCCTTAAGGTCCAGGAGACTGGATAATGACAGAGAGTTTATATCGACAGTTTTCGATAAAGTATTGCATGTTGTTTTGGGTTTCTAATTGAACATCGAATTCCCATGTTCACCCCAAATAGCCTCACCTAGCGATCATAAAGCGCAATTTAAATGATCGCCCGAATTTTGGTAAACGTACCAAGTTTTCAGTTTCTGCCGAGGGCTATGCAATCCTTGTACGCAGTTATGTTGGTCTGCCTTGAGGCCCATTGCCACCCAACCTATATGACGTTACAGTTGGTTACTGGGTACGAACCTGACGATTTTCGTATTTACGCATTTGGGTGCGCATTCCATGTGCTAAGTTGCGCCGCCGTAAAGTACCACCATAGGTCCTCAAAGAAGGATGTGTATCTTTTGTCGATCATGATTCTCCTTCACACTAGCTCTCTTCGAGCCCTTGCACGCGATCTCTTTACCGCTCATTTGCAGGTTGTCACTTTAATGAGCCAGTCTTCCCACCGTTAGGGGAGATAAGAACGTCAACGTTCCTATAGAACGACACGAATTTGCGTCGACGTTGCCCACTATGTCTCATCTCGATCCCCATACCGCACAAGTGTGATAAGCAAGTACGATGAATTCAAGATTTCAGAATGTTGCTCCAGACGCATTCCTCTGATCTAGCTAAAGTGACGAGATCATATACCAGCTGCAAACATGCCTGCAAGGATAGACGTACTTAACGAACGTCGAGTCAACACCCCCGAAGGGTGTGCCGCCCTTGTTGGACGGTTTGGACGCCCTTGTTGGACGGTCCGGTACACCAGCAGATAGCCAATCAATCGGTCTTGGCCTGGAGCACGACAGATCATTCAGTTCGTAGGATTCACTTTCCTGGAAGAGGAAGACACGGCACAACAATGAATCTGAACTCGATCGCTGTCTCAAATCATTTCCATCTCATGAGATTAATCCGGATTGCTCCCAAGACATGAAGTTCTTGGTCCAGTATACTAGTTTGGGTGAGCTAAATGGAATTGAAATGAGATTATCATCGATGATGTTTTCACTTATATGGTAGCTACCGACATAAATGAAAAGCGACGATATCGAACCGTGTTCTGTTGATTAAGTGACAACGTAGAACTGATTGGACAACTAAAGTTACAATCTAGGTCAAATTCCTTATCAAAGTGTGTTTGGACCAGTAGTTCCTACACTGCCCAAGGAAACCCGTTTGTGTTACAAGTGGGAAATGAAGCTTTATGAGATGAATGAAATAGTGCGATATTATGCACACCTTACGACATAAGGTTTCTCTCAAAATGTCCTATGATTGATAACAACATTATGAAATGTGGTTAGTGTTTCTCCAAGGGGATATAGATACAGAGATTGACATGTAAGTTCCCGAAGAATTACATGGACTGACTCAAATAGTTCCAAAACCATGGAACACCCTCTTAACTCATTTTGAGGCGTTCACTTATGGATTGAAAACTCTGACGATGTGGTATACCCCTCTACGTGATTATTTGATCAGTCAAGGATATGAATTATGCCCTTGCGTGTTAAACTATGAAGTCTTATTCCAAATTTCTAGAGTTACAGTTTATGTCGTTAACACGAATCTCACTAAGACTCTGGAAGAGCATGAGAAAACTGACTCGCACCTGAAATTGGAATTTGAGATGAAAGATCTTAGGAAAACTCGTTTATGCCTTGAGTTGAAGTTGAAGCATTGTTCTGACGGTATTTTGGTCTACCAGTCGAACTATACCCTGATGTGTTACCTTTGAGTATACCTATGATCGTCCATACATTATATGCAAATGAGACCCTTGAAGAGGTTATGGAATCCGAAATTCCATATTTAAGTTCAACTTTGCGCTTTGTTGTACTTAACTCATTGTATGTAGACAGGACATCTCCTTCGCTGTTGATCTTGGTAAAGATGCAGCACCGCGCCTACACGCAACCACTGAATTGGTATTAAAGACGTTCCCTGAAGGTACTACGAATTTGGGCAAATCAAATCCCCACGCATCTCGAGCGGATCCAACCCCTATGATCCTCGGAATGATGCTTGCCTTGTTTGTTATGCTAACGCAGGTTACTTATCAAACCCGCACAAGGCAAAAATCCCCAAATGGTTATGTCTTTACCGTTAAGGATATCGCAATATCTTGGAGGTCCACGATATGACCTTAGTTGCGAAATCTTCGAATCGTTCCAAGACTCACCTCACTTCACTACGCCACAAGTGAGACATGGTTAGGAGTTCTTGTTGAGCATATTCGAAGTACTTTCTGTGTTTTCATCCATCGTTGAGTCCCAACGATGATCCATGAAGATTATGCCGCATGTATCAACCCGACCAAGCCATGATACATCAACGAAGCCAACGCCAAGACATATTGCATCTACATCTACATCAGCAAAGCATCAGGAGATTTGAAGTCATGCAAGCCGATCCTAGACAACCTTGCCGACCTCTACACGATGTCACTGCCGAAGTCAACCTTCCAGAAGCTTGTCCAAAGAATCGGTATGCGCAAATTATCTGAATTGAATCGCTTGTAGTTCTCTTATTTAGAAGTTATGTCTAACTCAGGGGGAGTATCCAGAAGCATACTCACATGATCTTAATGTACTCTTTTTCCTACGATTAGGAGCATTTTTTCCACTGGGTTTTTGCTACCTAACGAGGTTTTAATGAGGCACCCATCCTGGGATGATCATACTCCGTTGAGCTCACTACACTCGTCCAGTTTGATGTTTGTTTTAGACATTATGCATATTTTCTTACTTTTCCCTTAGTCTATTGGTTTTCCCCAAATCTTGGGTTTTACCATAGTGAGGTTTTTGTGAGTTTTTACACATGCATACTTCAAAGTAAATTTGAGACTTGCGATCACCCGTTGTGCCGATGACTTCATCAACTGTACTTGCTTCATCACTGAAGACCTGATGCGCCATTTACTTGAGTATTTACACACTCAAGGGGGAGTGTTGCAGTCCTATTGGAATAGGAATGTGATTGTGTAAATCCTACAGAATATGGGAAAGTATCTTATATTCCTATTAGGAGTAGATTACCTATTAAATGTTGTAATCCTAAAGGGAAAGGTATTTACCCTTTCTACTACTATAAATAAAGGCACATCTCTCTCTTCTTCTCTATCTATGCCACACCCTCTCTCTTTTGGCATCCATAATTGTTCAGTAAATTATGCCTACAACATATACATATATATACACATAATTATATTATATATTATTTGGTTTGGATTCGGGTACGGATATGGATTGGGGACCCCTATAACCATATCCAAAACCATAACCGAATAATATTTACGGTTTTTCCCCATACCCAAAATATACCCGAATTTTCATAACCAAATCCAATCCATTCGGGCGGTTATCCACAGTTATCGGGTTTAACGGTTAGAATTGTCATCCTTAGGGGGAAATATAAATTGATTTTCAAACCCGCCATCTACGAGATTCGGATTTAAAATCTCTCACTTACAAGTTAAGATGAATATTATTAGACCATAATATAAAGTGACAATGTCTTCCTTATCATTCTAGAAAAGTGTATGCATGTAAAGAACTATATACTCAAGTCCTTAAAAACAAATTAACCACTAATATCTTTTAGACATGTTGAGAATTTGCTAAGTATACTGCTAAAGTCTAAAGGCCATATATGTTTTCCGAAAATTGATGAGGACATATGAGAAATATCATGTGTTTGTAGTTATTTTAAAAATACTTTTAAACGAGTTTTAAAACATACATGTGATAATTGTATACCACTATACCACTTACTACTGTGGCAAGTGGTAATAATTGTGAGTGAAAATGCAGCATAAAAAGAATCGGTACATTTACTTTTTGTGGTTAAATTTTTTATAGATCGATTGCCTTATTGGGATGTGTTAGGTATGATAAATGTAATTATAGAGGATTTATATATACGTTTAATGACCATTTAAAATAGGATTTTATAAGATATATAGGTGTTACTAGAGTGCAATACTGTAGTAACAATTGTCTATCGTCCGACAAATGTTGGTAATGTTTTTTTATGACAAGCGATTATTACTCTGATATAGACTATATAGGGAGAGGAAAAAGTTTGAACACATGATGTATAGGTTGAAGAGGAAAGTCTTATATTTCCAAAGCGCTTTTCATTGAAATACAAGTTTTCATACCCTTATTAATAGAAAGTTTTATTTTGGTAACTAACCTAGCATAAATTGTGCTAATAGTCTTTTCGAATTTCAGCAATAAATAATGAAAGGGTAATGCTAGGGATATCTATTTAGTATATTAGTGATGTTGCAAATGATGCATACAACTAATATTCAACGTGATAAACTCATTAATTGATATGGCATGCACATCACTTGCCACGTCAAACAGTACATCTATGTAGTGTAAAAATTTAGTTTCCCTAATATTTTTCTAAAAGGAAAACTCTTACAGATTATTTTCCATATATATAAAAGACCATAAATATGTACATTGAATGAGGTCAGATATACATGATTAATATGTGTATTTATACTCTCATGTGGTTGTTCTTTAAACAAAGCAAGAAAACCAAATACAAGAAAAGGCTAAAAAATATAAAGGCAGAAAAATATGAAGGCAGTTGTGGTTATTATGTTTTTCCTATTGTTTGCTGGGGAAGCATATGCAAGTTTTGATAAATGTTACGCTAATTGTTACTTTCTATGCATCTTAGACATGAAAAAAATAATTCCTTACGTGCCTAAGAAATTTCTGCCTTGCGCCAGGAAATGCATGAAGACCTGTTTGGTTCGTGGACCCTCCGCCAACCTTTACTACTGCAATCTTGGTTGTTCAATGGATGCTTGTACCGATTCTTGTGATGGTATTACCTTCTCTATATGAACAATTTTGTTAGTTTTTTTTATTGATCGATTATTTTAATTAAATGGCACCTACCTACAAATGAGTTGTAATATGACAGATTCAAGGAAGATGGAAGGGTGCGTGAACCAGTGCTCAAACACCAGTTGCATTGTCAAAAGCTTTTAGCCTCCATAGTTATATGTATTTTTTCTCCAAATAATAAATAAATGAGAAGAGAATAACAATTATGAAGTTCATGTTAATTGTAAAGTTTTAATTTTCATTAGTTTTCTTTGGCCACGTCTATCTCCTTAGTTATTCTTATCCATCAAGTAACTACATTTAAGAGCAAGTCCACCGAGAGTGGATTGCCCAGCACCCAGCACCAAAAATAGGCCGGTCCCCAGCCAAATCACTCTAGCTCAGCCTAATAGGCTAGCACCCAGCCCAAGCCGTCCTATAGGCCGGCCTAGAATGTGTTGAGCCAAGGCCCGGGCTATGTGACATCATGCTGACGCTAGCGTGACGTCACCGATCTGATGGGAAGGTCATGTGGCCCGTCTTGGGCCGTTGGATTTCCAACGGCTAGTTTTCTAGACTGTTGGATTCCCAACGGTAAAAAAATTTTGAATTTGAAATCCAACGGTTAGATGATGTGGCGCGTTCTGGGCCGTCTGATCTGAAGATCAACGGTCCACGATTTTCGTTAATATATATATATATATACACAGACGCGCACACACACATACCAAACAGTCAAAATTATGACCGTTGGCCACGTGTCAACGTATGGGCTGTTGGATTTGAATCTTTTTTCAAATCCAACAATCCAGATTAATTTACTTAATAAAAAATGTTAAAATACAGAAACAATTTTTTTTTTTTTTTTTTTTTATCATTTTGTCCTATAAATACCTAACCATCATCTTCGACCTTACACCACATTTCAATGTTTTCCACACTTTCTACCAAAGCTTTCATATACTTTTTGTGTGAAAAAAATACCTAACCAGAACCTCATCCTTTCTTTTTTTGTCCATATAAACCCTACATCCCTAGATCCATCCTCACACCAAACTCAATCCTTCTTTTTAGCTCAGAATCCTTTTTCATCGTTTTCAAATCTTGAGTTCTTACAATGTCTTCTTCAAGGAGAGTGTATAAATAGTTTGAGGAGCAACATAAAAGATTATTGTCACAATAGAAAGAATTGGTCAATCTTAAGGAAGGTGGAGGTGGAGATGAGACTTTCGCAATGAAGGATGATGACCATAGAAGGCAGAGGGCCTCTTATTCCTGCCATGTCATGGAAGCTGTGGATCAGTTATCCAAACCCAGACGTGATGCAAACTTCGATAGAAAGAGGGAAAGACAAGGTAAAAATCTCTTGGAAGATTATTTTTTCCCCAATTGTGTATTCCCTGATCATGTTTTTAGACATCGTTTTAGAATGCAACAAAGTTTGTTTGACAAAATAATGAGTGCTATTTGCAAAGATGATCAATACTTTGTGCAAAAAAAGGATTCTTTTCATGTTCTAGGTCTTCTTCCTGAGCAAAAAATTAATGCTGCCTTGCGGATGCTTGCATATGGAGCATCTGCAGATTAAGTGGATGAGATAACGAGGATGAGAAAATCAACTGTTATGTAGTCCCTGATGCGGTTTTGCTCCGCAATCGAAGCCCTCTATACCAAGGTTCTAAAAAATGCTAGGCGCTAGTCTGGCGATGGGCTAGGGCCTAGCTCGTAAGTGGCTAGGCGGAGCCTAGGCGGACTAGGCAGATTTAAGTAATACATCATATAAATTAATTAAATTTACTACATAATATATATATATATATATATATATATATATAAATAAACATTGATACTATGTTATTTAAAAAAAAAATAAAGAATATATATAGGTATATATGTTAAATATGAGTATATATGTAAAGTTCCAAAGTAGTATCATTTTGTAAGCCCATATTGTTGGGCCTCTCAATAAAATAAAATGTTGGCCTTGCATTTTTTTTTTAACTAATCTTTCACCAACTCAAATAGTCAAACTATTATATATATAACTAAAAGAGAAAATACACTAAAATACTGTTCATAAGCACAGTGTAGTTCCTATTTTTCCCTTGCTTAGTTTGTGTTATTACAACCTTGCCCTGATTTCTTTGCTGTCAAATTTTTAACAATTTAGCTGACGCGTGGAAGTGTACTTTTCCCTCACCGCTTCCCCTTCCCACCCCCCCCCACTGCATAATAATCCATGAACCACAATTTTCCTCCTTGTTTGCTCCGTTATTTCTTCATCAGCAACCTTGCGCCAACTTCCTTGCCGATTCGAACCGCTCGACCATGACATGAATGCATCTTCCACACGTTTGACTCGCTGGTTTGAGAACTCTCCAGGCAAGTTCACTTACTGAGTTTAATCTTGGAGTGAGAGTTGATTTGTATTTAAATTGTTTGATTTTGTTCGCAGTGTATGCGGTATTTGTTTGTGATGGATTGGATTCTATGCAGTTTAAATTTCGGGGGGTTTCAGAGTTTGAATTATTTTGGTTGAGGTTTTGTTTGGTGGCCTGGATATTGTGATGGTTGTTTGGATTTTGTTTAGGGATTTATGTTGTTTAGAGTACATCGAAAAATTTATTACTAATAGACTGGTAAGTGATCTCGAATTCTCTTTTTAGTAATTTGGTTTTAGATGGTTATCAATGGCTAAAAAAGCATGATGAACCGTTGGGATAAACAGTCGTCTTTTTGTTTGACGGAACAGGAGATTTACTTTACACTAGAACTGGCTGGTAGATTCTGTCTCCAGGAGTTTGATCATTTTTCTGTTACTGATCTTTATGTTTATATAACACACTAATGATGGATTGCAGAGTTCAAGAAAGAGGAGTTGATTAATGAGCACTTACATGTTGATGCTTAAGTCCATCTTTCCAAACTAATTAATTATACTATAGATTACAAAGTAAAAGTCTTCAATTTATGATTTCTGGTTTCATATAATATATATATATATATATATATATATATATATATATATGGAGCTCTTAACAAAAACACGAAAAAATACTTCAAATGTTCTTCAAAACTTTATTATTGTGAAACTTTATGATTGTCAAAGCATGATGTTTTAAGAGAATCGTTCTCTACTTTTCACATTTTTAATGAATATCTTGCATCTCTTTAAAGCATTTTTTGTTATCCTTTTTTCCTGGGTTGTTTTATTTTTTGCTTTTTTGATATGAAAGCTACTTCATTTGATTGGTGTTTCTTTGGTTTGTGTGTTTTACCCTGAAGGATTCTAATTATGGGTTTTGTTAATCTGAATCGTTTGTGCAAACCAAGTATTTGTCCTTCTGCTTTCTGTTTTCTGGTATAGCTTTCCAACACTGGAAGAAGGTGAATTGTATTGGAAATTGGACAACTTTGTGGGATTTCAAGGTGTTTCTGAGAGGTGAATATTTTGAAGGTAATAATTTGTGTGGTTTAGGAATCAGTTACGTTTAATAGTTCTAATCCTCATTCTCTAAGTGAGTCCCTCTTTTCAGTTTGGAAGGTAATATTTGGTGTGCATACAAAATTGAAAGGGGAAGCAGTGAAAAATTAATTTGATGTTAGATGCTATTGATCTTAGAATAAATGTTCCAGTAGGAAAAAATGGCATGATTGAATGCCAAAATTCTTCGTTAGGCATCAAATTGAATTAGAAAACAGAATCTCATTTTGATGTTTTATTTTCATTCAGTCAACAGCAGAACTGTAATTTCAATGGATATCATTTTGGCTGCTCTTCTCTATATTTTAATTGTCCTTTTAATCTACATCTTGAAATACGTTATTTCATGTGATGGTATTCTTTTCTTTTGTTCAAATTTAGATGCCTGCATTTATAAATTATGTATATCACACACTCATTTTAGAGGGGGTTCAAGAAAATGAAACAATCAGTACCCCAGACGACTGACATCTAATGCAATGCAAATTTGGTTGCAGTTTTGTAATGGAATGAAGATAGATCCTATCCGAAGTTTAGTACCCTTTTAGTTTAATAAGAAGATTAGAGTTCGTGTATGCAGAATTTGGAGACCTAAGGTTATAGGAAAGGATAATACGTTTGGCGGTCTTCAATGTATATTGGTTGATGAAATGGTAAGAATTTTTTTTTTTGTTTTTTGTTTTTTTTTTAAATTTTGATAATACCATGGTCCATGCATTTATCAATAATGATGATCTAAATTTGGCAGAAAGATGCAATTTTTGAAACCGCTTATAAGTGAATAAGAAAATCATTTTATCAGATTATATTTGTTGACTTTAAATAATGTACTGATCATATTTATTTGCCTAATTTTTTAAAATTCTTTTTAATCATGCAGAAAGATGCAATTCAAGGCTCTGCAAAAGAAATAGATTATGAGTATGTTGCTCCAAAAATTAAAGCTGATCATGTTTATGAGATCACTCGTTTTTCTACCAGTCGTTGTAAATCGTCCCACAAAATTGTCCCCCATGACGCACAAGTGTGCTTCAATACAAAAACAATTTTTGAAGAGTTGCCAGGTGTTCATCCAAACATTCCCTCACAACGGTTTTACTTACTTGATTATTCCTAATTGTCTTCTCGCATCGATCAAGATGATATTCTCACATGTAATTGTACATATATAAAAAATTAAAAAATTTAACATCAGTTTAGTATTATTTTGTCAATATCTTTTCAAGCATCTTGAGATCTGACTAAATCTTTGGGCAAATTTTGAGATGTTTTGGGACGCATCACTGTAGTAAAGCCTTTGGAGGACAGAATGATCGGTAATGAGAGAATAGAGAAAATATGCGAAGTGAAGTTGCAAAATATCAGGTCAACAATATATCGAGACATTTGAATTTCTCAAAATTGCTGCACATCTTATTCAAAATACTAATTTTTTCTTAATATCCATTCATTTAGGAGAGAAGATGTTAACCTGACGTTGTGGGGTGACACTGCAAAGACCTTTGACTTCGAAGCTTTGGAACACTTGACACCACCTGTTTTGGGTGTTTTTACAAGCCTTAAAGTTAGACGATTCAAAGGTATGAAATTTTTCAGATCTATTTTCAATTGTTCATATTTATTGTATAGAATAATGATTGAATTCCTCATTTATAAACATCCAGAAAACATTGTGCTGAACAGCAGTATTTCCACAATGATTTTCATCAATCCTGACATTCCTGAAGCAGCCCCTTACAAAGCAATGTAAGTTTCTAAATTCCAAATAATTTAAAATATTTCTTTTCATGTTGAAATTCAGTATGAGGGAAAAAATATGGATATACCTGTTTACATGTTTCTATAATTAAAAAAGCTATGATCTAGCTTTGTTCAGTGTAAGTTTGATCAAATAATTCGCTAGAACTACCTGAAATTGTACATTGCAAACTAGCAAACCTTTTTCTTAGTATTGTCAACTTATGCAAGCTATGTACAAACTTGGAAAGGTTTGTCAAGTTGAATACAATTGTTTAAAAAATGATGTATACTACTCATTGTTGTTGTTGTTGTACAATAGATGAAGTGAAATTTGATTTCATTTAGGGTCAAAATATTTTGGTTTGTTAAAATTCATGACTTTTTTTTTTTTCCTTATTCATAGAAAAATTCTCTCATAAGAATGTGTTTATTTTAGTCTACCATAACAATATCTGCATATACATTTGGACAAACTTTTGAGAGTCCACACTTTAGAAACACAAGCCATGTTTGTATATGCATTACATAGTGATGCAATAGATCTATAGAAGTATGAAAATTATTCTTTCAATTTTCTTATGGTATAATATTTAAAAAAAATTTGTTCAATTGATAAATGCTTAATGAACATGTTAGTATCCCTTAATGGTTTAGACTCTTATTATCTTTAATTTGAATACAAAAATATATGCAGCTTTGTTGGTCCGACTCATTCTGTAAAAATGTTGCCAACGTCAGCAAGACGACTAATGGGATCAGAACAATTGCAAAACGTTGAAAAAAAATGTCTGTTCAGGATCTGAATGTTTTGGATCCAGATTTGTACAAGGTAAATAAACTTTTCTCAATGTTTTAGAAATTAGACATGTGTAGCTGCTGTGATACTAACACGCATCGTTTATTGTTGTTAATTAAATTATATTCCTCATATGGTATATAACAAATTAGTTAAGTACATATCATTCTTAGATTTTAAACTTTGAACATAAAAAAAATATAATTGAAAGAAAAAAAATAATTTAGATTTGGTTTCTCTTTTCTGCAACATGAACATTATGTCTCACATGTACGTACTTTTGATATATTATGTTCCGTCATTACATTATCCATATATTAATTAATGTCTGCACACATATTTCAGAACACTTTAGTCTTATGTAGAGCAGCCATTACATGTTTTCACACGCATGTTGGATGGTAGTACAAAGCATGTCCATGCTGCTACAAACAACTAAAAAAAGATGAAAATAATGACGTACTAATTTGTGTAAAGCACAATGTTCAAACTCCCCTCTCCTGGTAAGCCAAATGTTTATAACTAATTTCACAAGCTTTATACTTAAATATTGTACTTCATATACTTAGGTTCAAAGTAAGTTTAATACTCGAAGACGCCAGCGATGAGACCAGTGCTATCATCATTGGTAAACCAGCTGAACGTTTATTTGGAACTTCATGTTATGATTTAGTTGTCAAAAAAGGGTTTACTGATCAACAAGAGCTGCCATATGCAATTCTCCAATGTCAAGGACAAATAAAAAATTTTCAACTTCGATTTGGGAATTTGAAAAATGATTTTAACAGAAATGATCTCTTGATCCAAGCAATTTTCGACGACAAGATACAAGCTGTTCAATCAAGTTCCAAAGCTTCTTATGGATCACTGGCTGAATTTGAGGAGGTAGATACGGCAGCTCGGACTTTTTCATCTATCCCACCACTTTCACCCACTGTTGTCACAACATCGTCTACAGAAAGTTCAATTCCAAAGGGTTTTTTTAGCTCTGAGAGTAGAAAAAAACCAAAGAGGTAAGAGTTTTCACTGTAAGTATCTCATTTGTATCTATATTATCAAATAACCTTATATTTACTAATGTATTAATCTCTCTTTTGTTTATATGGATTTAAGGGAAACTGAAATTACCGAAGAAATAGATGAACAAAACGCTTCGGACACTGAAGATTTTCCCATCAAATCTCTCAAGAACAAAGTGTCTCCAAACAAAGCTGAAATATTGTTTACTACTTCCAAAACCCGGTACGTTACATCTATTTGTTATTAATGCTTCAACTATTAGTTAGGTCCCTAGAGGTACGGTTTTACTTTGTGGTTGGGACAATTAGGATGAAATTTTGCTATTAGGTTCCCAACTTGGTGAACACATAAGGAAAAGCACAAATGCTTAAGTTTATGTTTGTTTAGAGTTGAACCTGGATAGGGGGAATTTGTTAATTTTCGTTTCTGTCCATTTATCTACTCATTTTCTGCACAGTGGCTTACATCTTTGTTGGTTAATTTTCCTTTTTATCATATGTCTTACACAAAGAATATAATTTTAATCTACAGCAAGAACAAGTGCAAAGATGACTGAAGTTCTCTTAACAACAGAACAAATGGAAGTTTTTTTTATAAGTCCAAGGACAAAGAAGCAACATGAAAACTAGAACTATGTGGACAATTTTTGAAACTGTATATATTTGGGACTTGAAAGTCTATCCTTTTAGTCGTTCAGATCTGTGTTTTTTGATGTACATAGAACTTTTTAACATAGAGTTAGTAAAATACAGGTGCAAAATGAACGGCTAATCAAAGTGGGAGACTTTTGGAAGTGTATATGAATGTAACTTAGAAATCTCCCCTTTGGATTGTAAATATGCTTTTGATGTAAAGTAAATAGAATGTTATGTAACTGAAAAACCTATTTTACCCTATTTGTTTAGTTGTTCTATTAATTTATAAAATGTTCAGGAATGAATGTGTTACAACATCAGGTGTAACTTTGCCTCAAATATGCATAAAATTATTATTGATACCCAAATTCATATGAAAAACTCATCATACGAATTGTATATTGCTGGTACTTATAAATCCAAAAATGAATTATTTACAAATAAAAGTGTTAAATTGTGATTACATATTCATAACCCGCAGCGGAGCGCGAGCCATTTTCCTAGTGCTAGCTAAAGTTACTAATTGCTTAAAACCCCAAAGCAGTCGCACCTCTCTGCAAACACAAATTATCTTCTACAACCTACAACGTCACCCATCTCTGCAATTGCAGCCTTACCTTCAACAATCCGTCGCCATCACTCATCCCTACAATTTCACAAATCTCTTCTACCTCTCTCTCACCATATTTGACTCATCTTCTAGCAAACAGAGAGGCAGGCGGCCATCACACATCCTTGCGATTGCACAAATCCCATCTACCTTTCTCTCTCTCTCACCATATTCGACTCTTCTTTTAGCAAACAGAGAGGTAGACGACGAGACTCGTGGAGACAATAAGGTTGTGAGTCTCGTGACAGAAGTTTTTTCCCAGGCTTCCCAGACCACCCAAGCGGCCGCCTTACACCGCTTAATGTCCTTGCCAATTTAATGAACGATTTCAGGTTAATCACAGCGGAGCACCGCCTCCTAGATTGCGTTTTAAAACACTACTCTATACCAAGGAGTACCTTCAGAAACCCACGGAAAGGGACTTGCGAAGGCTGCTGAGGAAGGGTGAGATGCGAGGCTTCCTTGGCATGATTGAAGCATCAACTGCATGCACTGGACCTGGAAAAATTGTCCAAGTGTGTGGCAAGGAGCGTATAGCGATAGAAAATAAGCCAAAAGTATCATTTTGGAAGCGGTGGCTTCATTTGATACATAGATTTGGCATTCATTTTTTGGTGTTCCAGGAGCTCAGAATGACCTAAATGTCCTTGCCCAATCTCCAGTCTTCCGCGAAGTGCTGCAAGGAAAAGTACCCAGAGTCACATATTCAGTCAATGGCCATACATACGACGGGCCATACTACCTTGCAGGCGGCATTTACCCAAGGTGGATAACGTTTGTCAAAACAGTCTCACATCCACAAAGTGAAAAAGAAAAACACTTTGCAAAATGTCAAGAGGGGTGTAGGAAGGATGTGGAGCGTTGTTTTGGTATTCTACAAGCTCGTTGGGCGATTGTCAGGTCAGCTGCTAGAATGTTTGATGTCGAGGCACTTCGATCCATCATGATGACGTGTATCATTCTCCACAACATAATTGTGGAAGATGAGTATGATTATGATGTCGTCGACGAATATAAGCCAGACACAATGAACAACTCAAGACATGTATCTATTGTGCTCATGACGACACTGAAGATCATGTGCAACAAGAGCCATTGGAACGGGATGGACGTTACAATCAATTGATCGCTGAGCAGTACACTTCATTACAAGAGCCATACTAGCACTGTACCCGTCAAAGTGACTTGATTGAGCACTAGTGGGGATTGCAACAAGGTCAAGATAATTAAAAGGAGTTTGTGGTGGAACAATAAAGTTCTTAGTTTATTTAGTGTGTTTTTTTTTAAGTCTATTTGATGAGTTTATGTAATTTTATTTAGTGTCTTTTTAAGTTTATTTGATGAGTTTATGTAATTTTATTTAGTGTGTTTTTTTAAGTTTATTTAATGAGTTTATGTAATTTTATTAGTGTGTTTTTTTTAAGTTTATTTGATGAGTTTATGTAATTTTATTTAGTGTGTTTTTTTTAAGTTTATTTGGTGAGTTTATGTAATTTTATTTAGTGTGTTTTTTTTTAAGTTTATTTGACACGTGGCGTGACGAGATTGGTTAAGAATCCTATCACAAATTAAAACTATTTTATTTATTTATTCATTATTTTATAAAAAATTTAATAATATCTTAAATGGGCTGGGTGCCAGCGCATTTTTTAGGGATGGAGATGCATTTGGCCTATTACTGTTCATTGGGGTCTATCACTATTCACTGAGTCGATTAAATGGACTGGGTGCTGGTGCATTTTTTTAGGAGTGGAATTGCTCTAATGAACAAAGATATGTTGTAGTTAATATCGTTTATTCAAAAAGAAAAAAAAAGTATAATAAGGGATCTAATAATGACACTTCAAATTTTTTTTTTTTTTTTTTAAACTTTTGGTGTATGTGTACTTACGATAAGAAATCACTTCAAAACTAGCTCAAAGAGTTATTACACACAAGGCAAGTCCTAAAGACCCCATTAATGTTCTTTGGGCAACTCTCTTGTTACAACTCGTTCTTAGTTTTATCGTATATTACTCACCTGTGTGTAAAATGACCAAATGCCCTTGAAAGGCATAACTTTTCGGCTCAAGTTTGTTTTATTTTTCTCGGTATTTTATTTTTATAGTACTCGTCAATGCGAACATGTAGATATAGGCATAAAAACTACCGAATTGGAGAATCGAATCGAAGTGTATTAAAAAAAATAGAAAAAAAACAGTGTTGACTGAACAAGTCAAAATCAAGTAAAAAATAAAACCAAACTTGACACACCCTAACCGGAGTCAAGGCGTGCTGCCCGTCACCCGAAGGTGACGTAACCAAAAGTGTAAGTGATATAAGAATGTGAATAAATTAAAACCAAAACTAGAACTTATTTAAACTACTAAAGTGAGTGCGCAGTAGTGGGTATAACCCATAGAATACAAATGTTTAGAGCATAGATAACTTAAGCAGTGTAGATGAAACTAATTAAGTACTTAATACACAACGGGATAAGTTCCTACACTTAACAGGGATATGTCAGAATCACCGGCTAATCCTCGTACGCCACAGAGTAGGTCAGCTATCTAGGACCTGGAGGGGCGAAAAATAGAAGGGTAAGTGGGCACAAAAATAAAGATTTATAAAATCCATTTATTTTTCGATCATACTAACCCCTTGCCTTAAAATATGTATAGTTTCTAGAAAATCATACTACATATAGGTATGAAATCAAATCCAAATCAATAGTAAATCCAGAAACATGCCACATCACAATCTCAACAGTAATATAACTATAATGATGTGCTCAACAATCTATACTAGCACGCAAGTCGGAGTCGCCTAATGCGACCTATACGACTGCACCTATTGCTCATCAATCTATGTTAGTGCACGAGTTGGGGTCGCCTAACGCGACCTATACAACATGACTAGGTGTAATAATATACTCTTTAGTGCTACAATCACGTGAAGACTAGCGTTATTCGCTGTCACATACAAGTCGGAATTGCCTATTGCAATATGTACGACATGACTAGCACCTACTTGGATCCAAAGGAAGTGTGTGGTGCTGATGTGAACAATGCGTGAAAGACTAGCATGGCCCTAGGCTGAGCACTAACACCTGGGTGTAGCAATGATGAGCAGACTATATGAATATAAGCATGCCGTAATGATTCAACAATTTCAATCAACATAATAACCTTACCTGGACTTACCTACATATTGCGTAATTATTTTAGCATTTCACAACAGTACAACATATATGAGCAGGTAAAATGCATATGAATATGCCATGACAATATATAAATCTCAACCACATAACAACATTTTTTTTTCTAAAACTAATCAAACATGGCATAAAATGCATAAATCAATTTAAAAGCATTTGTGGAAACTATAAAGTTTATATATATATATACATATACACACAGACACACACACGAAAACAAAAATGCCCACTCACTGATATGTCGATGGATCGTAGCCCTTTAGTCTCGCTTGTCCTCATACGTCCTCGAGGTAAGTCTCCCCTATATGCGAAACAGCGAATACTAATTAGTTAATAAGGACATACAATAAAAGCTAGGAATAACTCCCCATAGTTTGCTCAAACGAAAGGTTTAAATATACGAAAATATTCTACTCGAAGTCATAGACCCGCACATATCAACTAGGGGTGGGCACGGGCCGGGCCGGGCCCAAATTTGGAGGAACCTGGCCCTACCCGTTATAAACAGTAACGGGGCGGGCCGGGCCGGGTAGAGAGATTTTGAGTTTTGGAACCGAACCTAACCCGACACGTTTCAAACGGGCCGGTCCTGGACGGGTTCACGGGTCCAACTTTTTTTTTTTTTTTTTTCAAAAATACATATCTATGAAACTGCAGTGCAGCAGCACAAACGTTTTCAAAAATTACAAGAGCTGCTTCAAACTTTAAGCTTCTGCATAGAAAGATTACAGGAGCTATTCCAAATAAAAAAAGAAACATAATAATTAAAATTGAAATAACATCCGCATTAACATCTGCAATGACATCAAACGTCCAACATCATTCGTCATTGGATCTGTAAGAAAAAGAATAACATCAAAATGACATACACCACCCAATATGTTCACATTACAGAATCCAGAACAGAATCCAGAACTCAAAACAGAATCATAGTTGCGGAATCCAGAACAGAATCCAGAATTCAAACAAAGAGAAATAGGTATTCTACAAACTGATCAACACAAAACAGAATCCAGAACTCAGGAATTGAGAAGAATCAGAACTTAAAGAAATTTACCCTGAAGAACTTTGAGCAAGAGTGCAAGACAACTGAGCAAGGGCCACAACTGAGCAAGAGTGCAAGAAACATCTGAAACAAAAAAACCCAATACTCAAAACCCTTTGAATTCTTATTACCCCATATCAATTCCACATATTCATCCACATCTCGCATGAACAAATACAAGTTTAATTCAATTAATTTTAAAACAAAATTTGATAAAAAAAAATAAAGGGGAAAAAAGGGATTAAAGTGTACAACAGATCTGATTAAAATTTGTAATAAAAATTGAAAAAAAAAATATGATAAACATGATGGTTCCCAAGATATCCGAAAAACAAGTAGAGAAGAAAATGGGGGTTTGGTTTTTACCTGTGAGACTGAGTGCACCACAAGACTGCGCTACGAAAATTGCGAGAGATATGACAAATCGAGAAGATGGGTGGTGGGGTGCTTGGGTTCTCTAAGTCTGGGATGTCGCCGAGGACTCAAGGAGGACAATCGAGGTTGATGGGCCGTCGTGGTGGTCGCCAGGGCCGTGAAGAAGTTTGGTGATGTTCGTATTAGGGGTGAGAGAGTGAGAGAGTGAGAGATAGAGGGGTGTGAGAGACGTGAAGAAGTTTGCTGAACTTCTGGAAGCCTGTGGGTTTCGGCTTGAAATCGAAAGAAGGGAGGAGAAGACTCTGGAAGAAGAAAGGTTTCGAAATATGAGAGAGAAACAGGCCAATTTTGATTATATTCATTATAGGAATGGGCCGAATGGGCCATCCATTCATTCAAATAGAAACAGGCCGGTCCGGGGGCCCGTGGATCTGAAGATTTGGACCCGCCCCGCCCCGTTTCTTTTTTAAAAAATTGGACCCGCCCCGTACCCGCCCCGAACCGTGATTACCCGCCCCTACCCGCAGGTCCTCTACCCTTTTTTTTTTCTTAAACTAATCAAACATGGCATAAAATGCATAAATCAATTTAAAAGCATTTGTGGAAACTATAAAGTTTTTATATATATATACATATACACACACACACACACGAAAACAAAAATGCCCACTCACTGATATGTCGATGGATCGTAGCCCTTTAGTCTCGCTTGTCCTCATACGTCCTCGAGGTAAGTCTCCCCTATATGCGAAACAGCGAATACTAATTAGTTAATAAGGACATACAATAAAAGCTAGGAATAACTCCCCATAGTTTGCTCAAACGAAAGGTTTAAATATACGAAAATATTCTACTCGAAGTCATGGACCCGCACATATCAACCACTCGCCGGCCAGAGGCCGGATGCGCCCTCACGTGCCGCCCAACCCACGGCCACACGCGCCTGACAAAACCCTAACGGACGTTAGGAATATTCTGTCAGAATTGACGGAATATTTCGTTAAATAGTAATGGCGTTACCTGACGCAGTTAGAATATTCCGTCAAGTCTGACGGAATATTCGTTGTCTTCTCCGGAGGGTCATCGTCGTTCGTCACCGGCGCCGCAGTCTGCTTCGTCGGGAACTTCGGATTTCCACCGGTTTCTGAAAAATTTTCAAACCTTTATAACTTTGTTGATTTATGACCATTTTCAATGAAATTTATATGGAATTAAAGCCCATGATGAGGAGAACAAGATCATACCTCTTACGATCCAAAAATGGATGGGAAATAGCCTGAAAAAGCCTCAAAAGGTTCGGCCGTAAGCTCGACTCCTCGAAAACGTGTGTTCTCGCTGTCAACTTCACTCCAAACTTAGTCTAAAGACTCTAGGGAGTCTGCTAGATGCTTCCATAACCTTCAAAATGTCGTAACTCGACCATGATCACGTCAGAGCAACTTGTTCGATTCAGACCTTTCGAGTTGGAAAGTCAAAACTCGGTCTTTTCGCGATCTGAGGGTATGGTTGAGCTCGTGGTTTTGTGAGGAGTATGATGGTGTGGTTTGTAAGTTCGAAATGAGAAGATTTGGTGTTGTTCTTCTTTGTTTGTAGAGAATGAGAGAGTACGGGTTAAAGAGAGAGAAGAAGAAGAGAAAGAGAGAGTGAAACCTGGTTTCTGATTGGGGGATAAGTGTGAGGGTAGTGTAGTCTGATTGGTTGAGTGAGAGAGGGAGAACACTTAATTGGGTGAAAGGGTTTTAGGGAAAAGAAGTGGAAGAAAGAGCTTTGAGGGAAATAATTTGATTGGTGGGGTGAAAGGAGACACGGATCCACTTTTTAATGAGGGGATCAGATTTTCAAAGAGGAGAAGAGATAGGGTTTTCAGATTACACAAAATTTGTATCCGTATCAAGAACAAAGTTTCTAACACCGATATTAACACACACGTGTGTACAATTCTACCCGTTGTTACGTACTTTAACGAAACACAACTTTTTCTTTACAAGTTTGATTAGAGCCTAACTTGCGCTCACGTGTTCGTAACAACGAGTACTATTTAATTAAGATGGCGAGAAAAATAATTTAAAGCTGCATAATCATGTCCACGTCACTTTGCCAACAAGGGCATAAATGTAAATTTACACACTCCGGGAGAAATTACATAGAAAATTTAGGGACGGGTCGTCACAAGACTAGCTCATACCAATTCCAATCCTAGTTTGTGCAGTACCAAGAATGAGTGTAAACCGAACCGAACCGAGGATATAATTAATTAAGTTTATTATTTACATACTTGAGTCACCCAATGATTGGTTAAAACCAACCAGATTTATGTGGTTTCACCTGGTGCATATACACCGAATCCTTTCTTATTAGGTTTCCATTATTCTATTATGAACAATGCTTGGCTACTCAAAGATGAGTAGAAACTCCTACTCAAAATTCATCGTGTTCGAATCACAGAGTTTTGTGCTTATGATCAGAACCGTTCATATTATGAATCACACTGTAAAGATTATCTTTGCAAAAAATGAATTAGAACTAAGGTCATAGACCGTACGTAATGCTTTTACCAATTTCAGTCATTTGTTTTTGTACAGTTCGACAACTAAACAACCTTAGTTTTAATTAACTTTTGTAGAGACAATATTTCTAGAATGATTTATAATGTGAACGGTTCTGATTATAAACACAAAGTTTTATAAATCGGTAACTAACAATTTGAGTAGGAACTCCTACTCCTACTCCTCCTCCTTTGAGTAGCTAAGTATTATTCCCCTCATAGACTTAGACTCTCTCTCGAAGTTGAGGAAATTGTAGTAATAGTCCCTCAATTTTAACCCAATTGGAGAAATGGTCCATCAACTTTAACCACATTGGAGTAATGTTCCCTCAACTTAACCCAATCGTAGCAATGGTCATTCCAATATGACTCATTGTGACTAAATTTTGATGGAGTTGATGAAAATAACTATAATTGCACATTTTGATGAGTTAAGGGATCAATGGTCATGGATTTTTAGTAAGGGACCATTACTACAATATTTTCCTCGAAGTCAAATCATTCATCCTTCACTCTCTTTCAATTTCACTCACTCTAGTCTCCTCTTCTACTCTTTCTCTCCCTCGAAGTCGAATTAAATCCTCTATCTCTCGAAGTCCAATCCTTCCTCACTTTCTTTTTCAATTTCACTCACTCCAGTCTCCTCCTTTCTCTCTCTAGAAATCGGATCGAATCCTTACCCTCAGACAGTCAGACTTAGTTAATCGTGACTTCGTCTCGTTGAAACTCAAGAGCATATCTTCCTCCACCACCCCCAAAATGTATGATGTTATTTTAGGATAGTTTTAAGATAATGGTTTATTCAAAGACTTTTCAACTAAAATGGTCCCTGAGATTTCTATAAGTCCTCACTTTGGTCCTTAAGATTGAAAATTGAAAGAAGTGATCCCTAAGTTTGCTCAGCGTAATTCATTTTGGTGCTTCTGTAAAAAAATCTCCGTTAAATTAAGGGTGTTTTTGTCCAATCAACTCCCTCACTTACTTTTCCATTTAATAGAAATTTTTCATGAAATGACCAAAATGATTGACTATAGATAAATTTAAAAACCATTTCTATAGATTTTTAATGTCGGTGATCAAAGTGAGGACTTATGCAAATCCCGAGACTATTTTTGGTTAAAAAGCCTTATTCAAATTGATATGGGTTTTCAAATTGAATTGTTGATTGTCTTATTGATCTGGGTTATCAATTGCTAGGGTGTTCTGGGTTATCAAATTGATTAGGGTTTATTCTGGTGTGTGCCTGGATTTTCAAATTAGGGTTATTCAAATTGATTTGGAATTGGTCTGGGTTTATTTAACGACTCTCTGAGTTTTCTTATTGATCTGCATATTTGTGTTGCGGTGAGTGAGTTAACGACATATGTGTTTTGGGTTTTCTTCTTGATTTGCAGATGTGTATATGGGTTTATTTAACGGCTCTCTGAGTTTGCTTGTTGATTTTCTTATGGATAATGATATGAGTTTGCGGTGAGTGAGTTCTCTGGGGTGAAGGTTGATTGAATATATAGGGCAATATAACTGGTGTGCTGGCTTTACATTTTTATGTTCAAAATGTTTGATTGTGCACTTAAATTGAGATGCTAATAGTTGGTGTCTTTCTTGTTTCTGAAATTTGATTCTTGTATGTTCATTTTTTGCTTCAGGAGTTAAATCATAGACGTATCAGTGCTCAGTGATTCTTATATGAAAACCTAACTTATGTATGATGTTGGTATGTACTTTCTTGGAGGCACATCTAGCACTGGAGCTCCTGAAACTATTCAGTCCTAGCAGCTGCCAAGGAAGGAAGGAACTGCCAATGCTTGCTTGCTACCAGGGAACTGCAATGCTTGCTACCAAGGACTTGCTATTCCTATTTGTCATAGGTTTTATAGTATTTCTTTGCGTTAATTATGACTTTATCTTATGCATTTCGATTTGGTGTTTGAAAAGGATTTGCTTTGATTTGGTTTGTATATTGATTTAGAATTTGATTTTTTGCTTCTTGGACTAATTGAATGCAAGCCTTCAGTTTGGACATTTGGGTTGCTGATTACATGTGACTCTATTTTCTTAAAGTCCAATACAATAGAAAGAAAAAAGAGTTGCATGCTCTCAGGCCCAAAACCGTCTATGAGATCGAACCGAACTAGAATCGGTTTGGTCTGGTCCGATTTGGTTATCATATTCAATATTTGGAAAAAAAATGAACCAAATTGAAATCGTAAAAAAAAAAATTGGTTCAGTTTCGTTTTGAAGGGTGAACTGGATTGAACCGGACCATGCCCACCCTTACGAACAAGTGAGTGCAGAAGAAACTAAAAACGGCTCACCGATGACTTAGTTATAATATTTATTTGTTTAAGTATTAGTTTGATAGTTAGAACATTCCAGTAAGGCTCAAGTTTTACTTAATTCTTTCACTTTAGGGTTTTTATTTTGAATACCCTCACTCTCTCTATCTCTCTCTTCCTCTCTTTCGCTCTCTCTCTCTCTCTCTCTCGACAACTCTCTCCCTTTCTCAGAAACACATTTGGCAGTCGGCGCAGTGAGTCCGCCGTCACAACCACTACCACTAGAATTCTTGTTTATTTGATGAAGTATTCTTTCAAATTGACTTATGAACTCTTTTATTGATGATTTATGAGATTTGACAACTATCATTATTGAGCATGATCTAAATGACTATGACTATGAAATTGATTGTTTATGACTACATGGTAAGCATTTCTACATTAGTTACGTGTTTACTTTTAATACATACAACTAATAGTACACTAGTGTGATCTTTAAGCAATAGACGCTAGCTCTGCAATCCTTAAATCAATTAATTGTAAATTATCTTTCCTATGGAAAAATACCCAGAAAATAAAATATGTGCACAACAAATTAAAAACCCCAAGAACTCCCCCAATTTTCTCTAAAAAGAAAACGAAAAAAACAATAGAAAACTGAAAGTGCTCAAAAAACAAAAAAAAAAAAAAAGGTTCATTTGGACAAGCTGACCATGAACTCTGCGTCCTCGGCCAAATCTTGCAGTGTCTGAGGTGGCAAACAAGCTTCAAACTCTATACTTCCATCTTCTGCCCCAGGAGCCACTGTCAACTTTCCCTCAGCCTTGTTGGATGCGCCACTTCTAACTGCCAGAGGCCGTCCCGAATGAGTAATCGCTTGCCAAATTATTCAGCTGGAACAGTTTTGGACTCTCTATCCATTCCTCCAAATACTTTCTCACCTCGTCTTTCGTCTTGGAAGCAATCATCTTGTTATTTCCCAAGCCGCCCAGCCTAGTCCGTGCTCGAGCAAATCGCTCACGGTGGATGTCGCCGTGCCAAACTGAACCAGATTTCCAAGGTACTCTTCAGGTAACGGCGATTGGAATCTTTCTCTTAAGCCTATTTGTAAGGTATACTTGGTCTCTTGGTCGGGGTTGATATGTTTGTTGCGGATTATGGACAACCAAAGATGAGCCAAGAGTGCTTGAAGGGATGAGATCTTAGTGGTGCCCATCTCGGCATTGGCTTTGGCTTTGGCTTTGAGTTGAGCAATTTTTTCTTTCGAAAATTTAAATATTCTTTGATGGAGGGCGGCAGGTGGTGTGGAAGACCTATTTTTCGGGATTTGATTGTGAAAGTTTGGAATTCGAACCGGAAAATCAATGATGCCGTAAAAAAATTCACGGCTGAAAATAGGAGGAGGATGCGAAATTTTACCACAATTTGCAGTACTAGTTTCTGCATGCCGAGAGATTTCTGACCAAGTATTGAAGAAAAGCCAAAATGTTGATCCATCAACGACAGAGTGGTTCATGGTGAAACCTACGAAAATGCCATCAACCAGCTCAGTTACTTGTACTGCAAGCAAGGGTTTGGACACGCCTTCATAGTTCAAAACTCCATTCATAAAAAAGAATGAGTGAACAATGTCACTGGGAACCAAAACAGGGTCAAAAATATCAGCAACCGTGACACTATCAGCAACAGCATGGACAAATTGGGCTCCGGCGCCATTGCAAATTGGTCGAGAAGGAGGTGGTGCTGTCGTCTTCATTTTCCGTGATGGCAAGGGGATAGAAGATGTCCAGTGTGAGGGAGAGGGAGGCTTGTAGGTGTTGGATCAAGCTTTTGTTTGGGTACTTGTCATAAGTAGTGGAGTTTGGTTTGTGGAAGAGAAGGCCCTTTTGGGCGTAGCCGAATAGGATGAACTGCAGATCCCATGGAGTTAACTCAATTCTCTGAGTGGACTCGTTCTGGCTTGTGGGTTGAACAGTGGTTGTGGAGATGCAGCGAACGTGTCCCACCGATCAATATTTCTGTTTGAAAGGAGCACACTTGACTTGGCGGGTACTTGTAAACTTTTATAGGTAAGGAGGCATTAGTCAAAACTTTTAATCTAAACTTATTTGAGCCCTTGCCAATTGCAGAACCAAAAAATGCCCGATGACTTAAAACGTGGATGGTAACTGGTGGTGACTCATCACATAATGACAGGACCACTTTCAATTGTCTGGCAACTGGAGCCATCAATAAACCAAATCTTCAAATATTTACGTAGAAAATTAGTTATCACTCGTTTGAAAATGTTTTTAAAATAATTAAAAGTGTTTTTTGTGAAATTGATTTTGGTTCTCAAAAGCAGTTAAGTAATTTTTGGAATAAGTATCAGATATGTACTTCTTGCATAAAACACTTAAAGTATTTGTTTAGGGATCTACTTGTATTTTTACTAAAGATTGATATCAAAAATATTTTTATCGAAAATGCTTTCAATCGTTTTGAAAACATTTTCAAATAAGCTCTTAGTCTTTATACAACCAGACAATGGAATTGACAAGAAAAAAAAAGATAGAAATCACATAGAACTACGAAAACAACTTATAAGGCACAAATATTTTTATTAGGGGTGGGCAAACGGGTATAGGAACCGCGGGTCGGGGCGGGTAATCACGGTTCGGACGACTATGGGACGGTTCTTAATTTTTAAAAAGAGAAACGAGGCGGGGCAGGGCGGGCCTTTGAAATTTTAGGTTCGGGCCGGTTCCTGAAGTGTAGAAAAACGGGTACCTGGACCGGCCCGTTTGTAATTGCAATGGACGGATGAGATTGAATGATAAGCTATCATTCAATCTCAATCGTTAGTTTCTACCCTAATCCTCCTTCCTCCCGAGTCCACTCCACGCCATCCGTCCCTCGATTCCCTCGACTCCAACTCTCAGTCATCTTCTCCTCTGTCGTCGCGACCAACACAATGGCACCACCCATCCTCCCCTCCTAGGTCTCCTTGAGCTCAACTGTCACTGGAGTCCCTCCCCAAACCCAACCAACCATGTCGAAGCTCGTCGGTGTCCTAGCCTTCCTAACCCTAACCCTCCAATTTATGGCCCACTCCTCACCAGTAGACTTCTTGTTCTTCAAGTCCCTCCAGTCTCGAGGCTTCGAGCTCGATTCAAGCTTGCGGATGATCCCAAGATCTCCTTGGAGCGATACGGCCTCTACAGATACAAGAAAGTTTGTGTTTTTGTACTTCTGATTGTTTGTATTTTTGTCTCTCCCAAGATCTCCTTTCTCGGTTTTGACCTTTTGATTGTTTGTGTTTTTGTGATTTGGGAGAAAGTTGTGGAATTTGAGAACTTCTGTTCGGTCAATTGAAATGGAGGATCAATGTATTCAGGCCGAGGACTCTGAGAATGTTTGTTTGTGAGCTTTAACATGCCGTTGGGCTCGATTGATGCGACACCGTTTAAGCTCATGTTGCTGCTGTTGGAGACACCATTGAAGTCGTTGAAGTAGAGCTATTGGTCGAGCTGGAGGTCAGAGGGGATGGGATCGGCGGGGAGGAAGTTTCAATCTGTGCTAGAAAAAAAAAATATCGGTATCCTTGTACCTGGACCAAACCGGTCCGTTTCAAATAGGCCGGGTTAGGTCCGATTCCTGTTTTAAAATATGGTGTAACCGCTCCGGCCCGGCCCGTTTCTTTTAAGCTGCGGTCTGGTCCGGTTCTTTCAAAATTAGGGCCCGGGTGGTCCGCTTCTTTCAAAATTAGGGCCGGACCCGACCCGTGCCCAGCCCTAATTTTTATAGCAAATGCCTAGTCCTTTAAAAGGGCATTTCGCCTATGCGGCGTAGCAAATCCCATTTGCCTAGGCCTTTCCTGATACCCTTAAATGACGTAACTTCATAAAATTCCAACTATAAAAATTATACTCCAACTTTATATGTAAAACTTCAAAATAGAATATTTTATATTTTTATTGTATTTTACTTTTGTGAAAAATATATATTTTCCCTTCACACACCTCCATGACAAGGGAGGATGCATCCATACCTATGATCAAATCGCAGATATTTTCACGATTTTACACCAATCGCTTCCGTTTTCTCGTCTCTAAGCTTTCTGTTCTTGCTCGTCACATCAGCTTACGGGGCTGTGATAAATAATATTATGTAATTCCTGATTTGTAGAGATCTTTCATGATCTCTGATTGATTCCCAAATCATTTAGATTAGCCTTCCTATTATGTAGTCCTTATACTGTATACCTAGCCTTTGTAACAGTAAATATTGAATTAGAATTATTTTTTTTGGTCAAACGATAGATTTGTTAGATTAGGAAGCAGACGGGATTTGAACACGCCGTGATGCAAGGGCAACACTCCTCTCCACCACTGTGGTAGAGGCAACCCTCCAAACCTATGAGGAATTCAGCCACATACCTTCTCTACTTTCTCTACTTTCTTTGTTGTGCTTTCTGCGATTCCATTGCAGTATCATAATCTTATACTCACAACTCGATCTCTGTAGGACACTCATTTAGTCCTATGGAGGCATAAATGCTTAAAGGCACTAGCCAAGGAGGCTATAACTGTATGAAACAAAACAAAGTGTATGCTCAAAACAACTCGATCACTGGTCCATATTTATTGACCATGAAGAAAGTTGAGGTTCAATCATAAAATCAATTGGTAATATGGGGAGTAGCACAACCTCTTATAAGTCCATGCAAGGTTCATCCTCCCATCAATGTGAGATTCATTCTCAACACGCTCCCTCACGTGTGGCAAATTTTCAAGCCTAACACTGTGGACAATACAACGGAGTGACATGGAGCGCGTGTGGCCGTTTGGCTTCACATGTAGAACAACCTGTTCTATTGCCATAAAAAAATATGGACCAGTGAGGTTTTAGAATGTTGAGGCAAGAAAGGTTCTATGCTGGAATTCTTGACTGATCTATAAGTCATGGTATTCATTTATATATAATTACAAGAGTGGACCAACACAGTCCTATTTACAGAAAGTATATCAACACAATCAAACTAATTGAATGATTACACGGAGAGTAAATCAGCAATTACAAGGGAAGGAAATCAGCCAGATTCGTGTGAGGGTGGACTTTCTAGTGTTTGCCTAATTTTCGGAGATGACTGAGATGATGCTTCGTCAGAGGCATATGTTTCTCATCAGTCTTGCCTTTCTTGTAGTGTTCGGGATTACCACACAGACAGGACATTATTTCATGCCCGAGGCCCACCTCAGCTTAACATATTGAATACCAACCTTTTGAACCATAAAATAATTCCTGTACAGCACAGAAGGCCGTGGTGTTGAGAGCACAGCAGTCTCCATGTTCAGATTGACGAGAAACCAGCCCTAAGGAAGATGATAACACGATCAACTATAGTCTATAGCACGTATGAGATATTAGCTGGTCATGTTTGGAAATGTGCATCCAACTCAAGTGAACTTCCCGATGATCGAAAGAACAAACTACATGTTGTTGATGGACGGTCCCGACTGCAAACCCCCACTCCCACTTTGTTTATTTGGTAATTTTATTGTCACAGCTACCCTAATTTCGTGGGGGGATCTCCAATCAAAACAACAAGATACGCTTCAAGTTGTATTCACAATGCTCTATCGCAGATGAACGACAATTATTTTAGATCAGCAAATTGACTTCCTTGAGCTTTAGCCTGATCTTTCAGCTCTTCTTCGTGGGGCTGGTTCTCTTAGGTCTCCTACTATTGGATAACTAGTTGGGTTGGGGTTCCAACTTACGATGCTTATTTTGGATGGGGTCGACCTATTTTTGTGGGCACCTTGTGGAATTCCATTTGAGGGGAAGGCTTTCGTATTCGGGAAGTGCGAATAATGATGGGAGTTTATCAATGGCAATATGTCTGTAATCCGAGCATATGAAATCATTTTCAAAGTTGTTTTATGACATATTAGTATTCGGTCCCGCTACTAACATTCTTTAACTATATAAATTTCAGGTTTAACAATATATGTAGCTTGTTTTGAGTGAAATGTTATATTACAGGAGTATTATTGACAAATTTTAGTGTGTGAGAGAGTGGGCCGCTTTCTATTGGAATGGTTTGTTCTCAAATACATTCATGAAAACTGGATTAGCAAAAGGCCACTTGCATTATTATGTGTGAGCAGTAATCGTTATTTCCTCACACAGTGTAGTTCAAGTGTCTGAGACCATTATCAACTCTGGAGTAGGAATTATTGTTTCACTAATGAAGGTTCAATGCAGAGTCACACCTTCATGATGCATAAGCATGATTGGTCTTCATCTTTTATAACTCTTGTAATTGGTCTTTCATCTTTGTAACTCGTGTAACCTTTTCTTGTTAATTGATGTTTATTACCCTGTTCACTAGGGTGATAATAAACCTATAACTAATAACATTTTCTCCATCATCCTTTTATTCATTATCCGGCCAGTAACAATTTCCTTTAAGACAATTACTCTTCATTCCTCCATCTTTTCCATTTTTCACTTATTGGCCAAAGAAGGGTGTTTGTGTGGTGGAGCGCGTATTTTTTATTTTTTTTTTGTACATGTAGGTTTGAGTCGTACAATTATTCAGTTGGGTTGTTGTATTTCGGAGGGGACAAGTCAAATGGTATATTGCTGCACCGGTTCGTGGACTTATGTCAAGCCACAATGAGCTTGAATCTCCTTAAAGAAAACGAGACACTTAAAGCTCAGTCTAATTGTCTACATGCTGCTCAAAAGAATATCGTAATTTCCTCGTAATAATTGTCCCTCGCAGTTTTTACACTAAGACCCCCCACTGGGTGAAAATGGTGGCTTTTTTGGTCCATGGTTATGAATTTCCTTAAACCTCACAGAGGGAGAGAGCAAAGAAAAGATAAATACAATAGAGCAGCCCAAACAGAGAGAAAGATAACCGTATCAGCCGCCGCCATTGAAATTGAGACACCAGTGAACTGTACGAAACAGGTTACAGGACCATCTCACTCCACAAACTCACTCTTTCATTTTGCTCCAAGGATTTGAGGCATTTTAGGGCATATTCTCGTGGACTGACCTTCCCCATAATCAGATTCTGCCGCAAATGCAATAATTTCCATGCATGCGATGCAATGAATGTTACGTTCATATCCTCCGTTGGCAACTTGGCACCAACTCGTTTGCTATTTTCTAATTTTCTTATTGGGGTTTTTGAACTTAATTCTTGAAGAAGATTAAAATTTAATAAAAATCTGAGGTGAGATTGGATATTTATTTTTGTCTTTTAATGTGTACTTAATTTAAGTTCATTTTATATTTTTGTTTTAATATTTAATAGATATCATATATAATGTCATTACATTAAATTTTAAATTTATTATTCTACACATTTTAATTCATTAATTTTATTTAACTTCTTCTAATTAGTATACCTTAACGTCCGTATCATAATATATTTTACTAAATTAGTGTACCGAAATGTCCATACCTAAATATATTGTAGGTACCTAAATACATTGTAGTGAATTAGTGGCACATAAGAAAATATGCAAAAACATAAGTGTACCGAAAATTCCGTACCTAAATATATGATACTAAAGTGTACCGAAATATCCGTACCTCAATATATTATACCAAACTAGTGTACCAAAATGTTCGTACCTAAACATATTATACTAAAGTAGTGTACCGAAATGTTCGTACCTAAATATATTACAATGAATTAGTGGCGCACAAGACCATATACAAAAATATAAGTGTAACAAAAAATCTCTACCAAAATATTTTCTTATATAAGATACTTACCATATATGAACCCTAGCTACAAATTAAAGAAAAGAAAAATTGAAATCGATTGTGTATCATATAGACATCATGAAATCAAATGTGAGTGTTTAACCTAATCCTTAATTAACAATCAAATGTGGAAATAAGTATCTAGGAATATTCCAATTCCAACAAAATTGTGATACACTTTCTATTTTTTAATTTCCTAATAATTATTACATCAAAATCCAATATGAATTTTCAACGAAATCACATACCACATACATGAATCCATTCAAAATATTAACACAATGTCAATCTAGCTTAAGGTATGCCATCATCAAAATACTAATATGCAACGCCAATATCTGATTCTTTTAAAATCTTGTGGCGCGTATTTGATGTTTCAAAAATAGTATTGATAGCACACGATGACATTATCTGGTTTCTATAAAAATCTCATAAGTTTGAGAAATTACGCTAAGACTCTCTGGTTGTGTATAAATACATGTATATCATTCAGCATATATGCAGACAAAGAGCTAGACTTTGGGAAGAATAGAAAAAGACAAAGTGCTAGCCTTCCAGGTGTTTGATAGAAAGACAAAAATGGAGGGGAAAAGAATTAGGAATGCAGTGCTGGTTTGTTTAGTGTTGGGATTGTTGATGGGGCACTGCACAGCCGGCTTATTTTTCAAACTTTGCTATGGTGCTTGCTTTACTATTTGCATGGTAAAAAAACCACACAATCCTCTCACATGTGGGTTTAATTGCTTGAAAAAGTGCGCCGCACCTGCTCAGACTTTGGACTTCCAAACAAACCCTCACCACTTTTGCAAGCTTGGCTGTGCTACCTCTTTGTGCACCCATATCAGCACCAAAGATAACCCTAGTAATTACATCTCTCTCTCTCTCTCTGGTTATAGTTTCTTTCTTATGATATATTGGGCTCACTTTTCTGGTTTTTTTTTTTTTTTTTTTTTCAGAAGCAGAACTGGTGGGAAAATGTGTGGATTCTTGCTCGGGGACCTTGCAGTACCAATTATAGTCACGCTTCAACGAAAAACCAAGGGTTCACCTGAGTTAAAGTATGCCGCACATTGTTGCAGTTGTACACAAATATTATTAGTAATAAAACCGAGTAGTGTTCTAGCTACTTTAGTCGACTAAATGAGATTAGAATAAGCATTTTGATGCTAGCAATAAAATTGAATAAATGTGCTAATTACTGTAGCACACATATTCCTCATTGTGAACAGGGATGAAAAGAGAAATGCAAAGGAGACTCTCTCAAAATCACACTCCTCCCAAATTTTTTCCCATAAAATCAAACGTCCCTCTAGATATTAGATTTGCCCGACGAATTTTGATCATTTTCATCAGCCAAGTTAGTTTCCCACGTTTCCCTGCCAAAATGTTTCAGTTCGCGGTGTTTATTTCATTTATTTAACCGATGGACCATCCGTTGGGTAATCACCATAACCTGACACGTGTTAAAATTTAATATGTTTAATCGATGAGATTTCTGTAGGGTAAACCCTTCTCCCCCCTATATCAGATTGAAGAGCCCTCCATTTCTTTTCTTTTTTTTTGGTGAATAGAGGGGTTGAAGACACTCCAGACGAACTAATACATAGCAGCGGCCCATAGGGACACCTACAAGATCATCCGTTAGATGTTGCATAAGCCATTGGGGAAGAGATTGAAAAGAATACAACCCAAGGTCCAAATTGTAGCTCCATTTGGCTAGCTAATCTGCAACATTGTTCACTTCCTTGAAAATATGTTTTCGCTCACAATGCTCAATTATTCTGCTCATCAAATCCCTGCAACTCTTAAAAAGGTTGGCAAGGGGGTGAAAAGTGTCTTGCACAGACTGGTTCAACAATAATACAGTAGGGGAAGAGTCCATCTCGATGATTAACTTAGATATGCCTTTTTCAATAGCAAGTTGAAGTCCGAAATACAAACACCAAACTTCAGCTTCTATAATCTGCCATTGCCCTAGGTTAATAGAGAAACCTCCTAGGCAATCACCATTGTGGTGACGGAGAATTCCTCTAGCACCGATGTTGCTTGAAACCATTTTTCTAGAGCCATCCACATTCAACTTGTGACAACCAAAAGCAGGAGGCTCCTACTTCAACATAACATGCATCCGAGAATGTGGTTTATCAATTTTTAGAAAGGAATCCATCCATTCAGATGGGCTCCAACAATAACCTTTTTAGGATCACTAAGGGAGAAATCCACATAAAAAATCTGGATGTTCCTCAATTTCCAGATATACCAGCAAGCAAAGACAAACAAACAATTTCATGCTATCTTGTCAGACCACATTACCTTGGATGTCACGTTAGCCATTAACCAGGCTTTCAAGTCCAAATTAAAAGTACTGCGCAATTGAGAAGGAATCCGTAGAATATCCCAAATGCATTCAGCTCTGCTACATTCCCTTAGAATATGTGTGATGGTCTCCAAAGGCCAAGAATAAAGGTTGCAAGAGGAATCCACAGTTAAGTTTCTTTTGATTCTTTACTCATTAGTAACTTACCTTGACCAATGAGCTAGAGGAAGAATTTAAGTTTGAGGGGGATTTTGAGAGTCCAAATCTCAAACCAATAAAAAACAGGCATTCTTTCACAATCATGTAACACATTATAGACCGTCTTATGATGAAAGTTCCATTTGAAGTCCATCCCCATATAAGTTTGCCCTCTTCAGCACCAATAGTCCCAACAGGCCAACAGGCCAACTGATTATTTTTATTTTTACCAAGTTTTCTGGAAGAGCAAATCTTAGCTTACTGACGTTCCACCAACCATCCCGAAGGAAAGAAGAGATTGGAAAGTCTTCCTCGGGAAAGTTATTAGCAACAACAAAATTAATTAAAGGATCATTCAACACCCAAGGGTCTTTCCAAAAGTTGACACCATCACCTTTCCCAATTCTCCATTTCATTCCTTTGTGCAACAAGTCAATCCATAAAGAATTCCTTTCCAAGTGTAGGATCAGTCCAACTTCTCATGTAATTTAGTATCCAAGATAGAGTTCATAAAGAATTCCTTTCCAAGAATTTCTTCGTCACCCTAGCTTGTTTTGGTGTTGTATCTGCAAATAGCATAAGAACATCTGCATAAAAAAAAAGGGTGAGAGATGCCAGGACCAAATTGAGAAGCTTTAACAGGTTTCCATTCACCAGAATTGACTTCATTAGTAATAATGTGACATAGCTTCTCAATACAAAGTACAAAAATATAAAGGGACAAATGATCCCCTTGCCTGATACCATTACTAGGGGTAAAGGCTCTCAGTTAATTCACCATTAACATAGACCTGGTATTTAACAGAGGATATGCAGTCCATAATAAGATGAATCAAACTTTCAAGCACGCCAATCTCATAGAGCACACTATTGATAAAGCTCCAAGTTAAGCGATCATAAGCCTTTGGACAAATCAATTTTCCAAGCCAAAAAACCTTTCTTACCCTTCGACTTTCTAAACTTATAAAGAATATCTTGTGCAATGAGAATATTATCCGTTATATGTCTGCCATGCACAAAACTAACTTGATTTGGGCTTATCAATTTGGGGAGAGGAGGCCTGAGCCTTGCTATAATAATCTTAGTTATGACCTTATAAAAAGTGCAACATAGACTGATTGGTCTAAAATTCAACATTCTTTGAGGGTTCTCAATTTTAGACACAAGAGTAATTAACGTACTGTTCAAACCATGAGGCAATCTCTGAGTTTGAAATGTTGTTTTGGCCATATCAACAATATCACTTGCACATTTGCCCCATTGAGCTTGATAAAAGCACGCAAGAAACCCATCTATACCTGGTGCTTTAATACCTCTAATATTGAAAAGGTTATCCTTAACTTCAGCATGGTCAATCTCTCTATTAAGGGTCAATCTCTCTATTAAGTGATCTAATATCATCCAAATGAATAGAAGGAAAAAGTTTAGGTAGAGAAGTAACCTGTCTAGACCATTGCCCATGAGAGAAGAATGTTTGAAAGTACTCTACGACATGACTCTTCAAGTCATCAGGGTCAACAATCAATTCACCTTGGTCATTCTTCAGTCCCTCAGTTCTATTTCTCTTTCTTCTCACAATCGTGGTAAGATGAAAAAATTTGGTATTA
The DNA here is from genome assembly GCA_036320875.1 of Cotoneaster glaucophyllus. Taxonomy (NCBI): domain Eukaryota; kingdom Viridiplantae; phylum Streptophyta; class Magnoliopsida; order Rosales; family Rosaceae; genus Cotoneaster; species Cotoneaster glaucophyllus. The sequence continues at coordinate 18,490,477 of CM070068.1, read as the reverse complement.
CGATCGCCGTCTTGTAACCATTTCAATATGGACTTTTGATGCCAAAAGACAACTTCCTGATTTAAAATTATGTTGAACTCTGAAATTAATTCCCTCTCCAAATTGAGAAGAGAATTGTTTGGGCCTCTACATAGTGCTTTATGGATACCAGCAATGCGTCTATGGAGCTTCTTCTTCTTCTGCTTTAAGTGCCCAAAGACATGAATATTCCATCTTTTTAGGGGCTCAACTAGAGCACAAGTTTTGTCCATGGCAGAACCATGAGAATTACCCCAATTTTCTGCAATAAGCTCATCAAATGTGTCATGCCTAAGCCGCATAACCTCAAATTTAAAAGGTCTTTGAAGAGGATTGGGGACATGAGTAGATTGAAGACTAATTTTGATAGGACAATGATCAGATTTACTACGTGGTAAGTGGAAAACACATGCTTCTGGGAATAAGTTTCTCCAAGCCATATTACATAAGCCTCTATCAATTCTTTCTAGAGTCCTCTTGTTAGTCCAAGTGAATTTAGGGCCAACATATCCCAACTTCAGCGGACTATTTGTATCCACTCAAGATTTAAAGTCCTTGATCATACAAAGAGGAGCACCACCTGGTTTATCACCCACCTCTAGCATTTCATTAAAATTCCCTGCTAACATCCATGGCATTTGGTGGCAGTCAACTACACCATTAAGGTAATCCCACAATTTTCTTTTCTTCGCAATAAAAGGGCTAGCATAAATGAACGTAAACAACCAGGGGTTAAAACCAGCTCCCCTCACACAAGCTGAGATGGATTGATCAGTGGTTCTAATAATATCAATATGAACCTTGTTGTTATCCAAAAGAACCCACAACCCTCTAGAGAACCCATTAGCATTCACTATTTCAAATGAAGGAAAGCCTAGCGATTTGACCACAAAAAAGGCTCTCGTACCACTAATTCTAGGCTCACAAATTGCAAGAATCTCCATTTTTGTGGTTCTGCTTTAAATTAGTAACATTATTCTGAAATTTGGTGTAGCCAGATCCTCTAGAATTCCATACAACTATATTCTTGCTTAAAATTAATACGGATTGAGAAGGCAAAGAGCCAACATCATCCAATACTAAGCACCGCACCTTTAAAATGTTGACAGAACGCATACCCATCATATAAAAATCCAACACTATCACCCGACAGATCAAAAGCAAGGATACCCAGAAATTAAGAACACAGAAAGCCTTAGAATTTTGCATGTACAGATTAACAAAATTGTAGAAAAATACAGAAATTTGGAATGAATTGCCAAATTAACTCATATTAGGGGTGGGCAAATGGGTACAGGAACCGCGGGTTATCAAGGTTCGGGGCGGGTACGGGCCAGTTCCTATTTTGTAAAAACATAAACGGGGCGGGGCGGGCCTTTGAAATTTTCGGTTCGAGCCGATTCCTGAAGTATAGGAACCGCGGGTACCTAGACCGGCCTGTTTGTAGTTAGAATGGACGGATGAGATTGAAGAGATCATCTCTCCATCCAATATGAATAGTTGGTTTGGTTTCCTCGTCCTTAACTTATCGAATTCAACTGTCACTCTCACTCTGTCAATCAAGCCTTTCTCGTCATCTCTAGTGCGTCGTCCCCTTCCCTTCACCGCCCCGACAGCACGACGGCCTAGGTGATAGGAGCATATTTATGCGACTTAGTTAGCTTGTTTCTTGGCATTTATGTAGTTAGTTTGTAGTTATTATAGTGTTTTAAGCTATTTTTGTGTGTTTGTAGGTTCAAAGAGCTAAAGTAGCAAGAAAGTGCATTTTGGAGCAGTTTTGGGCTTGGAATGGATAACACATGCATGGAGCAAGGTGGATGGACGAATTTGAAGACCAAAAGAGGCTAGGAATGTGCTAAAGAGATGAAGGAAATAAATTCAAGACAAAGAAGATAAGGAGCCCAGCAAGAAAGAAGGAATATTAGCCAAATTACCTTATCTTGTCCTAACCCTTTCCTAATCCTACTCTACCTAAGTTCCAGCTGCAAGGAGGATCCCTAATTATATTAGGACACTTAAATAAATGATTCTAGAAGGCCTAATCCCATTCCTAAAAGGATGTCGCACCTATTCCTTCTAGAAACCCCTTGCCTTGCCGTGCACTCCATTCCTTTTCCCTCTAGGATTCTACCGCACCTTTCTTTCCCTTTTCTTCTTGGATTCTGACATTTAAATACCCTTTTTCCTTGTGGATTTGGAGTACAAATCCTTCTCCAAAATTAAATAGGGCCGTGCCCTTCCCCAACCTATAAATACATGTCTCTGCTGCACACAATTCACAACCACTCCTCACCACAATTCACATCACCACCCATCCATCACACACAATAGCCAAATTTTAGAGACAAACACCCTTGTGCCGCAGCTTTGCAAGGAGAAAGGAGAGGAGACCCTTTGAGCCGTGCTTGCCATTCAAGCTTTGGATTGCTTGAGTGTTTTTAGGTGTATTCCACCTTTTATTTTCAATGTTTAAATTTAATTATCTTTGTCTAATTGCGAACATGAGGAGCTAAACTCGTTTTAGCTAGAGGAGAATTCAAAACCATGAACATATATGTGATATGAGTTGATTACTTCCAGTTATTGTTTTATAAATCGTGAATGCAATTTGCTTAACTGCTTGATTGATGACTTATTCTTGTATGTTGATTAAGGATGCATACTTAGTTTGCATGCATGAATTTGATGCTAAAATATAAGGAATTTTCACGTAATAGTTATGAACTTATATTTGTAAGTAGTGGAGGTCGCTAGTCACGATCGTGTTAAGTAAATTCCTGGCAGGAGTATCATGCTGTTCATAGTTACGAATGCCTTGTCAATGCTTATGATTTTCATAGAACTTAATGATCTTTGATATGTATCTCTATTATGTTGTTCATGTAGGGAACTTGAGAAGAATAATTTGGTTGCGACGCTGAGTCCAATTCAATGAACTTAGGAAAATCTGAGGGTTAATTAGTGCTGTTCACGGTTAATCTAGGGCATTGTCATTCATGATTTATTGGAAGGATAACTGAAAATCGATTCATATGCATATGTGTCATGTGTGGAGAAGGACCCTCTAGCTAGCCTATCACCCATTCATTCATCCAATTTTGTGTCAACCTTTACTTAGAATCTTTGATTTGTTTGTTTTTACTTTAAATTCGTCAAAAACCAATCCCCATTTACTTTGTCGTGTCAAATTAGTTAGAATCTGTCTAAACTTGTTTCTTTTAGTGTTTTGAGTCAAGTTAAAGTAGAAATTCGTCCAAAGTAACTCTTAGTCTTTGTTTTGAGTCAATTTGTTTGTTTTGTGCTGTTTTGAGTCATTCTAGTTTGTTTTGAGTTATTAGAGTCTAGTTTTCTGTTTTTGAGTCTAGTTTAGTGTTTTAGAGTTTAATTTGTGTAGATTAGCATCTCTTCTAATCCTCGGCCTAGAACGATCCCTACTTATTCATACTACAACTACATAAAAAGGGTTTAAGTTTGTGTGCTAGTTTCTATCACATCACCAGGCGACCACCATCTTCTTGATTTGTCACTTCTCTCTCACCTCTTTCTCGCCGTCTCGATTTGACATCCCAGGGACCTAGACTTACAGAACCCAGCCACCCCACCACCCTTCTTTTCGATTTGTCACCTCTCCTTCACCGTCTCGAGTACGTCGTCCCCTCCCCTCATCGAGGAGGACGAGATTCAGATCCTGCAGGCTTACTCCAAGGAGATTAGCAAGCACATGCTCAACACTGTCAAGTCCAGGAACGCCGCTGCTTCTGTTGCTCAAAACGGCGCCACGAAGTCCGAGGCTACGAGCTCTACGATGCAATCCACCGTTGCTGCCGCCAGTGAGGATGCTAAGGCCGAAGAGTGCTGATCTCTCCATGTGTATTAGGTCACTCTTATCTTCGTATTAGGGCTTTCATATCGAGATCTATTCGTATTGATCATGGATTTCTTGTGATGCCTATATACCTAATGACTTGCTAGATATTTAAACTTTGTTAATTTCGCTATGCGCTTCAATTTTCTGTGGATTATATTATCTAGGTTTCTGTTGTGAGTATTGATCTACTGAGTCTTGATCTGCTTTGTTCAGAAATGTTTATGCTCAAGATTTTATAAGGAAGTGGGTGCATTTGGAATTGGAAATTTTTTGAAGTCTTTCCTATTGCATTATCTAGGTTTCCTATTGCATAATCTACTGCACTGGTGAATTTGTGCAATCTGTGCAATTTCCAATTTTTTTTTCAAAAAACAAAAAAACAATGACCCGTAGACCCTGCCCATTTCAACCGAGTCGGGTAAGGTCTAGTTCCTATATAAGAAAATGTAATCCCCGACCCGGCCCGGCCTGGCCCGTCTCCTTTGCACCCGGGTCTGGTCCGGTCCCTTCAAATTTGGGCCCGGCCCGTGCCCACCCCTAACTCATATAGGTTACTAATCTGCAACCATCTTCATCAATAATTGAGGCATCAGCAACAAGGATCGAAAGAAGAATTTTTCTTCAATTAGCAGGAAGGCTAATTTGCTTTCACTAAGGAGAGAGAATTTATTGCAAGGGAAGAGAGAATCTTTCACTGATGAAGGAGAAAACTCACATGAGAGAGAAACTCTAACAGAGTAGGTGGATACTTTCACAGGGGAAAGGGAGACTCTCACAGGGGAGAGGGAGACACTGACGAGAAGGAAAAGATTGTATATTTGATCTTTTTACCCCTGAAAAGATGGAGGGGATGAAGTAAATTGAAAAGAGAGTAAGGTAGTATGGGGATGGGCTTCGGAGAGAGATCTCCACATACAAAAGGGAATGTTTTAATAAGATGAAGTGCTTGAAAAGATGGATGGGTGGATGATTTGACTGGGATATGGGGAGGAGATTTGTGGGGGGGGGGGGGGGAGGGGGACAAGAATAGGGATGGCAACGGCTCGATTTGGGGACGAAAATGCTATATCCATCCCCATAACCACAAAAACTAACCATATCCATAAGCCACAAATTAACCATCGGGTATTATCCATAACCATACCCACTGGGTAACGGATTGCCCATCGGTTAATGGTTATATTCATCTTCGTCAATAAAAAAATATATCCATAACACATAATAATTTAGTAAATATTAATTTCGTCATTAAATATTTGATGTATAAAATGATTTAATGAATGGATCTTGTGAAACATAAAAATTAAAGCTAAACATTGATAATGTTGGTTTGATCTTTGATATCTTCCATAAGTACCATTGAATTCTCATAGATTTTGATTCATATTAAAACTTTTTAACTCTCCACAAAATGCAACTCACACAATGCAATTTTTGTATTGTCAAGGTAATGGATTGGTGAATAATATATATATATATATATATATATATAATACTTTAATATTATATATAATATATATTATTCGGTTCGGATTTGGTTATGGATACGGATTGGGGACCCCTATAACCATATCCAAAACCATAACCGAATAATAATCACGGTTTTTCCCCATAACCAAAATATACCCGAATGTTCATACCCAAATCCAATCTATTCGGGTGGTTATCTACGGTTATCGGGTTTAACAGTTAAAATTGTCATCCCTAAACAAGAACACTGTAAGGAAAGCAAGAGCTAAAAAGAATACGGGGATATAAGGGTTAACGGAGGAAAACTAGAAACCGGGTTTGATACAGAGATCAGATCTAGGGAAAAGGAGGAGAAGAGAATATGGCTTACCAAAAAAATGAGCAGCAGAAAGAAGCTCACAGGGAGGTGGATTTCTCACAGAGGAGTGGTTTGCCCTTCATTTCTTCAATGCATTGGATAACGAAGGGCTTCACTCTCACTCTCTCCAAAATTCCTCCTTCTCTTCACAAATCTCTTCATCTCTTCCCAAATCTCTCCATCTTACCGTCCCACAAAGGTATATGATATTTATTTTCAATAACTTTAGAGTTGTTAAATTTAGAATTAAATTGTGTATTCTGATTTTGTATTCTGAATTTGATGTAGATTGTATATATTTATCATATATATATATATATATATATATATATATATATATATATTGTTAATTTGTTCTTCATTACTATGTTTTCTGATAATTTTGTTTCACCACTTGAGAGATTTTGATGGTATGGGTGTGCTAGGTACGAGTGAGATGGGTGGTACGAACGGGTCTTGCTATGTCGGGATGGGTGGGTAAGGGGGACCGGTTTTGGGAGAAGAACGGATTTGGGGACAGGGACGGGTGGGGACAGGATGGACGAGCTTAGAGAGGGGGACGATAAATTATTTTTAATGTATTAACGATAAATTCTTGTTATAGATATATAATATATATTTAGAAAAGTTGCCTATTTTTTATTTTTGAAAATATATGCCTAGGCGCAACACTCCTTGTCCTAGACGAGTAAGGGTTGAATATGATGAACGACATAGGCATCCATCATCCCTTAAGTTCAACCATTGTTGAATCACACGATAAGTGCACTCATATGTACTAAGTGCCTTACAACTACCTACATATGAAAGTACGTCTCCTGCAGTGAAAAGCATGACCTAATGGAAGACCTCTCGGTAATTGTTTTATTTTTTTAATTTAATATTTTTATTAATTTTAATTATTACATATAGATTCTAATTTTTTTTTATAAACTAACATTTGGTTTTTTGTCTATTTCAGACCGAGTTCACTACTGACTTTGATGAAACGATTATGTTTTACTACGTTGATCGGTTGTGGACGTTAAAATTCAATGAGTATGTGGCTGTTCAAGCTATGCACCTGCTATTTTGATTATGAAACTTATGAAGAAGCTCTAAACCATCCGCTGATGAACTTCAAAATAGGAGGGACCACGGGAGTGGGTATGTGGCCATTTTCAGAATTTAAAAATGTTGTTTTTTTTTTTAACTTTCATTAATATTCTACGGACTGTTAATTGAATATATGTTTTTATTTATTTAACTAGTTAATCCGACGACAGTAGCCATCGGGAAAATTAAGCTCAACCAACGAACTTTTCGTTGGCTAATATTTGTTGAACTTTAAGATTAGTTCTACTTGACGACCAACATTTCGTCAACTGAACATTCTTCCGTCGGTCAAAAAAAGGTCAACTCAATTTTAACCTCCGGACTTTTGTCGCAATTGTCGTCGGGCGAGAGTCTTACAACCGACAAAATTTGGTATCCGTCGGGATAAGATATTTATAACGGATTTGACGCGACGAATTTTACCGTACAGCGCTTTGTTGCTTGGAAGCTTTCGCGACCAGTATTGTTTTTAGCGACCGAATGTTGTTCGTCTCCTTGGTTATTTTTTCCAGCAGTTCTATCATGGTTTTGGTTAGGTCACCAGGCGGTCTCCTCCAAGATTTGTAATATTTTATTGTTTCTGTTCAACTTCACTCATTTGTTTGTAATATTTTTTGGTTTAATCTCTGTTTACTACCCTCATGATTCGTGATTTTCAACATTTAGTACTTTTTCATCCAGAGTCATACCTAAAGTGTTAATTTTGGGACAGGCTCATACATCCGTTAGTCAAACTATTAATTCTCCCATTAAGTGATGACGTGGCGCCCATGTGGACAATGACTGAGCGCCACGTGTCATTAAAAATATTAAAATAATTAATTAAAAAAAAAAAACAAAAACCCTCTCTTGTCCCCCGTCCCCAACCCAGAAAAGGAGGAGGAAGGAGGAGAAGGAGGGGGAGGAAAGAAAAAAAAATCGAATCTGCAACGTAGAAGAAGAAGAAGAAGAAGAAGAAAAAAGAGGAAGGAACCAGGAAGAAAAGGAGAAGAGGAGAAAGGAAGAAGAACGAAAAAAAAAGGGAATCTGCAGCCCAGAAGAAGAAGGAGAAGAAAGAGGGGAGGAGGGGGAGAGGGAAGAGGGAGGAGGAAGAAAAGAAAGGAAGAGAAGAGAAGAGAAGAGCAAAAAAAAAAACCGGATCTGCAGAGGAAAAAAAAAAAGGGCATTGCATCAAGAGGAGGGGAAGGAAGACCCAAGCTAAAAGCTAGTGTGCCCGTTTTAACCTCATCCAATATTATCCTATCCCATCCCTAATTCCCTAATCCGATGGGATTGGACCCATTTCCCAAGCCTTCTTCTTTTCCAGCACGGCAACATTTTCTTTTCTTCCAATCCAGTCCCGCATGCCAAACTTGTTCCAATCCTCGTAAGCACTTTTCGCACTCGGTGACCAAGTCCCTCCGGCTTCCCACTTCCCGTCCCTCCCTTCCCCCCCCCCCTCGGCGCTACCACCCTCTCCTTTTCCCCCGCGCGACCCACCCTGTCCTTCTTCCTCCTTCCGCCCCCGCGCGACCCACCCTCTCCTGCTTCCTCCTTCCCCCCCGCGCGACCCACCCTTCGAGTTGTAGATTCTTTCTTTTCCTTTTTTTCCCCCTTTTTCTCCTTCCCTCCTCCCCCTCCTCCTTCTTCTGGGTTGGGAGCTGGGGGAAAGAAATGGGTTTTTTTTTTTAAATTAATTTTTTTTATATTTTTAATGACACGTGTCGCCCAGTCATTGTCCGCATGGGCGCCACGTCATCACTTAACGGGAGAGTTAACAGTTTGACTACCGGATGTATGAGACTGTCCCAAAATTAACACTTTAGGTATGATTCTGGGATGAAAAAAACTTGATGTACTAAATGTTGAAAACCACGAAATATGAGGGTAGTAAATAGAGATTAACCCATATTTTTTTGTTTTTGTCCAACTTCGCTCATTTGTTTAACTTTGAGCACAAAAATTTCTGAGTTAGTCCGTTGTTAAACAACAGTGTCCTCCTCCTCAACAACCTTATCTTGATTACGTTGTAATCTTTATCCAATTGTTACCAGATTGTATTGGGAGGTTTATAATCCCATTAGGACTCTGTACATCAATTACTGGTAACTATATATGTTATTATTCAAGGAACGGAATACAACAGAAATTCAGCAAACATTGTCGTGTGTTCTCTCGTTCTATTTTCCTGTTACGCAGTGCATCTCGCACTGTAATTTTACATCCGTGTCTCCATGTCCAACCTAAATAGATATTGTTATACACATTATCTGATGATCATTTTAGCACCATTATATATAGACATTCTTAATTACAACCACTGATAGGGATTTTATCACTTGCAAAAGTAGGGATAAAAACACTTAAAAATACTTGCAAGAGTACAAGGTTGTCGTAATATAGCAGCTCAAGCAAGGTCGTTTTCCGCTAGGATTATTTAAAACAATTTCTGAGAAACCCTGATCCTAGTTAACTATTTAAAAACAAAGATGGGTAAATAGTGATTTAATGACCTAAATTAAGAAAAATAAAATTAATTAAAAAACACTAATTAAACTCTTGCAATTTTTAGAGAAAGAACAAGGAAACAATTTTTAGAACTCAAAATGAGAAAATACTAGGGTTCCGCCGTCACCCTAACAAAAACCTATGTAGTTCTTCTAATTCCTTATGAATTACACATGCATATTTTGAAGGTTAGGTTTTCCTAAAGTATGCCCTACTTGGAACCCCCAACATAGAACGTATATCTAACATGCAACCCGTCCATGGCGTCCAGATCGAATGTGAACATGCAAGACTCATTAAGTTTTGTGAAAACCTTTTGAAAAACCATATAACTTCTAAGACGTGTCGTCCATCCTAAGTAGCTACACATGTTAACCACAAGAAGCCTTAGTCAATTTTAGGGACAGCCCTCCGCCAAAATTGCATCAAGTTACTTTTCTAAATATCCTAATGGTCGCGAATCACTAAGACAAATAGATAGTTTAAAGTACAGTGATTAACAATCCAAAACTTGCATGCATAAATTCATAAGAAAATTAGAAAGAGACTACATATTCTAGCTAAGGATCATGGCCTTACCCTAGGAAAAGAAAATTAGCTACTCATACTCATAATTAAAATCAACATAATTATATTAAACTAGAAAAAGAATGAAAACACCTTGTAGAATAAAGTCTGAAAACCTCTAAGCTTTGCACAAAAACTTCTCCCAATCTTGCATACGTAGAAGAAAACCTTAGGTGTGCCAAAAGGCTTATTTATACTACTCTAAAAATAAAATCCTCCTAGTAAAAGGTCTTAAAATAAGACTAGGGAACTAAATAAATTGAAATAAAATAGGAAACATAATTCTAAATTGACTTGGTAAATTCGCCGAGAAATCTGCACAGCCACGTTTTGGACCCAAATCAATTCCAAAACTGGCCCAAAATAGTTGAATATAAAACTTGAACTATTCTGAACACTTCTCCAGAAGGCCACGAACCCATCTGAGGTCATCTTGGGCTCCAAAAATGCAAAGTAAGCCCAGAAACGTCACTTTTAAGCAACGCGCACTGCTCCTTCATTTAATCACCAGAAAATAATCACTTAGTATAAAAATCCCAAATTTTGACACGAACAAGCTAAGGAACACACGAACGTTCAATTTGAATCGCTCTAAAATTCGTCCGCTTGGTCACGTTTTGCTCCAGAGGAAATCGAATGTCCTATATTGAAAATATAAAGCAAAGTATCAAAATTCTATCAAAATAATTACCAAATTATACTAAGAATAGGGTGAAATATATAATATAATATTGAATCATCAACCACTATATAAGGAAGATGTTTTTTTTTTGTATACAAGAGATATTCTACACGAATCTACAACAAAGTGAGGTTTGGAATTTGAATCCGGACGCACGAGATTGAAGAGGACCTTAACCACCTTTGCAATCCACCTCTTGTAATAAGGAAGATGTTTTAAAACTAAATTTTTATGGAAGGGAATCCATCCTTATTATATGGAAATTTAATTTGGTTCAATTTGACAAAAAAAGAAAAATACTTGAACGAATCCATATGTTTAATCTTCTCCGTTCAGCTAAAAATTATGTCTAAATACTTGGAATATAACTTTATAATTAAGTGAATATATATAATTCAAATTTCATAAATGCTAATGAACAATTTATATATTTATCCATACTACCATATGTTCTATACACACCAACCTATATAAAGCCTTTCACGGGCATATGAGGTTTGCCATTCAGCATTGAGTGATATAATTTTATAGCTAATTAGTGATTAGTTATTAGAAAAAGAGGATGGAGGGCAAAAGAGTTAGGTCAGCTGTTGTATTTCTTTTCATGTTGGGATTTTTCATAGGCCAATGCCAAGCAAATTTTAAAGATTGTTATAAGAGCTGCTTTATTGTATGTGTTGCCAGACCACCACACAATCCTTTCAAATGTGCAACAAGATGCCTGAAATCGTGCTTCCTAACACCTTTGGACGCCCAATCAAACCCCCAACACTACTTCTGCAACCTTAGTTGTGCTACATCTTTGTGCTCCAATATCAGCACAATAGAAAACCCTAGTAATTATCTCTCTCTCTCTCTCTCTCTCTCTCTCTCTCAACATGGATCGATATCGATGATTATTCATTACTTATACTCATCATTGGGTTTTTTTTTTTTTTTTTTTTTTTTTGTTCTTGTTCAGATGGAGAAAAAGTAGACACCTGCGTTAATTCTTGTGATGGAGCTTGCCTCAGTTCGTACGCGCCAACAAAGAACTAAGAACAGTTTGGTTTGATTAGTATTTTCTCTGGTATTAGTGAAAAATAAATCTCGTTGTACTTCAAAATAAGATCAGGTTCCGGACTGGAAGTCACAATCTGAATACTCTTGTATGTGAAGAAGTAATTAAATATTGAATATAGGTGTGGTAAAGCAGTTTTTTTTTTTTTGGTAAGAAAAGATAATTTCATTAATTTGATAGAAGGTTACAGGCTAACACAAAGGAAGACAAAATAACCCAATTATATTGGGGGACACAGATACATAAAAGCCCAGCTTAAATAAAACTAAAACAGAAACCCAAATCCCAAATTTTCGGCCGCAGAAAGCAGCGTTCGCCACCTTCACCGCCATGAAAGTCTTGCCAGTAGCTACCGAAGCAGCAACCCTAGAGAATGACCGAGTGCTGAAAACGAACAAGACATCGCAGCACAAAAGTACCAAACCCGCAAGAAGAAGCACACCACATCCAGATTTCTTCACCAAAGTCGCAAAACCAAAAGATAGCCACTAGATCCAAATCTCATTCACTAATCCCTGCAAATACATACAAACACAGTAACACATGGATAGACGGTGAGGCTAAGGGGGTATGTAAAATATCGTTACTTTAGCCGAAGTCGTAGTATGCTTGACCTCAAGGGAAATCAGGCAAGCCCTTTTTGGGGGAGGGGGCAGTGAGGTAAGGAAATAAATCTGGCAACCATATTCGGCCCGGAGTCTGAAAATCATAGCAAAGGATGGGGTGGGGATGGTTTATGGGGAAGGGAGGAAGAGGGAAAAAGTGAGGGGAGATGGAGTTTTGGGTTTGAAAAAGAACGGCCAGAAGAAAGGGAGGGGTGGAGAGAAGGGACATGAAGCCCAAAAGTGAGATAAACTCACGGGAAAATTTGAGACAAAGCTCAAGGAAGCTGAGAAAAATCTCGGGGGAAAATTGAAAAAAGAGAGAAAAGGATTAGGAGAAAGAGGGAAAGAGGAGAACAAGGAACTTGGACAAGGATAGTCACCGGCACCTAAGCCAAAGGTTGGGGCGGGTGACAAAGAAGATTGCAAGATGGGAAACCAAAGAGAGAGTCTAATGCGCAACGCGTTTTATTAGGCATTGTGAATCCGATGAACAAGCAGTGACATATTTTATTTTATTTTATACTAGCAACTTTCTCTCTCACCTTTTTCTTTGGACCATTTTCCTTTTATTAGATATTTAGTAAATGAACTCCTCCTGTGTAAGTTTGTTACGTTGCCAGTTCCAGACTCGGATAAAGGAAGAGGGGAAGGGCGTCAGGTAGTTGATAGTCAGCACTCTGTTCTTATGTCGAATCCCTGTGACAACGAAGCCTAAACAAATTGCGATAAAACTAGGTCGTCATTCGCAAGTGACGCAATGTGTGGCCCGGGCACAGTGATAAATGAGTAAGGGTTGATGTATCTCCATCGGAGCCCAGATGCAATGTTAAATGAGTAAGGGGCCGTAAAAACTTCTTTTTTAACAACTCCACTCATAAGTTGTTTGGAAGCATCTGCTCACATCAACTTTACCCTTGACACACAAAAAAAGTACTTTAACCTTACTAGATAGGGGATGTCAAATAAGCAAGACATGAGGGTAAGGTTCAAGAAAGCAAAATGCGTTTAGGAACGAGGAAGTAGGAATCTTAATGAGAAAACCTATGGAAGTAGTGGAAGTTATGGTGAGGAGAAGGATAAGTATTATGTGCCTCCAACAAACTAAATGGGTTGGTCTTAAGGCAAAGGATCTCGAAAACTCAGGTTTTAAGCTTTGGTATTCAAGCACAAACAGAACGAGAAATGGTGTTAGCATCATTGTGGACAAGGCCCCAACACAAGATGTTGTAGATCCTAAGAGGCTCAGAGATAGAATTATAGCAATCAAGATTGTGACAAGAACTCATCAATGTGATTAGTGTGTATGCACCTCAAGTTCGGTTGGATGAGTCTGAAGGATAAATTTGGGAAGATCTTGTAGAATTGGTTCAAGGAATCTCTTAGACGGAGAAGTTATTCATAGGAAGAGATTTAAATGGACATGTGCCAGGAGACAGGCAACTATGGAGGTTTCCATGGTGGCCATGATTTTGGGGAGATAAACGAGGATGGGGAAGCCATTTTGGATTTTGAAATGGCATACGTCTCTTTTTAGCCAACACCTTCTTTAAGTAGAGAGAAGAGCATGTGATCACCTACAAGAGTGGGTCATCAAAAACACAAATAAATTTCTTTTTAATTAGGCAGGGGGAACGTATAACTTGGTAAGGGTTGCAAAGTTATACCGCGAGAGAGCCTAGCTGACTAACATCACTTCTTGTTGATAGATGAGAGATAGAAGAAAGAACAAATCCATGAAGTGTCTAGGACTAAATGGTGGAATCTAAAAACAAGTCAATTTCAAAGAGAAAGTACTCACCCAATGCGTACAGAGGCAATTATTGTTCAACATGAATAATATAGGTAATTCAACTACCTCGCCTTGACCCTTGCCTTTTTCCTTCCCAAATGGGTAGACTTGCTCTAATGGAAGATGGTAAAAGCATCTTGGTATGATGTGTAAAATTATTTAATTGAATATTTAAAAGTTTCATTAAAGGCACCACTTAGTACTACAATCTAGTGATATTCATCTTCATTTGTAAGTAAGAGGTTTTATGTTCGATTCTCGCCAAAGGCAAGTTTGAACCACATTATTACTAGCTCATAGTGAGGCTAAGCCCACCCTCTCCCCTTTAGTGTAGAAAATATCGTTTGTTAAAAAAAAAAAACAATGGTTTTCATTAAAGGCCTCAGCAGCGCCTCTTGGAAAATAGGTTTGTGCAGAAAGCGCAAACGCAGTTATGAAAGCACCAAAACCCCTGGCTTTTTCAACCCATGCTTTAAATTAGCCTTCTCCCAAAACAGATTTCTCCCACTAGACCTTAACCATAAAACCTCAAAACTTACAGAAAAAATACGAAAGCAACTCCAAAAAATAAGTCCCAAACGGGCAATAATGTTAATAGAGGTAAAACCGATTCTAAAATGGGAAATAGGGTACCAGCTTTCATCTTCTCCGCCGTGAAGCCGTCGTCTGTGCAATTGATTTCGACCAGCCAGACATTGCTTACACACATTAATTACATTTCTTCTCCGTCCCTGGTCTTATATGTCTACCCTATGAACGTTCTTGACCGTTAGTAATAGTCTAATTAATCTTTGAAAATATAATAGAAGGGCACCATTTCATGATTGTCACAAAACATAATAAACTAGAGTCCCGTTCTCTTGATCACCTGATTATTAAGGATTTATGGCAACCTACCTTTGAATTAGATATCGAGTGTTGAGATTAAAACAATAAAAGCATATTCATTTAATTCTTTGTTGTTACATCAAAGTAAATAGTGAATGATCATGTATTCCTTGGCCACCAAGTGAAAACGACAGCCATGGATCTTCAACAGCACAAGAAAGGGGAAACGGTAAGGGAAATCGCTAAAGAAGCTAAAGAAAATAGTTCATAAGATGTGTAGCACCACCGTCCTTAACGGTATTCAAAGTATTTTGCGAGGAAAAGTTTGTCCATAACATATTTTCATTCTAAAGTGGAATCAGACAGGTTGAAATGACTGATTTCTCTTGAATACCTACAGCCACTCAGTGCCAAAACATATTTGACCTGTTGATTTGATCCGACAGTTTAAACGAGCAACGAGGATCCTTGCAAATCCAAAAGGTCAAGTATGTGTCGGCACTGAACACTTTGGAGTATAACAGCAATTAATTAGTTTACGGTGTAAAGAAATATTATTGGTCCAAATAAAATTTCTGGATCATTTGTAACTGATTCATACAAATTATTAATCCAACCGAGAAAATTTTTAACATCTGACAGACAGCAGTTTAACATATATTGCATATGAAGGGACCAACCAACTATAAAACTGTGTCAAGCAGTCAACATCCCAAAGAGCAAACGCAGTCTGACTTAACCGCCGCCTACGATTTATCCAGAATGAGTTACCACTGGTCTTCCGAACATTGGACTGAAATTAAAACTACAACAAAATGGGCAGGACTCTATAACTCTGCTACAAAACGGCTTCGGAACAGCCGGACTCTAAAACAACTTCGTTTTCTTCCCAAAAAGGGGCAAGGACGACAACAGGGAAAAGTTGCGATAGGAAATGAAACTCAGCAAGCATTGACACAAGCTACCCTTTTAATCATCATTTGCCTTGGGAGAATTTTCAGGAGTCTTCATAGCTGTAAATGCCTTACCTTTATCTTTATGTGCTGTAACAGCAGCGCGAAATTCCTCGACTATGGAACCATCCTTGAACTTCAAAGCAAAGGTGGAAAGCCCATCCTTCTTTTCATCAATACTGTTCATGCAGGCAAATGTTACACCTTTCTTCTCCATGTTCGTGAGCTTCATGTCTGGGTAAAGGCTTGCATTCAGAATTACCTTCCTAATTCCCTTGAGTCTCATAACAAGTCTGGCTTTCTCAGATTCAGATACATTAACTTTCAGATCTCCCTTTCCACGTTCCTTCCAGCCTCCATCAATAAATTCAAACAACGCAGCATCAGCAGTGAAAACCACTTTCTCATTTTCTTCCCCAGTCTCAACTGAAATCTCTTGCATTGGCGGGAAGGCACCACCATCACTCTTAGGTACAAGTGAGGGCCCTGATGTGCCAAAGAGTGAAGAACTTCCATTAAGCGAGAGACCAAGACCACAAGGCTGATCATTGTTTGATCCAAAAAGTGAACCAGAGCCAGTACCTAATGCAGACCCATCCTTTGAAATAAGCCCAAATGAAAAACTGGACGTGGAGAACCCAGTTCCAGAGATATTTGTGAAGCATTTTGGCTACTCGAAAGCTGTTGGAATGAGCTCAACGAGTTACCTTCTGGACTTGGATCAACATTTTCGTTTTTGTTATCTTTCTTACCTTCTCCATCTTTCTTATCTTCAATTTCGGCCTTTTCCTCTTCCTCATTTACTGCATCACCCTCATTTGCCTTATTTTCACCCACAGCTGGTTCAGGTTGTTCCATTGCCTCACTGGAAACTTCATTGTTCTCCTTCGCAACATTCTCCTTATCTGCAGCAGAGTCATCCCCCGCTTGATCAACCTGTTCAACCTTGCTTTCTGGCAGCTTATTATCCTCATCTGAAACTCGTGTCTCACTGGCAGGTGGTGCGCTAGCTGCAGCAGGGGCTGCAGTTGCTCCTGTTGGAGGAACCAAACATATACCAGCAAAAGGATTGGAAGTATTAGAAGCGGGGGAAGATGTACACTGCTGGCGACGAACCTTCACAATTCTTCTGCTGGCCAGCACCTCCTCACTGGCCCTCTTGAAAGTTCCAATCTCTTCATCAGAAGCATCATCCTCGTCATCAAGGCCTGGGTTATCCCGAGACAGTTCCCTCCCAGCAGCTCGCTTCTTATTAAGTGGAAGGGCATTTTCCGAATCCGCCATTGACAAATGAATCAAAAAAAATTGGATTAACCAGCCGGTGTATCAAGTATTTGGGAAGCCAATATCTGCATATAATCATAAATTGTAATTCTTCAGAGTCCAGATGAACATAAAACCAAAGATACTAAACTCATAAATCATTTACTACCAAATGTAGATAAAACTAAACAGGTAAATTAATTTGAACGTACCAACAGCATTGAATAAGACCGCCAAGAATTGCGATACATCATATCTAATCAAAGAAAGCTTCTATTATAAAGAATCTTAAAGTAAAACTAACAAACAAAGGAAAGAAAAGTTCCATGTCATCTAAAGAGTCAATCAAATTTGTCAACAGAACAACAGAGCTCGATACAGCTCGGGATTTAACGTTTTATAAATAATCCAATAACTTAACAACAGAGAAGTGAGCTTTCTCCTCTTTGCATATAACTTGAAGCAAAAGATATTAAATATAAGTGATTACACAACAACACATTTTTCTTATCCAAAATTGTTTTATCATATAAATACAGGCAATGGACGAAACAAATCGAAAGCTATTAACTGGAGCCCAAAGCATAAATCTAGAATTACAACTGCACATATATAAATAAACCAAGCCAAACCCCTCAAATGAAACGTTGGAACTTGAAATTTGGAAAACACAACAAAACATCAAACAAATCAAATACATCCACAAATTATTACAGTAACAAGGGCGTGAGAATGCTAAAGAAAGAGTCTCCAAAACTCCATTAAAGTGCAAGAGTAGAACTATTAAAACAGCTAATTTAGAATTAACCAATTATTTGGGTCATCCCAAATAACAAAAATTTCCAAAACCTAGGTTGAAAATAACAGTTCAGTATGCTTCAAAATACCATAAACCCTATCTAATACAGCGTCGAATTAAAAATTCTCTATCATTTTTTGCAAACTCTTTTAGCTACCAACAATTTCCTCCGCAACCAAACAAGAGTTAACAGCTAAAACCCTACTTTCCAAGAAAATTCCAAAAACAGAAACCCTAATGGCAAATCGCAATCCGCATAAAAAATAAATTAAAAAAAAAAAAAAAAGCAAATCGAAATCGAAACAACCACAAAGAAGCCACATAATCCACCTGAGAAAAAAGACCCAAATATCACCAAAAAAATGAAACCCAAAATATGAAGTATATCAAACTGAAATTGCACAAACCCTAATTCAAAAATTGGGAATACAAGGATTTGGACTCACCGGGAGGCAAAGAGACGCAGAAGCAAAACCTAGAGAGAGAGACCCAATGACAAATGGGTGATTTTATTTTTGTGGTATTCGAATTGCTTATATATATAAATGTTGAATTGAAGAGATTTATTTGGGAAAGCTTTGGATGCGGGGGGTTTATTTTCTTTCCCCTTTTGATTTAATTGTGCGTGTAATCGAGGTCACTTTTTGACACGTGCGGGGTTTAGGGTCAGCGTGCCAACTTCCTTGATCCTGAGATTTGAAATTGGGCCTTCACCATGTCTATGAGGGTGCGTTTGTTGCACCGGACTATCTTGGACTGGATTAACTTCAAAGACTAAACTGGACTGGCTTAGACTAGACTAAGCTGGATTAACTTAATGAAGCGTTTGATGCAGTGTCGGACTAAGAAGTAGGATAATAAAATTTTCAACATGCAATTCACAAATCCGACACCAAATTAGCACAAACGACTCAAATTTTCAACCAAAATTAACTTAGTTTCTCACTCCTCCCCGTCGATTCGATTTCTAGGTTTTCTGGGTTTTTTCCCCTTCGATTCAAACAGGGACTCTTTCTTCTTCTTCTTCACTGGAAATTACAAGCAGCAACAGCCAATTGCAATTTTCTTCCCACAATCTCAAACACAAATTTCCTCCATAATCTGCTTCTTCAATTGTGAGAAAATCGCATTTTTCTCCCTAATCTAATCCCCAAATTCGAGCTAACTCTTGATGCTTGACCAGAAAATTCTAAAACTTGACAAGAAATGCAGATGCAAATATTCTATTTTCCTAATGAAAATTTGGGATAAATTGCGAATTAGATTTAAGAATTTGAAAATTGGAGACAGAAGGATGAACCCAGCCGTCGAAAATCGAGGTCGAGGTCGATGTCGTCGAGAGGTGCAGCTCATCAAGCATTGGAAGGATGTTAGCCATTGAAGCGTCTGGCGAGGAACTCTCTGCTCGATCTGACTCAGAATTGAAGCCTCGCCATCCACATCTTCACCTCATCTTCACCACCTCGCACCTTTTGAAAATAAGTATACTGCTGCTCAACAGCCTCAACGTCGATGAACCCAGGGCAGCGAAGCAGACGACGGCGATAAATGATGCAACGAGAGTGGACAAAGGCAAGAGAGGGCGATGGAAGGTCTTAGCTGGTCCCGTGGGTTTCGGGGTCTCTCGCTAAGACCGGCTAGTGAAGCCGTTTGTGAAAGCGAGTCCCACCTAGTGCCATTAGGGCACGTTTGTTTGACAGGATTAAGAAGGACTGGACTGGACTAGACTATAGTCCAGTGTTTGGTGCACACGGGATTAGCTTTAATGAGCTTAGGGGGGATTCGCTGGGACTAAGGGGGGGATTAGCCGTTCTTAACGAGGGATCCCAATTTCGGGCGGATTCGTAAGCCAGCGTCGCTCGCCCTGCTCCCTACGTCGCTCGCCGTCGCTCGCCCTGCTCCATGTGTCGCTCGCTCTGCTCCCTGCGTCGCTCGCTGTCGCTCGCCGTCGCTCGCCGTCGCTCGCCCTGCTCCCTGCGTCGTCGTCCCGAGGATCTCACCGACCACTGAAACTCAAGTCGCAGATAATTGTTGATGTTTACGAAATCATAGATTTTGTATTTCACAGATGTGAAAGTCCCCAATTTTTTATTCTCTTCCTGCTTGATTTCGGTTTTGCTCTTTGGTACTTGCTCTAACCCTCACAAGATTTGCAATTTCTGCTAATGGTGATTGGAATTTCTGCAATTTCTGCAATTTTTTTAGCAAAATGGGTATATTTCGGTTTCCAATTTTTGCAATTTCGTTTACGATTACTGTTAGCTCGACATTTCTTCACATCATCCAGTTTGCTTCTGTTTTGTATCCAATTCATTATTCGAAAATGGACTGAAATTGTCATGGTATGGGCTGAAATTGTCATTATCTTGCTTCTTAGTCCGATACTGCACCAAACGCTTCACTAAGTTAGTCCAGCTTAGTCTAGTCTAAGCCAATCCAGCTTAGTCCCTGAAGCTAGTCCAGTCCGAGACAGTTCGGTGCAACAAACGCACCCTTAATGTTAGTCCCGCAAGCCACCAAACACAGGACTAAATTAATACTTAATCCAATCCAATCCGGTGAAGGCTAAGAAGGGTAAACAAACGCCCCCTGAAGGTCTTGGTTTTGTTGGTTTTTATATATATATATATATATATATTTTTATAAATGGAAAAAAAACTTGCAAAGTTAAAATATATCATCATACATATTTTTTTTTAAATTTTGTTTTAATCCATATAACATTTTTCTACACCCAATTGTGATAGAGCCACTAGCAATGATCTTCTCGATCAATCTTGTGATTGCACAATGCTCTTGACGTGTGCTGAAGAATCATATTGATGATTCCAGAGTGACGGACAAAGCATTGTTCAAAGTTTGTGGATCCGCTGACATAATCAAAATCATTTTTTTATTTGAAAAGGTTTTGTTTTTATTGTTATGAAATTGTTCACTTTTGGCATGAAACTTCATGTACTTTTTGGTTTTGTTCTTTTAATTTATTGGGCAGGTGAATCTTTGTCAGCAACTACATATTGTCAGCTCGGTAATCTTAAAAGTTTAATAAATTTTATGTGGCTTTTTATTTTTTGAATGTGTGTAAAGATAAGTGTAAACATACTAAACTGGATTTGTTAGGGTGATTTAGGTAGTAAATTTGAGTTTAAAGAGATAAAAATGTTTTTAATTATTTAATGGAATTTAAATATTTTTAGGTTAAAATGTTCATAAAAATAAATTAGGATAATCTACATAAATTTTAGGGCAAAAGACAGTTTACTACCCTCATGTTTCGTGGTTTTCAACATTTAGTACATCAATTTTTTTTCGTCCCAGAGTCATACCTAAAGTGTAAATTTTGGGACAGTCTCATACATCCGTTAGTCAAACTGTTAATTCTCCCATTAAGTGATGACGTGGCGCCTACGTGGACAATGACTGGGCGCCACGTGTCATTAAAAATATTAAAATATTAATTTGAAAAAAAAAAAGAAAAAAAAAAAAAGGCAAATCTGCAAACGCAGAAGAAGAAGAAGGAAGAAGAAGAAGGAGGAGGAAGAAGGAAGAAGGAGAAGGAAGAAGAAAAAAAAAAAAACGAATCTGGGAATCTGCAACCCAGAAGAAGAAGAAGAAGAAGGAAGAAGGAAGAAGGAGGAAGAAACCTAAAACACCGTATCCACATAGAGCCCAATGTGACTAAAACCAATCTCGAATTGGACAGCAACAAACCTAAAACCCTAACACTATCTCTCTCCCCTTCTCTCTCTCCTCTCCCCCTCTCGAGCTCCTCTCTGTGTGCATACAATTGCGGCCACTTCAGGTACTCTCTCTCTATCTCACCATCTCTGTATCTCTGTCTCCGACTTCGTTTCCAATCGGAAACCTTCTTCTATTCGTAATTGCAACTGGTAGCAACCAAATCTGTACGAAGATTCTCCCTTTTCTTCGCAATATATAAATTTCACGATGAAACCCTCAAAAAGATTGGATTTTTTTTATGTGATTCGTGAAATCTCGGACGCCATGTATTTCTCGGATCTTGGGTTCAGGAAAAGTCTGAAAATTTATCCCCATTCGAATCTGCAAACGCAGAAGAAGGAAGAAGAAGAAGAAGAAGGAGGAGGAGGAAGAAGAGGGGAAAGAAAAAAAAAAACGAATCTGGGAAGAAAACAAAAATCTGGGAGGAAGAAGAAGGAAGAAGAAGAAGAAGGAAAAAAAAAAAAAAAAACCTTCTTCCCTGCAACCCGCAGGAAGAAGAAGAAGAAGGAAGAAGAAGAAGAAGAAGAAGAAGGAGGAGGAGGAAGAAAAAGAAAAAAAAACGAATTTGGGAAGAAAACAAAAATCTGGGAAGAAGAAGGAAGAAGAAGAGGAAGAAGAAGAAGGAAGAGGAAGGAAGAAGAAGAAGAAGGAAAAAAAAAAAAAAAAAAAAATCCTTCTTCCCTGCAACCCGCAGGAAGAGGAAGAGGAAGAAGAAGGGAAAAAAAAAAAAAAAAAAAAAGCTTCTTCCTTGCAACCCGCAGTAAGATGAAGAAGGAAAGAGTGCTTCTTCCCTGCAACCCGCAGGAAGAGGAAGAAGAAGAAGAAAACAAAAATCTGGGAAGGAGAAGGAAGATGAAGAAGAAGAAAAAAAAAAAAAAAAAAAAAAAAAAAAAAGCTTCTTCCCTGCAACCTGCAGGAAGAAGAAGAAGTTTTTTTTTTTTTTTTTTTCAAATTAATATTTTAATATTTTTAATGATACGTGGCGCCCAATCATTGTCCACGTGGGCGCCACGTCATCACTTAACGGGAGAATTAACAGTTTGACTAACGGATGTATGACTGTTCCAAAATTTACACTTTAGGTATGACTTTGGGACGAAAAATAATTAATGTACTAAATGTTGAAAACCACGAAACATGAGGGTAGTAAACTGTCTTTTGCCCTAAATTTTATTTTCAAAAAAGTTACTGACAAACAAAATTAGGCTAAAATCATTATTTAATAATCTAGCTAAAATTTTATGGAAATACCCCAAAATGAGACAATTTCTTAATCTTGTGATAGAAACAGGACATTCAAATATGCATAAGGCATGCACATGCCATGCACAACAATGCACACGCCATGCATAACAATCGGACATAAATAAGATTTTTTTTACACATTGAAATGACCAAATTGTCCTCCCATATAAATGGATTATCTAGAAATTCCAGCCTTCATTTCTCATTTTATATAGAGAGAAACAGAGAGGAGAGAGAAAATCTCTCTCGCCCAATTCCAATTCAAAGAACCCTAACCCACCCATCTTTTTCATCTAAGAGCTATCTCTCTAACCCACCCACCCATCTTCATTCAGGCTCTCTCTCTTTCTTTCTTTCTCTCTCTCTCCTCTCTCTACATTTCCAATATGCACAAGAGCTCTCTCTCTAACCCACTCATCTTCTTCGATTTTTACCTTTTCATTTGTAGGTTTTGTGAACTGGGTTTGCTTAATTTTGTTTTTGATTGAAGGATTTTTGGACTTGAAGTAATTAGTTTGGTGTTTCTTGGAGGAGACCCAAATCCTTCAATTTTTATCTTTTATTTTTTTATCATTTCTTTTGTTGTGTCTTCTCCCTCCCTCTATCATTTCTCTTATTTATATGTGGGTTTTCTTTTGTTGTGTCTTCTCCCTCCCTCTACTCCCTCTCTCGATCCAAATTTACAAGCACTAAAATAGGAATTGGCTTTTTCTACAATCAAATGAAAAAACATATTAAAGGTCAGTTGCCTTTTGGAGAAGAGATAAATTTGAGGTAAAAGAGAGAAATCAAAGTGGAAAGAAGCAAGAGAGAAGGATATGGACGAAATTGTTTCGCATACTTGTTCACTCAATTCGTATTAAGCTCGCTCATACATTGTATGTACATGGCATGCACATGACATGCACATCTTATGCTCACGAATCTAAGCTCAACCCAAAAACCCATAGCTCACAGCTCTTTCTTTAAAATCAGAAAAATGACGCAATCAGATAAATGGCCCTAAACTTTATATGAAGAATCGAAGATTCATTAACTTGAATTTGGTATCAAATTTGATTGGGTTCAAATATTTCAAGGATTTG
Source organism: Cotoneaster glaucophyllus (assembly GCA_036320875.1). Classification (NCBI taxonomy): domain Eukaryota; kingdom Viridiplantae; phylum Streptophyta; class Magnoliopsida; order Rosales; family Rosaceae; genus Cotoneaster; species Cotoneaster glaucophyllus. The sequence goes on along the minus strand of CM070068.1, from coordinate 18,466,564 downwards.
AAAGTTGCAGTTTGAATGGGCACGAAAGAACCCAACTGAATCAAAGGAAATTGTTTGACGAACTCGTTCGCTTTGTTCGTATTTGCAGGGTCTGCCTCTGAATCAAAGGAATAAGTAGTAAACTATGTTAATGTGAAGAGTATCAGAGATGTACAGTACATGCACATGATATGCACAGAGCGGGAGAAATTTTAACGGCAACATATTGGTATAGTGGATACAATAAAACTTAATTGTTATGTATATAAGGTTACAGTGACAGTTTGAAAAGTCTTGTTACGTATATCAACCACCACTTAACCGTGCACGTAGAAAACATGATACTCGTTGTCGTTATTTCATGGACACACATGATCCTTAACGTCATCTAAGCTTTTTTTTCTTAATTTTGTTTTTCCCCGAGGCCAACTTGGTTGTGGCCGTACTCGCTAAATTCTGGGGCACAACATACTTGCATCATAATTAATGAAAATTTCCGCTTCTCATATTAAGATGTAGCCATGCACACCATATGCACACCACATGCACATTACGGAAAAAATTTCACAAATTTCTGCAATTGGACACTTGAACCAGAAATTGTTCCATCCCAGTTTTTTAGCACATCAAAACTTGAAATTTATTCCACAACCCATGCCCCAACATGAAACACAAACCCTAATTTAACTTCTAAGTATTAATTCATCTTACAAACAATCCATTTATTACATAAATCATTGATGAAGAAACTTGGAACTAAACACCCTACCTTACTATGTCTGCCGATGCTTTAGTCGTCGGAAAAAATAAAACTTTCCGGCCAAAACAGAAAATATGGTACAAAATCCAACTCACTATTCTCACCTCTCTTATCCCTTTGTTCGAAATCAGAGGTATGAAGTCAACCCAAAACCCAGCTCACTCTTCTTGCCCCTCTTTGGACTTCCCTCTCTTTGAAATTGGAGCTCAGAAATCTGAGCTCAACTCAGAAACCAGAGCTCACAGAGCTCTCTTGACAACCCTATCTTCCAAATGAGAACAATGATGCAATAGGCTGATGATTTTTAGTATTTATATGTGGGTATTTTAGTAATTTCGATTTTGTGCATGACCGATTTGTCCTATTTCTATCCCCAAGATTAAGAAATTGTCCCATTTTGGAGTATTTTCCAAAATTTTAAGCCATAACCATTGGAGAAGAAAAGCAATTTATGGGTTATGGCCTAAAATTTTTTGGCTTAAAACTTTTAAGTTTTATCCCTAAGGGTTGGAGATGGTCTAAGGAAGAGTTCCGTGGGCTTGCAATAATGTGGTTCAAATTCGCATTTGACGATAATCGAAACGAAACTTCACTTACAAGTGAAGAGGAATACCATCAGACCGTAGTACTAAGTGACATATCATACATATTTTTATACTTACAAATACAGGAAGATCATATTTTGATCTAAACTAGAGAAAGTCACCACCTGTCGTATTAGCTTCTTTATATGTGTGTTGAAATTGTATGTCATAAATTTGCCTCGATAGATGCCATCTTGCATAAAAGAATGGACACAATATCGAATTTGTGAGTGTAAACAACTGGCTCGAGTTGGGATTGAAATGTAAAGTTTATTCTTATATATAATTGGCCTAAGTCAGGATCGAAATTTTTATTGACCATATTGAGGTTATTGTCTTATAGAGTACTGCAGTACAGTATTAATCGACCACGCATATAATCGATACACATCATCAACTAACAGTTATGCCGTTGGTACCTCCAACACACGACGCTACTGACAAAAACGATCTTTGTGTTGGCTGCGCCGGATCAAAGACCAAAAACTCGACGGCAACCACCCTCTTTGAACCAAGAGGGTGTTCGACCTTGAGACCTCTTCAAAATTGCGAAGACTCTGAACTTTTGGGGAACTAGATGCTACAATCAGTGGCATTTTTCAAATAAAGCAATGCACCTGGAGAGGGACGTGCATAATTAGAAAAGTGGAGAGCAAAAATCATTTCCCATCACAGCAATGAACACGCCAACATTGTTACGGTCTTGTTAGATGTCCCCAAAGGAACCGTAACAATGGTCCACGTTTTCATTGTTACAACCACAAGAATCAACCGAGCATTATGGTCTAATACGATCGGGGATAGAACGCTAACAGAAGCGAAGAGCCGAAGTTGGTTGTATCATGCTAAAAATGTATATACTCTTATGAATACAGGTTTACAATATAACTCACATTTCAAGAATTCCCAAAACACGCAAAAAAATAAAGAGTCAAGGGGAACCAAATATCTAAAATTTGAATGGACGACCTTGTATCCCTAGCTCAATTCTTTCTACATTCACAATGGCACAAGAAAAACTTTATGACGAGAAGATGGCCTCAAAGAATATGTTAAAAACTGCAATCGGAAGAGCAAACTAACTACGGCTATGAAACTAATTTATGTTGTGCCCCATGACAAACTATAACTCGGGTACAAGCCACACCTCCGGGTATCAGAGACTACCGATCCGCTACATCACCTCTTTGTCAGCCCCTTGCAGGAGACCTATCAGGAAAAAACAATGGAAATAGAAAAACGAGATCATCGTAAAGACCAGGCACATCGGTACAATTACAACTAAATGTAACAGCTTTTTCATATGAACCAAGTGCTATGCAAATATTTCAAATTAAAATAGCTGTTTAGATTCTTACGCAACTGTCAGAAATAAGACTGCGTACGGAACACAGCAGAAGTGTACAAATGATTTGGAATAATCTTCATACACTTGATCGGTGAAACTAATAAATTAGATTTTCCTACAACATATCAGTTTCATAGCTAACTTTTGCATGGAAAAAGAGCAGCGTGAATGGCTCCTGAATACTATAAAAATGTGAAGAAATTTATTCTGTAAAATGTGAAGAAACTATTGAGTATTATAAAATCTGATGGCACATCCCAAGTATATATGAACCTTTTCTCACCTCCGTAAAAGGATCCATACAGCTGGACCAGCAGTCTTCATAGGGACCTAGTGACGTGGTGTAAGCACTGCAAACAGTAAAAGATGAGAGAGAATTAGGATGCAAGAAAACAACCTGAACAGATAGAACACAAGCAAACAAGGGGAAAACCAAAACAGCAAAAGGAAATATCAAGTTACGTGAGAACTTAGGACAAAAAAGAAAAGGCTCCTCAAAATCCAATTTGTCTCTTCAGCGTTGGATTCTATTGATTATTTGGTTTGAAAAGATGTTAGATTCCCAAGTTTCTCTCCTTGTATAAACCCCCTCCCAACCAACAAGTAGAGTGGAAACTTCTTTAAGTTTCTAAGAAAAAAATTGTTGTAATGGCAACGTAAGCAGTTAAATGTTCAAAATTTGGGTCGCAGTTATTCCAACTTGACCGTAACTACTTAGAATAAGCTGTGACCCCCAAGTACATAATTATAATGTTGATTATAGGTACGTATAATATCCAATAATAGTTAGTAGAGAAAGTGGTAGAAGTAGTGGAATCAGAAAGTTGTCAGAATGGGAGTCAGAGATGGCACTTCAGAATCAATTAATCACCAGAGACAAAATTGGATTTTCACACTGGCCCAACCAATAGCTTTTTAGGCTGACGAGGTTCCTTCATTATTCGTACCCCACTCTTCGTCAGCCTCGTTCCCATTAATGAGTTCAGCACCATCCGTAGAATCAGCATCCACCACAACAGCCTCCTCCTGGCTCCCTTCTTCTCCATCCTGTTCTTCAGCAGCCTGTGCCCCATTTTCTTCACCATTCTGCTCAGGAACCTGTAGCAAAACAGATCGAAAAAGGAAATGAAGCACTAGAGTTAAAAAGCCAATTCATAAAACAAATTGTTCATGCGAAAGGAAAGTTTCAAACTGGCCTAAAATTTTCATCCACTGTGTATACCTCATCATTTGTTTCCCCATTTTCAAGAGGCTCCTCCTCTTCCTCCAATTGCATATTCCTGAAAGCCTCCACAAGGGTGATGTGTGCTTTATCAACATGGTTTACGTACTCCTCTGCGGGAGGATAGACACCCCTAAAACAATCAAACGAAAATAATTAATACAGCTCAATAGAAGAAGATATATCATATAATAAACCATGACTAAGAGCAACTGACATCTCAAGGGAGATATCGTGAAGCCAAAAGAGAACATTTTCACAAGAAGATATCGAGAAACTTGTGAACCAAATGATAGTTGGTACTTATATCCACACTCAGTGCATACACAAACACATGCACAGAATTTGCAGAGGTACCATGTACCTTGTCTCTGCAGCTTTTGATTCAACAGAAAGAGCAACTTGCCAATCATCGAACAGATTCGGATACTCTTCAGGATCAGCTAAAGACTCAGCAGCTTTTGGATTAACCTACAGGTTAACATTGAATCAAAGTTAAGTTATTAGACAAGGACACGCAAGTGGATGCATATGTAATATGTATGCATCCAATCCAATTACATATGCAAGTAATTACTATGCATCTGCACATGCATATGTGGTTCTGTGTGTATGCATGTATGTTATCTTGTACCGTTTCAGCAGCGTAGCCAAGTTGAGAAGCCATCTAATGAATTATACTTGAGCATAACAGCATAAAATATGTAAACAGACAGATGCAAACATGCAAAGCTGCAACAACCAAGTTAACCAACTATGGAGGAAGTTAATCCACAGGAGTATTTTTTGAAAAATGGGATAGAAAACAAAAACTATTTTAGTGAAAGTATCTGCAGATATGTGTAAAAAATGAGGCAAGTTAGCTTTTCCTTAACTTTGAAAAGTAGAATTGCAACCCAAAATATCCTAGAGAAAGAATATACATGTAAAAGGGAATGTTGCCCATATGTTTTTGGTAGCAATGTTCTGGATTCTAAAAAACCAAAATAACATAGAAAGAAAAATAAGTAGTGTTATATGTCACAACCATGTTATATCTCTAAAAGGTGATATAAGACTGCCATGCCCACACATCATAACTATTGTATCTAACAACAAACTGGTGTGAGTTTTCTATACGAGTTGCCATATCTACTTTTCTTAACACCAATTGAAGTCAAATAAGAACTGCAGACTTGAGTGTCAAAATAAGACGAGCAAAGCAATTTCATAATGTCACCTTGCTCAGGTCTTTTCTCCAAATAGCTACTATCTCGGAAACCTTGCCTGGAAGATAAGATCGAGCCATCAAAGCAGCCTCAGGTATCCGATTGCTGCAAAGAGAATGCTTTATTAATCTTTAGTTTTTACTGCATTATTCTGTGTAGTCTTACTTCGAGGGAACAAATAAGCAATTACCTTTCCACCAGTAACTCAAGGCACTCTTCCAATCGACCCAACATGAATAAACAAAGGAATGCAACATTGTTCTTCCCTTGTTCTTTAGCAAGGACTGCAAGCCTAGATATTCCTTCAGCATCTCCAAGAGAAGAATAGAGCAATAATAAACCACTCAAGTCCATGGCATGCTTTAAACATTCCTCGGCCATGTCTAACTGCAAAAATGTGATATAGACAGAGATGTAATCAAAAGGTGCAAGTTACAATTGGTGGGGTGGGGTGGGGATAGGATACGAGACAAATAACCAACATACCTTTCCAGCAGACATAGCCAATTCACCTAACTGCTTCCATTTAGACTCACTTTGCACCTCAGTGGCAATTTCCTGCAAGAAACAACATGAATATTCACTTGGAAATAAACAATATCATTCATTCTAACGACTACAACACATATAAAAACCTAACATCAAAGTTATGTCTCCTTGGACTTACCTTTGCAATTTCTAATCTACCAAGCTGTATGGCTAGTTCAAATCTGTAATCAGGATCGGTAGCCACTTCAAGTGCTTCCTCTATCATACCTCGTGATTCCAAGAAACGAGCCACACTACAAGAACAGGAAATTATCCATTAGGATTGAAGCAGTCATCCATTTATCAAACTTCACTTTCAATCCATGATCATTAAAATACAGAGAAAGTTAAGCTTTCAAAGGGAAACACCACAAAACATGTTAAGATCGTAACAACGAAGCATCGTATTTGAGATTTAAGTTTGCCATTGAAATCCGGAAAGTAGAAAAATATTGCAATGGAAGTTTCTACTCAAGTCCTATATAATCAGCGTACGGAAAGAAATATTACTGAAATTGTAAACTAGTACAAAAGATCAAAGTTTTCCACACGTCTGCAAAGAATATTACTACTAAATTCATTTCAGTGGGTGGAGGCAAAATTTGTGTATCAGAAGTACCAAGTGCCAATTAAAGGGCTTAAATTAAAAATTAAAAATTAAAAAAAAAAATGCAAAGAGTTGTGATCCATTTGGAACACTTTCATGGCCAGTTGTTTTCCTAATCCTATTGACTGAAATGCAGTTATATTCCCAAGCCACATATACAACATTTCACAGAAATAAGGGGACATCTGATGCCATTATGCCAAAGTCACTAATAGGTACCTGTTATGGTGCTCTTTAGGAATTGACGGCAGAACTTCATTGGCCCTTTCAATGTCTCCACGCATCACAAGAGTCTTATATTCGATCAAACTCAGAAGTAGTGTGTACCCCATAACACTGCAAAGTTTAAATATAAAAAAAAAGAAAAAAAAAAAGAAAAAGACTATAAGATGCTTAATGTTGTAGATGACCATCATGATTTCCAATAACACAAACCAAAAGTGCACTCACTTGAACTCTTTGTCTATCAGATACACCCGACTTTGATTGGCAAGATAACCCAACAAGTACATTGGTCGGTCTAAATGAAACATTGTGGTTACCTCGCCGCCAACACAGTAATTAAGTCTCCAGGAGGAGTTGTTGTAAATGAAACAATCCCCAACCCATAAACCAGTCCTGACACGTTCATTCATTTCATGGAGAAGCTCAAAAGCATCTTCAACACCTTGTTCATCTACAGGTCTTCCGCTATCTAAGTATGAAGAGACTACGTCCCGCTGCACCATTATCATATGCAATGTCACAAACCATTTTATGAAAGATGAATGATGAAAAGCTAAACAATGGGGGGAGGAAGAAGAACCCAATTAGCAAAGATGCTTACATTGTATTTCAAAATGTAGAATGATGTGTCACTGGCAATAGCCACTAAATCACCACTATCAGCCCAATAGAGATTCTGACAAGTTCAAAAGAAATATAATTAAAGAAAAATGAAAACAGCAATTACAGGCTATTTGAGATAGGTAGGGGAAACTCACTTTAACAGTTACATCAATTCGCCGAATCAATCTGCATTCAGCCCAATCATAAAAGCAAATAAAATCATTTGAGCACATTGCCAATAAAGTTCCCCCATAAATATGTTCAGCCGAAAATGTAGGTCGAATACTCCTCTTCTCCTGAAATATGCCACTTCCATCAATAAAAACACATGTTCTCTAACAGAGAGTTATTAAAATCTACAATCATAGTAATAGAAGTTTTAAGGTGATATCTAAGATCCCGCAACAACTATAACCAAAATGCTGAAATTAATGACAAGTTGCAGTATAAAGGGATTACAATAGCAGCAAAGAATTGACAGCTATTAATATATTCAAGATAACCATTTTGAAACGCAGAAAGTATGAAAAAGAAAAAGAAATAAAGTTTTCTGAGTTGAACTTTTAACAAGACATAATGCACGTTGATAAACTAAAAAAATATCAAACCTGGAAGTTTTTATTGAAAATCTTAATCTTTGAAGTACTCTCTCTAACAGCATATTCTCCATCCGTTGACCAAGCAAATTCCAAAGCAGAACCAAATGAACGATTTCTCCAGGCTAAAGCAGTATAAATAATGTACTCTCCATCTCCACAAACAACAACAAACCTCCCATTGGGATTATGCCTTAAGCTCTGCAAACAAAAAATTGAGCAGTGAGAAATCAGCATGTATTACAGAACTGAAAAACATCAAACAATAACCAATACACAGGAAAATTTGCATCCTGCAATTTAAAGCGGGAAACAAGAAGCCAGTATGAGGAAACTACAGTAACAGACTCGAAAGTCTATCACCATCCATTCAAAACAGGATTGTCTGGAGACACATCCCCTCATCTTCCCTTCCCCAAGTAAAAATGATAGGTTGCAGCAGACATTATTGAAACTGAAAGATGTAGCTCTCAAAAAAGGAGCAGAAACTATTAGCATAAAAATATTGAGATGACAAAGAAATTTATACAGAAGCTTCAACCAAGAATGTATAACATGATAAACTTGACAACATCAGAACAAGACGAGAAAGATACAGAAAAATCAACAGATATGAAATCAGATGACAATTGAAAAATAAGAATCAAAGAAAACCTCACCTGAGGGTAAAGATCGCATGTACCCAACTCCTTAACAGCCAAAGGCAATCTCTCTCCATCAGTAACCTATAGAGTATAGCAAATATAAAACGACTGATGTCAGCTACCAAAGAGGAAAGGGGAGCGGGCAGCAAAGATAAAAGGTTGATCTGAATGCGCTCAAACCTCAAAATCAGCTCCCACACTCTTAATGTTCACAGTTTGAATTTCATTATGCTTAGCCCAAATGATCTTTCCACTATTGTCCATACTTGCAACAGGTACTTCACGGCCAAGTTTTACCATAATGGTTCCTTCATCATAACCAATTACAACCCTGACCAAGTTTATGAGTAGAACAAAATCATTTTGAGTACAGTTCATATAGGATAATACACGTGCAGCATTGAAATTTGAAAAACATACTGCCGAACTTAACTGGGCCCATTTTCTCACAAACTTCAAGCAAATAATAAAAATTTATTCAAAAAGTAAGGGGCACCTATTTATATAAGTCCAATAAAAGGGTAAGTATCTATGATTTCCAAACTCACCGCCTTGAACTCTTCATGTATCCAATAGCCCAAACTCTTTCAAGCCCATAATTCAATGTGTTCTCAAGCCTGTAGATGAAGCACACAATTATCATTGGCCTTGCCATTCAATGATTTGAAAATAGAGGAATTAGTTCGAAAATATTAACATTCACGAAGTTGAAACAACTTAAGTTTTTTTTTCAAAAAAAAAAAGCAAAAAATTTGAACATTCAACCAAAGTATATAGCATCCTAGGACGTGAGATGTAGAAATGTTGCATGGCACAGGAATTACCTGTAAGTGGTTGAATGCCATATTCGAACTGTTCCATCCTCCGACCCTGTTATTATAATAGGAAGCTCGGGATGGAAACATACAGCAGAAACATTGTGTGTATGGCCTTCAAGTGTCTGGACACAACTTTTGGTTTGATAGTCCCACACCTGTTTCCATATTATTATGCATTAATTTTTCCAAATCATAACAAAGATATACAATAAAGAATTACTGAAGAAAAAGGTTAAGTTGTTGTAGACCTTAGCAGTGTGATCATCAGATCCAGTAATCAGATAAGGCTTATCACCACCTGTAAAGTAATCGACACAATTTACTCCTTTCTGATGGGCATCCAATGTAAAATTTGGGTCTGGGGAGCCTAGATTCCATATCTGGGAAAAAAAACCCAGTAACATAATTAGCACAATTATACAAAAACAGTGTAGAATATGCAAGGAAGGCCAGACCATGCCTGCATACCTTTATGGTGCGATCAAGAGATGCACTTGCAAATGTGTTGGTATCTTTCGGATTGAATGTCACTTGCATAACATAATGGGAGTGTCCTTCAAATATCTGAGTACAAGCCCAACCCTTGTCCCAATCCCAGAGCTTGATAAGCATATCATCGGATGATGATAGCACATAAGGGAGTGTAGGATGGACAGCCACACATCTAATGTAGTCTGTATGTGCCTCAAATACTTTAACCTTATCCATTGTATTGTAATTGTATACACGAATGAACATGTCATCAGCTCCAGCAACAACCCATTGCTTGCGTGAGATAAATTTGGCTGATCTAACTGCAAACCAGTGACTTAGACATTAAAGCATGATGATGATATTACTGAGCAAAATTCCAGAAAGAATATCTATTGAGCCCAAATATTTGCAAACAGGCAAAGTAAATACCTGGTAACTCTGTGACCTCAAAAGACTTAGCCATGGTCTGAAACAGTATAAAAAAATTCAAGTTAGCATATTCTTACTGCAACCAAATAAAGAAACCTAAATATCAAAAGCTCACTATAAGTTTAAGACAACTCTCCAAGGAAGGGATGCTAAACATTATTTATTTATTATTTTTTGGATAGTGCTATTCACACACCCATTTTTACCTTTCACACACCCTTGTTAATTTTTAGCCGTTCATCTTGTTCAATTCATTCGATCTAACGGCCGAAAATTGAGAGGGATGTGTGAGAAGTAAAATTGGGTCTGTGGATAGCACTACCTTTTTTTTCATAGCAGAATAGAACAATACCACAAAAGATACTTTATCAATCACAACAAACAAATTTCTTTAAAGTAGATCAAATACATTTAGGAAGAAGATTTGTGAAATGATCACTGTAACCATAAAGTTTCTGCCGGTAGCTATATGTGCTCAGTGTATAAGGGTACAAGTTCAAATACTTCATTTCTATCTCTTTTGGTTCAAACCAAAAGACTTGTTTAACAAGTGATGAACCTAATCATACCGACCAACGAGTTCAACTGTTATGGTGCAACAATCACTCTTAGATAGTTACATATTCCGCTTAAGATCAAGCTTTACTTGTACTTCAGAAATGGCTTAAAATTACAATAAGATAAAAGACCAATCATGATCATCATTAACATGACTTGATATACAAAGAGCAAAGATGACTATTATAAAGTATAACTTGATTTCGGAAATGCTAACTTGTGGGAATAGATCTATATCATACCTGCGTCTGGTAGTTCCAAATACAAACAGTCCCTGAATACAAACTTGCCAAAATCCTGCAGTGAAATTATCATTCAACACATTAATGGTAAATCACAAAACTACAGTTTCACCAAATGTGAAAAAATAACTAGTCCTCATATAAAATTAACCACACAGACAATCATGAAATGTGAAAAAATAAAATAAAAGAAACTAGCACTGCCATGGCACCCCAGCCAACGGGTGCTGCCTCATGCAAAATGCAGGCCACATCCTTCCACTTTAATATGAAAAAGACTATGCTAAAAGAGAATTAGGTTGGCACCGCTACTCCACCAACAAATCGTCAATAGCCTATTGTTTCACGAAAATGTCAAGGATACTATCCTAATTTGAGTGGCAAGCACATCCTCATAGTGTAAGATGTACAAAGAAAAAATAAATATGAGAGACATCAGGAAGAAGAGCTCGGGTGCATGGCATTGATCTTGTGACTTGCTAATCTGTTACTAATTATATTTTTAATATCAAATTTAAGACAATACTAAATTAATACAGAAGACAATGCAGTTACCATGGTTCTGTTGGATGCAGATCCACAGATTTTACTCTCTCTGATCTTTGAGCGAGTTTTCTCTGAACCAAAAGATTTATATTAGACCATTTCCCACACAATTCAAAATATAACTCTATTAGGATCGTGAACCCGAGATCGGATCCACCTATCAGAACGAGATTAAAGGAATTAGATATAAAATTACCTTGATTTCCAGTCTGAGAGGCTGTTAGCACATTGCAAAAACAAAGAACACCAATCAGTGCAAAATCAAAAGACCAAATCTCAAACAAACTTACAAACTCCGATATCTACCGGGTTAAGGATACAGTAAATAACAATGCAGAATTGATATTTAACCACATTGAACACCAGATCTCGATAAATTTCAAGTTATAAAGTGCCCCGTTTGATCGCCGAGAAACGAAATCAAACGAAAATGGAGAATTGAGAAAACGTCGAATTCCATGCAACCAAACAGAGCCTAAGAAATTGTAACAGTCTCAGTAAAATTGATGCAGTTCGTCAAACGATGAGAAATTGGCACCAAATCGAATCGGATTTGAATCAGATCTAAGATGCAGTCTAATGTGGGCAACGTTCAGGGAAGCCGGAAGAGATCAAAGGACTCACCATTTTCGCAGAGCTCCGGCCGAGATCACAGTTGGAGAAACCCTAGCGATCCGGGTGATCCGAGCTCAGAGAGGGAGAGGAAGAGAGGGAGGAAGGGAGGGAGGGAGATTTCGGTGTTTTTGCATATGGAGAGAGAAGAGAGCTCTCTGTCTGTAAATACGAGAGCGACCAAAAGCATTGCGGTTAAGTGAGTTATTTTACGATAGTGCCACTGGTGGGGCAAACCGCCTTGCGGTTTAGGCCCGCAAAGGTTGTTGTTGATCGCGGGAAGTGGATTGATCAACGGTGGAAATTTGCCGAGTGGTAGCTCATTTGGTGTGAGGGGCGGATGAGGATCTTCTTCGGATCCATTTTGTGAGAATCCCTAGGATTATCACATCTTAGCCGTTTACCGGATATTGTGTGGTCAGTTTTTGTCAGATACTATTTGTATTTAAATTTAAATAAAAAAAAATCAAATGATTTCTAGCCGCACGATGCACGATTAATAACTAAGCTGTGAGGATCCTTAGGATTCCCATAATTGGGATCCTCGTGGGATCCAAATCCTGAGGGGTGTGTGCTCGTGGCAATGACATAGATGTTGTGCTGGCACATTACGGCCCACTTTAATTTTTTTTAAAGTTAAGATTTTTTTCTTCGAAAATTAGAGTATCCCACACTCCGAAAAGTAAACTAATCTCATTGCCAATCCACACTCATGAAGTTAAAATCTTCTTAATTCATTTTTTTTTCTAAACCATCATTGGGGGTGGGTTCGGTTTCATTCGGTTCGATTTTTTGCCAAAACCGAAACCGAACCAAAAATTCGATTCGGTTCAATTTTCTTTCAATTTCTTACGGTTCGTTTTTTTTTTCGGTTTGGTTTTGTTCGATTAGGTTTTGGTACAGTTTTGGTTTTTTATTTTATTTTATAAAACTTGATCTTTTTTTAATATAGAATTTAGAAAAGAGGCTTGCATTGGTAGACTAATAATAAGAAAATGGGAAAAGTAGAAGATAGTTGTACATATACAAGATCATATCAACATATCATATTCTATCAACAACCTCAATTGCAAAGAAAAATGATCACTGTATTTATTCAAAAAGCAAACAAATAGAGAAGCTGTTTTAAGTTCTAAAACCTTCCAAAACTTTCCTTTATAACCAATGAAATATCCTCCCTAATTGAACCAAGTATGCTCCTTGAAAAAGCCCTAGGCTTAATTTCAAATTTGGCAACAAAATTTCACAAAAGAAACATCATGGGCATACATTCATAAAGTGTAAAGAGATTCAGTTTGGTTCAGTTTCCGAACCTCCAAAACTGAAACCGAACAAATAAATTTCGGTTTAGTTTTTTTTTTTCGATTTTCGATTTAGGTTCGGTGTTCGGTCCCTTTTTTTAGGTTTTTGAACCCACCCTAACCATCTATTTAGTCATTTTAGCCTTTGTATTTTTAACTAAAAATTAGTATATGTAAAACATGTTGCAGTCCTATTGGATTAGGAATGTGATTGTGTAAATCCTAGTGTATTTAGGAGTACCTTGTATATTACCTTTAGTAGTTTAATTCCTATTAGAGATGTAATCCTATTAGGGTAAGGATTCTACCTATCATACTACTATAAATAAAGGCCTAAGGGGTTGACCAATTCAATTGATTTATTTCTAGATATGACTAGTAAGGAAGTTAGTTGTCTAGCTGATAGTGCAACCACGCACACCATATTGTGTGCGAAACACTATTTTACTAACTTCGTACCTAAGAATGCACCTCTGACAACCCTCTCAGGCCCATCCAACCTGATAGAAGGATACGAAATTGCCCGTATTATGTTGTCTAATGGTACTGAATTAACCATTAAAGAGGCACTCTATTCTCCACGTTCTGGAAGAACGTTGCTGAGTTTTAGAGATATTCGAGATAACAACAATTCGAGCCCTCGAGACACACCATGTGGCCGAAAGCGTATTCATGAGAAGTTGGAATGTCTCCTGAGTGGGTTGTACATAACAACCATTCGAGTCCTTGAGACACACCATTTGGCATGATTGAATGGAACACCCCGGACGAGATATGATGCGCAGTATCCTTAAAGTATCTTATGGGCATCACTTAAAATCTTATCCCGGCCATCTACTTTGCAAAGCATACTTCCTGGGGAAGTTGAACACTCAACCCTCAATTACAAAGATTATTCATGACCCCCCTAAGTTTCTTTAGAGGATTCAAGGGAATATTTGTGGACCTATCCAACCAACATGCGGACCATTTAGATACTTCATGGTGTTGGTTGATGCATTGACACGATGGTCACATGTCTGCTTATCGTCCATACGCAATGCTGCATTTGCGAAACTCCTAGCACAAATCATTAATCTTAGGGCTTACCACCCTAATTATCCGATCAAGTCAATTCGACTGGATAATGCTGGAGGTTTACGTCACAGACCTTGGACGATTATTGCATGTCTGTTGGGATTGATGTTGAACATCATGTACCCCATGATCACACCCAAAACGGCCTGGCAGAAGCTTTCATAAAGCGTCTTCAAATGATAGCTCAGACTTTGGTTATGTGAACCAATATGCCGGTATCTACTTGGGGCCATGCAATATTGCACGTAGCTATGTTGGTCCGCCTAAGGCCCACTGCTACCTAACCTCATTCACCGTTACAGTTGGTTACTGATACAAGCCTGAAGTCTCACATTTACGTGTGTTTGGGTATGCTGTCCATATGGCAATAGCGCCGCCACTACTTACCAAAATGGGTCATTAGAGAAAAATGGGAATCTATGTCCGTTATGATACACCATCCATTATTTGCTACTTAGAGCCCTTAACAAGAAATCTCTTTACCGCACATTTTGTGGATTGTCACTTCGATGAGACAATCTTCCCGTCGTTAGGGGGTAATAAGATCACTAAGGTTCCTATAGAACGCTGCGACTTGTCGTGGATTACTCCCACTATGTCTCATTTAGATCCCCTCACACCTCTTTCTGAAATTGAAGTGCGACGTATTCTAGATCTTTAGAGCATTGCTCAAAGCATACCAGATACTTTTACTGATCTAGCAAAGGTGACAAGATCACAACACCCGCTGCAAACGTACCTGTAATGATGAACCTACTTAACGTACACCGTAACACCACCATAGGAGGCCGAACTGTCCCTGAGGGTGGGGCAGTCGCACCTCCCAAATGGCAAGGTACACTAGCGGCTAGCCAATCACTTGCTCCTACCCTGAAACGTGGCAGGCCTCCTGATTCAAAGGATTCACAAACCCAGAAGAGGAAAACGACATAAACTAGTGACCCTAGTCTGAATCTGACCATTGCTTACTCATCTGTTCTAACACATGAGGTTATTCTAGATTACGGTGAGGTTTAGATGAGGTTTAGAACCAGAATGAGATGATTGTCGATGATGCATTGGCGTATACCGTTGCTTCCGACATTATGCTTAGCGAGGACTTTAAACCATGTTCCGTTGATGAATGTTGACGTAGAACGGATTGGTCAAACTGGAAACAAGCAATCCAGGTCGAACTTGATTCGCTCGCGAAACGTGAGGTGGTTGGGCCTGTAGCTCCTATTCTACCACATGTGAAGCCCGTTGGCTACAAATGGGTTTTCGTGATGAAGCGTAATGAAAAAAATGAAATTGTACAATACAAAGTACACCTTGTAGCGTAAGGCTTCTCTCAACGTCCTATGATTGATTACGAGGAGACGTATTCTCCCGTAATAGACATCATAACGTTCCGCTACTTTATCTGTTTGGTAATTTCTGAAAAACTGAATATGTAGCTTATGGACATGGTAAAAGCGTATCTATATGGGGATCTAGATATGAAAATCTACATGAAAATTCTAAAAGGACTTCCATTGACTGAAACATTCTCTCTTTTAGATTGAAGAGATTACTCTATAGACTGAAACAATCCGGGCGGTTGTGGTATGACTGTCTGAGTGAATATTTGACAAGTCAGGGTTATGTGAACAATGAATTATGCTCATGTGTGTTCATTAAGAAGTCACATTTTGATTTGCGAACGTTGCAGTTTATGTCTACGACATAAATCTCATCAGAACTCCCGCAGAGCTTGAAGAAATTACTGCGCACTTGAAATCATAATTTGAGATGAAAGATCTTGGGAAAACTTGATATTGTCTTGGCCTGGAGATCGAGCCTTGTTCGGATGGAAAGTACATCAATCGAACTACACCCAGAAGGTGTTACGACGTTTTAATGAGGATAAAGCGAAGCCTTCGAGTACTCATATGGTCGTTCAAACTCTAGATGCCAAACAAGATCCCTTCCGTCCCAAGGAGGATGAGGAAGAGATTTTGGAGCCTGAAGTTCTATACCTAAGTGCAATTGGTGCTTTATTGTACTTGGCTCAATGCACTAGACTCGACATCTCCTTTGTTGTTAATCTTTTGGCTAGATACAGCAACGCGCCTACACGCAGACACTGAAATGGTGTCAAAGACATTTTTCTCTACCTCAAGGGTACTACGGATTTGGGCTTGTTCTATAACCACAAATCATGGAGAGAAGTCGCTGCCCCCTGGGTCATCGGGTTGATTCTTGCCTCGTTGGCTATGCAAATGCTAGTTCTGTCTAACCCATATAGGGCACGTTCTCAAACGGGTTATGTCTTTACCGTTGGAGACACTGCTATATCTTGGAGGTCTACCAAGCAAACGCTAGTTGCGACTTTTTCGAACCATGCTGAGATTCTCGCCCTGCATGAAGCCTCACAAGAGTGCTTTTGGTTGAGAGCAGTCATGGAACATATTCGAAGCACTAGTGGTCTTTCTTCCGTCATTGACCTTCCTACGACGATCTTTGAAAACAATGCCGCATGTATCGAGCAGTTAAAGAAATGATACATCAAGGGAGACAACACCAAGCACATAACGCCGAAGTTCTTTTATTCTCACCAGCAACAACAACATCAAAACATTGAAGTCAAGCAAATCCGTTCTCAGGACAACCTGGCCGATCTCTTCACCAAGTCATTGCCCAAGTCTACTTTTCAGAAGCTCGTCCAAGGAATCAGTATGCGTAAATTATCTGAGTTGAATTGCTTGCAGTTCTCTTATTTGGAAGTTAGTCTAACTCATGGGGAGTATCCTGAAGCATACTCACTTGATCTTAATGTACTCTTTTTCTTACTAGTAGGAGCATTTTTCCCACTGGGTTTTTGCTACCTAACGAGGTTTTGATAAGGCACCCATCCTAGGATGATCATACTCCGTTGAGTTCACTACTTTTGTCATGTTTGACATTTGGTTTAGACATTATGCATATTTCTCACTTTTCTCCTTAGTTTATGGATTTTCCCTATGCCTTGAGTTTTACCATAGCGAGGTTTTGTGAGTTTTACTACCAATGCATACTTACTTTCTTATATCTGAGACTCGCATTCATCCGTTGTGCAGACGACTTCATCGACTATTCTACCTCATCTGCTGAAGATCTGATGCAACATTTTGTTTGAGTATTTACACACTCAAGGGGAGTGTTGCAGTCCTGTTGGATTAGGAATGTAATTATGTAAATCCTAGTGTATCTAGGAGTATCTTGTATATTCCTTTTAGTAGTTTAATTCCTATTAGAGATGTAATCCTATTAGGGTAAGGATTTTAGTTATCCTACTACTATAAATAAAGGCATAAGGGGGTGATACAACACACCTCATAATTACATATGTTTCTTCTCTCTCTGTTGCTGCCGGCCCCTCTCCCTCTCTGTCCTTTATATAGTTCAGTCAAATAAGTCTACAATAAAACCAAAAATATAACTAACCATTTTATTAAAAGTGGGTACAGTATGGTTAAAGGTAGATTTCCCCCTAAAATCATAACCAAGGCAACAACAATTCAACCGCTTGATTCGTTCATTTTCTAGAAATATTCCATAGGAAACTGACCCAAACCAAACTAATGTCAAGCAATTTGATTTGGGTTGTTTGGGCGGTTTGCCCTAAATCTAATTTTTCATTCTTTTTTCTTTCACCTTTTTTGTCCAAGTACAATAACAAAATTTAACCACTTAATAATACAGTCTAATAATATTTCTTTTCATTTATGAGTGAGAGGTCTTAGGTTGAACTACATTATTGCTGGTCCATTATGAGACTTAGCCTACCCTCCCACCCCTTAGTGTAGATAATATCGTTTGTTAAAAAAAAAAAAAAATTTAATACTCTCATACCTATTTTTCTTCTATACATCAACCATCCTAAGTTAAACATACCATCAAGTATTAAAGTTTAGTAATTAATATTGTTACAACTCAATTATTTTCAATGATCCATCAACCTTTAAATTCAACATTATTACCTAGTTATTAGCTAATAAAAAACTCATATATAAAATAAAATCATTTGAATGGAAGTGGTCAGTCAACTTGGATTTTGGTAGGTTTACAAAAGATCAAAACTGTAACCAAACCAATTCATAACAGTTCGGTTCGTTTTTAAAACCATTTGACATTTTCCTTGATCAAAACTAAATCAAACCGGCCACTATAATCGACCGATTTGATCAGTTCGGTCATATTGATGTCCACCTTTACTTAGTTCTTCGTATCGTTTTGTTTTCCATTTGAAAAGATTATATTTCTCTACTAAAAAAGTTTATAAATTAAGGATATCTAACAGACTACTTGTCTTACTGCTTCACTAATAGAGATGCATTCGTATGGATACTAGACTACTAGTAAATGGGTAACACTTTGGAGTCTTTCATTGTTGAATTAATTAACACATGGAATATAAATGTTGGTACGCTAAACTAATTGATCGTGACATAAACTGCTTTACAGTTTTGGGAGCATGTCCTGTTAGCTCATCCATTACCAATGCTTTTATGGCATAGAATGTTGGATGGTGAAGCATCAAGACGTACACAAAATGAATGTAGTGGAGATGCGAATGCTTCGTTGGATGTGTGAGTACATGAGAAAAGGACAAGATTAAGAACGAGGATATCCGAGGTAAATTAGGAGTAGACAAAATTGAAGATAAGATGAAAGAAAATCGGTTAAGGTGTTGGACATGTGAAATGAAGACCTACAGACGCTCTGGTTAGAAGACCAGATTATGACATATAGGCTCAGGCCCAAAGGGGTAGAGGAAGACCTAAGAAGACTTGGACTATTTGGATCTAACAGAAGACATGACACAAAATCGAGCGCAGTGGTGTTGTAGAATTCATATAGTGGGATTAGGTTTTGTTGTTGTTGTCATTGTTGTTGTTTTAATTTCATTTACATTTTCTACTGCCAAATATGCCTTCATGTACACCTGTTTGGGCCCAAAATATTATTTTGGGCCGAACCTGGTATTATTCGCGGCCCAATGGAGTTTATCTAGAATTTTCTTGTGGGTCTTCCAGTTAGGGCCGACCGAAATCAGTTGCGAAGATGATTAGTTTAGATAAAAGGTGAAGTAGTCGATTCCTAGTGGAACAAGGAGTTTTGATGTCGAAGGTGCTTGGGATAAGGAGATGAATCTGGTTTGTTATGGAGCTTGGTTCAAAGTCCTATTAGAGCTAGGACTAGCCAAAACCTAATCAGATTGGGTTGAGGAATTCTAGTCTGAGTACGATTCTAGCTTGGTCATGAAGGCGTTTGCTACTATAAATAGAGGAGGGAGTGCATCATTCAAGGCCCCTCCAATTCAACACACAAATTGCCCTGCACAAAGCTTCTCAACAACCTTTGAGATTTTATCCTCTCCCTCTTTCTTCCGCCAACACATATTCAGTTTGGATAAACAACACTGGAGCTGTAGAATTAGCTGATCAATGAGCACCTTCAGTTTGGATAAACAACACTACTTCGAGACCAATTGGTTATTTATCCAAGTCTCGGTCGACAGGGACTTTCGGGTTCTTGTTGGTAGAGGTCGTCTCATCAGCCTTATCGGCGAAGTGAGGTGTTATAGGTTACTACGTTTGGCACATTGAACGCCAAGTTGTTTTATGATTGGATATTCACAAGTGAGTTTCAGGGTTCTGCATTCCGACGGCCGAACCACATTCACTATTAAGACATACATCTCTTTCGAGTACTTGTGTCCATATAGCCTGACGTCAGCTCGGCGTGCTTATACTCTTATGAATATAATCACCGTGACCGAAGCCCGGCGTCGACGATTTGTGAACTTCACAAAACTAGCAGCCTTGTCTTCAGGCTCTAGAACCTAAAGGCCAAGATGTGTTCCTTCCTCGACCGCAGTCGTAAGATCAAGAAGTCAGCAACGCGCTCAACTCAACATCAACACATTTTACTCCCTAGTCGAGCTCGGCCGTCGAGTTGGCACGCCTCACAAATAATCGAAGGACATAGTTAGCTTATTAGTTACCTAGTCTGCGTGCCATGTAGGCTTGGTAGTTTTTAGGGTCAACATTTTGGCACGCTCGGTGGGGACCTAATGCTTAAGTTACGAAGGTCATGACCATTGAGACACGGTTAGTAAAGTAGAAAACAGTCATGGGAAAATCGACGACTAATCTTCCAATCCAAAACCCAGGGCAAGATGGCTTGTTACAGGCACAAAATCATCCTGCTGCCGTGACACCTGAAGCCACAAGTGCGATACGCCGAGAAAATGAAGTTAACTTCGGCGGTCAGCCTTGTGATACAGAAATCCCCACCAAAACGACAAAAGGAATTTTCATTGAATGAATGGTGGAGGATTGTGATAAGGATGGTGGTGAAGCATCTGATCCACTAACTAGGTCGTTTATTCGACGAAGACTTGAAGAAGAATCTCGGCAATTTGAGCAAATGTTCAGCCGAAAGGTAAAAAACATACTCGAATAGATACACGATAATAGTGCTATACATAACAGGTTGCTTGAAGTATTGGTTAATAAAGCCCACGAAGGTGGATCCACCGATCGTTCCCGACAACCTCCACTTAAGAATAATCGGTTGCCATTGATACAAGCCTAGACAGGATCTGCTCGACTCAAAATGATTGACTTAGAAAAAAGTAGTGGGTCAACTAGCAGATCAGACGAATTCGACCAGAGAGCAGAAACAGCATCTGTTGATATGGTCAAAGTTTAGAGAATGATTGATTCGGCCTTGAAAAAGGGGCCGAAGTTTCCAAAATTCATTCACCCATATCCTGCATTTGTAGAAAAGTTCGAGTTCCCCAAAGGGTTCAAGATCCCGGACTTCAGCCTTTTTGCTGGAGGATCATCCTTATCGTCGTTAGAGCACGTTGCTCGATTCACGGCTCAGTGTGGGGACGTTAACAATGATTTCCATAAGCTATGATTGTTCAACTTCTCGCTAACCGCTCAGCCTTCACGTGGTATATCAACCTTCCACCCAACTCCATCCAAAGTTGGGAAGAACTAGTCAAGAAGTTTCACAAGCAATTCTATCGACTAGGGATGGACGTGTCAGTATCTTCTTTGGCTAGGATGACTCAAGCCTCTAACGAGTCACCAATGGAATACCTTACGAGGTTTAAGTCGGCCAAAAACTGGTGTCGAGTACCTCTCCCTGAAGGAGTATAAAAAGAAATTCATGGGGGCAAATTTCTAGGATATTTACGAACTGGCTCAGCATGTTGAGCAATATGACTATTTACTCTGTGATGAGAAGATCCTAAAACCCTCATCCAAATGAACGATCTACAAAAACCTTACGGTCAGTTACGCATCAGCAGAAGGCGAAAAGTCCCAGTATACTAGTATAGACTCGGTCGAGATAGTAATCGATAAACCATATATATGCAAATCATTGGCTCATGCTAATCCCAAAGATGCCAAAGTTCGCTCAGCCTTTGAGAAAGTTGTCGCCAAAACATCAAAAGTCTATACTTTCAACATCACCAAGGCCGACGCCATCTTCGACCAGCTATTACTTACGAAAATTGTCAAACTTCGGCCAGGGCATAATATTCCCAAGGCCGAAGACTTCAAAGGAAAAATGTATTGCAAGTACCATAACTCAAACAAGCATACGACAAACAACAATGTCGTATTTCATGATGTCATTCAAAGCTGGATCGGCAATGGTAAGCTTAAGTTTCTCGAAAAACAGATGATCGTTGATGCCGATCCTTTTCCTTCGACGACGGTAAGCATGGTAGATGCTCATTTGCCTAGGGATAAAGGAAAAGGGAAGGCCGAGTTCGTTCCAATGCAATTCATCCCTAAGCAGAACTCTCAGCCACATTTGAAAATTGATTTATTTTCGAACAACCCACCCAAAGATCAAATTAGACCAGCTATTGTCGAGTCAATGTCAGATTTCAGCACGGAAGAAATCGACAGGCCGATGATTTTATGTAGTCGGTGCAAAGCGAGTGTCGTTTTAACTAACCTAAGGGAAAAGCCACTTTAGGCTGAAATACCGCAATGGGCGCCCATAGCTGTGGTAACATCCCAAAAGTTACTCGGTGCAAGCCAACGCCAGAAGGTTTTTGATCAGATTGGCTCCCAAGTACCAGATAACAAGCCATCTTCGGCCAGACGATGGCTTGACTTCGACGCGCCGTTTTACAACGAGGAGTATTATGCGCGTAACTCTGGTAGCTCAAGTTCACCAGCCAACCAGCGCATATTCAAACCACCTAAGCCACGTGACCAGAGTTGGTATACCTATAACTTCCCCACCGGTATGTATACTGCGTTATCCAAATCACAGAAACGTCAGGGGCCAAAGAATAGACTGTATGGCTCGCCGACGAGCAGCCCAGACTACCTCAGCCATAAAATGGCAACCGAAAGAAATGATAGATAACGAAGATGACCGACAAACTCTTGCCATTATGGCCGAGTTGCTTCAAGGAAAGAAATGATCGATCGTGACTTTGAAACCACGATTGAAAAATCCGAAAAGTGAATCAAACTTCTTCTTCGGCCTCGATAGATGAAAGCTAGCCTCGAGCACTGCTGGAAGGAAGCCGAAAGAAAACTTCCTCTACTACCCCTACAAGGAGCAAACTTATTCACCTGCCGTTTCTCGGCGAAGCTTTAGAATACATGCAGAAGTTCCACAAGAAGCATTCGGCTTATGACTTATATGGCCTGCCAAAAGCATGCCAATAAGCTCTTGATTTGGCATTAACTTGCCCTGATGTCGAACAAATCATCCAAAAAACCACAGATCCGGGGATGAAGGCTAGATTCCAGCATATACACGAGGCTCGAGTTCTCAACTTTGAGGTAGACTAATATATCGATATTGATCCTGCCGACCTTCCCTTCTCCCTTGAGGACCTCCAATATTTGCGGTATCATTTTGAAGTTTTCTCGGTTGTTGCCCTCTTCGGTCTCACGGTTGATGAGAAGGAATGCGTGGTGCAATTAGATGCTTACTTGAACACTAGAGACGCCCACATTGTATATCAGAAGCGGACTCGCAAAGCTTTGCAAGAACAACACCAAGTCTACACGCCGAGCACGCCCAAAGTCAATGGTCAGAACGAAACGGTTTCGGTGGATGCATCGCAGGAACATATTATCGTGGTTGCTGAAGAAGATCAGGCAGATAATGCCCATAAGCAAGATATTTCACCCAAAAATCCAAAAGACAAAGATCACGACCCAATGGGCCATTCGGTCCTTGATAATATGGAAACCGGCATGGTCCATATCTTACCTTCTGAGTTCTAGCCAACTCCATCTCAACCAAACTTCCTGGATAGCGACGTGGTCACCGAGGAAGCCACACAAGTCGATTTTGTGGCCCAGAAGAGATCGAGCAAGCAAGTAGAGAAGATAAACATAAGGCAACTCTTGTCGAACTGTTCCTCCACTGTTCCTCCATTAATCTTTATCATTTGAAGTCGTTGTATGTTACGGCTCATATTGAGGGATACCCAGGTTTCTAAAAATTTTGTCGACTGTAAAGCAATCGTTAACATCATGCTTGTTTCTATCATGAAGGCATTACGTCGCTCCAACGACGAACTCATTCCATCAGAGGTAACCATGAGTATCTTTATCAGTGACAAGTCCCACACCAAGGGAGTGCTTCCTGTTGAAGTAAATATCGCAGGTCGCAATCATA
Organism: Cotoneaster glaucophyllus; assembly: GCA_036320875.1. Taxonomy (NCBI): domain Eukaryota; kingdom Viridiplantae; phylum Streptophyta; class Magnoliopsida; order Rosales; family Rosaceae; genus Cotoneaster; species Cotoneaster glaucophyllus. Next base: position 18,442,525 of record CM070068.1, on the reverse strand, counting down.
TGACTGCGTTTTTCATAGTCGATTCAAAGACTGAGTATAACGCTTTGCTCGGTCATGACTGGATCCACCAAACGAGTTGTATCCTTTCATCATTATATTAAGTCCTCATCTTCTGGGATGAAAAATCAATTGTGTTTCATCCGGCCGACAATCAGCTATTTGAAGCTAATACGATTCAGGCTCGTTACTATAATGATCACGTCGGCTACATCACCCTACAAGGTTGTAATGAGGAACGGACGGTGAACTCGGATCTCCGTTCAGAAAGCCAAAGAGGGTAGCGCCGACACTATTCACCAAGATTCGGCGAGACTCAGGTTGGCTGACCTAATTGCCGACTCTGATGTTTGATACCAAACAGAATAGACGCCGGGCTGCGATTTCATCTACCATGGAACGACTGCTGGCCCATTGGTATGTTATTTCCAAGCAACCTGAATTATAGCGTGAACTTAGTGGAGTTCCTCGTCGAATGAGACAACGGTCCAATCCTGTCGCTTGACAAAGTCCAAGCTGCCCCAGCCGAGCTCAAAGACAGTCGGCCTTAGGTCAAAGACCCATTAGAGGAAATAAATGTTGGAACGGCCGAAGACCCTCGACCTTTATTTATTAGTGCTTTGTTACCCCAACCTATGAAAACCGAGCTTTGTAAATTACTCGAGGAATTTAAAAATTGTTTTGCTTGGAGTTACCATGAGATGCCTGGTTTAGATCGAACGCTCGTCGAGCACGAATTACGTATCAAGCCTGGTTGTAAACCGTTCCGTCAACCCCCCTGAAGATTCTCGACTGAAGTACAACTCGGCATAAAAGATGAACTCATTCGACTTTTAAAAGCCGGGTTTACTCGGACAGCTCGATACGTCAAATGGTTAGCAAACATCATCCCAGTTTTTTTTTTAAAAAAAAAAAATTGTTGCTCTACATATTTGCATTGATTTTCGAAATTTGAATTTGGCAACCCGTAAAGATGAATATACAATGCCAATTTTAGATTTGTTAATCGACGCAACAACAATCCATGAGATGTTATCCTTCATGGATAGCCATGCTGGTTACAACCAGATTTTCATTGCTGAGGTCGATGTCCACAAAACCGTTTTTCGTTGCTTGGGGGCACTCGGGACTTACGAATGTGTCGTTATGCCGTTCGGCCTTAAAAATGACGGTGCCACATACCAACGCACTATGAATACTATTTTGCATGATTTAATTGGCACCATCGTCAAGGTCTATTTCGATGATGTTGTAGTCAAATCGAAGCGTTGTCGAACACATCTAGATGATCTTCGGCAGGCTTTCCTTCGTATACGCCAACATAACCTTAAAATGCATTCTGCCAAATGCACATTTGGTGTATCGGCCGACAACTTCCTAGGTTTCCTTGTACATCATCGTGGCATCGAGGTGGATGCAAATAAAGCTCAGGCGATCATTGATGCCCCACCCTTGACAACTAAGAAGCAATTACAATCACTACTCATAAAAAATCAATTTCCTCTGCCGTTTCATTTCTAATTCGGCAAGGAAGATGAAAGCTTTCTCCACGCTCTTCAAACTTAAAGATTCTGACAAATTCAAATGGCGTGAGGAACACCAAGATGCTTTCACACAAATTAAGGTATCCCTCACTACCCCACCTGTCCTTGTGCCGCCTCAGCGCTGTAAACCCCTTAAGTTGTATATCTCAACCGCCGAGAAATCTATTGGTTGTCTTCTTGCACAAGACAATGACATTGGGCGGAAGCAGGCCATTTTTTATCTTAGCCGGAATCTTAACTCGGTCGAGATAAATTATTCACCCGTTGAGAAACTTTGTTTGGCTTTATTCTTCGTGGCGTCTAAACTCCGGCATTACATGCTCCCTTTTGTTACGCAGGCCATCGTGCAAACAGACGTTTTTCACAATATGCTTACTCGGCCGATAGTGAAAGGCCAAATCAGAAAATGGACAATGGCGCTATCTGAATTTAGTTTGTAATACATGCCCCAGAAAGCTATAAAAGGATATGCGCTGGTCGATTTCTTAGCTCAACATCCCTCTCCATACAGTTTTGGGGGCAACAATGTCGAAATTGGCATGGTGGAAAACATGTGATAATTATTGGATGTATTTTGATGGCTCTAGTACCTCGACCTTGGCTGGCGTTTGAATCGTCATCTAATCCCCGGATCACTACCGATGGTATTTTCCATACAGTTTTGGGGGCAACAATGTCAAAATTGGCATGGTGGAAACACGTGATAATTATTGGATGTATTTTGATGGCTCTAGTACCTCGACCTTGGCTGGCGTTTGAATCGTCATCTAATCCTCGAATCACTACCGATGGTATTTTGCTCTTAAGCTGGATTTCGATTGTACGAATAATCAGGGTGAATATGAAGCCCTTATTATCGGCCTTAACGTCCTTCACGACTTGAAGACAGCCCACATGCTCGTCCTTGGCGATTCAGAACTTGTGATTAACCAACTCAATGGAACTTTTCGTTACATGAGTTGTACTCTGGTGCACTATCACATAGTTGCCAGCTATTTGGCCGAATTGTTTGAAGGCATCATATTCAAGCACATCTCACGAGTTTGAAACACTGAAGCAGACGAATTAGCTCAAATAGCCTCCGGAGTATAACTTTTGGGGGGTGAGCTAGGCTGGATCATACCAGTAGTGCGACGACTATAACTAGCCTTGGTTAATCAAAAAGTTCTCCAACACGACCACATGATCCGTACACGAGTATGCCCCTACCTTCGTTGTTGGAATGAGAAGATCATGTAGATGTTTGGGCGGTCGAGACATTACCTAACGACTGGAGAAGGTCAATTATGTAATATCTCGATAATCCCAATGGTAACCATGATCGCAAGACAAGGGTACATGCCACAAATTACGTAATGTACCAAAATGAGTTGTACCGAAACGGTGAAGACAGTCTGTTGTTATTATGTGTCGGCCCGAAAAAGGCAGCCCAAGAGATTACAGAGGTACACAAAGGAATATGCGGGCACATTAATTTGGACACAAAATGCGTTGGTTGCTCCGCCGACACGGATATTTCTGGCCAAGTATGTTGAAAGATTACATTGAACACGCGCGAGGGTATGTACAATGTCAAATCCACAGGCCTATACAGAGCGTCCCGATCAAATTACTTTACTCGGTCACTAAACCATGGTCGTTTAGAGGATGGGCCATGGATGTAATTGGCAAAAACACGCCGTCTTCCGGATCAGCAAAGCATGCGTGGATATTTGTAACAACTGACTACTTCACCAAGTAGGTCGAGGCGAAGTCTTACGCTGAATTAACGTCTAAAGAAGTTTGTAATTTTGTGGAAGAAAACATTGTGACTAGATTCGGCGTACCAGAAACAATCATAACGGACCACGACACGATTTTTACATCCGACAGGTTCAAAGAATACACGGCGAGTTTGAAAATTCGGCTCTATCAGTTTATGCCGTATTACCCATAGGCGAACGGACAGACCGAAGCAAGTAATAAAGTGTTGATCGGTATTCTTGAAAAAATGATAAAAGAAAAGCCTGGTATGTGGCATTTAAACGAGGTATTATGGGTATATCGAACTTCACTCCGATCAGCAACATGGACGATCCCATATGCGTTAACTTATGGACACGATGCCAAGCTACCAGTCGAGCTAAGCATAAATTCGTTGCGAGTTATCGAGCAAAGTAGTTTATTCAGTGCCGAGTACAATCAAGCCATGAGGCAAGAGTTGGAGGACTTGGAGAAAGCTCAGCTCGATGCTTATAACTTGTTGTTGGTGCAGAAAAAGATTGTCGAACCAGCTTATAATCGAGGGTTAGACAAAAGACGTTCGGCGAGGGTGAATTAGTATGGCAAACCATGTTACTCGTAGGGATTAAAGACCCTAGATTTGGAAAGTGGTTGCCAAATTGGGAAGGACCATTTGTCATCCACAAAGTTCTCGGCAAGGGGGCATACCATCTTAAGGATCGAACTAGCTTAGTTCATAAATTACCGATCAACGGGAAATTCTTAAAAAAAAATTATTATCCAATTACTTGGGAAATGCAAGAGTAAAGAATTTATTTCATTAATTATCAAAGGACATTTACAAGCAAAATATAAAGAGTCTGCCGGTCTACAACCACGACTAAAGCATAAGTCCTAGGTAGGGATGGGCAACGGTTATGGCGGGTGGGTAACCGCATTTATTTACCATTTATGCTCATACCCGCATAACCGTTTACCTGTTGAGTAATTGTCTAAACGGTTATACCCATATCCATAACCGTTTATAAACGGTTAACCATACCCATAATCGCATACCCATTTAACCATAACCGTTTAATACATGTTTACCCATTTACCCTTTTTAACCCATTTATCTTTTTTTTACCATTACCCGTTTTTCACCCGTTTACATTTTCACCTGTCTACATGTTTTTTTTTTCTTTTTTTCTTTTTTTACCAATCCTAAACCAAATTTTTGGGAATCTCAAAATATTTTCGAGATTTCGGGATAAATCGGGAATCCAAAATTAAAATATGAAATTATGAATTGTTCTTCAATCCTCAATTCCCCACTATCTTTGCTAGAAGTCAGATCTTGAAGGCAGAAGATGAAGCCAGTTAATGATAAAACGATCACAAAAGACTACGAAACATACTTTGGGCTGCTCCATGGCGCTCCCAAAATATCCTATATATTTCAAAGGATAAAGACGTGTAAGCAGTTGCAATCTCTATAGCTTTCAACTTTGGAGAACTTCCTGCAACTTTAAGTATTCAGTATACTGGATTCAATAGTCTTAGGTGCAAACATTGATCTAAGGACGGCTGAGTAAGGGTTTTATTTGAATTCAACGGTGCTGTTACAATTCCAAATATATTTTTAAAATTAAATAATTTTTTTTTGGTTCGATTTGGAATTACTGAATGAATGAGAATTTGAGACCAATTTCCGTACTGAAATTTTGAGATCGGTACGGGATTAGGTATAGAAATTTTCGAGATTTTTGGTTTGAGATTTTTTCGGTTCGGTTTCGGGATTTTTTGGTTTTGGAATTTTCAGTATTTTTTTCCACCCCTAGAGAACATGGTTTGTGTTAATTTTACATATATAAAATAAATGGGTAAACGGTTACCCGTTTATAACCGCGGTTAATATCCATAACCACCCATTTAAATTTCACCGGGTAAACAGTTATACCCATAACCGTTTATGTATCTAAACGGTTATCCATAACCGTAACCGTGAAGCTTAAATGGGTGGGCAACTGCGGTTACCCATAACCGCGGTTATTTTGGCCATCCCTAGTCCTAGAATGTCGAAGGAAGAAAAGCTTCAAGGCGGCTTTCAGTTCCAGTCACTTCACTTCACCCATCGTAACATCGGCCTGTCACGTTCTTTTATCAAGCTTTAGTTGTTCTATCTGCTTCGCGGCAGCAACGTACTCTGCCAGCTGAGGTTTGCTCGACTCGAAATCCTTTTCAAGCTAGGAAGCAACAGTAAACCTCTGACGTTGAAGTTCAGCGATTTGACGGTCAAGGTCGGCCAGTCGCTCATTCTTTGCTTTTATGGCCTCAAGCTTTGGTCAGGATAGCTTCATGAACGACCATTGCAGCCTTGAGGTCATCCTCTGCTTGAAAAGCCCTCTAAAAATAGTGAAATATTGCCTGGTTCGTTCTAGGACAGAAGATAAGTGAACGACATTCTCGTTGCTCTGAAGGCCATCGTTTGCAAGGTCGTTCAGACATTCTACAGAATCGAGGCCTTTATGTTGGAGGATTTGTGAGGCCGAGAGAGGCAAAAGCTCCTGCAGCTTGGAGAAGGCATTGGATGCGGCCGCAGAAAACTCAACCGCGGTTGTTGAAGGCCCGACTGCCCCGGAAGTGCTGGAGAGGAAGGAGTCGAGCTAAACTTCCCATGAAGGCTGTATAAAATGAGTTGTTAGGAAAAGAAGAATCCAAAAGGGATAGCAGATAATGAAGTTGTGTTTGACCTGCCGAGAAGAGACTTCGGCCATGTCTTCTTCCAGGACGACCATTAGAGCCTCATTTGGATTAGAGGGAGGGTTTCTCTTGGCTGTCGTGGCCGCCGCTTCTACTACAGTAACTGTTGGGCCAATAGTAGCAAGAGCAACGACCAGCTCCGGAAGTGCAAGTTCCTCGACCACAGGTGCGGCAACCGGTTCGACCACAATAGTGGCCTGCATTGTAGGTCAAAAAACTGTCGCCTAACCCACGGTTAGGGCCGAAGGGTTTGGCAACACTTCTGCTGAGGCCTGGTTAACGGGAGAAGGAAGATAGGCACTAGGAGTGGTTGCTCTCGTAGTTTGACTCGAAATAACATGTATATTCCACTCTCCCTTCTTTGCCTTTTTCTTGAGGCGTTTTTTGGGTCCGGTAACGTTACCAGTCGTCTCGGCCTCCAGGAGAGGTCGTTTGCTCAGCGAGGTCGATGCAACAGGGGCTGCTACTGGAGTTGGTTCGGCTAGAGGAATGATGGTTGCAGCCTTCTTGGGAGGAGAAGCGAGTGCGACCATCGCAACCATGTCGACCCGTTTTATGGCATGGCTCCTTGGAAAAATTGAGTTTAAGTCAAAACGAAGTTTAAATAAATGAAGTTGGAATAGAAGTAGAAGATATATACCTTGAGCCGTTTCTTTGGATTTTAAGGCAAGTCTTCATCGGTCGGTCGTCGAAGAGTTTCCTTGAAACTTCCTTGACCGAATTACCGAAGAAATCCTTGACATAGGCATCCCACCAATCGACGAAGGTGCTAATGCAATGGGTTTCTGGGGTATTCGGTCGAAGGTGGAACTTGGTGCACCACTATTGGAATTCCCGCTCGGCATCACTGCATTCTCTCTTTGAGGAGCCTGAAAGGCGCTCTCGGCTCAAAAGCGAGCAAGAAGTGATGAGCGGCATATGACAAGCTTGGAGATAGCCCAGCTGACGAGCCATGAAGTGAGGGTGATAGACCTCCCAGTTGGCCCATCTAGCATCGTAGCCGAAAAGAAGGTCACAAGCTAGGACAAAAGACCCCCATGCCTGTTGAAGATCGGTGTCTTCTGCTTCTTCCCACGCTGATGAAGGGAGCTTGATATAAGAAGGGTATTTTTGGTGGTGGCATACCAAAAATTCATCATCCGACAAGTCTTCAAGGCGGAAGAAGTACTTGAAAACATCTTCGGCCGAATGAACAAAAGTGGGGTACGAGGCCAGTTGAAGGTCCATCACTTCAGAGGAATTGAAGCTAGGGATTTCCGGCCTCAGTGTGTAGAAGTAAACATGCAGTCATAGTTGGAAGACCTAGAATGAGCCGTTCTGGTGCGGATGGCCAAGCACCGAGAAAGGTTGGCAATAATGACTGGACTGAGGGCCAGGACATGGCCACTGGCCAGAGCTTCGGCCACAAGCATATTCTCGGCCAACCATTTGTTCGACTTGGTAAAAAAGATAAATTTATTGTAGCAGTAGAACAAAAAGGCTTCATGTTCCCCCTTCTTAAGATCTTTCCCCTATGAGCTGGCGAAGTGGTGATCAAGGTGTTGTAATTAAAGAAATTATTGTGCAGCTTGTGCACATCATCTTTCGACGGTTCCTGCTGTCTTTCATCAGAGTCTCGACGGCGCGCTCGTCAAAGATCGCCTTAAGATCTAGGTTGAACTGATACTTAGAGATGATGGTATCAACTGGAAGACCAGAAGGGGAAGTGCCAAATATAGCCGTGACATCCAGCACCGTCGGGCCAATGGGGCCGAGAGGAAGGACCATGGTGTTGGTGGCCGAACACCAGAAGCTTAGGGCGGCCATTAAGAGTTCTCAATCCATGTTGATCTCAATGGTCGAGAGTTTAATGGCATCGAAGGTGCCAAGAGTCTTCCATTCGCCTCCATAGTGTGGCTCCATCCAAGTAACCCAAGTAGCCCAGGTCGTAGGGGTTAAGGGCCAAGCTCCTTGAGGTTTGGTCGACTCCCACTTCAACTAGTTGTACCCTTGAGGTTTGGCCATGAAGGCGTTTGCTATTATAAATAGAAGAGGGAGTGCATCGTTCAAGGGCCCCTCCAATTCAACACACAAATTGCCCTGCGCAAAGCTTCTCAACAACATTTGAGATTTTATCCTCTCTCTTCCTTACGCCAACACATCTTCAGTTTGGATAAACAGCACTGTGAAGGCAACTGGCTACATCTTCAGTTTGGATAAACAACATTGGAGTTGTAGAATCAACTGATCAAGGAGCACCATCAGTTTGGATAACCAACACTGCTTCGAGACCGACTGGTTATTTATCTAAGTCTCGGTCAACAGAGACTTTCAGGTTCTTGTTGGTAGAGGTCATAGGTGTTAGGTTACTAGGCTCGACACATTGAACGCCGAGTTGTTTTATGATTGGATATTCGCAAGTGAGTTTCAAGGTTCGGCATTTCAACGACCGAACCACATTCTCTATCAAGATATACATCTCTTTCGAGTACTTGTGTCCATATAGCCTGGCGCCAGTTCCGTGTGCTTATACTCTGACGAATATAATCACCATGACTGAACTCGGCACCGACGATTTGTGAACTTCACAGAACTAGCAGCCTTGTTTTCAGGCTCTAGAACCTGAAGGCCGAGACGTGTACCTTCCTCGGCCGCAGTCACAAGATCAAGAAGTCAAGCAACGTGCTCAACGCAACATCAACACATTTTACTCCCCGGTCAAGCTCAACCGTTGAGTTGGCACGCCTCACCCATAACTGAAGGACATAGTTAGCTTATTAGTTACCTAGCTTGTGCACCACGTAGGCTTGGTAGTTTTTAGGGTCAACAACACCATCCAAAAAAAAAAAATCGTATAACCTAACCAAATATCCATTTTCTTCTTTCTTGCGGTTGGTTTGAAATCACATCTTCAAGACTTCAATTTGATAGACTATGGCAACCATTAACGACGTACATGGATAAGTCAAACCCGACCTAGAGTCCCTACAATCTTCAATCTTTCATTGCTCAATCCTTCATGGTCCCAGAATTTCGATAAAAAAACTCATGCACGCCCAATTGGTTCAGTCATAAAACAAGCTCAACCCATTCATTTTTAATTGATTAGCTTGTACAACAATAATCTTGGGATTGAACAATGAAAATTCAATCTTTGAAAGAAAAAGTTAAAAGTAATTTTGGAGTGATATTATGTTTAGTTTTGCGAACGACTTCATGGTATCTAAAGCTATTAAGCATTTTCTTGATATCGTATTGTTTGGGCTTCTTCAAATTTCGTCCAAGTCCAACATTGCCGAAACTTACACGATCGGGTTTAACCAACATGGATTTGCAACATGGCTCTTTTTGGTCTAACTCTTTTGGAGCCAACATGGCTTTTTTTGGTCCAACGCTTAGTCGTAACTCGTAAGTTTATTTTCGGTGCCTTAGTTCAAATACATTTTAATTAAGTTGTTATTTCAATTATGTTTTAATCAAAGTTATTTTACTTTAATCATTTTTCATACATTTAACTTCGTTCTTGTTTTGCTTATCTTTAAGTACTCGTCATTTACATTCTCGCACTTTATTATCTTACATATTTTACTTAATCTCAATTATAGTCTTGCACTTTCATTTATCACATCACATAAATCCTAGAAAAACCCTAGCAGGGTCGGTCCCTCATTTTCTTTCTCGCGAAGAACAAAAATGCCATCTCGCCGCCAACCCTTTCCTTAGGTTGGGGTCCGTTGGCAACCCTTTCTTTTGTGAAATTTCCTTTTTACCCTTTCTCCTCTAGAATCTTAGGCCATGCCATTTGTGGATGGCTTTTTTTCCTAACGCGTTTGCCATTTTTCGGTGTTTTAAGTCAATCTCCTGATGTTTGTCACTGTATTTTGTCTTCGAAAAACCTAATCTGTATCTTGTAATTGCTCTTCTTCAACTTCTGACACCCATCATCTTCCATTTCTTGCATAAGCCCCTTCTTCCCACACACCACTCCTCTCATAACCTTTGCTCAAGACTACGAACGACAAAGCTAGTTTGGCCACCAAATCTCGATCCTCCCCTCATTACCCCTCGCTTGAATGCCACACATGAATATCGGGGCCAAGTGTGTTGTGGCTTAGCCCATAGAGAGGGTTTTTATATGACATTACCCCCATCTCCTTCTCAATTGTTTGTGTTTTTGGTTTTTATTAGGGGTATGTGAATGTGGTCTGGATATGGTGGTTCTCTACCTACAACGATTTTGGTGGCGAAATCTGGTCGGGGTTATTTTATTGTTGCGTGTGTGTTTGGACCCAAATTTACACTATCGGCCTTTGAAATCAAGGTCATTGAGTGAGCATGGCTCCACACTGTTAGATAGAAAAGAGAAAATAATTTTATTATTGTTAAAGGGTAATATTATGATTTTTTTTATCATAATAGTTATCTTCTAATAGTGAATTATCTTGATATTTTCTTGTACAAGATTAGATGAGATGCAAATTATGTCTCCGACTTAAAAGCGAGCAATGCAGTTCAATTTGATTTGGGATTCTTGGAATTTAGACGTGTGGTGGATTGGAGCATCATAGCATTTTATCAAGAGTCCTAATACATTAATTACGACGTTGGTTGGCAAATGGATATTGATTGGCAGAGAGATTAATGCATGCATAAAGATGAAGATGCCAAATATTTTGGTTTAAATGGGATACCAAGATGGAATCAACAGGGAGTATCCTCCACATGTGCTTGGAGTTAGTTAGCCATGCCCTGCATGTTATTGGCATATTTCAAATTGGGATGCTTAGCAGCACAAAGATATATGCTAATAATTGGTATATGCTATTAATTAGCACGTGGTGGTGTCGTGCTGGTGAGTGATAAGGCATAACAATCTTTTGTTTTGCATGAGATTGTTATGCAGAAGGAAGCTTTGATATTGACGGCAGTTTTACAACACGACGGTTATCAAGATGACAGTCCTATAAATACGAGATGTGTAGAAAACAGAAGTACTCTTCAAATCAACACACAAATTGCCCTGCGCAAAGCTTCTTAACAACCTTGAGATTTTTTCCTCTTCCTCTTTCTTCTTGTCAACATATTTTCAGTTTGGATAAACAACACTGTGAAGGTAACCGACAATATCTTTAGTTTGGATAGACAACACTAGAGCCATAGAATCAGCCGACAGAGGAGCACATTCAGTTTAGATAGACAATACTGCTTCGAGACCGACTGGTTATTTATCCAAGTCTCGGTCAACAAGGATTTTCGAGTCCTTATTGGTAGAAGTCATCTCATCAGCTTTCTCGGCGAAGTGAAGTGTTACCAGGTTACTACATTCGGCACATTGAAAGCTGAATTTGAAATTGAACTTCGCAGAACTAGCATCCTTATCTTCAAGCTCTAGAACCCGAAGGCCGAGACTTGTTCCTTCCTTGGCCGCAGTCGCAAGATCAAGAAGTCAACAACGAGCCCAATGCCACATCAACATGTTTTACTCCCTGGCCGAACTCAGCCGACGAGTTGGCACACCCCGCACACAACCGAAGAACGTAGTTAGCTTATTAATTACTCGGCATGTGCGCCACGTAAGCTTGGTAGTTTTTAAGGTCAACAATGTGATATATTTTTGTGTTGCAATACCTTGTCGAATTCAACGCAAAGTTGATTTTCTTAGGGCAGCTACCTTGTCCCTTGTGGATGCTAGCGAGGTGGTAATGGTGGCAGAAGTGGCTGCATCGGCTGTATTCTGTCTTTGCTGGATAAGGTTAGGATTCCCTTTTTTGTTTTTTGTTTGTTCTGTTGATTGAGGTTTTTAGCTATCCCCAATTTTTATTAGGCGGTTTAATGTAATGTGTACGACTTTTTCTGGTTTTCTTTGACAAAGATTATGCATTTTATCTATGAGACTCATTCAAAATTTCTGTTGGTCTTGCTTTTTGTATATTGGACAATGCTAATCTGGTTTTTAAAACTTCTTATAAAGGCCTTTTAGATTTGAGGTTACAGTTCAAAGATTAACAAGGTGACAAATGATTTTTCATATTTTGAAGAAGCAAGGTTTCTATCCATGCGTATCGGGTTCGAAACTCCCATTTTTCCTAATTATTGTAATAGGTTCGAACTTTCCTCCCTCTCCTTAATAATAGTAATTTAAAAGAAGAAAAGAAAAGAAAGTTAATCAGTATTGCAGATAAAAGGATTTCCTAGAATCTGTTAGCGCATGTAGAAAAATGAACTATTTAGATCGTTGATATCATGTTCTGATATTTACAGTTAACTAAAATATGAGATGATGTTATATAGTTTCTAGAGACTTTAAACTCCGATTCGAACAATATTTTCACTAACGGTAAAACTCTGAACATAATATGAATGATCCGAACTGTTTATCTTCCTACATCCTCTAAAAGATTATGTTTTCAAAAAATAATATTTAGCAAGAAGAATTGAGCGTAAATGTAAACGACAATCGACGATTAAATTTCGATCTTTAGTTTATGTGATTATGGTGGCAAATTTTGAAGTTGAGCCTTCACAAAATTTGTAAATCTTGTCATTACGAGTGTTTATACATATTTTTTTTTCACACTTCTACATTAATTAATATTTATTACTTGAAAGACAACTCTGTTTATGTTTTGAAGTAATATTCATGTGACAATGTGATATGTATATGCTAATTTAGTATTATGCTTTTCATTTGATTAGTTATTGGTTTAAACATATTTTCTTTAACATGTCGGATCATATTGCCCGTTAACATTAACGGGTCGAGTTCGGGTTGAATCATATTACCCGTTCATTTTAACGGGTGTTGCACGTGCACGACATGACCCGTAAAAATATCCGGTATGACATGAAAACGACACAAACTCGGGAAACACGACACGAATGCTAGATCCAATTTTAGGGGAAAAATAATTAAATTTTGTTATTAAATTTTTTAATTAATCTTAAAATTTAAAATTTTGTCCTTTAATCAAAGTATTCAAATTGATAAGATTTGAATCAATGAAATAGGAAAATGAGAGATGAAAAATGATGCGTTGTAAGTTTAGAAAAGCAGAAAATAAATAGGAGAAGGAAAAAAAAAAAGAAAAATCGAAAAGGATAAAACAAAAAGGAAAAAAAGAAGAAGAAGGTGTTTTGAGGTCTGAGGCCCACACGGGCAAGGAAGAAAAAGAAATGGGCTGTTTGTTGTGTTCTTTGTTTGAAAGTCCTTGAGGCCCACAGAGTTTTCTGTGACTATCACTTTGAATGTTTGAATTTGTGACCACTCAAGTGATAGTGGTTTTTTTTTTTTTTTTTTTTTTTTTTTGCTCAATCGTTGTTGCAATTGGGATATGAAAATCTCTTTCGTACAGTGACGGGATATGAAATCAGTTTGCCAGTCAGCCAGAATTAGTTCAGTCAAGTTCAATTCAGAATGAATCAAAATCAGTCAAGTCCAGTTCGCCAATCAAGTTAAGTCAAGTCAATTCTATTTCACTTCGCTAGCCTGTACGCGTAGCGGAGTTGCATCCGCATCTTCTTGTTGGCAAACTCTTGTCGTGTGGCATGAGTTTGACAGAGTGTTAAAAAATTAGTCAATTAATTATTTGGGTTTGCTTGTTAGTTTAGGATTTGGGCCTAGCCCATCCGAATTATGTTTTCTTAAATTTTGTTCTATATAGCGTAAAGTTTAGTATGAATAACAACTTAGTCACAATGTTGCCATCAATTTATAGCCATCCCGACTCTTGTTTTTTGATTTAAATTAATTGAATAATATTGTAGTTTTGTATTCGTTTGTTCATCGTGCTCTCTGATATTCAACTCTTTGCTCACCTGCACAATGTTTTTCACGTGTAAGTGGTTGAGATTTAACTAAATCTCAATTAGTTAAATCTTAACTATTCACTCATGAAAAAAAATGAACGAGGGAGAATTTCCATTCATCTTCTTTTATAGAAAACAAAAAAAAACAAAAGCCCTTAAGTAACTCTAACCCACATTATTATTTTACAAGCTTTCTAATGACTGCTGGTCAGCATGCTCAAGGAGTCTTCAGAGAGTTATATCAAAGTTAAGTTGGTTAGTCGCGTGCTATAACTTTCAAGCATGTCATTTGTTGTTATTGGGGGTGGTTACATATGAGCAACAAAATCCAAGTTTCAAAATTGTTTTGTTTGCTGGGTTCAAATGAATAAAGAAAAAGGGCACGCTGAGCAAAAATAGGGTGTACAGAGAGCCACACATATGCTATGTTAACTTGCAAACATGACACATAAAAAGCAAAGGGGAACTTGGAGATTCCCTTGTATGTATTTCTTGAGGATCCTTCAAAGCGACGAGAGAGAATATCCATGTACATGTATTTATAATTTATAGGCACTAATGAATATGATACCTAGTTGTGACCATCCGCAATGCAGTGCGTCGCTTTGTTCAAAGGGGGAGCCAAGTAGGGATCAGAATGGTTCCGAGCCTCCCCTAGCATTTTCTTTGGGTTTAATTTAAGGCATGTAACTATTATGCAGTTAACTGGCATCATTGTGGGTTTTAAGAAACTCAAGGTGATCAGAAGAGGTAGAGAGAGGAAGTAAGAGAGAGAGCTGATTTTTATTTTTATTTTTGCTTTATAATTTTATTTTATTCTTTGAAGTCTTTTACTTAATTTTTTTTATTCCCCCTCCTCTTCCTTCATTCTTCTGCTTAAAAGGACTTTTATTTTGCGAATCGGGACAATAAGCATGGGATTGAGTTGCTAGCTTAGGACATGGCAAATCCTTAGTTTTCTTAGGTCAAGAAAGTGTTTTAGGATGAGACTTTTGGAGCCTTTTTGAGCTATAATTTTGACTCCGCCACTAGCTTTGGTTGGCACTCTAATTACGAAATTGCAAAATCATTGTATATATTGGTTTGGCAGAATAAAAAAGAGCAATTTTTTTAACCTAGGCCGGTGGAAAAATATCCACATAATCTTCTTGAGCACTAACAATTTAAACTCATGATTATGTCGGTGTTTTTTCTTCAATTATAATGCAGAAAAAACAAGAAGAAAGAACTGCTTAATATAATTGAAGAAACTTAGCATAACAAAAAGAACTAGATCAATCATTACTGAAGAAACTTAGCACAATATATAAGTAAAAAGAAAGCTGTTTTTTTTTTCATCAACCACCCAAAAAAAGAAGAAAGAACTGCTTTGTCCCTGTAATAATTGTATTATTAGATCTAACATTATAAACATTACTCAAATAACTTTGTCCTTGAAACCGTAGGGTTTTTCCTGTCATTGATAATTAACTCGCTCCTCAGTAATGTTCGAGACCACATGGGTTTTACATGCATGACTAAACTTATCAAAAACGAAAGTTAACGATTAAGCTAACGAATCACAAATTTATACAAGTATGAAAATCAGAATTCGATAAATACAATAACAAGTTAACTCGTTGAAGCAATAGAAGAAGAAGTCAATGTAGACCTCTAAACAGTGCACCTTCATCTATTGCAAATACTCAATGCTCAACCAGACAATAGGACGTTGGTTCAATAGAGAGCGTATAATTTGTAGAAGCAGTGACCACTATTTATATTAAACTGTAGGAAACAGACACACAATTCCAATCCAACAATGAGTGCTAAGTATTAGGATTCATTTAATGTTTTAATTCCAAACTAATTAGGACAACTTTAAATTCTTTAACAAAACCTTTCCATACCAATTTGAAACACTATGACCGGTTGTAACTCTCACCATCACCCTCACATTCTAACATTTCATTCTAATCATCACGTTTCAAAGTCCATCAGTACAACAAGAATATCCACCAATCGAAGAATCCAGAAAATCGAAATGTTCTTCCTTTTTCTCGAGACTTCCATCGTCCACCAGTCCGTACAGTAATACCCATCAGTTGATTTCACGCAAGAAACTGGTCTATATATAGCAGTTATAGCATAGATTTTGAATCCGATTCTGTATATATAGGATTATAGTGTTTTCACCACTTTGGTGTTTATGGTAGGAAATGAACGCTTCAAGATCCACCATGTTGACCTAGTTGGGTGGAGGGCCGAGGCCAAGGCCATTTTTGTGTACTTAAACACCATGCAATTTAAAACCAGTCCACCAAAGCATGATTACAGCCATGAAAAGTACATGAAAGTGTGCCATGGAAGATCAGAATATGGAAGGGGATATTCCAAGAATAAACCTCTGCACTCATCGCCACTTCTCATTGTACTCAATTATCCCACAAATTCAACTAGTTTAATTGGCTAGGGGGTTGGAGTTAGAGAGAGTCCAAGTCAAGCACTTGTAGCCATTTAGTACTATAACTTAGTGGTATTCTTCGACACTAGTAAGTGAGAGGTCTTAGATTCGATTATCGCCAAAGACAAATTAGAATCACATTATTGCTAGCTCATTGTAAGACTTAGTCCCCTCCTCCATCCCGTGTAGATAATATCGTTTGTTCAAAGAAAAAAAAAGTCAAGCGCTTATACGAGTTAATTTATGGGTTTTTCTCAACTTTAATCCTTTAAGAAGATTGAAATTTAAAATAAATCTGGTGTTAGATTACATATTGATTATAATCCCTTGATGTGTCCTTAATTCAAAACAATTGATATGCATTTTATTTAGTGTCTCCCATTAAATATTTAAATTTATTAATATACAAATTTTAATTTATTTTTGACCAAAAAAGAGTTTTTTAATTTATTAACTTTATTTAACATTCTTCAAACTTGAAAGTGTTAGATCCCACATCGCCCAGGGGAGTGGATCCTCTATGCCTTATATGTACATGCCCACCTCCTTTAGCATGAGGCCTTTTGGGAGCTCACTGGCTCAGGGTTGCGTAGGAACTCCGAAGTTAAGCGAGTACGGGGCCAGAGCATTCCCAGGATGGGTGATCTACTGGGAAGTTCTGCTCGCGTGAGTTACCATAAACAAAACCGTGAGGGCGTGGTCAGGGCCCAAAGCGGACAATATCATGCTACGGTGGAGTCGAGCACGGGATGTGGTGTGGGCTCGGGCCGGGATGTGACAGAAAGGCTCAATTAATGTACCTAAATGTTAGTACCAAAATGTATTATATTGAACTAATGTATTTAAATGTTAGTACCGAAATGTATGTACCGAAATATATGCACTGAAATATATTATATTAAATTAATGTACCTAAATATGTGTATTGAAATGTATGCACCGAAATGTTAGTATCAAAATTTATTATATTGAACTAATGTACCTAAATATTTTTATCGAAATGTATGTACCGAAATGTATGCACCGAAATGTATTATAATGAATTTAATGTACCTAAATGAAGAAGACAAAGTACATCGAAATATATTGTAGAACAAAAATTAATTTATCTAAATGTTTACAACAAAATATATTATGATAAATGAAATGATAATGAAATAAAATTAATACATTAAAAATTAGGAAGAAAAAAAGGAATAATTAAAAAAAAAATATATAATTAATAAATGAGATTATTAATGTATCAAGGGACTAAAATTAGATTTTGATTTTACTCATGGTTTTAATCTAAAGTCATCTTTATCAAGGATTAAAATGAAGTTTTCTATTAATTTATTTAGACCCTAAATCCTATATTTAGACCCAATAAACCACCTTGATCTAACAACTTTTTCTTTTCCGAATTAATCGATATCAAATTTACTGTTGTCAATAAACTTTAAAATTCAAAAGACTAGAAGAAAAAAAACACCAACTCAACCCGTCTTCACATACCTACCACCAGTATCCCTACAGTGACTCGGAGACTTCGCATTTCTTTCAGTGTAGATTGTTCTGATAGTTAAGGTCTTCATAATGTGGTACAACTAATATGGCGTTCCTAGTATTACCTTTGGGACAAAAAGTTAACGATCAATCAAATAAGGTGTGCTTCTTGCATCTCGACCCTATCAAATGAATCTTAACTCCACCATTGACACTATCACATCCCGACCCAGGCTTCACCACAATCCGGGCTCGACTTCATCGTAGCATGATATTGTCCGTTTTGGGTCCCGACCACACCCTCACGGTTTTGTTTCTGGGAACTCACGCGAGCAGAACTTCCTAGTGGGTCACCCATCTTGGACTGCTCTGGCCCATTCTCGCTTAACTTCAGAGTTCCTACGAAACTCGAAGCCAGTAAACTTCCAAAAGACCTCGTGCTATAGGAGGTGGGCATGTATATATAAGGCATCATGGGATCTCTTGGATCCTCAGGAAAAAGATCCGACGAGGATCCTTTTCCCTAAAGAACACTTTGACATCATTCAAAGAATTTTTTTTATGAGTTCGAATATAATTACCCTAAAAAGAAAGTTGACTGGAAGTGGACTAGAGGTGTGTTTTGAAAGGATCGGATCGGAAACAAGGTTTCCAATTTTAAATACAAAATTTCGGAATCAGATTGAATCACAATTTTTAAATTTGGAATTTTCGGCATATTCGAAAATTTTAGAATTTGAGTAATCTCTGGAATTTCAGAACATAAATAAAAATTTTATATATTTTATAAGTTTTTGAATATTCTCTAACTTTTTCGTTCATGTAATCTCTTGTTCTTTCCTAATATATAAATTGAATTAATTATGTGTTATACTAGTACACTTATCCTTTTTAATATATAAATGTATGTTTAATATTTAAACAATGAACAAAATATATCCAAAACTAATAATAAAATACAAGAGTTAATTACAAAATATATAATTTGAGTAAATAACTACAAAAATCAGAATATTTCATAAGTTATTATCGAAATAAGTTCGGAAAATTTCAAAAAAATCGGATGGAAAATTCGGAATTCTTAGAATCACTAAATGCATTCCAATTTTCATTCCAATTTTTTGGGAAATATTTAGATTCAGAATTTTCAAGTTCAAATTCGAAAACTTGACTGTTAGAATCAGGAACAGCGTTCCAACTTACAAACCGTTTTTTTTTTTTTTTTTTTCTCTCTCCCTGTAAATCTCTACCCTACATATTGCATGTACGAGAACTGACCGCTACCTAGCTATATGTTTCAGACCAGTGGAATAAATGCAGTGTGTTAGGGCGGAAGATTAGAGTTGAGATTTTCTGCATCCAAATACCCCTGTGGTCTCTCTGTGCCTTCCTTAATTAGCTGAGGATTTGATTTATTATTTATTATTTTAATTATTGTCAAGTTAACATTAATTATGTTTAGTTTAAAAAACAAAGGCACAGAAGGGCCACATGGGTATTTGGGTGCAGAAAATCTGAACTCGGTAGCGTTCTGTGTTAATAGTATAAGTGTTAGTTTTTCTCTATAGACTCTTGTATTATTGACACGAGACACCACCATAAGGGAAGGACTTGTATGACGTATAGGTATATAACTATGGTAGCATCCCGTGTTAATAGTACAAGGAGATGCGTTAGTTTCTTTCTATATCCTCTTGTATTATTGACACGAGATGTCACTATGACAGTATAACCGTGTCATATAAGTTGCTCTCGTTAGGACGGGCATAGCTGCATTATTGGATCATGAGATAACCAATGACATTGACAATCAACTAATCAAATAATCAACTATCTATCATTCTAGCTACCTTGAAAGTGAGTGGCAATGGAATGATGGAGCAAAATCATATAGACGTGTGGGGCTTCTCCATTAGCAGTTTGTCTATCATGATCATGTTCTTCCATATTTATCCCGTGGAATAGCTATAGAGATCACCTAGTCATCAGTTAGCACTATCTTTGCAGTAATATTGATCGTATTGAGAAGAATATTAGACCCACATGTAGTGGTTGTGGTATATTGGATAATTTGGTGGAGCTTTTCTTTTCGTTTGGCTCGGCCGTTGTTTGTTGCATGAGAACTCAACTAGTACATATACTTTGTTTCCTTAATTAGTTCAAGCTTATGCAAGTCTCTCTTGCCAACGTGAAATCGGCACTCAGACTCAGGTTCCGTCTTGTAATATTGTGCATGCATGTTAAGCAAGTTAATTGACGAATTTGTTAGATGGCCGTCTTTGATATTTAAGAAGTATTGTGTAAGAAATAGAAATGGGTCCCGTTACTTATACCGCGTGTGGGAGTTGGTAGTATCAAGGATCAACCCTTATGGAATTAGTGTTATGGACAACTGCTTTCTCAAAGCTTAATTACGTAAATTCATGGGTGTCGACTCCCATTGCACTTGCGGATGTATAATATACGGTCACTGGTGGATTCAGGATTTTAATATCGGATTATTTCAGTATAAAAGCTTTAAAAAAAATTAAATAAAAATAACATTGAAACATTAAACGATAAACTATAACTTTTTATTCATATTTTTTTGTACAAAAAAACAATTCGATTTAATCCTTTTTCAGTATTTTTTAGCAAGATCACTAATTTCTTGCAATTATTAAAAATCACTTCTTAACCACATAGAATGAATATAAATATCAAATTGACCTTGAAGTGCGGATAGGTATGTGAAGACTGAAAAAAAGATTCGTGTTGTGCTGATAAAGGTGGCCTTCTGTTGGGTAAGGTGGAAATTAGGGAAGGGGGATTAGGGAGTTAATTTGGGTGGGTTGGACTTTCTTTGAAAGTCGATCCCTTTTCGTTTTTCTTTTACTAAAAAATGGTGAGGCTCTCAACCTTCCACGTGATCTAGGATGGTGTTCTCAAACAATACATCAATGCTCACGGTTTTACTTACAGGTAATGATAGAGAAATTAAATTTGTAGATAAAAATTTGTAAACTAAATGACATAGAAATTAATGATTAGATTATTACTTAAGCGTTGATAAACGTGTTCATTTCCTATTGGTGACACATCATTTAGTTTGCATATTTTGTTTACAAGTTTAGTCTCACTAGCATTGGAATTGAATCACATTCGGATTCACTTTGTGGAGATCTTAGAGATTCTCACATCTTAGTCATTCATCATGTATCGTGCAGTCATAAATCATTTGACTTTTTTTATTTAAAATTAAATACAAATAGTATCTGATGAAAACTAATCGTACGAAGTACGATGAACTGTTAGGATGTAGAGATCTTAACGAAACACTCCTGGTACCGTTCACTTTTAACGTTAAGAACATTTTTACTTTAAAAAGTCATTCCTAATACTATTCACTTACAACACCTTTTTATCCTTTTAATTAAAACTCAAAGTTTTCAAACATCTTTCATTAGTTTTTCTTTACTTTAGTGCTCAATGTGACCTAGTAGCATGTGATCTAGGATACCATGTAAAAAAGGATTAGTCTTCTTCTTCTCTCCTAGCTTTCAGAAAGGTAGAACATTACGCAGCCGCTGCTCTTTCCCTCCACTGCCCAGACTTGGGTAGTCTCTTGAAGTTCTCACACCTAATTATTCGAGCTTCTGGGTGGTCCCTAAATAGATCCGTCCTTATATGTTGTTGAATTTATGTATGTCTTAATTATTAATTTTTTTTACAAGTGATGTTGCTACTCTATATTATTTAAAGAAAGACGAAAAATCCGAACCCCAAATTCTTTGAGTTGAAGAAGAAAAGCACCATTCCAAAGACAATTCGTTACTTATTCTTAAAGATAAATTAGGTTCTCATGCCTCATTTTGGCTACTTCATTGATTAAAACCTTATTCCTTTTCAATTTTTGATCAAAGTCCTTGGGTATTAATAACATCATTAATTATTTCAATGATAAAATATTTTTACCTAAAAATATTCATTTAGTGTTAAAAATGTTACAATTAGTATATTTATATTTATGGCTAAATTTTTTATCATATATTTTTATTTTTAGTTTGTACCCATTTTTAATTTGCAAACCTTTTTTAATTTGTACCAATTTTCTTTTCAGTTTTAATTTGTACCCATATATCAATTTCTTTTTGTGCCCATATTTTTTAAAGTTTTATTTGTATTTGTACCCATGTGTTTACCGTCATGTGACATTGTATAATTAATCAATGATAGAAAAATTACATATGGCATATTTATGTTTTATGGCTAAACTTTGTATCATATATTTATATTTTTAGTTTGTACCCACTTTTAATTTGCAACCATTTTTTAAATTTGTAGTATTATACTTTGGGAAATTTTATTTGAACCCATGTAACCTCTTTCTACACCCAATTTACTATGTTCACCCATATTATTTTTTATTAAAGAATTAATCTATCTTTAAACCCAAAATTTATTACCTAAACTACCCTTTCAAACCCAATTCAAAATGTTAAGTTATCTTTACACTCATTCCCTTCATAAAATAACATCTGTAATTGAATTTTTTTTTAAAAAAAAAAAAAAAAAAAAAGAGGCGTCCTTGCCCCACCCCCTCTTCCCACTAGTATTTCCATGGTTACTTTTTTTTTTCTTTCTGCTACCAAACCCAGACATTTGCCTTTTTTCTTTCTACTGATGTGCATAAGCAACAAATCAAACAATTCATTCCCATATATTTATCAACAAGCAAGGAAATCTATAATCTAAGAACATTGGTAAGAAGTTTTTCTTTAGAATTTTCCAATCGCAAAAAGTTTAGCAATCCATTCGGGATTGATGAAAAAAATTGAAACTCAAAATCTCATCTTCTAAACTTAAAAAAAATTGAAATCAAACGAACAAAATATTTATAAACTGAGTCATACCTTAGTTGGAAGATTCAAAACTTCAAAATCACCATCCATCAATAAAAAAGCTTGTTTTTCTCTACAAGAACTATTAGGGTTTTAGCCAAAATGAACATAGGATAAACAAAAAGTGATGGTAGGTTTAATGGGTTTGTTGATAAAATTTGAGTTTTATTATTAATTTCATTTTGTACTTAATAGTAATTATGCAATAGGTTAAAATAGACAATTAACAATTTAAATGTAAGTTGGGTGTAGAAAAAGGTTAAATGGGTTCAAATAAAATTTCCCTTATATTTTTAGTTTTAATTTGTACCCATGTATTAATTTCGTTTTGCGCCCATATTTTTTAAAATTTCATTTGTACTCATAATTTTTTAATCTTTTATTTGTACCCTAATTTATTTATAATGTACCCATTCTTCTTTATTAATGTACCATTTTGTTATATGTGAAATGTACCAATTTTTTTAACACTATGGATACATTTTTTGCCATTTATTATTTCTTATTGTTACATAGTTTTTATCCATTTATTCAATTAAAATGTTTGAATTTTTTATTGTAGCTGTTTCTAATATTATTATAATGAGAGATTTTAAATTTATAGGATTATAAATCTCATAAAATATCAAACATTTAATGTCAAAACTATAAAACTATAAATATTAATAGTAATATAATGAGGTGTACAAAGTCAAGGGACTTTAATCAAACTTTGAATACTATTAAGGTTTCAGTCAAAGAGTGTTAGAAACTAGGGACTGCATCCAAAGTATTCCTACTCTTAATTACTAGTACAGACAACATGCACCATGTATATAGCTTCCAAGACTTGTAATTGCTTGGAAAATATTAAACTGCTTTAGACAAGACCAGAAAGTGCTTCTATGAATATGTGGGGCACCTTAATTTTCTGCTCGTTTGAATATGTCCAAAAGCAACATGTCCTTCCTTGCTCTAGCAAATTAGTCAAAAATTTGTTCTCTACTAAATAAAAAAACGCAAAATAAAAGCATCAGTTCTTTTTATCAAAGGGGACGGACGTGTGTTTCAGCCAGGACCCTAGAAACTGACCCACAAGGAGTGCCACATTTAGCTGCATGCAATTGATGAATTCCTAGTGCTGTCTGTAACCCATCATATATTTTCAAAGAGGATAACAGAATATTCTTTCTTATCAAAAAGGAAAAATGGGTCCAATATATAGAGCTAGGGAAATTCTGGTATAAATTGGTCCATCAATTGTGAATGTTAATACTTTGCTCAACAACTACATGATGAATTTTATTTTATTTGTATCAGGAATACAAGTTACGTGATATATAATTTTATGTATTATACAAAATGTGGATGACATTGACATGTCACACACTTATTCTAGAGTGTATTACTAAAAAGACAAATTCACATATTATAATTTCAATAAAATAATAACATCGTGTGATGTTATTCTGAATACACCGAAAAGTTGCTCCACATATCATATTCTTACAAAACAAAAGTAATAATTGGAAAAGAAAAAAATCGACATGCCATTTTGATGGGTTGGCTATGCTTAACTTTTGGAGTCCATTTATGAGAAGGCAAGCAACGAAATGCATCTGCACATCGCCGCGTATAGAAATTTGATTCTGTTCTCGGTCCCCCTCTGCATGGTGCTAGCTGACTCCTATTCTTCTGCAGGTCAAAAATATTCTCGTGGCCAAAAAATAATAATAATATCAGTGGTGGAGGATATTATGTTGTGGGAGGGAAAATCACGGCACGTTCAACAGCAGAAACTTTTGACTCAAAGCTATGGATTCTGCTCAACGAGGATCTGAGCTACAATATGGGATTAGGCACCTCCCATTTATCACATCTTCCCAATTGTTTTTTCTTCTGTGGCACGGTTCATAATGTGAGGAGTCATCTTGCACTAATTTTTTTCTTTACCTCTTACAATACGGAGGAGTTTATGGTGACTTCCTTCAAGCGTAAATAGTAGTTTTCTTCTTAAAAAAAAAAAGAAAAAATATATCATATTACTAACAACAGTCCGATACAGAATTTTTTTTTTATGCGAAAGCTGATATGGTGTCAAGAGTATCACACTCAAATTATAACATATGATCGTTGATATTAATTATAAACTATATAACCTAAACCCAACATGATAAATTATCGTAAATAAAAATAATGTTAAAGTTATGTGCCAGGTATTTTCTGTAAGATTGTGAATGACAATGAATGTTGTATTGGATCATTTTGTTGTAAGCCACTTGTCTATCGAGTTGTTAGCGACCAAAGTGATCCTATAGTCCTAACATAATAAGGATTATGGAGTCTCATCCCTTGCAATTAACCTAGAGGAAATCTGATAGATTTTATTACGAAGATGTAGAATCATGATGGGACTTAAACACTATAGAGAGATACGGTCAAACTTCACAGCCAATGATAGGTTGGGTGTGATAAAAACCCTAACGATATAAATACCACGGTTAAGTATCTGCTTCCATACGCTTGTTCTCTCAATCACGCCAAACCCTATTCATGGTAGAGAGACATTTTGAAGTATTGGAGAAGACAACTGAGTTCTGCAATGGCTTCTTCCTCCTCAAGTAAGGACTGGTTTGGTATTGCTGTGCTTTAAAAAAAAAACTGCTTCTGCTGTGCTGTGAGAATAAGCTCATTTTTACTGCTTCACGTTTTCAGCTTTTTTTTTTCACCCAAAACTGTGAAAATAAGCTATTTTTATGTGTTTACCAAACACTTTTTTGAGCTCAACTTTTTTTTATACCCATTTTTTATTTTATAAAAACACCTTAGTACCAAACCAGTACTAAGTTTCACTTAAAGTTGTTATTGCATGCATGCATATCATACTGGTTTATTGCATAGAAACATGGTCTGCGTAATCCTATTCCCTTATTTTTTTGATATCGAATGCATGCTTGTACATGCATATTATTTGAATATTCCTTATAGCATCCTTACATTGGTATCATAGCCTTCCAATAAGGCTAGGGTTCGTATTAGACCATATGATCAAACTGACAACACTTAGCCTGAATAATTTAATGCTTCTGCTGATAACAGATATATAAGAACTATATTATATATTGTATTTGCACTGTTGTGGTTTGTTCAAATGTTTCAGGAAAGGATATCCTACAAGAAAGCCAAAGAATAACAAGAAGAAATCGTGGATTTATGTGTTGTTATAACATTGAATCAAAATATATAGTGTGAATTTTAAACAAAATTGCAATGACTAAACTACTCAAAAGTGTTTGGATCATTATTCTGATTTATTATTCAAAGAATTTGAAGGTGATTTGCTTGAAATTAGTGGATAATAATCTGCTCAAAAGTGTTTATTATTCAAGTCATTCAAGCAAATCAATGTATAGTGATACATGAAATCGACAAGATTGCATTATTCATCTCCTTAAAGGTGTTGAAGACATGTAAATTGACCTTGTGTTTTATGTATTGGCTATGCAACCCTAATATAAACAGCATCTATCCAAAGATAATACCTGTGTTTATATGAAACTGTTGATGGAAAACATTATGTGAGAGTTTTCCTATTTCTGTTAAGTATTCTAAATTCAAGAAATCTATTGATTGACTTGGCAATCAGAGAGGACAAGCCTGCATATCTCATTGACACTAGCACAGCAGACCAAAGGAACAAGTATGAGAAGTGAGATAGGGCAAACAAGATGTCCTTAATGATTATGACGAAAGCTATGACTCAATCTGTCAAGGGAGGGATTCCAAAGCTAGAGAATACCAAAGAATTTTTTGCTACAGTGGGAGAGAAATTCAAAGAGTTAGGGAAAGCTGAAACATGAACCTTTCTTACACAACTTACCTCCATGAAATTTGATAGGGTTGGTAGTGTGAGAGAACACATTCTTAAGATGGTGGATCTGTCTCAAAAAATGAAGGATCTCGAGGTCCCTATGACTGATCAGTTTCTCGTTCACATGGCTTTCAATTCCTTGCCATCCAAGTATGGACAGCTGAAAGTCTCATTCAATACATAGAAGGAAAAATGGGGAATTGATGAGTTAATTTCGATGTGTGCACAAGAAGAAGATCGACTCAAGGGTGACAAGTCAACTGAAGCAAATCTCATTCAGGTAGCCAAAGCCACAAATGGTGGTTCATTTTTCATTGCTGCTAAGCTGAAGAAGAAGGCTTTTTCTTCTTCATTTAAAAGTGCTAACACCTCTAAAGGATCTCACAAACTCAAACATGTGAACACTGGAATCGAAAAAGAAAAGAATGCTATTTTTGTAAGGAAACAGGTCACTTGAGAAAGAACTGTGTTGGTTTCAAAAACTGGCTTTCCAGAAAAGGTAAAACTTTCAACATTTTTGTGTGTTGAGTCTAACATGGTTTATATTCCATCTAAGAGTTGATGGTTTGACATTGGATGTACCATTCACATCACTAATTCCTTGCAGGGCTTCTCAAAAACAAAGAAGATAAACAATGAAGTCTACAATGTCTATGTTGGGAATGAGAGCAAGGTTGTTGTCGAGTCAATAGGGAGTGTTCAACTAGTGTTGTCTTCTGGTTTTATTTTAAATTGGGTCCATTACTTTATGTTCCTTCCATGAGAAGGAGTTTGATTTCAACTTCAAAGTTAGGAGAGTCTGGTTTATCTTTTGTTGGGGACCAAGAAAGTGTACGTTTTTATGATTCAAATAAATTAGACACCTTGCTAGGATATGCAGTTCTTCAAGTTGATACGTGGCAAATGAAATGTTCATATATAGATGAATGCTTTAATGCTTAGCATATTGGTTCCAAAACAATGATTCTGAAAAATTTCCCATGTTATGGCACAAAAGGTTAGAGCACATCTCTAAGGAAAGAATTGTCAAGTCAACCAACCAAAACCTGTTGCCACCATTAGACTTCAATGATTTTAAAGAATGCACAGACTGTTATAAAGGAAAGCTGACAAACATAAGGAAAAGTGGTAAAAATTGAAGTCAAAACTTGCTTGAAATAATACACACTGACATTTGTGGACCATTCCCAACTAAAACTATATGTGGAAAGTCATATTTCATAACCTTTATTGATGACTTTTCACAGTATACTTATGTCTTTTTAATGTCAGAGAAGTCTGAAGCATTGGAATGTTTTAAGCTTTACAAATTAGTAGTAGAAAAACAACTAGAGAAACACATTAAAATTGTAAGATCCGATAGAGGTGGTGAGTACTTTGGCAGGTATTTTGAAGTTGGACAGCATAAAGGTCCCTTTGCAACCTTCCTTCAAGAGCATGGAATAATGGCGCAGTACACAACCCTAGGTACTACCCAACAAAATGGGGTTGCAGAACGAAAGAACAAGACCTTCAAAGACATGATAAGAACAATGTTTGCTCATTCTAAGCTACCAATCTTTCTCTGGGGTGAAGCACTGAAAATAGTAAACTACATCTTGAATAGGGTGCCAAGTAAGTCAGTGGACATGGTGTCATTTAAGGCATGGACTGGAAGAACACCAAGCTTCAACCACTTCCATATATGGGGTTGGCAAGCTGAGGTGAGGTTTTATAATCCAGCTGAGAATAAACTAGATCCATATATGGGGTTGCAGATTCATTGGTTATTTTGAGAAGTCAAAGGGGTATAAATTTTATTGTCCTCATGGTCATTCCAAAATCATGGAAACACATAATGCTAAATTTATTGAAGAGTTGGATGAAATTCAGCTAATTGAAGGTGTATCAGCATGTCCAGAATTCAAAGAATTAGTTGTTGATAGAAGTTACAATGATTTCCTTCCTCAACAAGGAACCATGCTGTCAATTTCTACACAAATACAACCTGCAATTCCCACTGCAGTCTTCGATT
This sequence comes from Cotoneaster glaucophyllus, assembly GCA_036320875.1. Lineage (NCBI taxonomy): Eukaryota > Viridiplantae > Streptophyta > Magnoliopsida > Rosales > Rosaceae > Cotoneaster > Cotoneaster glaucophyllus. The sequence goes on along the minus strand of CM070068.1, from coordinate 18,414,063 downwards.
CTTGTGGCATAGAAACTCAAGCATTAGTTGCTGATAATGTTGCAGAAATGGAAGTGGATCATACACTTCCATTGAATGATCCAATTTCAGATGTTGGTACTATAATGGAAACCTCAACTCAAACTCAACTTAAAGAAGAGACAGTAAGTGTGAGAAGATCTCAAAGAGAAAGAAAAGCTGTACTTCTTCCCGATTTTGTATATCTGCATGAAGCTGAGTACAATTTAGGAGATGAAGATGATCTCATCACTTATCATCAGGCCATCACTATCATAAGATCCAAGCTATGGAAAACAGTAATGGATGAGGAATTGGAGTCCATGCAGAAGAACGAAGTATGGACTCTAGTTTCAAAACCAAGTGGAGTTACTAAAATAGTAGGTTGCAAGTGGGTTTACAAAACTAAAAAGACTCACTTGGCAACATTGATAAACACAAAACCAGATTGGTTGCAAAAAAGTTCACACAAAAGGAAGGGAGCGATTATAATGAGACTTTCCCTCCAGTCTCAACCAAAGACTCTATGAGAATAATTTTAGCACTTACTGCGCACTTAGACCTGGAACTGTATCAAATGGATGTCAAAACTACGTTTCTGAATGGAGAACTTGAAGAAGACATCTACATGATTCAGCCACCAGGATTTGTTGAAAGGGGGAATGAGTCATTGGTCTGCAAATTAAATAAGTCCATCTACGGTTTAAAGCAAGCTTCCAGGCAATGGAACAAAACATTTGATATTGTGATGTCTGAGTTTGGCTTCCAAGAAAACAAGATGGATGAGTGTGTGTATCTTAAGATAAGTGGTTCGAAGGTCATTTTCTTAGTCTTATATATGGATGATATCCTATTTGCCAATTGTAATCTCACATTGCTGCAAACTACCAAAGACATGTTAGCTGCAAGCTTTGATATGAAGGACCTGGGGGAAGCAAAGTTTGTACTGGGTATAGAGATCATTCAAGATAGAAACAAGAGAGCCCTTGGTCTCTCACAGAGACAATATGTTGATAGAATCACTAAGAGGTTCGGTATAGAGAAGTGTGCTGGTGGTGAATTGCCAATTGGGTAAGAGGACAAAATGAGCAGTGAGTAAAGTCCTAAAAATTAGTTAGAGAATGAGAACATGAAAAACAAGCCTTATGCATCGCTTGTGGGAAGCTTGATGTATGCTCAAGTGTGCATGAGACTGGACTTGACATTTGCAGTTAGTGTATTAGGCATGTTTCAAGCAAATCCTAGACCACCTCACTGTATTGCAGCCAAGAAAGTTTTGAGATATCTCAAAAGAACTAGAGATTACATGCTCACTTATAAACATGTTGATGTACTTGAGTTATTGGCTTACACTGACTCGGATCTGGCAGGATGTGTTGATGATCGCATATCAACTAATGGATACATTTTTATGCTTAGTGGTGGTGTTGTGCCATGGAAAAGTGCCAAACAGAAATCAATTTCTTCATCAACCATGGAGGCCGAGTTTATTGGGTGTTATACTGGAACCAAACAAGCAATCTGGCTCAGAAATATGGTGAAGGGATTAAGTGTGGTGGACAACATTGAGAAACCACTTAAGTTGTACTGTGACAACAAGGCAACAATGTTCTTCTCGAAGAATAACAAGAGATCACTTGCAAGCAGACTTATGGATATGAAATATTTGAAGGTTAGAGATAAAGTGAAGAAGGGAACTATTGATATTCAACACATAAGCACATAATTTATGGTTGCTGCCCCTCTTACAAAGGCTTTACCAGTGAGTATTCAAAAGGCACATCCTTGATATAGGAATGAGAGACTCTTTTGATTCTGTCAATGAGTGAGAGTAAGCACTTGATTGACTCTTTTGTGATGAATTTAATTGTTGGTTGTTATTCTCATTCAGTCTCCTTGATGTTTGAACTCTATTTGAGATTATCAGTACAGAAATTCTAAAACTAATAGGTTATTCTTAACAGACCTTTTGTACTGAAGCTTGCTTCAGTTTGTTTTGTGAGCTAATGTTTTGATTATTAGTTCTTGACACCATGACTTCGTTAGCAGCAAAGTACTTTAAGTTGAATGTGTATGTAATCCTGGAGTGCAAAGGATAGACCAACTTGTCATTTGTTTTCTTTGGTTTTGCATTTGATTCAAAGTGACAGGTTGCTAGGAAAGGTTATTGCATACTTATGAAGACTCAATGATCACCATGACTCTTATTTTGTTAGGATGAATCATTGACATTCAAGTGGGAGAATGTAAGATTGTGAATGACAATGAATGTTGTATTGGGTCATTTTTTGTAAGCCACTTGTTTATCGAGTTGTTAGCAACCAAAGTGATCCTATAGTCCTAACATAATAAGGATTATGGAGTCTTTATCCCTTGCAATTAACCTAGAGGAAATCTGATAGATTTTATTACGAAGATGTAGAATCATGGTGGGACTTAAACACTAGAGAGATAGGGTCAATCTTCACAGCAATGATAGATGGGGTGTGATAAAAACCCTAATGATATAAATACCACAGTTAAGTCTCTGCTTCCATACACTTGTTCTCTCAATCACGCCAAACCCTATTCATGGTAGAGAGACATTTTGAAGTATTGGAAATAGAAGACAACCTAGTTCTACAATGGCTTCTTCTTCCTCGAGTAATAAGTTTCACGTAAAGCTGTTATTGCATGCATGCATATTATACTGGTTTACTGCACAGAAACATGGTCTGCATAATCCTATTCCCTTATTGTTTTTGTTATCGAATGCATGCTTGTAAATGCATATTATTTGAATAATCCTTATACCATCCTTACATTTTCACCACAAAACATAGCCTCATAATTAATGTCTTTATAGTTATCATTTCCAAAAAAAAAAAAAAAATCTTGAAAGCATTATATTTTTTTCCTATTTATTTGATGAAGGGTTAGTTCCAACTTGACTACATTAATCCTCAAAAATTACGTGCACATAAATACTGTAGATTATTTCTTGAAAATATTTTTACTCAGAGTTTGAGACCTGGTCGAACCAGTTCATTTTAGTTTTGATTTTTTAATTTTTATGCTAAAGGTTGAATAAATGTATATAGAATTGAGGAATGGAGAATGATGAAGGGATATCGGTGGAGGGGAAGACAGAGAAATGAAAGAGAATATATGAAATGAAAAACTTGGTGAAAACAAATTTAAAAAGTTTTCGGTTTTCATTTGGTGTGCCATTTCATATGCATTTTTTAAACCATCCTTCTTTAGTCTTTCTTTCTCACACATACTTTCCCGTTATTTGTAGCAGAAAAATGAGAACTAAAAACTAAAAACAAGTAGTTATAAAAATTCTTTAGGGTTTCGTGTAACAAATTTGAAAAATGCTAAGGATATCACATGAGAAATTTTATTTAAACCCATCTAACCTATTTCTACACCCAACTTACACTTTGCACCTATTTGATTTTTAACTAAATTAGTAATATCTCTTTAAACCCAAATTTGATACCTAATATACCCCCCCATAAACCCAATTCAATATGTGGATTTATTTTTACCCCCATTTGATTTTAGAAGCCAAATTTGATGTGTTTAGACCTAAGTACTTTGCATGGTTTTCCACAACACAAAAGCTGATAATTCAATTGTTGAAAGATGTCAAGAAAGGCAATGAAATGATCAAATGGATGGACATAGAACCTTATGCATACTGGAACGGGAACCCCTTTGTTGCTGATACGAGGAAAGACTTACTCAAAAATGCAATGTCTAAGAGACACAGGACTGGAATGCTCGCCTATTCATCCAGGTACCATTAAAGATAAAAACTAATTTCGTTTAAACAAATGGCATATGTTATCAACAACATTAACTTTTGATTGAAAACCCAATTAGCCAATAAATCTACAAACTAATTAGGTATAATTTCAGGATTGGATTCTTGAATCTCAACAAGGCTTCAAGCAATCAAATGTAGCAGACCAATGCACACATAGGTATTTCTTGTAGACATATAAATAAAATTCTCCTGTTTGGTAATTAAATTTCACTTTAATCGTCATTCCATTTTATCATGATTTATGAAGGTACAAGATCTATATTGAGGGTTATGCATGGTCTGTGAGCGAGAAGTACATTCTAGCCTATGATTTAGTAACATTGCTGTTAAAACCGAAGTACTATGATTTCTTCACAAGAGGTCTGCAACCAGTGCACCATTACCGGCCTATAAGGCATGAAAACAAATGTAGATCCATTAAGTTTGCTGTGGATTGGGGCAACAACCACAAACAAAAGGTGACTCTTCTTTCTAATTAACTTTCCATTTTGTTCGTAATTCATGTTATTGTCTTTTTTAAACTCCGACCAGAGCTATTTGTGCCACATTTATAGAGGTGTGGTCAACAATGTGATCCCCCTAGCATTACTCCAGAAGTTTATACTCTACGGTTTCTGTTACTTACGGATTTTGGAACAGGCACAAGTAATTGGAAAAGCAACAAGCGACTTCATTCAGGAGGAGCTAAAGATGGACTATGTGTATGACTACATGTTTCATCTGTTAAATGAATATGCTAAACTCTTAAGATTTGAGCCACGAATACCCAAAGGCAGTGGCGGAGCCAGGAATCTTACCACAAGGGGTCTTAGTGTAAAAGTCCAAACATGAGCGAAAGATTTTCCACGCGGATGTCCTTGATGAATGTAATAAGAAGCCAATCAGACCAAACCCGAAAAAACAAGAGTAATTAATAATCACAAACAACTTTATTAGGTAGCTCAGCTGAGCAATGGCACGCTCGCAGAGCCGCTTGAGGCCCTGAGGAATACTGATCAGCAACTCTGAGGAGATCCTGAGCAATATCCAAAGTAAAACAAACAGCGGACAGCCAAAAGAAAGAGTCCAATGTGAAAGTACTCACTCGTCCATCAATCTTCTCCTCGAGTTTTTTCAACTTTGTCATGCATTCCTTAGTTTTCTGCAAGTATCAAATAGTAAAATACATTAAGGCACTAAAACTATGATGAACTAGACAAAGAGAGGTAGGAGCAATAATTCATGATCTACAAAGACCGACTTAAAATCAAGTAGACAATCATATAAAGGTTTTTTTTCAAAAGAGAAAATTACTTGAGCAACGAAATCTCCATGCCTATGATACAACATGCCTATGATACTGCAATCTTTCCCTTTTTCTAAAACTAAAAGTACAAAACAATCCGAACGTACCTTAACTATAAGGGTTTTTGTGAAAGATACATTTTACAAAAACAAAAGTAAAAAAGAGTTCTAGGACTGTGTAAACCCAGTCGCTGTCGCTAATACTTGCAACTGCCTTATTAAGCTTTTCTACATATATGCGTTAAAGAATATGAAACAACCCGTCCCGAGTTTTACGGTACAAAAAGAGTATTTTTGTATTTTAACTAAGTTTGAGATACTTTTCCTTTTAAAAATGGTTTTAAATTCTTAAATGGTGTGCCCAAGGGGGGCACCACCCCCTGTTTTTTTTTTGGAAGAAGCCCACCCCCTGTTTTGTTGTCCCGGTTCCCTACTCTTTTTCTTTCTTTTTCTGATTTTAGTCTCTCTCTCTTCGTCTTTCTCTCGGCCTCACCCTTTCACTCTCCCCCGAAGCACGCTCTCTCCCTCTCTCTGCAGCTCTTCCTATTTTCTCTGAGAACACACACAGCCATCCATACAAACGCACACACATACACACGTACATGGTTGCACCAAGTCACCATCTCAACGAAGGAAGGAACAAAACCAACCTTCGATTCATAGGCATGGATCAGTGCACCTATTCACCGATCCCACTCCTCTTCAAGTTCCGGTGATCAAAATGGTAAGAGTTTCACCGTTGACGACGACGAAGATCAGTGCACCTCCACCACCGTCTTTTTCAACGACGCCGTTTTGCCCAATCTGTTTTAAAAAAAAAAAAGAAGCGCACGCGGCCGAGCTGCCTTGCTTCTTCTTCTTCTTGCCGAGCTGCCTTGCTTCTTCTTTCACCCATTTTGTCTAACAGGTGGTGTGCACCTCCAAGAGGTCGCACCAGCAGCTCCAAGAGGTCGCAGATGGAGCTCCAAGGTTATTTTCATGGCTTCCAAGGGGTCGTGCGACCCCGACGACCCCACTGTGGCTCCGCCACTGCCCAAAGGCGATGCACATTTGTGCTTGGAGAGTATGACTGTCCTGCAGATGAGTTGCCCAAGAAGTCTATGACCGAATCATTGGTTAAGAGTCCATCAGCAACAGACCCTTGCACCATGCCTCCTCCCTATGAACACTGAACTCTTGCAAAGTTATACAGGATGAATATTAATTCAATTACACAAGTGCAACAGTAGGAAGATAAATTTGATCGTAGGGTTTAATTATATAGTGTTTGGGTTTACTGACAAATTTGAGTTTTATTATTAATTTCATTTTGTACTTAATAGTAATTATGCAATAGGGTAAAATAAGCAATTAACATTTAAAATTTTAAGTTAGATGTAAAAAGAGGTTGAATGGGTTTAAATAAAATTTCCCATATCACATTTGGTTGACCGCACATTTGTAACACCTCTTTAATGGAGGTGGAACCTACTTGTATTGGTAGGCCATACTTTTATTAAAAATATTGTATAAATGTGGTTTACAAAACTGTAAACTCTCCAGCATTACCTAACTAATTTATATTGGATTACATAAAGGTCTGAAATGAGGCCATTTTTCTCAAAAAGTACAATATAGATTAGAACAAAAATATGAGTAGGGGATCATGATTAAGATTCTATCTTCATTCCATCACAATATGAAGAATCATGAAATTATACTAGGATCTATTAGAATATATATACCAATAAAAAGAAAGTTTTTGATTCGTCAAAAATTATTTTCTTGGCATAAAGTAGATCCCCTAGATTAAGTATATATTTGTGGTATGAAGGGTGAATTCTAGAACGACAATGATATTTTGCATTTACGCACTTCCATAGCCACTTTTTTCTATTACCTTTACGTATAGAAATACAAATTGGCAATAATATTCAAACGACAAAGATCCTGTTCAGGATTGAAATTAGCGAGGGAATTATTGTTGAGATCATGTCCTCATTTGTTTAAACGACCTTGTGCTTAACTAGTTAGGCACATTAATATCTTTAATGTTATAAGCTCCTAATCGAGGCCATGCGAGGATTACTTTAAAAATACAGATTTATCGGGTTAATTTCGTCAAGAAGTAATGAAGATAGCTTCATTGATGGTAGGTCTAACGATGGACTCGTTTGGTCGGTCAAAGAAGAGGTACTGATTAATTTGTATTGTGAGTTCAATCCTACACAGCAAAGCACTTTCGTTTTTGGTCAATATATAAGCAAAGCTCTTTCAGTACGAAGAAAGTCCAAGTCCAACACGTTCCAGTTGAACTAGTGAAGAAAGTGTACTGATCGTACAACTAAGTTTTGTAAATTAACTATTTTACAAAAAGCTAGAATTAAATCAATTGTTTTAGAGCAAATGGCTGTTGATATTAAGAAAAGAGGAAAAAGATCCTCTCCATATCTCTCTCTGGATCTCTCCCTCCAATGCCCAGGAATCAAGTGATTCGGGCCTTTAAAATTTGATCTAACAGCTAAAAATAAAGAAGATAATAAAAACTTTTAAAAGCTATAATAATTTTTAGCCGTTAGATCAAATTTTTAAAGGCCCAGATCACTTGATCCCTGGATTTTAGAGGGGGAGATCCGGAGAGGATCTCTTTCCAAGAAAATAGCTCCATATACGGTGATAAGCCAGTTCACCCGTCACGAATTGTTTTCCTTTCCAACTTTTTGTTGGAAAATACAGTCTCAATCAGAAAATAATCTTTAACACCAAAAAACATCGAGATCTTTTGTGAAAAAAAACTCAACACTTAGTAATAAGTGTGGTTAAAATACGATAATAACAGTAATATTAATGATGGACTATGCTAAGCCTAAAAAGTTTTCAACTTCCTTTATCAAAACATATTTGAAAATATGCATGTATTGGTAATACCGAGTGACCTGTCATTACAAGTCCACACAAATCATATATCGTGTAATGTTTCACTATTCCGGATTTAGGGTTTAATAAGTGTACAAATGTTTTAGTTTCTGTTGAATTTAATATATAAGAAAATGGTACAAATGCAAGGATTGAAAACGACGTTAATCACATTGATACAGTTCGTCAATTAGCTTTTCTTATTATGGATAAGAGTCCTTTTATGAGATTAGCTAGTTTTCCCCTATTCATCTAGTGCATTAATCAAATTGATGTCGATGCTGGATACATGCACAAATCATTTTCTGCCTCCACTCTATGCGAAATGGCGTTTTAGTCGTGTAGGTTTATACTCCAATTTAGTTTCCTTTAGTATTTACTAGAAGATGAGCATACACTTTGTGTGTGAACAATTTCATTTTTTTTTTATTAATGAGTGTGATTAGTTTTTAATTTTTTTTAAAAAGAGTATGAGACAATGATGATGGGATCTCTTAATAAGGGCATATTTTTCTTAATATTGCGTAATTACCATTTTGCCCTCTTTATGTAAATATTGTGTATCAAAAGTAAGGGTAAAATAAGAAAAATAGGGATATGATTGTCATTTTGTCAAAAGGTACAAAATTACTATTTTGCCCTTCTTTTTATCAAGAGTGTGTCTCAAAAGTGAGGGTAAAATTGAAAAAAAAAGTGGCAAAAGGTTGACAATGGGGATTTTCTTAATATATAGTATAGATGATAAGAGTTTGACTATGGTCATTTTCCCTCCAAGAAATAATGAGGGTGTAGTTTGGTTATTTAGCTAAGAAATGTCATATACGCAATCTGGTTTTAGTTTCTTGTTTTTGAACTTTAAAAAGAGCATCTAAATATTTGTAAAGTTTGCTGGCTTACTGAAAATAATTGCTTTGTATCTCTTGGTTAATCAGTGATGACTACCACACGATGACGAGCTTGTGTTGTGTCTAGTAGTATTTTACAATTTAATCAATGTGGAAATATGTTAGCACGTGGCAAATTGCTCTGGTGTTAGAATCTTCCTTTTCAACCCACTGCATTTCGGATTCAAGCCCTCATAACTTGTAATTTTGTGTAGTAGATCATCTCTAATAAAAAAAGAGTAAATTATTATATGTTGATGCTGTGAAGACCGAAGATGGTTCTTGTTCTTTCAACTTTTCTTCTTGTGTTGTTTCAACATCTTTAATTTATATCGCTGGACGTTGATGTTACATTAGAATGTAAGTAAAGATTGAAGGAAGTAGACAAAAGTGTGGAGCAAAGTAGAGAGAAAGTGAAATAAGATGCAAGTGTTGATTGTTGAAATGTTGATGTTACTTTATAATTAAGTGAAAAGAAAGCGAGAAAGTATATAGCGAAGTAGAGAAAAAAAAAAAGTGCAGTAGAGAAAAGGTCGGCAGAGGAAATTGGAATCCTTCAACTCGTGTAACTTTAACATCAATTGGGTGGACTCTTTCGATCTGAGAGCAATTGAAATGGAAATGAGAATTATAATGGGATTTTTTTATATAAATAAATTTACATTGTGAAATATTCACTTAGTAAGAATTGGAGAAGAAAAAACTACATAAACTCTAGCCGATCCTCTATCTCCTACCTATTACCAAATTTTAAATTTACAGACTCTATAGCCGCTAGCCTCTTGCTATTTCACGAAGTGCTCATTTTCATCAATAATGAAGTTCTTTTTCCTATGGAGTGCCATCTCAGTCTTCTAAGTTTGAGTGCAGATGATTTCAAGACTTAAATACATTCCTTAATTTGCTTATTTTCAGGTCTGTTTGGACCTAAAATCTTCTAGTACGATGGCAACTAGTTTGGTCCAGTTAGTCTTTTATGTTTTGTTAGTTTCTTTGAACTGAGGACCTCTTGGATGTTATCTCGGATGTCTTTTTTTATATTTTGTATCAATTCTTAATATTATAATAAAATTGATATTGTTTCATCTCAACGAATTGCATAAGGAAAATAAGGAATGTGAATGGTATTAACTAGTCCCCTAGTTGATCTGATTTCTAATTTTTTAGGTATTTAAAAACAAACCACATTTCATTTTAGAAAAATGATAAGAAGACCACATTGATCAATGTACTATCTGATTTATGCATGTCATGTATCAATTAATGAGTTTATCTTATTAAATATAGTCCCGATTGAGTTGCGTGTTTCATTTGCCACATCACCAATATCCTACAAATATGTCGAATATCTGGCATTACTTTTTATTTTATTTAATATGTGTCAATAAATGCAGGGGAAATCATAAATTAGAATGACTCCAATAGTTATATTTAATGTAAGGTTTTTATCACCAATAGTCCTTGAAATTGACCCCCACCATCAAGATGGTCCTTGAAATTGAAAATCAATCAATGTAGTCCTTGAAAATAGGTATCGCAAATCAATGTCGTCATTCTGTCACAATTCTGTTAAAAATTCTGTTAAGTGCTGATTTGGCACATAAATGGGTCTCATAAGTCTTTTTTTCTCACAATTGACCCGCAACATCATAATGGTCCCTAAAATTGACCTGCGACATCAAAATGGTCCTTGAAATTGAAAATCGATCATTGTAGTCCAGCAAGTAAGTGTACCAAATCAATGTAGTCCTTAAGTCACAATTCTGTCAAAAATTATGTTATGTGCTAATGTGGCACATAAATAGATCACACAAGTCTAATTAAATTTAAAAAATTACAAATAGGTTTAATAATTTAATAGTTAATAAAAAGTTGTGAACCCATAAACCCTGTCCTGCAATCACCTCCGATCACAATCCACATTCCTCTACCTCCACTTATTTTACACACTTCGACACCCTTCACCGAATTGAACATGGATCGAGATCACCTTTGGTGACGGCTTGGCTGATTGGCAATGACTTCTGGGACATTACCGTTAACATTTAGGCGATCAATATCCTCACAACCTTAATCTTGAAGAGCTTGTTCAGCTCTTTCCTGGTGGTCTGGTGACTCAAAGAACGGCGAGGTATGCCTTGAAATAATGAGGTTATAACTAAGGTGCGTCTATTGTTGGTTGAAAACTATTTCCAAACCCCCTCTTAGGCCTTAGTTAAGCCTTGTGCCTTTGAGAATTTATGGAAGGGATCTCTCTTAAAAAAAAAAAAAAAAAAAAAAAAAAATCTATTGTGCAAATAGGTATTCAGACAACTTTTTTAATTAATTATTAAACCCACATCAGCACATAACAAAAGAATTGAAGCGGAAGGGTCATATTGATTTGCGACACCTATTTTTAAGGATTGCATTCATCGATTTTAAATTTTAGGGACCATCTTGATGGTGTGGGTCAATTTCAGGGACCATCTTGATGGTGTGAGTCAATTTCAAGGATCATTTATGATAAAAACTCGTAAATCTTGTCGGGTTCATTTATGTGCCACATCAGTTCTTAACGGAATTTTTAACAGAATTGTGACAGAAGGACCACATTGATTTGTGACACCCTATTTTCAAGAACTACATTGACTGATTTTCAATTTCAAGGACCATCTTGATGGTGATGATAAATTTCAAGGACCATTTGTGATAAAAACCCTTTAATATACGCATGAAATTCAATTCTTAGTTTTAACATGCCACTAATAAGGGAAGAATGATTCGAACTCAAATACATATATGCTCTTACGACCTCCGAAAGAGATGGATAACCGTAGCTTGCTACCAGTTGTCCCCCTTTTTAAAAGAAAAAACAAATACATATCTCCTCTAACTAATATGACTAACTATAATTTTATATATACCATATATTAATTGTACTTGTGATAAATAGGGTGCTTTTAAAGATTTTAAATTAATCATTTCCGAATTTAAATTAAGTATTTAAATTTCTATGTGAAAATTGTACAAACGCCAGGCGTGCGGAAATTGGAATACCAAATAAACAGAAAGTTTTGTCAACTTACCACACATACTCGTGGAAGAAAGATAATTTAGTCTTGTCAGCTATTTACTCTCTTCAGTTCTTCTCATCTAAGGACTTAAAAATGAGAACATGTAGCATCGAATTCATATTTGTGACATGATTATATTTAGAACTCACAACTTAAAATATTTAGGAATATAAAAAGGTAAACCCCATTGGAAATTTACGATCAAAGAGACCCCGTTTTGTTCTATCTTTCCACATTAACAGTGATTGAGAGGAATATTGACATGAGGTTGTTAGGTCATCAGGTGAACATCACTCTCCTTATTTTTATTTTTAGGTTCTTAGGTGAGCATGACTCTCCAATAAAATCGTTAAAGTGATTTTTGTGCAAAGTTTTCAATTGTATTAGAAAGATAATTTAGTAACTTTTTCTTCACACTACCAAATCGAATCAAGATTATAAAAAGGAAATAACACAACTCAAATTAAAGATATATAAAACAAAAATGCGACTATAATCCGTCCATAACAGGTTGCGCAAGTCCTCTACAAGAAGAGAAAAAAGAGAGAGGAGAGACTAAGCAAAGCATGAAAATTCATCTACATCATAAACCAAACTTCACTTTCATGCATGAGGTGCGTACAGTAGCTAAACAAATTAGACAGCTGCCAAATTTAGTTAGGAGAGGGAACCATAAACGTCACCGTCGATTACAAAGTAAGGATTTGTTGCCCAAGAGTTCATATATTAGTCGAACACGCTATGTTTTTCATTGTGATGCTACGATTTATTGTTAATTAACTGGGGTAACGACAATGCTTCATACCAGCGTCCTTGTTATCTCACTCTTTCGACACTAGAAGGATTGCTCTCCATGCTTACTGTTACATTCCTTTGAGGTAACTTTTCGCTCGTATAACCTACTAATACTCAATGAATTGATGTCTGGCTTATTCGATATGCATTGTAATACCAATTTTCATCAGCCTAAAGATCCCTCATGCAAGGTATTTTTTTGTTGTTCAAGTACATAACAAATATTCTATATATTATGTCACTATTTTAACCACATAAAAGTGAAAATAAATAAATACACTGAACCGGTCCGCTAATTAAAATAAGCTCAAATGTCTACGTAGGAATTCCATTTAGCCTTTCTAAAGGTAATTTTGTAATTTCACAACTTCATAAAATAAAATAGAATAGAATAAAAAGAAAACTAATTAAAAGGGCTTGAAAACTTTTAGTTTTAACGATAATGACAAAATAAAGGGTAAAGTGAATAGTGCCAGGTTTGACTTTTTAGTATAAAAATGTGATTTTTCGTTAAAGTGAACAGTACCGCGGGCTTTTTGTTAAAACTCCCTAGAATAAAATTAGTTATGGATTGTAATAATCACGATAGCCATGACCAGGACAAGAGTTGGGAGATGTTGGGGGTATGGGATGAAGATGTTTCAGTTTCTTTTGGTTGATGTTTGGATGCTTGGGTCACGGTGTTTGGTTACATCTAAACTACATTAATAAAATCATCTTTATCAACCAAAAGACGATAAAAATATAATTTTTTTTCTACCACAAAACAAAATCATGGACAATAAAGTAAATTCACATAAACTAAATTTGACAGTTTTTTTTTTTCAAAACCTCACCTAAGGGTGATCCTAACATCCTTTAATTTTGAAAATAAAATATATATAAAAAAAATTAAAAAAATAATAAAAAACTTCTCTCTCTAATCCACATTTGTCACATCCCGACCCGGGTTCCACCACATCCCGGGCCCGTTCCACCACCGTAGCACGATATTGTCCGCTTTGGGCCCCGACTACGCCCTCACGGTTTTGTTTCTGGGAACTCACACGAGAACTTCCCAATGGGTCACCCATCATGGGAGTGCTCTCGCGCGCTACTCGCTTAACTTCGGAGTTCCCATGGAACCCAAAGCCAGTGAGCTCCCAAAAGGCCTCGTGCTAGGTAGGGATGAGGATATACATATAAGGATCACTCCCTTGGGCGATGTGGGATCTCACAACATTCCTTTTTTTCTCCCTTTTTAAAATAAAAAATATTTTTGTAGACATCGAAATTTCGAAAAATTCGTGTTTACAATTTTCACACACAAAATATGGGGCATATGCTAGTGTTTTATAAAAGTTAAACTACAATAAGACCTTAATAATGAGTACTGGCTGGTCAGTACGAATCCATTTTAGAATAACTCAAGGCTTTTTTTTTATATATATACTTTGTAAAAGCCCTCGTTGAATACTCTTAAATTTTTATGAAGTTTTGCAGTATCTAAAAATCTATTACTCACTACGCCCAAATTTTAAATCCACAAATATTTTTTAAGAGGTTCAAACTAATTCTATATATTGAGGACAATGCGAGGGACTTTTTGTTTTTAGTTTTTATACTATTAAAAAGTTTTAACTACTAGTTAATATGTTCTTGTGGTATTCTTCTCACCTTAAAAATGAGGGGTCTTAAGTTAACTCTTGGAGATGAAGACTTCAAACCAAATTATTGTAGCTGACTCATTGTGTTGCTTAACTCAAATTCCTCACCCTATTTCAATCATATTATTATGAATGGCTCATTATGTGGCTTAGCTCAAATCCCTACCCTTTTAGCTACTTTTTGTGCGGTGAAAATGAGCCATGGGAATGGAAAATCACTTCCTTTCCCATGTTTGGTAAATCAAGCTTGTGAAAAAAAAATGTAATTAATTAGACTTGACATTTGTGTATTGTTTTTCGTGTTCGTATCGTTTTCGTCTCATACCCGATATCTTAACAGGTCATGTCGTGTAGCACCTGTTAAAATGAACTGGTAATATGACCCGACTCGAACTCAACTTTAATATTAAATGGATAATATGGCCCGACCCGTTACCCATTAAAGAAAATATATTTTAAACCAATAAATAATCAAATGAAAACCATAATACTAAATTAATATATACATATTGCATATTGTCACATAAATATTACTTCAAAACATAAAAACACATTTGTCTTTCAAGGATGACATAAGTTTTAATTAATGTAGAAGTGTGAAAAATATTTATAAAAAAAAAACATAAAACACATAATGGGAAGCTTTACAACTTTCATAAAGGCTCAGCTTCAAAATTCGCCACTATAATCACATAACCTATAGATCGAAATTTAACCGTTGATTGTCATTTACATTTATGTTCCATTCTTCTCACCAAATTTTTTTTTCGTCAGATTTTTTTTTTTTTTTTTTTTTAAAAACATGATCTTTTAGAGGATGCATGAAGATGAATAGTTCATACCGTTGATATTACGTTCAGAATTTTACCATCAGTGAAAATATAGCTTGGAGTTTATAAATCTCCAAAAACTATATAACATCGACTCTTATTTCAGTTAACCGTAAATATCGGAACGTGATATCAACCATCTGAACAGTTCATTTTTCTACATTCACTAAAAGATAATGTTTTCAAAAAAAAAATCTGAAAAATGAAATTTTTTGAGAGAATAAAGCGTAAACAACAATCGACGGTTAAATATAAATCAAAGATTTATGGATTATGGTGTCGAATTTCAGAGTTGACCCCTTCACAAAAGTGTAAAGCTTGTCATCACAAGTGATTGTTTATATTTTTTACATTTTTCACACTTCTACAATAATTATTATGAATTTTATTAATTTTTCTCTTAAATAAAAAACAATATTCATGAGGTTTGGAGGGTTTTAATAATCTAAATGACGATGTTAACTGTCACATCCCGGCTCGGGCCCCCACCACATCCCGGGCTCGACTCCGCCGTAGCACAATATTGTCCGCTTTGGGCCCCGACCACGCCCTCACGGTTTTGTTTATGGGAACTCACGCGAGCAGAACTTCCCGGTGGGTCACCCATCCTGGGAATGTTCTGGCCCCGTACTCGCTTAACTTCGGAGTTCCTACAGAACCCGAAGCCAGTGAGCTCCCAAAAGGCCTCGTGCTAGGTAGAGATGGGAACATACATATAAGGCTTACAGGATCCACACCCCTGGGCGATGTGGGATCTTACAATCCACCCCCCTTACGGGCCCGACATCCTCGTCGGCATACTTCCGGCCAGGGATTAGCTCTGATACCAAATTGTCACATCCCGGCCAAGGCCCCCACCACATCCCGAGCTCGACTCCGCCATAGCACGATATTGTTCGCTGGGAAAGAGCTAAATTTCTGCCAGCGACGTTAGAAGAACTAAATCAAATGTCTACGATTGCACTATCGTGTATTATCCTAGTTGTGCAAACGTATTTACTGCTACAGCAACAAAAGACGTGTCTACCCTTTTGCACTCCGTATTGCATTGAAGCGGATGCACTCTCTAGAAAAACCGTTGACATTGGAAGTGCAGTCGTGACCATTAATTACTCAATCACCCAGAAAATACTCGGTGAAACGAATCTTTACCATGGTGATTGAATATCCCGAAAGCTACTGTTGTAGTTTGATGTTATGCATTTAATCTAGTTATCCGTACTCTAGATTTAATGGACTTGTTTTGACCCTTAAATTCTCGAGTATTCTTCTAGCGTTCTCGATGTAGTTATTTTCTCACTAAGTTCGAGAGAGCTTCACTATGAATTTGCTTGCTAAAGCGCAGCGGAAGCGTGGTGGGCCCATAACCCACAGGTCCCAGGATCGAAACCTGGCTCTGATACCAAATTGTCACATCCCAGCCCGGGCCCCCACCACATCCCGGGCTCAACTCTGCCGTAGCACGATATTGTCCGCTTTGGGCCCCGACCACGCCCTCACGGCTTTGTTTCTGGGAACTCAAGCGGGCAGAACTTCCCAGTGGGTCACCCATCCTAGGAATGCTCTGGCCCCGTACTCGCTTAACTTCGGAGTTCCTACGGAACCCGAAGTCAGTGAGCTCCCAAAAGGCCTCATGCTAGGTAGAGATGAGAATATACATATAAGGCTTACAAGATCCACACCCCTGGGCGATGTGGGATCTTACATTAACCATTGTCTATGTGTGAATGATACAATCACGAGCATTTATATATCTTCCACATTTTTCACATTGTACATTAATTATTATAATTTTTTTTTAGTTTTGAACTCCCCTAAAAATACTACTCATGTGGGTTTGCAAGGTTTTAAAAATTCAAAGGACAATATACCAATCTCAAAGCGTAGAGGATGCGATCACAAGCGTTTGCATGTTTTTCACATTTTCCGCACTTGAAAATTAATTATTATAATTTTTTTTAATGTGTTTGGTATTTTTAATTTACTTTGATATTTTTATTTTTAATATGTTTTACAATGTTTTAATCTCACTTTAAGAGGATAAAAAATTTATGAGTATGACTGCATGAGAGAGAGAGTAAAAAACTTTGTTAAGTCGTTGACTGTAAAATTGAAAGTCTATCATTTTGCTTATGCTAATACTATCCTAGTTTGAATTTTGGACAACAGGTCAAGTAAAGTCTATCACAATAATGATAATAAGAAACCCTCATAAATAAATAAAACTTAAATTTTTTCAACTTATATGGAATAATAATACAATAATACATATTTAATATACAATATATACACTACGGCCAGTGTATTTTATAGTAAGTTTTTAGCAATTTAACTTTAAAATCATCAAAATGTGCTTTTATTAAGGGGTCAAAACGGGTTACCCACATGTTACTTGCGTATACACTCATTAAGGACCCGTTATTAATGGGTGACCTGATTAGTTATTATGTTGATCTGAAACCTGTTTTTTTCATGTCTTTTTCATGTCATGTTAACGAATCATGTAAGACATTGTCAGGTCTATAATTAATGGTGGAAAACGAGGTTGAAAACCAAAACCTATGAGGGATGGAGGGTTTACATTGCCCTGCTTTTTTTCCCATAATTTATTGTGCAACTTTAACATTGGTTACTTTCTTTTAGGACAATATTATCCTCGTTAAAGATTGAAAAGCCAATTATGGCCATAGTAACCCTTCATGCTCAACTTTCTTTTCCAGTTTTATTTCTAGTAAGAAATAAAAATACAAAATTGTCTCTATATTTCATAGGATAATATTAGGAAGATCAAATTTTTAAACTAAATTTTGTAAATCAAATAATGTGGTTGTTGATAATTGGATTATCATTTAAGTGTTGATTAAACATGCTTATTTCCTATTGGTGACACATCATTTGGTTTGCAAATTTGGTTTAAGATTTTAGTCTCCCTAACATTATCCATATATTTACTTTCATTGTTCATATCTTTTCGAAATATGGTAATAGTAAATTGTATTGCTCATCCCCTAAGAAAAAACTTGAAAAATTATTTTTCATGAATTCCTTTCACATACCAATCGCACACTTAATTAATGTAATGTGTATGCACTAAAAAAGTAGGGTAAATCTCAGTTTACTACCATCAAGTTTTGTGATTTTCAACATTTAGTACATGAAGTTTTTTTCGTCCCAAAGTTATACCTAAAGTGTTAATTTTGGGACAGTCTCATCCATCTGTTAGTCTGGCTGTTAAGCCTCCAGTTAACTGATGACGCGGCGCCCATATGGACAATGACTGTCACAGTGCAGAAGCTACCGCCGCCAGAGCCGAAGAAGCCAAAGACAATCGAGGTTAAGATTGGTTGAAGCTTTTGAGTGTTGTTTATGTGATTTGGGCTCTAAGAATAATCGTGCAGGGATTATAACATAAGGGTTTTGTTGGAAATGTGCCCTAAAACCAATCATATGATGATACTTTACGGACATTTCACATGTTAAACTAATCTAGTTTAATATAAAGGGCAAAGATTATTGTTTTAAGTTGTCTCATGTAAATGTTATATGCTTAAACAATAAGTCCAAGGAATATGCAATTGGGAAAATGTGATCTAAAGAAGTTAGATTCATGAGACCATTCTCTTTTGCATACATATCCTAAACGTTCCTGATCATAGGATTGCCAATTGGGCATTGACAGTCCGTTAAGATCAGTACGTGTTATGTCTTTTCTTAGGGACAGTGACTGATCTTGAGTCATTAGTGTGACTGATTCCAAGACAAGCATGTAGGTGCTCAATAGAGAATGAGTCCACTAAACGCGATCAACAAAGAGTTCTCATACTCATGTCACATGAGAACTCATGGTTGGGATAATGCAAAGTAGTCCCTTGACCTGAGGCATCATAGTTGTCTTGTGGTTAGGTCCTTGATCTTTGACTATGTCAAAGTCACTCTGTCAGAAGGTGTCCACGACATAGTTGGGGTTAAGCCACTTAGCCATGGAGGCAAGTGAATGCGCAACAATGGATCTCTAACCTTCAAACCGTTTGAGGGAGAATACTCTATGATATGATTAAGAATCTCCTGGCCAGAGTATGAATGAGATTTAGGAAGTCGTTCTAAATCACATTCAAGGTAATCATATAAGTAAAAGAATCACATTGGATAGTAGACATGAATAAACTATCAAACCAAACAATGTGGTCAAGAGTTTTGTATTAGAGAAAGACCGTAGTGCATTGTAATCCTAAACTAAATAGGTTATCCACCTCTTCTAATTAGCTTGGGTAACCATGACATACTGCTAGGTGTCACTCATGGTTTGTGGAAGCCCTAAACGTGTATAATCACTAAAGGGAGAATTGAAAATATGTTTCAATTCAAAATTGATTTGAAGAGTTCTAATCGCCCACTGCCTCGCTAAAAGGAACCTAATGGATCATACACTGTGTAAGGTAGAGACTGAAGAAACAACGGAGATGAGTAACGATAATTAAATGGTTTAATTATTTATGGTAAGGATTAATTAATATGTTAATTAATCAAATGAATAAGTTCGTTTTAGACATTGGGTTAGTTTTGGGCCTTAAGGCCCAATGGGCTTCGAACGTCAAGTCCATTGACTTGAGTTGTATGACAACTTAATGACTAATGATTCACAAAGGCCCAAACAGCCCAAAACCTTTAACAAGGCCTGCCATATTGGATGAAAGGGTTTTTGGTTTTTTTTGTCACTTAATTGAAGTGACTCTATAAAGGACTTTATAGCCAAAAAGTCATTAGGGTTTCTTTGAGGAAATTGGAGAGAACACAAGCTCTCCTTTTCTCTCTAAGAGGCCGACCACCTTAGGGAGAGATTGCTAGCATCTAACTCTTCCTAGGTCACTCATCTCTTCATCAATGCTCTCCTTGGTGTGGAGACTTAGAGGTTCTCTATTTTGGGAACTTGGAGAATCCATTCTACCATCCTCATCTAAGAAATTCATGGAGCTAAGAAGTAAGGAATGAAGGCCCTATCTCTTGGGTGATTAGCCTTTGCTTATGCAAAGAGGAATCAACAAAGGTATAATATTTCTCAACTCACTTTGTTCTTAAGTTGAGTCTTGGTTCACCACAACTATTAGTGTGGATGCAAATTTCCGCCTTCTTCTTCCTGGACAAAATTGCACCTACAAAACAATTAACACCTTAGGTCAAGGCCAAGAGCCTCACGCGCCCACGATGAATGGGGGGGCTTTGGCCGAAGAACCTCTGATGCCAAAGTTAGAATATAGAGAGAAAAAGTGTTTGGAAAGTTTTTGGGATTTTTGCAAGAGTGTGGAACTTAGCTTTTTAGAAGAGATAGGGTCATATAAATAGGGAATGGTGCAACACGTCGGCTGGCAGGGGCCAGGAGTCAACTCGGCATGGACCGAGGAGGTGTTGTGGCAAGGGCTACTGCTTAGGTTGCTTGGCTTGGCTAGAGTCAAGGGCAGCTTGTGCGGCTGGGGCCGCGAACTAAGGCGCTGGGGCGCAGTGCTAGGGTAGTCGCATGGCTCATATCCTTTAGGCCCTTGGACCTGACACGGGCCAAGCTGGCGATTGAGAGAAAATGAGAAGGTCGCGGGCTTCATGGGCTGCTGGAATGCTGGGCATGCAGACCTCCTGCCTGCTAGAATGCTGGGTTGAGCTCCTCTGCTGAGTACCGCAAATGGCGTTAGCTACTTAGTCCTCTTTGTCGGGAGAAAAGTAGGCTGCTCCCGAGAGAGGAGGTAAAGAGGATCAAGGCGGATGCATTGGCTTGTCTGAACGCTGTTGTGTAGCCTATTATGAATGAAGGTGGAAAGAAGATATCTTCTCGCCTGCTCAAGATATGTCAGTTGGGAAAAACTGAAGACTTCCTCTGCTGCTTGTGAGGGTCTGCTTGCTGCCAAGAGGCCTGTGATGGACATGACTTCTTCCAATGGGAAGAAAAATGAGGCTGCTAGATCTGAGCATGTGGCGTCTGCCATGCCGAGAATGGCTTGTACGATTGCTGATAGAATTGCTCAACGTAAAGCTCATTTCATGCCTCTTCGTGCCGAAGCATGTACCAAAACGTCCATTGGGAGCCAAGTCTGGTTCACCTTTGGAGAAGCTTGCTATTATAAAGAGCAATAAGGTGGACTTTGTTGCTAAGGTAGCGCCAAGGCCCACTTCCTCTGCTATTGAGACTGATTCGCCCACTGGGAAGGAATAGACTGCTAGCACGGACAGCTGTGAGAAATCCATTAAGCCTGCTTCTAGGGAAGCTGATGAGATCTGTGTGCTCTTCAAACCAGATCTGCCTGAAGACACGGACGCTTGTGCCAAGTTTGTTGATGGCGTTAGAAAGGTTTGCTTGCCCAAGTTCCTTTGCGAAGCATACGACACAATATAGAATGATTGATCTGCTTGCTATGATGCAGATATAGCAAGGCTGCCAAGGAGGGTGGCGAAGACTATGGCAGCTGAAGCTTACTCCTTAACCAAGGAGATTAAGAGGTTATATTCTGAGCTCGTTGCTTTGAAGGGGTCTAATATTTATGCCCCCATTTCTCTGCAGCTTTAGACCGCTTGCCAAGAGATCGTTGACTTGAAGACTGGGCTTGATGCGATCCAAGTTAAGTATGAAAGGATGAAGATCTTGAGTTTGCAGTTTCTGAGCTTTGTTTCGCTGCTTATGCAAAGGATGAAGAGTTGATTGCTGCTTATAATCAAATGATCCACTTCAAGAGAATCGTCAATAGACTTGAACCCCAAGTGTTGGAACTTCAAGGTGTACTGAAGATCAACGAAAGTCTGAAGATGGAAATGGATGAGCTGCAGCACGTCCGTGTTGGTCTGCTCGAGGAGAATGAGCAGCTGAAGGGTGAGAATGATGGGCTCGAGGTTTCGAGACCTTCTTTATTTCTCTGAAATACTTGTTCACCTTTACTTTTTGAGGCCTCCATTGGTGAAGTAGTCGGAGATGTTGGTTCCCAGGCTGGAGAAGCCAGGGGTGAAGCGCCGGATGGTGCTGCTGCTGAAGGTGTGGCGACCAAGTAGTCGTGGAGTGTGCAAGCTGCTGAAAAGTAGTCTTCTAGGTAGTCTTTAGGATTTTCTTTATTTCCCTTGTTGCTTTTTGCTTTGCTTGAACTCATTCAGTCTTTGCTAGTTGTTTATCAATTTTGCTAGAAAATTTAATAAACTTACGTCCTTCGCTTTTCTCTATCTTCGCTTCTTTTGTTCATGCCCTAACCTTTAGACTTTATAGACCAGTGGCAGGCATGCTACTTTTTTATAAGCAGACAGGCCGCGTAGCCTATGCGACCGTAGGTGTTGGTGTAGAACTTCGCAAAGTTGTTAGCCATAGGGTCGGCAGCCGGACGCCTTACTTACAGAAGCAGACAAGTCTGCGTGACCGCTAGGCTTTTAACCTTGGCTCTCTCCAATTCCGTAGGTTGCGTAGCAAGTATCACAACACTTTAGGACTTGGTGTAAGTTGTTCCGCTCTTGGCAGAGGTGAAGCTTATCGACTACGTAGCATGTCAGCAGTGGATAAAACTTCGTATATGCATGCTAGCTTGTTTAACCTTTCACAAGAATGTGCGGTTCTATAAGTCTAGCGCGGTTTTATTGCTCGAAGGGCAAGCCGTAGGCAGTCATCTGGAAACCGTAGGCTACCTTAGTGCACTCGGTAGCAACTTTAGGGTTCCAGGGCAGCCGTCCATCAAATGTACTGCTTAATGTGCCCCCTCCGTCTCTAGGGCCCGGTTCCCCACAGATTAGGCCAAGAGACCCAACATCCTTCAATTAGCAAAGCCTTGAAAAAGACCATTGTGGCTACTTCTAGGAATCCCGGCGCAAGCCATCGTGCATCTAGTTATACTAGGGCAGCCAGGCTCATCCACGTCTGGATATTCGGAGTGTAGAGTTTATCCTCCCGCTTTGGAAAGTAGACCCATATGGGTGTTGGGGAATTAGTTTATCCTCTCGCACTGGAGAGCATGGTTGGTCCCTGGGGGGTGCAATTCCTACGGTGAGTCCCTAAGAAGGGTGCGGTTTTCTTTTGAAGTGCAGGAGTGATCAGTTGTTGTAAATATGCAGCCAAGCCAAGTTGTGATTACTTATGAATTCCTCATTGAAAAACGAGTGAAATGAACGAGAGCTTAGCTATAAGGAAGGAACTGCATAACAACTGGATAGTCATCGACTTTTGAGGTGGTGCTCGTCGAACTGCTTAAGTCTTCGGGCTTTGATGTAGCGGGAGATCACACATGGTACTTCCTCAGATTGTAGGCGTTCCACTGTTTTTCGATCTTTTTGTCGTTTCATGGTGGCGAGGGTGTAATTACTCTTGCCGCCCACTCTACTAATCTTGTACCAACCTTTCTAGATGGGATCCATCTTTTTGGAGCCTTCTCTGCGAGCAGTGATGAAGGCTTTTCTTTGGACAAAATCTCCAGGCTGGAACTGCCGGATCTTGGCCCTTTTGTTGTAGCAGCACTTCTCCTCTGCCAGATCTAAGCTTGTGGCCAGCTCTTTATTGTTCTGCTCAATGCTTGGTAGTAGAGTGATGACACTTGGATTGATGACATTGGGATGAATGATTGCTTCTGAGCCAAATGCCAAAGAGAAAGGAGTTTCACCGGTTGCTCATCTTTTGGTGGTGCGATATGCCGATAGACATCCGGGGAGTTTGTCTGGCCATTTTCCCTTCTTATTGGTGAGGGATTTCTTGAGGCAGTCGAGGATCGTCTTGTTGGATGCTTTGACCTGCCCATTACTTTGAGGATATCTCGGCGTGGACATGTGTTGCTTGATGCTATATCTTTGAAAGAAGTTCGCTAAATCTTTGCCCACGAATTGCGGGCCATTGTTGGTGACGATGGACTGAGGGATGCCACATCAGCAAATGTTGTTCCCTCATACGAAGCGCTCTATGTTTGTCTGAGTCGTGGTCGTCATGGGCTCTGCTTCTACCCATTTGGTGATATAGGTCCTACCAGGTCGATTGCTCAAAGCATGAATGGTCAATGACTCGTCTGTGGATGTAGCTCGCTGGTTAGCAATGCTGGTACCGGCTTGTAGTGTTGGCAGCGGTCGTAGCGGTCGTACTTTTGTATTAATTCCTTAGCATCTTGGTGCATGGGTAGGCTAGTAGTAGCTTGCGTTAAGAGCCTTCTGTGCTAAGGATCGACCTTCGGAGTGGTTTCCACAAATGCATTCATGGATTGAGCTTAAAACCTTCAAGTCATTGGGAGGCGTTAGGCAGCAGAGATGTGGTCCGGTGTAGGATCTTCGGATGAGAATGCCATTCCACATGTAGTAGCGTGCTGCCCTTATTTGGAGCTTTCTAGACTTTGTGACACTTCAACTGCTGGCTCTGCCTCTATGCTCGGCTTATTTAGGTATTCCACCAGAATAGAGCGTTTGAGCTGGTGATCGAGGGCGGAGCCTAGGCCGGCTAGCGCATGACACTTGGATGAGAGTGTAAGTCTGGAATGCCTCAAATTGCTTGTGCACCTTTTCTAGGCATTGTGTTATCCTTGGATGTTTTGTTGCGTACTCCCTAGTAGTTGGGCTGGTGATTAGCTGGGAATCAAAATGAATTGCAAGCTTCTTCACCGCCAAGTCTTTTGTCATTTGGAGGCTTGCTAGTAGGGCCTTGTATTCTGCTTCAATGTTAGATGCTTTGAAGCCTAAGGTGATCGCCTGCTCGAGCATTGAACCGTCTAGGGTGACAAAGACCACACCTGCTTCCAATCTTTTGTAGTTGGATGCGTCGTCGACATGCAAATGCCAGAAATCTCCATTGAGGGAGCAGGTGAGGCTAAGGTGTGCTTGGCTGCCTCCGGGGCGTCGTTTGGCTTCTATGTTGCATTGCCTAGGCTAGGCGTGAATGACGCGCTCAGTGTTCGTCTGCCCTTGGCGTGCCTTTTGAGTTGAGTTGTTGCGTTCGTCAAAAAACTTTGCACCGCCAGTGTCTGCGCCTTTATCGTCGCGCGTCTGGATTGGGCGGAATAAGGCGTCATGAGGATGATTACGTGCGTCTGAAGGTAAAACTTGAGCTTCCGGGTTGCAACAATTATCTCCAAAGTTAGCTTTTTGAATTTCTGGTAGCATCTAGGAGAGCTTTTGAACTGTGGAATACAGGTAGTCGGGCCCCCAGCTCTTCTCGTATGATGGTAGAGCTTATTGCTACTTCAGATACCGTCAAACATGCGAATAGGTCCTCTGTTGCTTCTGGTTTGGATAGTTGGGAAGTGGTGTCGGGTACTCATTCCGGTCCTTGAAATTGGATCAACGAGCCTCGTCCCAAAGTGCATGCTTTTCTGCTAGAGTGAAATAGTCTGCCAGAGTCAGATCTTCTTTCATGATCAATTTTCTGAACAGCGGGTGGTCTACTGGAAGTCCTTTTTGGAAGGCTGCTCTAGCTATCGAGTCGTTACATCCGACTATCTTTGCCTTCTCTACTTTGAACCTGTTCACATAGTCGCGAAGCGACTCCTTTGGGTTCTTCTTGACGCTGAACAAGTGGTCGGACTTCTTCTTGATCGAGCGGTACGATGAATATTCTTTGGTGAAAACCAAAGAAAGTTCGCCGAAACTCTGGATAGATTGTGGCGGCAGGGTGTAGAACCAATCCTGCGCCTCGCCTTGTAGAGTAGTGGCGAATATCTTGCACATGAGATCATCATTGTTTCGATAGAGGATCATTGCGCTTCGGTAGTGCTTTAAGTGTCTCTCCGGGTCTCCATTTCCTTTGAATGATGTGAAATGTGGCATGCTAAACTCGTGTGGAGGCTCTGCCTGCTCGATCTCATCTGTGAATGGTGACCTGCTTATATTGGTCATATCCCGTCGTAGTGCCTTATCGGTGACCTCGTTGTGTTGGGGTAGTGAAGCTCTCGGCTGCCCTCAGTCGTGACCTATTGGTCTAGGCTGCTCTTCTACGCGCTCGGCTCGTCTATGTCGTGGTTGCGGTGCATGTTGTTCGTTCCTAGCAGACGAGGGAATTTTTCGCAGGCTGCTGGTTGAGCTTGAGCCGGATTGAGTGACTGCTTCTCTCCGTCCATCGTGTTGCTTACTCCAATACGAGGTGGATGATGCTCCTTGCGGGCTTAGCCGCGAATGAACACTTCGCCTGGAAGGTTGTCCATGTTGTTTATCGGAGTATGGTCTCAACCGTGAATGTATGCTCGTCTGTGGGCCTAGTCGAGAGTGCACGCTCCTCCGCGCGCTAAGACGAGCCTAGTCCAGAATGCACGCTCCTCCGCGCTCTAAGACGGGAGTATACACTATCTCGGGGGCTCAATCGGGAGTGTACTCTGCCCAAACGCTTGGTTCGGGGCTGGTCGAGTGGCTGCTTACCGGGACGCTGCTGGAGAGGTTCTTCGTATGCCCTTGTCCTTCTTCGGGACACCTCGTTTGGGACACGTTGCTTCTTGGTGCGCTGCAAGAGCTGGTTTACCAAGGTCATCTGTTGTGTTAGGGTGGTCGTCAACTCTATGACTTGTCGAGACAAGTGTTGTTCACCATTTGGATTGGAAGAGCTTGGAAGGAATGTGCCTCCTTGAGCAGTGGAAGGGTAGTAAACTCCGGGCGCGGGATTTAAGTTGGGAAATGTCAAATCCGCAGAGAAATATGGTGAGAATGCCCCCGGCTCGATGGTAGGTCCGGATGGCTGAGATAGTCTTGGGCCAACTTGGGTTGCTTGAAAGGCCACGAGAGTAGGATGGGCCACGAGAGCAGGCTGGGCCACGGAAGTGGGCTGCTCGGCGGGGGCAGGCTGGACCACAAGAGTGGGCTGCTCGATGGGAGCAGGCTGGACCACGAGAGTGGGCTGCTCGGCTGCTCGGCGGGAGCAGGCTGGGCCATGATAGTGGGCTGTTTAGCGTGTGGCACACGTGGGTGCGAGGCTTGGGCTCGGCTTGACAACGCATTGGGCTCGCGTTGGGCTTGGAGTAACATGGCTTGGGCCTTAGCCTTGGATGGCATGACTCGGGCCGTGGTGATGGCACCATGGACCTCGCCGTGGGTGGCTACCGTGGTAGCCACCGCGGTGGTTCCCGTGGTGGTGGTGCCACTCCACTTAGGATCACATTTAATCTTGTGGATCGCTGCGGTCCCAATTTTTGAATATTTGAATTTTCACTCGTGGAATTTTCTAAATTTCTAGCCATTGTATTTTTTTTTTTTTTTATACGTTTTATCAAAGAACCTTTGCAAATAAAAAAATTCTAATAATAAGAACGTATGAAAAAAATACAAGTGGACTAGAAATTAGAGAAAAAACCTTTTTTATGCGAGAGTCTTCTACGAGTGTGGATTTCTTTCTCTCAATGAAAGCACTAATTTGTGGATTTCTTTCTCTCAATGAAAGCACCAATTTGTGGATGCAAATTTCCGCCTTCTTCTTCTTGGATAAAATTGCACCTACAAAACAATTAACACCTTAGGTCAAGGCCAAGAGCCTCACGCGCCCACGATGAATGGGGGGGCTTTGGCCGAAGAACCTCCGATCCCAAAGTTAGAATATAGAGAGAAAAAGTGTTTGGAGAGTTTTTGGGATTTTTGCAAAAGTATGGAACTTAGCTTTTTAGAAGAGATAGGGTCATATAAATAGGGAATGGGGTGGCCGGCCCTTAGAGGATTTTGTGTGAAAATGGTGATTAATTTAGTGACTAATGGATTAATTAGGAATTAATCCATTAATTAGCCTAATTAATCCAATTTATATGGAAGGTTTTGAAGGTTATGGAATGAGGATGGATGAGACAAATTTGAACTTGTTACCTATTTTGGGTACTCCTGATTTGGTTGATGGATGATTCTCCATTGCTCGCGTGTAGGAAACCCGTTATGCCTCAAGGGTATTTTTGTCCTCTTTTGTCCAAAAATCCACGTGTCGCCTTGTGATTATTTTTGGCTCCACAACTAGGCTTTGAATTTCATGGGTAATGTTTTGTTTTGAGTGCATACAAGCATGATTCCGCCTTTAATTGTTAATTGCATGCCATAGATGTTGCTCAAATGAACATGTTTTTCACAAATTTTCCTTCAGGTTTGTGTGTGGGTTTTGAGAATAATCAAGGTCAAGATTGGTTGAAGATTTTTTTTTTTAAATTTTTTTTAATACTTTTATTTAATTAATTTTTTAAATTTTTTAATGACACGTGACGTCCAGTCATTATCCACATGGGCGCCATGTCATCAGTTAATGGAAGACTTAACAACCAGACTAACGGATGTATGAGACTGTCCCAAAATTAACATTTTAGGTATGACTTTGGAACGAAAAAAACTTCATGTCCTAAATGTTGAAAACCAAGAAACTTGAGAGTAGTAAACTGAGATTTACCTAAAAAAGTATTATATGAGATTAATATTAGACTTATTTTTAGCTACGCCTCCTGGAACTCAATTTTAATCTCCTTTTGCTCCTTGTAACTCAAAAGTCGACACTTTACTCCTTGAAACTCAAAATTCACTCTACTTTGCCACCTGGAACTCGATTTTGATTCCATTTTGCCCCCTAAAACTTGAAAGTCATCTCTATAAAACTCAAAATTCGCTCCACATTGCCTTATATCTATTAATTTCTTATGTGCGTTTGATTTGGTTACTCCAGACTAATCAAATTTTTTTTTTTAATTTTTTCATCTCTTCAATTTATTTTAAACTTTGTATTCTCTTATTGTTGAATGTTCACGCATAATGGAAATTTATAATCAAATTTATTGCACATGTGGCGTAGTCTTATTGGGTTGAAGTTTCACATATGTTTCTAAAGGCGACCTATAAGTTTCAAGGAGAATAGAGACTCCATGAGTCAAAGTGGAATGAATTTTGAGTTTCAAGGAGTAAAATTGTGACTTTTGAGTTACAAAGGGCAAAGTGAGATCAAAATGGAATTCCAGGGGGGGGCGTAACTAAAAATAAGCCTTAATATTAAGAGACTGTAGTCAATTTAGATTCATAAGATTTTAATAGACTTTTCTGAATGATGGATTTCATAAGATTATGTAGACTTGTACAAAGTCCACATGGATTTTGAAAGATTTGAAAAGATTCATATAACAGTTTTCTATGAATTTTGATAGACTTAAGCAGCGTTGAATCTTGACCGTCAATAAATCAAATTGTAATAAGGGATTTTTAACGAAACACTCCCGGTACTGTTCACTTTTAATGAAAATGATATTTTTACTCTAAAAAGTCACTCCTGGTACTATTCAATTACAACATCTTTTTGTCTTTTTTATTAAAACTCAAAGTTTTTCAAACCCTTTTCATTAGTTTTCCTTTGTAATAAATGTGGCTAGGTCATAAATCTAATCAAATTGTCACATCATGGCTTTTCATTCACAGCTTGTCCCCTTTCTCTTATGCTATTTTTTGTCAAATGATTTATGGGCAATTATATAGAGCATACACATAAAGTAAGAAAGGCATCTCATTTGCATTGGTTTCCCATTCACACGCAAATCTTGACTTCAAAAACGCGATAGAACGAATCAATACAACTAGAGAAAGGGAGAGAGATGGGAAACTACCAGTAGAAGCACATTCAATTCCAGAAGCACAGCACCAGAGCAAGCATAGCAAAAAACAACAACAAAACCTCATACTACTTGTTTGGGCTAATATTTGAACATTGAGCTGCAAGTGTAAGAAAGCACAGAGATGCCAATTAAAAGAAGACTTGCCCGAAGCCTAGCACTAGGTCCAGAGACAAATTGGCACCTCCCCATTAATGCATAGACCATGTGCCTATGATTTAAATGTCAAGTGATGGGGACTAACTCACAATCAGCCAAAAAGCACTTTCCAATGGCATACAAGTAAAATGTGATGACTCACTACCTTTCAGATGCTTTCGGGCAAGAGCAAAGTCACAACAGTTGGGCTAATTGGCCTATAAAAGGGAGAAGAGGGCTCAGAGACAAGAACACTCAACCAATCAAACAAACAAACATACAAACTCTGCTCTCAAGCCAGATTTGCATCCAAAAGCTGAAATCAACCCAGATTCAGTCCTCTTTAGTGACAAGCTATCTCTTTCTCTAGTTTAAAAGCTTTGAATTTCTCTCAGTGGCGTAGTATCGATTCCCTTGTGTAAACTTGTTTACCATCCATCCCTTTTTAGCATATAAACTCATGTAATCACAAAGAGAAGTGACTGCAAGAAGTTCGACCTTGACAGACAAGGTGAAATTTTGTCTGAAGCTCTTTGTTTATTTTCTGAATTTGTAGATTTATTACGTAATGCATTCTCCAGTATGTATTCAAGTCATATCCACCTGTTTTCCTACTTTAAGAGTCTCATTTGCATATGGATCAGGTTAGTTTAATGGATATGTTATCATTAAAATCAATCAAGAATAAAGCAAACGGCTAAAGGGCCTAAAGGGGATCTGGACTCCCTTCATTCAAACAATACAGGACTATGAACTAAAAGTCATTGTTTACAAAACAAGAATAAAAAACTTAATGTGGACTTAACCCATCCACGACAATCATTTGATAACAAGAAGTCCGAGTAACTTGGGGCGCAAGTAATCGACTAAATATACTATTGTTCTACATCTACTATACTGAGATAGCAGTGGCACGCCTAGTACTTGGTTAGTTTTGATTACGAGCCTCAAGGCCTACACCTAAGGCCTCACAAAGGCACATTTCAGAACTAACTTTGTCCTCTTCTTGTAGCACATCAACAATCAAGAGCCCGACTACACATCCAAAGTGCCAATCCCTTAGGGAGCTGTGTTGAAGTTCAAGGATCCTTCTCCATAGAAATCTACGCCCGAACATAGTTTTGGCACGCCCAGTAGAACATTCAGTCTTGTATTCTAAGAAGAAGAAGGAATGAGAAAATCTTCAGGTGGAACACAGAATACGGGCCACCCCCAAGAACAAGCATGACAAATCATCCAAAAGGATTTTCCTTCCCTCCAATGACTAGTTATTCTAGAAAGTCCGACTTCATCCGAGAGGTCAGGAGGGAAGGTAACCAATGAAGATTTGCAATCCATCATGGTACAAGTGCTGAAAAGTATGGAGAATATCACTTTGGAAACCAGAGGGAAAATAAGCAGACAATGTTCTTTAACAAGGAATTTGCAAAGAATAATAGATCTGAAGTACTCTACTCTAAAAAATGATCATGCCAGTGAAGTGATGAGAAAAGAGAGCCTTGAGAAAGAACCAGTTATCCCTCTATTTCCTTTGCTTGAGGAAAAAAAGGATAAAGGAAAAAACAAGGAAAGATCTGGAGCCAGTCAGCCAGTATTGGAGAAGATCCTAGAAGCGGAGTTGCCCGACCCCCTATTATTTTCACTAGATAGTACGGGACAAAGCGAGAAAGAAAGAACGAAGTATGGGATGCCCCAGTAAATTAGAGAGTTCAGTGGAAAAGGCGAGCCTACCAAGGCAGGTAAGCCTCTTCCTTATAGGCCTCCACCGTTGGCCAGTAAGGGAGGGGATGCCAAGTGGAGACAGCCCGACCCAAAGAAGGAAACCTTATCGGGCAATGATTGCAGCCCGAAATAGGGAGCCCATATACTCCATACAACAATACAGCTAACCAGCAGCTCAGAGATGAATTAGCTGAGTTAAGAGGAATAGTGGCTCAGAATGCTGAATCCCAAGCTCGCCTGCTGTTCAGGATCACTTACCAGAAGCTATACCCATAGTATATTAATGAGCAGAATTCTTTTCCACTCAACTTCAAAATGCTCGCAATTCCCACTTTTAGTGGGGATGATAACAGTGTATCCTCTAGAGATCACAACTTCAAGTTCTCCAACCATTGCGTGGCATTTGAAGAAAATCCTAATTATAAGTTAAGATTGTTTGGGAACTCATTGGTTAGCTTAGCATCTCAATGGTATTCATTATTGCCTTCCAATTCTATTGCTAACTGGGGGCAAATGGAGATGGTTTTCCATAAGCAGTTTTATAGGATGAAGCCCAAGATGTCTATCAATGACCTAGTGGAGGTGAAGCAATATGAACATGAGTCTACAGAAGACTTCATGATGAGGTTCAGGAGGACAAGAATGAGGTGACAATTCCCTATCAATCAAGCCCAACTCATATCCATTGCTCAAAAAGCCTTAAGGCTGCCTTTGAGGAAAAAGTTTTATGATGTACAATTCAATGAGTTGCAAGAGTTGGTAATTGCTGCCACAAATTATGAGAAGCTGTTGCTTGAAGAACAACAAGTGAAACACTCATCTAAGGTGCCTCATTTCTACAAAAGTAAAGCTGCCATTCACCAAGTGGAGTTTAAAGGAGCTGAGCCAGAGCAAAATGACGGCTATGGAAGAAAAGGGATGGACATGTGTGCGGCAGATATGACGACTCCCTTCAAGCCTTTACTAGTGAAGGGGTTAGTCCAACCAGTCAAGGATCAGAAAGTGGTGATGAATGATGATGGATTTGTCCCTATGAAGCCTCATAAATAACAGAGTTATTCTTTTGATTTAACCAAGACCTCAGAGATCTATGAAGAGCTGGTGTAGGCAAGAGTGATTGTGCCCGACAGCACCAAAAAGATGCCTAAACCAGAGGAACTAAAAGGAATAAAGTATTGCAAACTGCATTATACTTTTAATCACTCCATAACCAACTGTGTCCAGTTCAAGGATTGGATACAAGACCTCATAGTGAAGGGAAAGTTGCTGTTGGAGAAACCACAGGCCAATATGATGATTGACACTGACCCTTTTCCCAGAAGCCCCATTAAACATGATCAACTTGACATGGGCTGAAAAAGGGAAAAGTAAGGCCACCTGGGAAGTAAAAGCAGAAATGAGGCAAGTTGACAGACCAACGGAATGAACTATCAAGTTGCCCGATAAGCCCAAAGGAACCATAGTCAAAGGAGTGGCATTATGCAGCAAGTGTCAATGTGAATGTGAGTTGGAAGTACCAGCGTCAGGAGCTATTATTGATCAGGAATTGATCAGAAGAAAAGAAAAAGAAGAACAAGAAATCCACATGAGCATTATGTGGGTAGCTGAGAAAGAGACTTCCAGGAATGTTTTCCAAAGGTTCGGAGGAGATTCTCAAACAAAGGGCTTATCAAAGGTATTCAGACATTATGAAGCCTCTGAAAAAGTGGAAGACAGAGAAGCCAAAGTACCAAAATGGGTGGACGTAAGGCCACCCCAGCTAAGCTATGCCGGTGGAGATGTTAGAATAAGGGAAAGGATAGTGAATCCAGTCACAAAGAAAAATCATGCCCAATTGGGCAGAAATGGTATGTGGTTGGAAAGGATGGGTGACCTGTCAAATAAATGGGAGCCTCTATGATCAGGAGGGTCCAGAGGCAACACAAAGCCCATATGAACTCACTAAAAGTCCCTGCTACATCAGAAACCTCTGAAAATGTGAAATTTGAGAGAATACCTTATGAGGGGAGAAATCAACTTCATTGGAGAACCAAAAAGGAGGTAGAAAAGGCTAATAGCAAAACAGAGGGGGAAGGAGATCATGTGCCACAAAACCCGCATCCTAGGAAGTATAGAATCTTGAGGAGAGCTCAAGAGGATATGGTGATTATGCCAACACCAAGATCGAGCCCGGAGCCAATATGTTTTGGAACTATCTCGCCTGAGAGGGGGATACCCTCACCTTTGTTGGTCAATACTCTTTGTGAAGTTCCAAGAAAAATGTCAAACTTTGGCATAACTCAAGAAGAAGCTGTGCCCGAGTTAATGCTGCAAAAGAAGCACATGCTTGGTTAGATGAATTCATAGGCCACATTAGGCTAATATTTGAACATTGGGTTGTAAGTGTAAGAAAGTCCAGAGATGCCAATTAAAAGAAGACCTGCCAGAAGTCTAGTACCAGGTCTAGAGACAAATTGACACCTCCCCATTAATGCATATACCATGTGCCTATGATTTAAATGTCAAGTGATGGGGACTAGCTCATAATTAGCCAAAAAGTACTATCCAGTGGCATTACAAGTAAAATGTTGATGACTCACTACCCTTCAGATGCTTTCGGGCAAGAGCAAAGTCACAGCAGTTGGGCTAATTGGCCTATAAAAGGGAGAAGAGGCCCTAGAGACAAGGACACTCAACCAATCAAATAAACAAACATACAAACACTTCTCTCAAGCCAGATTTGCATCCAAAAGTTGAAATTAACCAAGATTCAGTCTTCTTTAGCAACAAGCTATCTCTTTCTCTAGTTTAAAAGCTCTGAATCTCCCTCTGTGACGTAGAATCGATTCCCTTGTGTAAACTTGTTTACCATCCATCCCTTTTTAGCATATAAACCCCTGTAATCATAAAGAGAAGTGACTGCAAGAAGTTCGACCTTGACAAACAAGGTGAAATCTTGTCTGAAGCTCTTTGTTTATTTTCTAAATTTGTAGATATATTACGTAACGCATTCTCCAGTATGTATTCAAGTCATATCCACCTGTTTTCCTACTTTAAGAGTCTCATTTGCATCTAGATCTGGTTAGTTTAATGGATATGTGATCATTAAAATCAATCAAGAACCAAGCAAACGGCTAAATGGCTTAAAGGGGATCTGGACTCCCTTCATTCAAACAATACAAGACTACGAACTAAAAGTCCTTATTTACAAGTCAAGAAAAACAACTTAATGTGGACTTAACTCATCCACGACAATCCTTTGATAACAAGAAGTCCGAGTAACTCGGGGCGCAAGTAATCGACTAAATATACTCTTGTTCTACATTTGCTATAATGAGATAGCAGTGGCACGCCTAACACTTGGTTAATTTTGATTGCAAGCCTCAAGGCCTACACCTAAGGCCCCACAAAGGCACCCTTCAAAGCTAACTTTGTCCTCTTCTTGTAGCACATTAACAAGAAAGAGCCCGACTACACATCCAAGGTGCCAATCCCTTGGGAAGCTGTGCTAAGGTCTGAGGATCCTTCTCCACAGAAATCTTCGCCCGAACACTACTTATAAACAGTTTTTGAAATCAAATGGGAAAAACCTACAAACCATAATCTTCAGAAAACCCCACCCGAAAAAATAAAAATAAATGAAAAAAAAAAGAAATTGACCTTTTTAACAGATGCAGACTAAGAAAGAGTGAGATCCAGGAGTACAATGAAGAAGAAAGGTCCCCAGAGTCCAATTTAGTGCTTAAGAAATGTTAATTTGGTTTCCTAGCTTGAGAGAGAAGCTTGAAAGAATGTTTGAGTGAGCATCAATATTGTAGCAAAATTATTAAAGTTTCTTATGCAAAATAATAATCTTAATAACAATGGAACTGCTGTTTAATAATATTTACCAATTACCACGTTTAAATCATGATTATCCACGTGAAACCATCAAATTATTCTAATAAAATTTCAAATCCTGTTAAAAAAGTTCAAATTCATCAATCTGCTCAAATCCCAAATTTCCAAATACAATTATCAAACCCCAAATTGTTCCAATAAATTACCTTGCCAAGAGCTAATAACGCTAATCCTCCAAATCCAAAATTCAGCATTTGACTGCTAAAATTATCCAACTAAAAAACCCTTGAACTATAAATTTTTAAAAGATTAAATAATCGTCAATTACGCAACAAATTGCAACCAACGGCGACTCAGAAACAAGAATTGGGATTTAAAGCCGTCGGCCACAGCCAAATTGCAATCAAAAACGAAGTCAGAAACCCCTAGAAAAGCGGCAGAAAGAAAAAGGAGGGAAATTGAGAAAACCCTAATTGAGAGAAAGAAAAAAAAAAGAAAAAAAAAGTATTAGGGTTTAAGGAAAAAAAGACCCTTTTCTTTTTTCTTTTTTCTTTTTTTTTCTTTTTTTTTTCTTTTTTTTTTTTCTTTATTGGCTTGAAGTTGGAGCCGAAGTTTGCGTCCTCGACGTTACCATCCGTGGTGTGCCACTGAAGGTGGTGAGAGAGAAGCTTGAAAATAAATCCCTAAGGGTGGAGCTAGGATTCTCTATAATCTTTGTTAAGTATAAAATTCACTTTAAAATCCTACAAAATTTCTTACTTAGTGAAATCCTTCAAAATCTTCACATTTTGAATACCTACATATTTGTATGTAATCTTTTAAAAGCTTATTGACTACACCTAAATTTGGATGTATTTTTTAAATTCTGTTAAATCCTACTTTGACTACAACATGATTTCAAAGTCTTTTAAAATCTTAATTGACTACATCCTAATTCTAAATTCATTTAAAATTCTTCCAAATCTTAATTTGACTACACCCCCATTAAATCTTGTTAAATCCTATTTTGATTACATCATGATTTCAAAGTCCTTTAAAATCCTAATTAACACCCGAATTTTAGAGTTTTTTTTTTTTTTTTTTGAGAATAAATGATATTATCTACACTAATGGGTGGGAGAGTAGGTTACGCCTCACAATGAGTTAACAATTGTAAAAGTGGCTCGAAAGAAGAATCATGCCTCTAGTCAATTCTGCTTCATGTCTGTAATGTGATTTAAACAGTTTTTGCCAATAATCGAATCCAAGATCTCTCACTTATAAATAAAAAAATATATCACTAAATCGTAGTTTTAAGCAAGGTCTAAAATATCCATAATATCCCGATATTTCCATCGAAATTTCCGTGTTTTTGGACTACCGATATTTCCGATATCATCGATATTTTAAACCTTACTAAGTCACTCATGTATCTTACCATGCAATGTATAAAGTGTAAAATATTGTACTAATTCATTATATATAATCAACTTAAATCAGTTAAATCCATCATGCAATGCATTTCCTTCCAATTTTTTGTGATAAACTAATAGATAATTGACTAAATAAACATCCTGCAAAGTTTCAATAAAAATTTCCAAGTTTTTCTTACAATTTCCGTGATTTTTATTCAATTTTTATCGATATCGATAATATCCCGATATTTCCATCAAAATTTCCGTGTTTTTGAACTACCGATATTTCCGATATCATCGATATTTTAGACCTTGGTTTTAAGTGACGAATTTTAAAGTCTAAATGAAGACCTCCAATTTTTTTAGTGGTGACCTTTATAATATAAATATATCCCTGTATGAAAACACAAATGATATGACCAAACTGCCCTGCCCTTGGCATTAAAAGCACAAACCGTATGATAACTGCCTTCTTGACACTTGCCTCCCTCTCTTTCCCCATTTCCAAAGCTCTATAAATACAAACCCCCCACTGTCATTTTATTTCAACTTTCAGGGTAGTGCTCTTTCGTATTAAACTTAGGGGAGGGCGCTGCTGGGCAATTTTGCAGAAGAGATGGGTGTGAACTCCAACAGAGTGGAAGATCATCCCTACCATGAAACCACCATCAGAATTCCGACAGAGGCAGCAATGCCACCGCTAGAAATCCACAGGGTTTGTTTGCCACCGAAACAGACCACCCTGCAGAAACTCCGGCAGAGGTTGGCTGACATCTTTTTCCCAGACAACCCACTTCACAGATTCAAGAACCAAACTTGGTTCACTAAACTGCTTCTGGGTCTCCAGTTCTTCTTCCCAATTTTCCAGTGGGCCCCTGAGTACAATATTAAGCTTCTCAAGTCTGATATCATCTCTGGCCTCACTATTGCCAGCCTTGCAATTCCTCAGGTACTCTATCCTGTCTCTCTCTCTCTCTCTATGTGTGCGGGGAGGGGGATTTGAACTTCAGTGCAATGGGTCGGGCATGTCCTAATCACTAGCCTAACTCATGTTTGCTTCTCTCTCCTTCATATGAACTTTGGTGTATAGAACCTAGCACGCTGCCATGACCAACTTTATCATTAACTGTCATTTACTTGGACAAAAAGGCCAGGTAGTGGTGATGTGCATTTATTCCAATTGTCATTTAGGACATTATTTAGAAGGTGGTTTGGATTACTTCTAATGCTCATCCAGTTGAGTTGGATTTTAAATGATTTCCAACTTAATATTATACTAAACTGTTTTTTCTTTTTTAACCTTCATGTGAATTGTATTTAATTTTTTTTTTCTTTTCAAATATGGTAATGTTGGTTTTTGGGATTAATTCTGTTATTTGACTGTATAGATTTTTTTTTTTTTCTTTTCTGTTGTGGATAATACTTTTGGTGATTTAATTTAGAACCTGTTTGCTAATATTGCAGGGCATCAGTTATGCGAAGCTTGCAAGTTTGCCTCCAATTGTTGGGCTATGTTAGTACCAATTTCACCCTTAATTAACTCCTATTTTACATGAATTAAAACATAATTAATTAATTAATTAATTATGAACTAGCCTAATTTTTTTTTTTTTATTTGGAATTCCCATGCAGACTCAAGCTTTGTCCCCCCATTGATATATTCTGTGCTGGGGAGTTCTAGACATCTTGCAGTTGGTCCAGTTTCGATAGCATCTTTGGTCATGGGATCGATGTTAAGTGAGGCTGTTTCGAGCACTGAAGACCCCATTCTTTATCTCAAATTGGCTTTCACTGCTACATGTTTTGCTGGTCTGTTTCAGGCTTCACTGGGTATTCTAAGGTACGTAATAACTTCACTTATTCTCTGAAAAAAAAAAAAAAAAAAAAGCCACCACTTTTACTACTTGGTCTTTATTTTTTATTTTACTTTTATTATAAGCGACGATAATTACTTTTTATTGTACAAGAAAAAGCTTACAAAACTTTAAGCAGCTTTAGATGTCTTATTATTGTTCACATAAAAATCATAATATTTTTTCTATTTGCGGAATCCACTACATAACAGTGAATACCACTAGGGTTTTATTACAGCAGGACGCAATGAACTGGGACAATTTTTGTGTGTAGTTTATAATAATTTAATTAGCTGAATTACAAGAGACTCTATGACCCTAACTGAATTGATCAATTGGGTGATTGATCTTACAGGTTAGGTTTTATAATTGATTTTCTGTCAAAGGCAACTCTGGTTGGATTTATGGCGGGTGCTTCAGTGATTGTGATATTGCAACAGCTCAAAGGGTTGCTTGGGATTGTTCACTTCACTACCAAAATGCAATTTTATTCTGTCGTGTCCTCGGTTATCACCCACAGAGGAGAGGTAACTTTCTCTTACAAGACCAACCAACTCAAGTTTTGTTTAGAAAATTAAAATATTTATTTATTTATTTTAGAAAAACAACAACTGCATTTTTTTTTTCCTTTTTAAATATTTTTTTTTTAAATTTCGATTGTCGAATTAAATAATTTTATCGTTATAGTATAGTTAACAGTTGGAGATTTATTGGCAAGCAGCATCATGGAATAAATGTATAAAAAATCAAGTAAAGGTGCTATATGTTGTTGGTACTGTTATTAGTGCTTTGAGAAAAATCAACCAAAGGTGCTATTTTTTTTTTTTATATAACCAAAGGATATATACTTGCCAGTTGCCATCAAATACTTTTATTTTAAGTAAGCAGGTGTCTTCCTTTTTCAATGATTTAATTGAAGAATCTGTCACTTGTTTGCTTTATGTTTTCATGGCATTAGTTAGAGAAGAATTTCAAGTCAATTTGTACGTCTTAAAAAGTACCTTCATAATGTTCTTTTCAATTTTTATTTATTTATATTTCTTATTTAACTAAATGGTTTTCGATTATTTAAATTGAGCAATTGGATCAATTTCAAAAGTCATATATGTATCTACGCCACTTGTCTATAAATACTAACAAATATTGTTCTTTTGGTTAAAATAGACAAAATTGTAGATTAAAAAAAATATATACATATAGGTGTTTCTTTACATAGCATTTGCAAGTAAGGGGGCAAGTAAGGGGGTTTCGAAAAACCAAAAATCGAAAAAAAAATTAACCCAACACCAAACGAAGTCGGAAAAAAATCAAACTGAAGAAAAACCAAACCGAACTTGAACACTGAACCAAACTAAAACTTATTGGTACGGTTTCAGTTTCAGTGGTTCGAAAACCGAACCGAAATTTCTTAAAACAATGTTGTTTTTAATGTTTTAAGCTTAACCCTAATACACCTTTGGCCGTGAATCACGAGTTCCAACTTCAAATGAATCGAACCCCAAAACCCTTGGTCCCTCAAGTGAATACTCAAAAGTATTTAAATGTTAATAAAACTTTATACTCTGCAAGTATTACCAAGTAAAGTGCTTTATACAAAAGCATTTTCATAGAAAATTTTGAATTTTGATTGTGTTTATTACAAATTTAGTGTCACTAACATTAAAATTTTAATCGTGCGCAGTGGTCTTGGCAAACTATTGTAATGGGCTTCTGCTTCCTGCTGTTTCTATTCACAACAAGACATATTGTAAGCTTCTCTAGCCTACTCTATATCATCCACAACTATGTGTCTGTGTGTATCATCTCCAAATTAGAATTTTATGCATGATTTTTTGGGTACAGGGTAAAACAAAGCCAAAGCTCTTTTGGGTTGCGGCAGCAGCTCCATTGACATCGGTTATCATTTCTACGCTTCTAGTCTTCCTTCTCCATTCAAAAGCTCCTCGAATCTCAGTTGTAAGTACTCGCTTCTAGATCCGGCGATTTTAGTTATGAACGTTGCTTGACTCCTATGAAATGAACCATTGTCCCTTCATGCGTCAAACTGTGATTATAAAGATTGTTATTATATTTCGTCACTAAATTGAACATTTTATGTAACAGATTGGCCATTTGCCAAAGGGTCTCAATCCACCTTCATCAAACATGCTATACTTTAGTGGCCCTCACCTTGCTCTTGCTATTAAAACTGGCATTATAACAGGGATTTTGTCTCTCACAGTAAGTCACCCAAATCTTGGATCCATCTCTCTTTTAACTGGACTATTCTGCCACTCAGTACTATC
This sequence comes from Cotoneaster glaucophyllus, assembly GCA_036320875.1. Taxonomy (NCBI): domain Eukaryota; kingdom Viridiplantae; phylum Streptophyta; class Magnoliopsida; order Rosales; family Rosaceae; genus Cotoneaster; species Cotoneaster glaucophyllus. The sequence goes on along the minus strand of CM070068.1, from coordinate 18,373,126 downwards.
ACATAGTAGGAACACTCTTCGAAGTTTTTCTTCTTACGAGGCAGTCCTTCACATATAGCTATTAAACACGCGTATCTTTCTTGCATTGCAGGAAGGAGTTGCAGTAGGAAGAACATTTGCATCTCTGAAAAACTACCAAGTTGATGGAAACAAAGAAATGATGGCTATTGGGATCATGAACATTTGTGGTTCTTGCTCTTCATGCTATGTTACCACGGGTAAAGATCCTCCCCTTCTTGCTTGACCTAAAAGCAATCCAACTCCAGCGATTGAGGCAGTAACTAAAACCGTAATTTTCGTTTACTTTCAGGTTCGTTCTCTAGATCTGCAGTAAACTACAATGCTGGAGCACAAACAGTAGTTTCGAACATAATTATGGCATCAGCTGTGCTTGTCACTCTGCTGTTTCTGATGCCATTGTTCTACTACACCCCCAATGTCATCTTAGCAGCCATTATCATAACCGCTGTGAGCGGACTCGTCGATTACCAAGCTGCATACCGGTTGTGGAAAGTTGACAAACTCGACTTCATGGCCTGCATGTGCTCCTTCTTCGGCGTTCTCTTCATTTCCGTCCCTCTTGGTCTTGCAATTGCGGTAAGATTTCCTAAATTTCCTAATTTCTAAGATTATTGTCTCTATCAAGTTGAATGACGTTTGTCAACTTTCAATCTTTAACATCTTGGCTGTACATTTCAGGTTGGAGTATCGATTTTCAAGATTCTTCTTCATGTCACCAGGCCAAACACAATGGCTCTAGGGAACATTCCGGGGACACAGACATACCACAATCTCAACAGATACAGAGAGGCTTCAAGGGTTCCTTCATTCCTCATACTAGCAGTTGAGGCACCCATCTACTTTGCAAATTCGACGTACCTACAAGAAAGGTAAGTTTCCAGCAGACTGTTAAAAGATAATACAGATACGATCACCTTCTTGCTTTCGTTATCTGATTTAGGTTCTCCTACATGCAGGATACTAGGATGGGTTCGCGAGGAAGAAGAGAGGATCAAGGCAAGCAACGAGAACACACTGAAATGTGTAATTCTGGACATGACAGGTACGCCATTTATGAAATCTTTGCTGAGTCTTCGAACATTAACAGCCTGTAACAATGTGGTCGCGAATGTTTTCCCGCATCTTGCTCATAGTTTTCATCTTCTTCTCAGCTGTGACAGCCATAGACACTAGTGGTACGGACATGATGTCAGAACTTAGAAAAATGCTGGAGAAAAGATCGCTTCAGGTGAGAATTATATCGAAACACTTCATTCAGTGCTCTGAAACTTCACTAGTTGTGGACATTGTTTCTTATTTTGTTGTTCTGGTGTTTGTTTACTCTGGCAGCTTGTGTTGGCAAACCCTGTTGGAAGTGTAATGGAAAAGCTAAAACAATCCGAAACATTGGAGTCGTTTGGATTGAAGGGGCTCTATCTTACAGTCGGAGAAGCTGTAGCTGACATTTCATCAGACTGGAAGGCTCAACCATAACTTGCTACTCTAAAGGGCTTCAGTTGGAGAATGGAAGTAGAAGCATAGAGACTTATATATAACTAGCTCTGCATTCCTCCGTAGTCTAGGTAGGAAGAGCTCGGTCGAGGCTAGCGGTTTTTTTATTTACTTTTTCTTGCGTAGGGAATCCAAGGCAAATAATCATTTCGTTTTGAATTAAGAAATTTTGAAGTTTATTGTCCAAGTTCTGCGTTATTTTAAGCTTCAATGTTGTGTTGCATGATGAAGTAAAGCTCAACAATAAGTCGAATCACACCAAAAATTAACTAGATGCTTGGTTAAGTGGCACTAATCCAATCTCTATGAGAGGGTTCGAGATCTAGTTCTCGAAAGATTGGATTGCTGCTACTAATTCACATATCATAACATGATTTGATGACAGATGTATCGTTTAGAGGTATTAGCAAATACACACACGTTGTAACAATAGAGAACCAGTAATACCACATAAAAGTGTTACTTAGATGCTGAAATTTTTTCATCTTGAACGACGTGAAAAATCGAGGCTTATGAATAGGTTTCAGCATTCCTTGAGAAAACATTTTGCAAGCCTTCCTGAACCACGACTTAATAAAAACAACGTGCAGTAAAGGCTGTCTATTCAAATTCTAAGGTGGCGATTCCTGACTTGGACTTATAAAAGCAGTCCATAAGTTGAATGAAATGTGCATCATCGAACGCATCAGGAAGCAAAAGCTTGTGTCTGCAAATCAAGGTTTTAGAATACGCTAGGCACTAGTCAGGCGGCGGTCTAAGGTCTAACGCCTACGTAACTAAGTAGGAGCTTAGGCAGACTAGATGAATTTAATTAAATTTATTATATAACATGTAAATAAATGTCTAATTACACTCTAAAAAATAAAAATCATCAGAGTAATGCACTAAAAAAAAGAAAACCCAAAAACTAAATTTGAAAATTTACTAATTTATAATCCAGGTTCTTTTTTAGTAGGTTACTCCGAAAACCCTTAAGTTAATTATAAAATAAAAAAATTAAAAACAATAGAACCGCCTAGACACTGCTTAGCCAGTGTACCCACCACCTAGCCCGCCTAGTCGCCACCTAGCCCCTCGATTTTTCTGCACGTTTAGGCCTAAATTGCATCGGCCCTCCACCGCCTAACGCCTAGGCAGCCTCCTAGGACGATTTTTAGAACGTTGCTGCAAATGCAATAGGTTTGTGCAACCACATATAGAATTCGTCTACTTATAACGTTTCCAGCCAGTCGTAAGTCGACGATTCGGTAAGAGAAATCAATTTTCCATTAGTTACTTTGATTTCTTGATACAAAGAACAGCTCAAGCTTCCAAACTTGAGAAAGGTTCCTAATGCAGATGTTACTAATAATTTACATAATTCTCATGTACAGCGTGCTTTAAACATTAAGAGTCCGTTTGATAACCATTTGGCTTCTGGTTTTTAGTCTTCACATACTTTCCTCGTATCTCAAGTACAAAACTAAAAACCAAATTGTTATCCAACGGGCCCTAAAACTTTCTGATGCAGACTAGAGAAACTATGACAATTCTAGAGATGTGGAGTATGATAACAAAGAGTTAGATATACAAGCAACAACCAGGAAAAACACTACACAGCGAAACACATCTTTTAACACTACGCTTTCTTATAAACTAGAAGAATTTTTGTTCGATTAATCTCATTAACAAAATTCTTAGGCTTGCTACTAGTGATTTAGCTAAATTAGAAAGCATGCTAAGATCAACATAAAGAAAATAGGGAAAGAACAAAGTGCTCCCAGGTTCAAGCATTCTGTCTCGGAATTTCAATTTACTAATCCTATCTAATAAAGTCTGACGACACAAAAGAATTACCTGAAATGGTAACAAACAAGAATTATGCAACCAGAATTGATAAGGCGTATCATGTTTATAGAAAATAAAATAGAACAATGATATCAGAAACATAGTAGGCGTTGCTCTACTCAAAACCACCTAAAATTGTACATTATGATTTCCTAGCACAATGCATACCTAGTCTCATTTGCTCAAACCTCCCCATCATTTAAAGCACTGTGTCAAACTTTACACTTGTCCTCCGTAACAGCCACCGCCATAGATAAAAGAATCCACACATTATGGTAGATTCTCTCCTCTTCATAGATTGAAGTTGGTATTCATAATCTTTATCTAGAAGCTCCTCAGCGACGAAAGAATAGCCATTATAATCCCACATGAATGTTTGTTCTTGCTTGTCGAGTTTCTCATCAGTCAAACATCTGCATGGAGATAGTTCCATATTAATTATGAAGATATAATGATTTGAGAAGAGAGGATACTAACAAATAAGAACGAAGAACTGCAAGTTCTTGATGCATATAATAAAAAATAGCACAAAGAGCACATAGACACAACATATTTGACATAAAATTGACCCCAAAAATAAATGTTATGGGTTTCTTCGTAAATTAGCCGACTTGCATAGGTCCATTAATACACCAACCCTTTTTCTAAAAACTTTGGAAAATAAAACTGTTTTGGACTTGAAGGAACCAAGACATTGTCAATGTGTGAGTCAAGATGTGGGACAAAATCTTGTTACCCATCGCACATATCGACTATAGAATGGCCTTAAAATTGTTATCCAAAATAGGTTGGTTTTCTAAATTTTGAGAAAAAATAAAGGTGAGTTTCTATTGGGTCTATATGAAGGGGTTACTAAAAAAACCCAAATTTTCCCAGATGAATGAGCATGAAAACTTTATGTTGGGTACATCTAGCTAGTTAGTTTAGGATGGAAAAACTCTTACTTGCACGATATCGTGTTATAGGAATCTCGCGCAGTTCACGTCTAATGCAGAGATATTCACCTAGCAAAGCCATCACTGCAACTCCAGTAACATTCACAACCCACCATGTTATTGACGAAGGCCAACCCCCATAAGCGATGCATATAAAGAGATGTACAATGTATAGGGTGGCTGAAAAATCTAAGCACTTCTTTGCCCTCTCAATCAGAAGAAGCAGATATCCAGCGCTGCAAACAAACATATGCACAATTCATAATTCACACAAGACTAGAGTTCCATTTACGAACATAAAATAAAATCAATTGTGTTCCAGACAATAAATGTAATGTCGATGCAGACATGGAAAACATGACAAAATAAAATTAAAATGCAATTGGAAATAGTAGCAGTATGAGATTCTCACCCTGCAAGTGCACTGAGCAGATAGGAACCAATGACACACCACCCCGTGACCGTGGAGATAGTGAGAGTAGCATAGTCAAAAAAATACACAAGGCTCATTCGAGACACGCGAGTGCCAACAAGAATAGACAAGAAGAACCCCAGAGTGAGATAGTATAAACATTGAAGGCACACAATTTGGACAACAATGAGCCAAGGGTCCCATATCAATGTACCATAGAACATTGTCTACTACAATAATCAAATTCCCACACAGCCAGAGGCCCTTCAAACCCTCAAACCACTAACGATTTCTCCAAAAGCATGAGTAACCCACTGCCCAATTGCTCTCAAAAATTAAACCCAAACCCAAGTCTGCACCTTTAAGGACAACTATAGTTCCCAATAATCCCAATGCTCAATCAACAAGCTTGAACGCTAAACAATCAATCTGATTTTACAAAATTCTGGATTTCTACTCTAACATTCATGTCACTGAACCCCGAGTTGAAACCCATGAATAATACAAAATTTGGATCTGAATTCAACAAAGCCAGAATCTAAGGGATCTTCCCCAGTAAAGAAATAACAAAAAAAACTGAGAATTTTCTCGAGAAAATTGGGAACTTAAGGCCGAATTGGAACTTGTATGAAATTAAACGTGTACTATCCAATCTGAAATCTAACAAAAGGGAATCGTATAGAAAGAAGAGGAATTGGAAAACCTAGATCGAGAAGGACGAAGAGCTTGAAGCTGACCGTTGAGAGATCGGCGACGGGAATTGCAGAGTCTCTGAGAGGAAAGCCTTCTTCTTCTCTTCTGGACTCTCTTGTGTTTTTTTCTAACGAACAAAGATATTCGTCGTTCGTTTGTGCAAGGGCATGAGAACGCAGAAGCCAGAGAGTGCTGGCCTTTTTTCTTTCCTTTTTTATTTTTTAAAATAAATAAAATTCCTAATTTTCTGATTTATGTTTTTTTAATGAAAACAGGTACTATTTTTAGCTTCTTATTCATTCATATTTAATTATGACGGTTGATTTCGTTTACTTTATTGAGAAATGCTATAGGGATACTCTCAACATGAGACTTTTCATAGACCTCCGGCTCATGTTTTTGACACAGTTATTGTGCCAACATTATGACATTGTGCAAAAAAAAACATGACGCGACAAAGAGTCTCACTTTTAAGAGTCTCACTTTTAAGAGTCTCCTTATCATTTCCTTACTTCATTTCATACAATGGTCAGAAATAAAAAAAAAACATGTGAGGAAAGCTAAAAATAGTGTAAAATTACTACCCATTCCTTTTTTTTTGTTTTCTTTTTCAGCTATTATATACGATTAGTGCTATTTACATTTCACACAACCATTTTTATCTCCTACACTTGTTAATTTTTTATCATTGATTTTTTTTCAATTCATTCGACGCAACGGTTGAAAATTAAGAGATGTATGTGAGAAGTGAAAATAATGTGTGGATAGCACTACCATTATATAATTCTAGTTTAGAAAATTGGGAAATTAGGAAAATCAGGATAGATGATGAATTGTTCTAGTAGTTAGGGTCTTCTTCTCTAATTTACTGTATCTCGAACTCAAACTTTCCCTCTTCCTTCATTGTAAATTAGTATAGAATATCGTTTGCACATATTATTTGCACTAGTACGGTGTGATTTATACAAGACTTTCCATGTAAACTAGTACTGTAGTTTTGTTGAATTTGATGTGTTCGTTTATATATCGTTTTACATATAGATGCGTACTACATTTCCTTTTTGAATTATTTTAAGTGAGTTGGTGGAAAATCATAGTCTATGCCTCTGAGGTTACGAAAACGTGTGTACTATTAGATATATCTAATGATTTGTATTCTCTAATATAGGGTTGGAAATTTTTCCCGAAAATTCCAAACCAAATAAAAAAAAATTGATCTCATACCGAAACTTTTGGGATTCATACCGAATCTATCCTGAACTTTCAGTACGGGAATCAAGATTACATATTCAATGATTAGGGAATCCTGAACCTAACCCAAAAAATATATATATTTATTTTGGTTGCATGCATGTTGAATGTTAAATTTAAGTAGTTTGATAGTAGACTATATCAGAAATAGAAGTATGAAATTAAATAGTTTGGAACTTTGGAATATCAATTTGACTTGGTATTAATGAAATTTCAAATTTGTATTGAGATAAAAAGCCTAAATTTCAATTGATATGAAATTGGGAAACAAAATTTTAGAGGAAAAGCCCAAATTTTAGTCCATAGCCCAAAAATTTCAAATTTCAACCCAAAAACTCAAAAGCCCAAAATCAAAAATCCAATCTCGATCCATCCTGAAATACAAAAAACATTTCGAGAATCCCGAAATTTCGGTTTGAGATTGGTCTTCAAATTCTCATCCCGAAAATTTTCAATTTGGAATAGGGATCCCATTTTCTGTTTGAGACCCCATACCAAACCACACCTACTCTAACGTCACATCAAAAAATAATAAAAATTTGTCATGCATAGCTGCTCTTAACTCATCCGGTGAAACTTACCTACAATATGAATACAATTGCCTATGTGCCTGTATTCAAAGTTAAACACACGCTGCCATGTATTTTAACTTTTCTACATAATGATTTGTCTCACATTTCTCTGAAAAATGATGAAAATTCTTGTAATAAAATGTAAATTAAGTATGGTGGCATACTATACTTTTTTAAACTAAAACAATAAATTATAATCACGAATCCAGTAGACTAGCTTCTAGCTCTAATACGAGTATGACCAAACAAAAAAAATCCCTTTATAAAATTAAAATACATTAAGTAGAAATAAAATAAAAACTTACTCAATGACATGAAGACCGCATAGCGCAGTGGATTAGCGCGTTTGACTTCGGATCAAAAGGTCGTGGGTTCGACTCCCACTATGGTCGCTTCAAGCTTTTCAATTTTTTTTTTCCTTTTTTAATTTTTTTGTTTTCTGGAAAATGCTGCTGCACTTACAGCATTTTGTGCTGCTTTGCGTCGCAACCACTTCAACTTTTTTTTTTATCTTCCACTCGAAGGTATCTCTCTGTGTCTGTGTGCTTTTTGGATGAGCTAGTTTCTCACTTATCACTCCAAAAGCACTTGAATAAAAGCACTTATTCCAGCTTTTATCCTCCCATGATTCAATTTGTGGATCTAATTATTTCCACTGGATTTTAATTCAGTATCTCCACATCACAATCACAATGCAGCAGCAAAAGTTTGTAAACTTTCTAGGGTTTGAGGCATTGAGCTGCTGTGTCTGTGTGCTTTTTGGATGAGCTAGTTTCTCACTTATCACTCCAAAAGCACTTGAATAAAAGCACTTATTCCAGCTTTTATCCTCCCATGATTCAATTTGTGGATCTAATTATTTCCACTGGATTTTAATTCAGTATCTCCACATCACAATCACAATGCAGCAGCAAAAGTTTGTAAACTTTCTAGGGTTTGAGGCATTGAGCTGCCTAGTCTATAGCTGAAATGTAGCACTTTAATAGTATTAGAAATGTATCTTTCATTGATTGAAACTGATTTACATTGGGGGTATTTATACACAGCAGCTAATAAAGTTTAGTTGTCAACTAATATAACTAATTAATCTTAATCTATGATTAGTTACAAAACAGTTACAACAAGAAAACTTAAAAGTTGAGTAATTGCTGACTGTGTTGATGACTTGGACTCTAGCTGGCACTGTTGAGTTGACTGAGGGTAATGTGTGTCTTTACACCCCTTCAAGCTGAACGGAGGAGAGCCAAGTGAAAGCTTGGACCTGAGAAACTGAAATCGACCTTTTGACAGAGACTTAATGTGAATATCAACAATTTGATTATGGATGGGAACAAACTGAACTTTGAGTAGAGAAGCTAAAACCGGTTCTCGGATATAGTGGTAGTCAATCTTGAAATGTTTCGTTCAAGCATGGAAAACTGGATTTGAAGCAAGAGAAATTGCAGACACATTATCACACCAAAGAGTTGGAACCTAGGATAAGGGAAAGCCGATGTCCCTGAATATTTTGCAGATCCAAGTGATCTCGGCAGAGGTGTGAGCCAAAGAACGATATTTAGCTTCAGTTGAGGAACGTACAACTGTGTGTTGTTTCTTTGCACTCCAACTGATGAGATTGCTACCAAGATAAACACAGTAACCGCTTGTAGAGCGTCGATCAAAGACACATCCTGCCCAATCAGCATCCGAGAAGGCAGTGAGAGTGAGGGTACTTTTTTTGAACCAACCATCATCAACAGTGCCTTTAAGAAAGCGTAATACTCGTTTAACAGATTGAAAGTGAGTGTATCTAGGACAATGGAGAAACTGACAGAGTTGATTGACAGCAAAAGAAAGATCAGGTCGAGTCCAAGTCAAATATTGCAATGCCCTAACAATTGATCGATATTCATGTGGATTAGAGAGAAGTGTACCACTGTGATCTAACTTCTGAGTACCGAGAGGGGTAGCACATGGTTTACTGTCATCCATGTGTGTCTCAAGAAGAAGATCCATGGCATATTTGTGTTGAGATAAAAAAATGTCTTCTGAGTTTCTGTGAACCTCCAAACCCAAGAAGTAATGTAAAGGGCCTAAATCTTTAACTGGAAACAATTGACTGAGTTTGTGAATGAAGGCTTTGCAGGCTTGAGCACTAGGTCCAGTAACTAGTATATCATCAACATATACTAGGACAATGACAAGAGTTGGCTCAAAGGCAACAAAGAAAGAGCAATCAAATTGAGAGTTTTGAAATCCCAGAGAGAGCAAAGTTTGAAACAATTTATCATACCATGCCCTTGGGGCTTGCTTGAAGCCATACAAGGACTTGGTGAGCTTGCATACATAGGATGGCTTTGATGGATCAATAAAACCAGGGGGTTGTTGCATAAAGACCTCCTCTTGAGTGTGCCATGTAAGAATGCATTGCTAATGTCCAATTGGTTTAAAAACCAATCAAATTGCACTGCTAATGTAAGGAGAATTCTGATTGTCACAGGTTTGGCAACGAGGCTAAAAGTCTCCTGAAAATCAATACCTTCTTGTTGATGGAAGCCTTTTGCTACTAAGCGGGTTTTGTATCTGTCCACACTGCCATCGAGTTTCCTTTTAATGCGAAAAACCCATTTACACCCTACGAGATTTTGATTTGGTGTAGAAGGAACAAGAGACTAGGTTCTTATGGATTGCAGTGCTTGAAACTCCTCAGCCATTGCTTTCATCCAGTGATCATGCTTAGAGGCTTGTAGAAAGGTTGTAGGAACAAAATTCAATGTATCAATGGGGTGTTTAGTAGCAGCCAATGCTTTAGGTTTAAAAATCCTAGCCTTGGACCTAGTAATCATGGAATGAGTATTGGTGGAAGGGAGAGGTGGAGGTGGGATTGGAGGGGTAGGTGAAATTGGAGAATTTACAATGGTGGAGTGGAGGTAGGTTGTATTGGAGAATCAGGCACTGTTGGAATGGAGGAAGAGGGAATAGGTGGAGAGGAAGGTGAAGTGAGTAAAGAGGGTGATGGGGTTGAGTATAAGTGAGGAGTACAGGGTAAGGTAAATGGAATTGTAAATGTTGGGTACTGAGGGTGCTGACTATGTTGCAACTGAGAATTTGACACTGTGAGCTCATGTGGTTTATGAAAAGGGAAATTAGATTCATTAAAAAGCACATGGCGAGAGATGTAGAGCCTGGATGTAAGAGGGTCTAAGCAATGATAGCCCTTGTGTTGCAAACTGTAACCAAGAAAAACACAGTGAATGCTTTTCCCATCGAACTTGGAAGTGGAATATGGTTTAAGCCAGGGATAGCAGCTACACCCAAAAAACTTGAGCTTTGAATAATCTGGAGGCTTGTGAAAAAGTAATTCCCATGGAGATTTGTCAAGACCAGAGATTGGAAGCCTGTTTATCGAATACAAGGCAGTAGAGAATGCCTCAACCCAAAATTGATGTGGAACCCTTGATGCAGTGAGAAGAGTCCGAGCAATTTCTGTGAGGTGCCTATGTTTTCTTTCAACACAACCGTTTTGTTCCGGTGTGTGAGGACAAGAATATTGATGCAAAATACCATGTTGCGAAAGAAAAGAATTGAAATTTGAACTTGTGAATTCACCCCTTGAATCAGATCGGAGAACTTTGATTTTATTGCCAACCAAGTTTTCTACATAACTCTTGAAATTGACAAAGACTAACTACACCTCAGATTTGAGCTTCAATGGGAACATCCAACTATATTTTGTGAATTCATCAACAAATAACACGTAGTACTTATAACCGCTGATAAACGATGTAGGGGCAGGTCCCCAAACATCACAATGAACAAGTTCTAAGGGACAGACACATAGCTAATACTAGCAGTGAAAGGCAATTTGCGATTCTTACCAATTGCACAATCTGAACAGAAGAAAGAAGTAAACTTTTTACCACTGTAGACTATAGTACTACTATTTAAAGCCTTCATGAAAATAGCAGAAGATGGATGACCGAGCCGATTGTGCCAAACTTGTAAAGAAGCTTTGCTACTGACAAGAGCAGAGTGAGAATTGGATGCTGGAGGAATGCCTTGAAATGGATAAAAACCATCTTTAACTGGCCCTCGAAAAAACATCCTCCCCAAAATACGATCCTGAATTTTAGAGCCATCAGAATCAAGGGTTAATTTACAGTGAATGTCCCGTAAGAATTGATACGCAGAAAGAAGATTATGCTTCATTGCAGGAACATGTAAAACATTATTTAGACGAAAAGTGGCAGCATGAGTAGTATGAAAGGTTGTACCAATATGGTGGATGGGCATACCTTGACCATCACCAATGTACACCTTGTCCTGACCATTATAAAGAGTGGGAAAATGAATGGCAGAGATGTCATCGGTTATGTGAGACGTTGCACCAGAGTCCATAAGCCAAGTAGGAGCAGAGGATTTGATGTTGGTGTGGGCACACATAGCTGCCAATTTTGCAGGAGGAATTTTTCCAGCAAAAGCATGATTCATCCGTTCAAAACAATCAAGTGCTTCATGATCTGGAGAATGACAGATTTGGCTTGGATCTCGGTGACTAGTGGTATTTCCAGAATTGCGAGTCTGATAGTTATTGCCTCGATAGTTATTGTTTCCTCGAAAGTTATTGCCTTTGTAAGTGCCTTTGCCACGATTAAATTGCCTAGGAGCTGAGATGTACGAGTTCTGTACAGCATGACCCTATGGTGTGGGAAGAAGAGACGCTTGAGATTGTGGATACTGAGCCGCATAGGCTTGAAATGGTTCAGAAACTGACGAAGCAACAATCTTCTTCTTACGATTCATGAACAATTCTTTGTTGATTAGTAAGCCCATGTAGTTCATCCAAGGAAGTAGAGGAAATTAGAAGCATAATGGAGTCAACAAAAGACTCATAATCCTCAGAGAGGCCATTAAGAGTGACTGCAATCAGATCACTTTCAAAGATTGAAGCACCGGCAGCCATGAGTGCATCAGAGATGGTTTTGATGAGCTGAATATATTCAGAAATTGTGAGATCTCCTTTCTGAATAGTGTGCAGTTGAGATCGAAGCTGGTGGATATGAGCAGCAGAGATGCCGCCAAATCGTTACTCAAGATTCAACTATAACTCTCGAGATGAGGTAACACCAACTGTGAACAGAATGAGATCTTCCAAAAGGGTGGAGTTAAGCCAGATAAGGATATTTTGATCCTTTTCATACCACAACTCGAAAGCCGGATTTCGAGTGCCAGTGTTCTTGCCAGATTCATCAAGCAAAAATGGCGAAGGACAAACCTCCGAGCCATCAATAATCCCTGTAAGCTTGTAACGACGAAAAATCAGAGCAAACAATGCCTTCCAGACGAGATAATTGTCACACTTAAGCTTGGTAGGAACCATACAACTGATGTGCTAAATTGAAATTGAAGAAATTGAGGGAGAAGACAGAACCGCTGTGAAATTAGGGTTCATCAGAGACGAATTTGGGGCAAGAACATCAGGATTCATCGGAGAAGAACTCGACAGTGTAATTGTAATCGAAAGAGATAGCAGAAGAGAAGAGAAGATCGATCAAGATCTGCAAGAAACTGGAGATGGAGAATCAAAGATCGAAGAAATCAGAGATCGAAGAAAGGCGGTTAAGTAGAAAAAGGGGATGATACCATATTAGAAATGTATCTTTCGTTGATTGAAACTGATTTACATTGGGGTATTTATACACAGGAGCTAATAAAGTTTAGTTGTCAACTAATGTAACTAATTAATTTAATCTATGATTAGTTACAAAACAGTTACAACAAGAAAACTTAAAAGTTAGTAATTGCTTACTGTGTTGATGACTTGGACTCTAACTGGCACTGTTGAGTTGACTGAGGGTAATGTGTGTCTTTAAATAGGACGGACAATCGCTAGCATATATATATTTTCGAGCCATGAACGAATTAGACTACTATTTTTTCGAGTGTGCAGTCACTGCATGAATTCAAACCGGTGCTGGATTACTGATACAGTTATTTATAACGATGTCATATTAGGAAAATGAAAAACAGAAAATCGTGCTTCCGATGAGCAGGGTTTTCCTGTTTAACGAGGATAATCCGAAAACCTTGTGCTGAAGAACAATCTATTTAGCATACAGATACTCAGTAGAGATGCAGAAACTTGTATTGAATCTTCTATAAATCCGCTAAACTCCGGAATCGATACTATACACTGAACATGTGTAAAAGGAATCACATCTGTGTTACGTACAATTTGTACTTCTTTTTTTAAAGAAGAAACTAGCTCTTTTTCTTCTTTTAGATTATTAGAAGCTCTTTCGGCATTTTTATAGACGTCAACCAATTCCTCCTGCAGGCTATCACGTTTTGTCGCAACAGTTGCTAATTCATGGGACCAGGGGCGGATCTATTAAGGGACCTAGGTGGTCCTGGGACCACCCAAAGCTTGGATAATTGGCTGTGAGAACTTCGGAGGACCACCCAAGTCGTGGGCCTCGTGGCGGAGGAGAAGAACAGCGACTGCAATGTTCTAGCTTTTTACAAACCAAGAGAGAAGAAGACGATCAATTTCTATTCAAAAAACATTCTAAGTCACGTGCTATCTAGGCCACGTGAGATTTTAAGTAAAACGGTGAGCCTTGATGTGTTGTATGAGAACACGGCCTAGGTCACTTGGGAGGCTGATAGCCTCACCATTTTTTATTATAAAAAAAAAAACAAAAAGGCTCGACTTTCTAAGAAAGTCCACCCCACCCAAATTAACTCCCCAATCCTCCATTTCCTAAATCCCACTCCACCCAAGCGAAGTCCACCATCATCATTCATCAGCACACCACCAATCTCTCAGAGCTACCCAATGATGTATTATTCAACCAGTTCAATGCAAGTATGATCTTTTTGTAAGTGTAAATAGGCACATACTTGTATGATATATATAGTAAGTTTACTTAATCTGCCTAGTCCACCTAGTCCGTTGCCTAAACCCTGTCTAGGGGCATAGGCGCCTTAGCCTGCAGCTGGACTATTGCCTAATGTCTCTTAATTAGGACCACCCAAAATTAGATTCCTAGATCCGCCACTGCATGGGATAGAACATGCAGCTCCTCATTTGTCTTCTTCAAAAGTTCTTTTGCTGCAGCAAGCTCACCAGCAACCGCATCACCTCTTAAGGTAGCCTCATCAAGGCTCCTCTGCAGCGATTCCCTGACCCCAGCAAACTCGGCCTGAACCCTAAGGATCTCAGCTTCATGCTCCGTGCACATAGTTTTTGACTGTTCTAATTGATTTTCCAAATTGGAAGCTTCACTTCTTGATTTTGCAAGAGCTTCCTGAGTGCTCTTGAGTTCATGTTTCAAATTCTTTTCATTTTCCAGTTCTTTATCCAGAATTTCCTTCAAGTTTTCCTTCTCTCGGGTCAAATCAGCAATTACTTTTTTGTTTCTACTTGTTTCATTCAGAGCAAGTTCAAGCTTTTCCTTTAGCTGCTGAAGTTCCTCTTCCTTTTCTCCCAAAAGCTTAGCATCCAAATCGGCCTTTCTAGCGGAGGATGTTTTCAGCGTATTGTATTCCTCCTGAATAGCAACAAACTTCCTCTTTGAATCATCTATCTCAGAAATTAAAGAACTAACTGTTGCATTCAGTTCATCGACAGATAAATTCTTCAAATCCAATTCCTTTTGATTTTTCAGGACTTCGCCTTTCAATTTTTGAATATCTGAAAGTGTATTGGCTAGTTCATCCCTCGTTTGATTATAGATAGATTTCAAGTCCTTCTTATCTTTTGCAACAAGAGAAGAGCCAAGACTTTGAACATTATTTTCTTTATCCTTGATGTCTGAACTGAGCAAATCAATCCTTCCCTGTAAGACTTCAATTGAGTTTTGCTTTTCCTTCAAATTTTCTTCAAGTACCACCTTTTCTTCTCCTGCCTTTGAAAGGTTGGTTTTAAGACTGTCAATTTGAATTTTAAGCTCCTCAATCAATTTCTTCTCACCATTTGGTTCCTTTCCTAAGCTTGCAATTGTACTTTTTGCTGAACTCAGTTGGCTTGTTAGAGAATTCAGCTCTTCCATTGCCTTTGCGAGTTGCTTGCTCCGTTCTTCATGTTCACCTAGTAGCTTAGATTCATAGCTCTTCCCCAATGAAACAATAGCAGCTTCCTTTTCTTTCAGCTTGGTCTTCATCTGTGCATTTCAACCATAGTATATGTGGGTTAAATCAGACAAAGCATCTAAAAGTATTTTCTTGAACAGAACCAAAACTAAAGGAGAGTGATTTAACCGAGCTCAGACTCATACATTAACCGGTTGAGCTTAGTACGCATTTCTATATGAGAAACAAGGAAAGAAAAAGGGGGCGCCGGATGGGGGATCAGTTTCCAAGGAAGCATTTACGAAAACAAGATTGGGAACCAAATTCAAAGACACACATTATACTTTTAGTACTATTTGAGGTTCCTTCCCAAAGGGACTAGACTCCCTTCAGCATCTGTGGTATGTATATGTTGTCTCAGCATGTAAGAAAAAACTTTTTCTCTGGTATTGGATAGGGACTTACAGATTCGACCATGGCATCAGTGGCTTTCTTTTTCGACTGAGTCAACGCATAGAGTGCATCGACGAGACCAGAACTGAATATACCAACGCCATTCAGGAGAGACAAAACGGGATTTGGTGCTCCATTTGTTTGAGGTGCTTCCTGTTTAATGAATAACTCACATTAGAACATTAAGCCTTATGGCAACCATTTAACAAAATAAGAAGGAGAGATACTAAATAGAGATTTTATAGAGAATCTAGTTGACATTCAAATTTCATACCTCTGCGTTTTTACTCTCCTCCGGTGTCTTTAGCTCATTTTCTTCTGAAATAAAGAAATAAAGCAACTGACGCATAAACCACATGAAACGAGACGGAAATTTGTTATAAAAGAGAATAATTTATAATAACACCAGTCCATGCTAAGAAAAGAACTAAAAATGCAGCAGAGTAAGAATCTTTGTATAAAAAAATATATAAAGAGAAGGTTTAGTAAATACCCTAAACTACGTTAGAAATATTATTGCCTAATTAATAAGATCCACAACTACATCCTATCTTTGCGCATTTAAGGGATATGAAGTGTGTTTTGTGGAACTCTACCAAAATCCTGCTTGTCTGCATCCCTTTCCCTTCGTTTGGTTGGCAACATGTTGAACTAAGAAACAAAAAATCCAACATGACTACCCAAATTCTGCTGCTATTTCGAGTTGCTAAAAGAAGAAACTGACTCGCAGAACAGCTAATCGGACAATAAATTTATGTAGCCGACCTGGCATTAAGCTTAACTAATAAACTTATAACAACCTAAAACATTAGGGTCAGATTTTCTCTTACTCCCTTACTGTAGATAATATCGTTTGTTCAACCAAAAAATAAAAAGCCAAGAAAATATTTATCCAAAGAAAAAGGTACCAATCAATTAAAGCGAAGTCAAAACTAGTACTATAGTGCACAGGAACCAGTAGTTAATAAATATATTGACCAAGAATAACACAATCCAATTTATCATTTGGAAAAATATGTTTAGATTTGTAGCCTGTTGTGTTGAATCCCTCTCTCGTTGGGTAAATAACCCTCCCTCTCCATTTGAAGCGCCAAGTCTTGAAGGATACCATGAATCAACTCCAACCCTGCTTGCATTGTCTCCCCTGCCGAGAACATAAAAACCTTATTCTTCACCTCGATCCAACTCTGGCCCCGGATTTTCTTCAAACCCTTTGTCTTTGCTGAGATCCTCACCTTCGCCGACTCCTCCCATCTCCCGCTAGCAGCATACATATTTGACAGCAGCATGTAGCTCCCGGTCATTTCAGAGTTCATGCTGAAAACGTTGGTGGCAGTTTCTTCTGCAATATTACTATTCTTGTGCATCCTACAAGAATTAAGAAGAGCACCCAAAACACAAGCATTGGGTTCCATTGGCATGTTTTTCACAATCTTGCTTCCTTCTTGCAATAACCCAGCACGGCCGAGAAGATCAACCATGCACGCATAGTGTTCCATCTGGGGTTCTATACCATGGACGCTAATCATCTGATCATAAAGACGACAACCCTCCGTGACTAGCCCGGCATGGCTGCAAGCGGAAAGAACAGAAACAAATGTTACTTTGTCTGGCCTTAATCCCGAGTTGAGCATCTGATAAAACACTCTTAGAGCAGTCTCACCAAGTCCATGCATCCCGTATCCAGCAATCATAGTGTTCCACGTTATCAAGTCCTTACTGTCAATACTCTCAAATACTAGATGCCCTTCCTTAAAACTTCCACACTTCGTATACATGTTAACCAAGCCATTTCTAACCAAAATGCTACCATCTATCGAAGCCCTAACCACATGACAATGAATTTCCCTACCAAGGTTCAATGCCGGTAGTTCGGCACAAACAGATAAAACACTGGATATGGTGACAGAATTGCCAATTATTCCTGCATTCTGCATCCGCCGAAAAAGTTCTAGAGACTCCTCTCCTCGTCCCTGGGAAGAAAGCCCTCCAATAACAGCACTCCAACTTATGATATTAGGTCTCATTAATGGGTGTTCATTCAGCCAAGAAAATATTGCAAAGGCCTCATCGCACAAACCACATTCAGCATAGGCTGAGATCAAAGCATTCCAACTGACAAGGTTCTTGCTTTTCATTCCCAAAAATGATTCGTGAGCATTTTCTACATCACCACACTTTCCGTACATACATATAAGGGCATTTTCCACAAACAAGTAATGTTGGAAGCCACCCCTTATAACATATCCATGAATCATCTTACCCTTGTGAACCACAGCCAGATTAGCACATACAGATAACACCACAGAAAGCGATTCAGCTGTAGTTTCAATTCCTACCGCCCTCATTCTACCAAACAACTCCAAGGTCTCTTCATGGCGGCCACAACGAGCATGACTTGACAATAATGATGTCCAAGTCACAGGGTTCGGCACAAACCCTTCTAACTTCATCCTCCTAAACATCTCAGTAGCACCATCGCAGTCATAATTAAAGGCATAGCTAGAGACCATAGTATTCCATGAAACATAATTTCTCACACCCATTCTATTAAACAACCGGCGAGCACAATCCATCCGACCAATTTTCCCATACATTCCCAACAAGTCGTTGACAACATGAAGATGATTCTGAAAACCCATATGTATAACATGACCATGCACACTCCTGGATAACTTAAGCCTAGATATAAATGCACAGGCCCTAATAACCAAAGGAAATGTAAACCCATCTCCCCAAACCCCCAGTTTACGCATTTTGTCATATAGTTGGAGTGCTTCTTCATAAAACCCATGAGAGACGTAAGCTCTAAGGACTGAATTCCACATGAGCACATTTGATGTACCTTCAACTGTGGTGGTGTCAAAAACTTTCTTTGCATCCAACACGAGGCCAAGACGTGCATAAACAGCTATGAGACGGGCGGCCAAGAATGCTGACTGACAGGTGCCAGTGGTAACAATTTGGGAATGAACTTGTTTGCACTCTTCAGGTCCAGCACATTGTCGAAGAAGGTGTTCAAAGAAGTCAAGAAATTCATTGCTGGTAGTGCAGGACGGGTGTGATATGATTTGGGTCTGATGAACCTGGCGGTGTTTAGAGAGCAAATGGGTGAGAATTTGTGGGAAACAGAGATGGTTGTGATGGAGACGCTGAGGCGATGCATGAAGCATGAAGAAGAAGTTGAGATTTTGTAAGATGCTGACTCTGATGCTTCTACTTCTTCATCGTCTTCATCTAATTTTTCATCATCTTCTACATCCCGAAATGTAACCAGGACCGAATCTGGATGAGAAATCTTCGAGTCCTTAGATGATATTGTGTCAAAGGATCTCCTTGATTTTGACAACTGAATTTTTTTTCTTACAATACAGAACTACAACTTTGTTATGATCCTGCAAATTAACAAGAGAAAACCAATATTAAACCAGCCACAAATTCGAACACCCACCAGAAGATCTTTTCTGGGCACCAGTGAAAATTTTACAAACAACAGTGAAAAAAACAGGCACACACCAGTTTATATTTTTAAAATTCAATCTACAATGGACAATAATTCAAGTTTCAAACAGAACTTCAGCTTGCTGGCCCCAATAAATAGCTTGAAGGTTGTACGAGTAGGTTGGCCATATATAGTTGATCATATTTACGAGTTGCTAAGTGCCAGGACAAGTAGCGCACAAATTGTACATCAATCTTATAATTATTTTTGTCATACCGCTAATTAGAATCGTTAATCATATACTTATATTTGAGTAGCGGAATTTAATAGACATTAATCAAACAACATATATATAAATTGTATACAAGATGTGTCTGAAAAAATATGACTCTCTTGTTTTTGTTTAATCAAAATAGTCGTTAATTCCTTTTTTTTTGTTTAATCAAAATAGTCATTTATTCTCTGAATTGTAACTCCAGTGAAAATTAGGTCCTTCAATTATTATTTTTTGGGTAAAATAAGTCCCTAAATTCATTAAAAGCTGGTAATTTCATCCTATTATTATATTCAAATCTATTATTTTATTTTATTTTTTGTCAACTTAAGTCATATTAGGGTACATTTTAGCATGCATTTCCCTATTTTAGCATCCACATTCTAGTCCTATTATTTCCCTCACTTGTGTCAATGTAGGTTGGTTTGGATCCACATTCTCAAACAGACTAGAATTCGGGCATTTCCTCAAATGCTTAAGAATTCCGCTGTCCCATGAGTTCTAGGGTGTGCCGGTACTAAGAATTCCCTCTTCTTCTAGTTGTTCTAATGCAAAATCGTCCTCCACATCTGGATCATCATCCCAACAATCTTCATAATAATCATCATGCAAATAATCTTGAGGTGAGGGAGTGCCTAGTTGAAGAGTACCATTAGGTTGGGTTTGTTTTCGTTTTCCTAATACCGAGACCATAGGTGTACTAGGTTGGCTACTAGACCCGTCCATCCTAACAAATAAAATAATAATGCACATTAATATATCACAACCACAGTTCAGCATATATCCAAATTCCAATCAATAAATCACATATCCAATTCAAATGCAGTACCATTAACATATTCAATATGTGCAAAGTAAGAGGAAACAATTAAAGAGAATTCATATATATTCATAAAGAGGAAACACAATTAAAGAGTCATATCTATTCATAAAGAGAATTCATATTTATTCATATCTAACTAATGTCTAAACGACATAAACAACACAAACATGTGAATGCAAATTTAAGATATGGTACTAACCTTAAAAAGCCTCAATTCAAACCGAGGACCGATCTCCTTAAGCTCAATTCAAGGCCTACTTCACCTCATTCAAAGATGAAAGACCTCCTAGTGTCAATTGGAGTAGACCCAATACAATTGTTATTATAAAGGGTAATGGAGTGGAGTGGTGCAGTCGGTGCTATACTTCAACCACAGTGCTCCTAAAGAGAGGACAACACAAACTTTAATGAACAGGACGTGTATGCCATAAGCTTTAATGTGCACCAACACTAATAGCAAATGCAAGAGAGAAGTAAACTTAGCGAATGAAGAAGCATGTAGGGAAAAAATAAGTTTGTTTGTACATAAAATGAGATGTTATCACAACCGTCATGCAGCAAACTTAGCTAATGGCAAATAACTTCGATTGTTGAGTACGATTTGCAATTACTATGCTGTGATCAGAAGAACCAAACGCAATAATTTCTTTCTACATTGTGCGATTGCAGGTGGTTTTGTACAGCAGAAAGAAAAAACATGCTAGTGATTCTGTGAGTTCAAGCATGATAATACTGAACATATTGCAACAACTAGAAATAAGATGCAATGCAGAGTTTACCATCCACAGCTGGAACTTTATTATCTGGTACCTCAACAGCTGGATTCTGCCCTTTGGTGGAGCGCTGAGTTTACCATCATGTTAAGCCAGATGAACCTCCTCAAGTGGTTCCTGAATAATGATTAAAAAAAAAAAAAAAAAAAAAAAAAAAGATGAATGATAGTGCGTATGTATATAAGAAACAAAGTACGAGAAACCCATCCTGCAAATGGACACAAAAGCCAATGGAAATAAGATGCAATGCAGAGTATTTTTGCTTAAAACAGGATATCTTTGAATATGCTTGTATCCCATTACAAATCGAGCTTATTCTGATCTGATTGAAACAGACACATACCTCCAAAAAGTTTATAAGGGCAAACTAGGATATCAATCCATTACCTTGTCCTATAAATAGAAAGTACAAGTGAAGAAAATTCAAACAGTGATCACCCTAATTTAACTTCCTTGTATGATTCATTTTTCATTTTATTTTCAGCTTATTAAGTTAACTGAATGTTAAAATCTGGATTCTTTTACGAGCGGACCACCTTCTCAAATTTCTTTCATTCAATATATGCACACACCCAAATGACCAAACACCTGTTTTCCTTCTACTGTCCCACCATTTTCTCACCAACCAAACACATCAAAAACAAAAATCAACAAATATCCAAATTTCAAATTACCAAACGCAAGACAAGAATAAAGGGCAAAAAGGGGATCAACCAGAAAAAGATAACCAAATGGTAAACATGCCAATTCATTCAACCAACACAGTAAGGGAACTCCGCAAACAAAATTAATTCCAAACCCTAAATTAAATTTCAAAAGGAAGACAGAAAATAGATTTCAAAACACTAAGTCAATTACCTAATTTGGGGTGAGAGTGAGACTCGGTGCTGGATCGAGAGTTCTTCTGTCTGTGAGAGAAAATCGCACGAGAGAAAGTGATGGCGTGCCTGTGTGGTGAAGGAAGGCTGGAGAGTCAGAGACGATAGTATGGTGTGGCGATGGGCCGGTGGCTAGCCGGAATTCGACAGAGAGATGAGATGAGGGCTCGGTGAGAGCAACTCCACCCGTTGCTCTTGCTCGGGGGAGAGGGGAGTGCAAGGGGCCTGAGGGCCGGTGGGAAGTGCTCCAGCCGTTGGGGGCCCGAGCTCAGGTGGGAGCCCGAGCAAGGGGGCAGTCACGAACTCACGGGCCTGTTGCCCGAGGGCTTTGCAATTTTTTATTTTTTTTGTGTCAGAGAGAGAGAGAGAGAGAGGAGCTGGGTTTGTGTCAGAGAGGGAGGGAGGGAGGGAGGGGACCGGAGCTGGGCTTCCATGGGTGCGGAAGGGAAGTGGGTTGCGGCGGCGGCGGGGGGGGGGGGGGGGGGTCGCCGCGGGGGGGGGGGGGGGGTCGTCGCCGCAGCGGGGGGGGGGAGGTAGCTGGGTTCTGGTTTTTGCAGGGGGTTCTCGGGGGTGGGGGGAGGGAGGGAGAGAGAGAGAGAGAGAGAGAAAAATATTAATATTTTATGGATTGAGTTAGAAAAAAAAAATATTAATATTTTATTACCAATTGACTGGGGGAAGGGCTCCATGGGTGGAGATGCAAATGGCAATTACTGTTCATTAATGGCAGTTACTATTCATTAAAGGCAGTTACTGTTCAATAGGGTGGATTGCATAGTGAGTTGCCTGGGGGAAAGGCTCCATGGGTGGAGTTGCTCTGAGGGAGGCTCAGTGTCAGGCTGCGCTTCGAGTTCGATGGAATCAAACTAAAAATAGATGAACGGCATAGATTAAATCCAAAACAATGAACGGTTGAAATAATTCTCTTATAATTAAAAATTAATATATATAATATTTATTTTCGGTTCGGTATGGGATTACTGAAAAAATGGGAAGACAAAACCGAATCTCGTACCAAAAATTTCAATTTGGTACAGGATGACATACCGAAAATTTCGGGAATTTTGGTTTGCGATTTTTTAGGTTTGGGTTCGGGATTTTTTCGGTTTGGTTTGAGATTTTCGAGAATTTTTTCCAGCCCTATCCCTGACCGTGAATCACTAGTTCCAAATTTAAATGAATCGAACCACAAAACCATTGGTGCCTCAAGTGAATGCTTAAAAGTATTTAAATGTTACTAGAACTTTATACTCCACAAGGATTACCAAGTAAAGCGCTTTATATAAAAGCATTTTCCGAGCAAATTTTGAATTTTAACTGTGTTTATTACAATTTAGTGTCACTAACATTAAACTTTTAATCGTGTGCAGTGGTCTTGGCAAACTATTGTAATGGGCTTCTGCTTCCTGGTGTTTCTATTCACAAAAGGACATATTGTAAGCTTCTCTAGCCTACTCTATCATCCACAACTATGTGTCTCTGTGTGTATATCATCTCCAAATTAGAATTTTATATATGATTTTTTGGATACAGAGTAAAACAAAGCCAAACTTCTTTTGGGTTGCGGCAGCAGCTCCATTGACATCGGTTATCATTTCTACACTTCTTGTCTTCCTCCTCAGGTCAAAAGCTCCTCGAATCTCAGTTGTAAGAACTCGCTTCTGGATTAGCTCGTTTGACTTCGGATCAAAAGGTCGTGGGTTCGACTCCCACTGTGGTCGCTTCAAGCTTTCCATTTTTTTTCCTTTTTTTATTTTTTGTTTTCTGGAAAATGCTGCTGCACTTACAGCATTTTGTGCTGCTTTGCGTCGCAACCACTTCAACTTTTTTTTTTTTATCTTCCACTCGAAAGTATCTCTCTGTGTCTGTGCTTTTTGGATGAGCTAGTTTCTCACTTATCACTCCAAAAGCACTTGAATAAAAGCACTTATTCCAGCTTTTATCCTCCCATGATTCAATTTGTGGATCTAATTATTTCCGGATTTTAATTCAGTATCTCCACATCACAATCACAATGCAGCAGCAAAAGTTTGTAAACTTTCTAGGGTTTGAGCTGCCTAGTCTATAGCTGAAATGTAGCACCTTAATAGGACGGACAATCGCTAGCATATATATTTTCGAGCCATGAACGATTTAGACTACTATTTTTTCGAGTGTGCAGTCACTGCATGAATTCAAATCGGTGCCGGATTACTGATACAGTTATTTATAACGATGTCACATAGGAAAAATGAAAAACAGAAAATCGTGCTTCCGATGAGTAAGGTTGTGTATGGATTTTCCTGTTTAACGAGGATAATCCGAAAACCTTGTGCTGAAGAACAATCTATTTAGCATACAGATACTCAGTACAGATGCAGAAACTTGCAAGAAAATATTGGATATTGAATCTTCTATACATCCGCTAAACTCCAGAATCGATACTATACACTGAACATGTGTGTAAAAGGGATCACATCTGTGTTACATACAAATCATTTTTCACTACTCCCTCACCATCCTACTTGAAAACGCATTCATATCGGGGAAAAATTTTGAAGTCCAAGAACAAGAGAGCCAAGGAACAACTGGCTTCATAGGATGATGGTACAGGAAGACTCAAAATAATCGGGAAAAGAAGATTACCACAATTAAAGTACTTCACTACCTTTACTCGGCAGCCTTTTTCCTCCTACCACCTTTTCTTGGAGCGACAGTGACAGGCTCTTCAGCCTTTTCCTGCTGTTGCTGATTATTTACAAGATCTTTGGACGAGTTTATTTGATTTCTTAGCCGCAATATTTCACCCTTGGCAGATGCCAATTCCTCTTTCAATTTTTTGCTTCTCTTCTCCAGACCATCCCTTTCCTCGCTCAGTCTCATGGCAAGATTACGGACATCTTCCATGTTTTCTCGGGCCTCTTTGGACACAATCTTTTGCTCTGTAAGGGACTTGTAAACGACCTCTTTCTCATCTTCAAGGCTAGAAATTAGAGAATGAGCCCTCTCAAAATCTTGGGAAAGTACCAACGCATTTCGGCTCATCTCATCCAGTGCTTTGGTAGCCTCTTCCAGGTCTGTTTCAAGAGACTTACGAGACTGCTTATCTTTCGAAATCTGCTTCTCCAGAGCTTGAACTTCTTTTTTTAAAGAAGAAACTAGCTCTTTTTCTTCTTTTAGATCATTAGAAGCTCTTTCGGCATCTTTATAGACGTCAACCAATTCCTCCTGCAGGCTATCACGTTTTGTCACAACAGTTGCTAATTCCTGGGACAGAACTTGCAGCTCCTCATTTGTCTTCTTCAAAAGTTCTTTTGCTGCAGCAAGCTCACCAACAACCGCATCACCACTTAAGGTAGCCTCATCAAGGCTCCTCTGCAGCGATTCCCTGACCCCAGCAAACTCGGCCTGAACCCTAGAGATCTCAGCTTCAAGCTCCGTGCACAAAGTTTTTGACTGTTTTAGTTGATTTTCCAAATTGGAAGCTTCACTTCTTGATTTTACAAGAGCTTCCTGAGTACTCTTGAGTTCATGTTTCAGATTCTTTTCATTTGCCAGTTCTTTATCCAGAATTTCCTTCAAGTTTTCCTTCTCTCGGGTCAAATCAGCAATTACTTCTTTGTTTCTACTCGTGTCATTCAGAGCAAGTTCAAGCTTTTCCTTTAAATGCTGAAGTTCCTCTTCCTTTTCTCCCAAAAGCTTAGCATCCAAATCTGCCTTTCTAGCGGAGGATGTTTTCAGCTTATTGTATTCCTCCTGAATAGAAACAAACTTCCTCTTTGAATCATCTATCTCAGAAATTAAAGAACTAACTGTTGCATTCAGTTCATCGATAGATAAATTCTTCAAATCCAATTCCTTTTGATTTTTCAGGACTTCGCCTCTCAATTTTTGAATATCTGAAAGTGTATTGGCTAGTTCATCCCTCGTTTGATTGTAGATAGATTTCAAGTCCTTCAACTCCATATCTTTTGCAACAAGAGAAGAGCCAAGACTTTGAACATTATTTTCTTTATCCTTGATGTCTGAATTGAGCAAATCAATCCTTCCCTGTAAGACTTCAATTGAGTTTTGCTTTTCCTTCAAATTTTCTTCAAGTACCACCTTTTCTTCTCCGGCCCTTGAAAGGTTGGTTTTAAGACTGTCAATTTGAATTTTAAGCTCCTCAATCAATTTCTTCTCACCATTTAGTTCCTTTCCTAAGCTTGCAATTGTACTTTTTGCCGAACTCAGTTGGCTTGTTAGAGAATTCTGCTCTTCCTTTGCCTTTGCGAGTTGCTTGCTCCGTTCTTCCTGTTCACCTAGGAGCTTAGATTCATAGCTCTTCCCCAGTGAAACAATAGCAGCTTCCTTTTCTTTCAGCTTGGTCTTCATCTGTGCATTTCAACCATAGTATAAGTGGGTAAAATCAGACAAAGCATCTAAAAGTACTTTCTTGAACAGACCAAAACTAAAGGAGAGTGATTTAACCGAGCTCAGACTCATACATTAACTGGTTGAGCTTAGTTCACATTTCTATAAGAGAAACAAGGAAAGAAAAAGGGAGCGCCGGATGGGGGATCTGTTTCCAAGGAAGCATTTACAAAAACAAGATTGGGAACCAAATTAAAAGACGCACATTATGCTTTTAGACTTTTTGAGGTTCCTTTTCAAATGGACTAGACTCCCTTCAGCATCTGTGGTATGTCTACATTGTCTCAGCATGTAAAGAAAAGCTTTGTTTGTGGTATTGGATAGGGACTTACAGATTCGACCATGGCATCAGTGGCTTTCTTTTCCGACTGAGTCAACGCATAGAGTGCACCGACGACACCAGAACTGAATATACCAATGCCATTCAGGAGAGATAAAACAGGATTTGGTGCTCCATTTTTTTGAGGTGCCTCCTGTTTAATGAATAACTCACTTTAGAACATTAAGTGTTATGGCAACCATTTAACATAATAAAAAGGAAAGATATTAAATAGAGATTTTATAGTAAATCTAGTAGACATTCAAATTTCATACCTCTGCGTTTTTACTCTCCTCCAGTGTCTTTAGCTCACTTTCTTCTGAAATAAAAAAAATAATGGAACTGACGCATAAACCACATGAAACGAGACGGAAATTTGTTATAAAAGAGAATAATTTATAATAACACCAGTCCTCGCTGAGAAAAGAACTAAAAATGCAGCACAGTAAGAATCTTCGTATAAAAAATATATAAAGAGAAGGTTTAGTAAATACCCTAAACTACGTTAGAAATATTATTGCCTAATTAATAAGATCCACAACTACATCCTATCTTTGCGCATTTAAGGGATATGAAGTGTGTTTTGTGGAACTCTACCAAAATCCTGCTTGTCTGCATCCCTTTCCCTTCGTTTGGTTGGCAAGATGATGAACTAAGAAACAAAAAATCCAACATGACTACCCAAATTCTGCTGCTATTTCGAGTTGCTAAAAGAAGAAACTGACTCGCAGAACAGCTGATCGGACAATAAATTTATGTAGCCGGCCTGGCATTAAGTTTAACTAACAAACTTATAACAACCTAAAACATTAGGGTCAGATTTTCTCTTTACTCCTGATTAAGCAATCAAAGTCATGAATGATGGGTGGAACTTACCCCTACAAAACCATCTTGTAAGGGAAGGGTGTCCAAGAGCTTATAAACTATCCAAAGATAGTCATGAATGATGGGTAGAAATTACCCCTACAAAACCACCTTGTAAGGGAAGGGTGTCCAAGAGCTTATAAACTATCCAAAGATACTCTTTTTGTTCCAATATGGGGAATTTGGGACGACACAATCAACAACACTTATACGCCTTACATCCTCGTCTACCTGTCTTTCTACACTCATTTACCACCCACCAACTTTCAGTGACTTAATATTATACCCCGTGCATAATACCAATGCGCACTCTAAACCAGACTTGGTATAGGTTGCCCCAGCCGTGGAATCTAGCCCAATTGCATGGTGATACCTACCCTCATATGGCATGACTCATGGTTAGAAATTTCTGCAGAAAACTGTCTAGTAAGGCATGGGGGCCCAAGAGCTTGTAAACTCTCTTGTACTACCATATGACACGTATTAGGTGATTTGTTCTGATCAATGCCTATGCAATGCACAATTACCGTAAACAACCGGAAAATCTTACAATCACTTATGTTTACAAGTAGAAACTTCCCACTTGATGCAGTACAAAAGGAAATATACCATAACCAATTACCCACTCTAGAATTGCCTAATCACCATCAAATTTTTAATCTTTATTAGCATCCTTTGAACTTAAACTGCATTATCACTTGAAACAGAAAAATAAAGAGAAAAAAGAACTCATTCAAATTCTAATAAGTTTCTCAAGACTATTTGCAACAAACCCAAATCTTTACAATGGCAAACAATTGAAGTGCAATGATCAACTTGCCACAAACCCAAATGTCTAAGAATTAAAATGGCAAACAATCAGCAAACCCAATAATCTCTTTTCCTTAAAACCAACATTATAATGAAAATTTTCCAATTTCCAGTTTCCATTTCCCCAAATTTCATGAACTCCAATCCCGCCCCCCAAGAAGAAAGAAACCAAATGTGAAAACCACGATGAAAGTTCAACTTACTAGTGGCCAAGCCTTCAAGAGCAGTGCCCCTGAGCTGCAAAAATGGAAGAACTGAAATGCCCACAAACAGAATAGCCCTCCTCCTGCTGCAAACGCCGTCGTTTGAGTCCTCCTGGCGCAGGGACGCCATTGGCAACGTCCTCCTCTTCCTGGTATCTGCATTCCTGGAGGAGGAACACAGGAAAATGGGGTGAGAGGAAGAAGAAGAGGGGAAAGGAGAGAGGGAGAAGGGGTGAGTGCAAAAAGCAAGAGCTCCCCATTAGAAAGCCCGTTGCTTTTGTTTCTTGGTTGATTGATTTGTTTGCCTCCGGACCGGTTGGGATAAAGCGATAGAGTGTTGAGCGCTCAGAGGCAGAGCTTTTCTTTTCTTTCCTTTTTTTCAATTTTTCAGTTTTAGTTGGTGTTCCTACGGCTGATGGTTAAAGAAAACAACTTTCATGGTTGTTTCTTCTCTTTTTTTTTTTTTTTAATTATTATTATTATTATTTTATAAAAAGGGACAATCGCTGAAAAGCCATGATTATCTATCCATTCCAAGCTCGGAAAGGCAATGGGGAATCAGTCAAGCATACTCATCAGCTCAGAGCATCGAATCCAAACCTCCCACCGTTTTTTGTTTATTATTATTGTGAATATTATTTTTTATTATTTATGTTTTTATAAGACCTTAACTTCAAAATTACGTGTTATCAGACAGGGAGGGTTGGCCGTACAGGGAGAGAGATTGTAGAGAGAATGTGTTTGTAGGAATGTAAGGGAATATGTGTTATCCCTCCTACGTAATGCCTTTATTTATAGTAATAAGGGAGAGAAGAAATCCTTCATCCCCAAGGAATACAAGTCATAATAGGAAATGATAACTAGAATCAAATCTAATCTAGGATTTACACAATCACACTTTAATAGGAAGTTTACAACACTCCCCCTTGAGTGTGTAAATACTCAAAGTAGATTCAGCATCAGGTAGAAGTTGAGGAAGTCGACTCGTCAGCATTGATTCTAGGAACACGCTATTCTCAATAAGGTAGAAACTTGCATAAGGAAGTAAGTCTCACAAAAAACCCTAAGGCTATGGCAAAAATCCGAGTAGGAACAAAATCCATAGTCTAAGGGAAAATGCGTGAGCAATGCAAAATAGGGGTGGGTAAACGGGTACAGGAACCGCGGGTCAGAGTGAGTAATATAGGTTCGGGTCGGGTCCAAAAATTGTAGAGAGAAAACGGTCCGGGCTGGGCCGGGCCTCTGTCAATTACGGGGCGGGCCGGTTCCATATAATTTAAAACCCGGGGCCCTGGACCAGCCCTTTTTTAATTCTAATCAACGGCCGAGATTGAATGATAACTTATCATTCAATCTCAACCATTAGTTTCAACCCTAGCCAATCCCACTCCCACGCCTCCCCAATTCCAGAATCATGATTCACAACCTCAACTCTCAGACTCTCCCTCGACTCTCTCTCCCTCGACTCCCTCCCTGTCCCTTCCCTCGACTCCAACTAAACCAGGCCAGGTTAGCTTTTCTCTCTCTCTCTCGCTGATTGAGCTGTTTATCTTTCTCCCAATTATTATTTTGTTTGCTTTGATTTTGTCTGAATTCCACCTTCAATGGTTTTGATTTTTCGGGTTTATCAAGAAAATTTCCCCCAATTTAGAATTTAATTTGATTGTGGCATCCTTTAATTTTTCCAGTGTTTGGAGTTGGGTTGGGTTAATTTTAGATTGGCAGGTTAATGACAAGTTTATTATGTTTCGAATATGTTTGGTGCATTCTTCGATTATCTTATCTTGATGGTTTTTTATTTTTTATTTCTGCAGAATCCTCCAGATTGGCAGGAAATCTTGACCTACTATCGAGGATCTGAGTTGCAGAATTTTTTTACCCGTATCCTGGAAGATAATTTGAAGGTACCATTTGATTTTGATGCCCATAATCTTTCGTTGCCATACAGCATGCAGAGATATATATGTTTGACGAACCTTCAAGTTATCTTGATGTCAAACAAAGGCTTAAAGCTGCCCAAGTTGTCCGATCTTTACTGAGGCCTAATAGGTTTAATTTTGTATTTTCTCTTATTTCCTCATAATTGAATTGCATTTCTTGATTGTCTTACTGCATATTTAGCTAATAGTCATACTTCCTTATATTTTCCAGCTATGTAATTGTTGTGGAGGATGATCTTAGTGTCTTGGATTACTTATCAGACTTCATTTGTTGTTTATATGGGAAACCCGGTGCGCATGGTTTTTAATTGATGCGTTCAATTCAACATTGTGGTTGTGTATATAATTTCTTGTGTTGTGATGCTACTTAGGCAGAGAAACTGGGTTTCAGGGTAGTCGGGAGGGTAGTCGTGAGGAAAATATTACTATACTATTAACAAAACCATTCCTGAACATTTTTGAAAATATTACTATCTTTCTCTTGTTTTCATACATTCTCTTCATTTACCCTGCTCTCTTCATTGGGAGAAAGTAATGCCAAAATTTGTTAGGTCTAGCTGGATATGCTTTGTATTTGAACACTTTTCTGTGCTTAATTGTTCACCCTCGGTGTTATAGTCGGTTAATCCCTATGCTTAATTGAGTTTGGACTTGTATCATATGCCATAAATTTTGAAATCATTACCTTCATATCAATTGTGGGGAGCAGATTTCAAGAACTTGTGTGTGTATGTGTGTGTATGACGCTTGATGTGTATGACTATGTGTGTGGAGCAGATTTCCCGAAGCTTAATTGTGTTGTGTGTGTATGACGCTTATGGGTGTATGTGCGTGTGTTGTGTGTCACATCCCGGCCCGGGGTCGACCACTTCCCGGGCCCGCTCCACCACCGTAGCACGATATTGTCCGCTTTGGGCCCCGACTATGCCCTCACGGTTTTGTTTCTGGGAACTCACACGAGAACTTCCCAGTGGGTCACCCATCATGGGAGTGCTCTCGCGCGCTACTCGCTTAACTTCGGAGTTCCCATGGAACCCGAAGCCAGTGAGCTCCCAAAAAGCCTCGCGCTAGGTAGGGATGAGAATATACATATAAGGATCACCCCCTGGGCGATGTGGGATCTCACAATCCACCCCCCTTGGGGCCCGACATCCTCGTCGGCACACCACGGCCAGGGTTAGGCTCTGATACCAAATTGTCACATCCCGGCCCGGGGTCCACCACCTCCCGGGCCCGCTCCACCACCATAGCACGATATTGTCCGCTTTGGGCCCCGACTACGCCCTCACGGTTTTGTTTCTGGGAACTCACACGAGAACTTCCCAGTGGGTCACCCATCATGGGAGTGCTCTCGTGCGCTACTCGCTTAACTTCGGAGTTCCCATGGAACCCGAAGCCAGTGAGCTCCCAAAAAGCCTCGTGCTAGGTAGGGATGGGAATATACATATAAGGATCACCCCCTGGGCGATGTGGGATCTCACAATCCACCCCCCTTAGGGGCCTGACGTCCTCGTCGGCACACCACGACCAGGGTTAGGCTCTGATACCAAATTATCACATCCCGGCCCGGGGTCGACCACTTCCCGGGCCCGCTCCACCACCGTAGCACGATATTGTCCGCTTTGGGCCCCGACTATGCCCTCACGGTTTTGTTTCTGGGAACTCACACGAGAACTTCCCAGTGGGTCACCCATCATGGGAGTGCTCTCGCGCGCTACTCGCTTAACTTCGGAGTTCCCATGGAACCCGAAGCCAGTGAGCTCCCAAAAAGCCTCGCGCTAGGTAGGGATGGGAATATACATATAAGGATCACCCCCTGGGCGATGTGGGATCTCACATTGTGTGTGTTGTGTGTGTGTTGTGTGTGTATGACGCTTGCTGTGTATGACTATGTGTGTGTGTTGTATGCTTATTGGGTAGTTTGGAATGGAAGATATGAGTTGTTGTTCTGATCAGCTCTTCTTTTTGAATCTATGCAGTTTTTGAATTTGTGCAGTTTCTGTGTTGTGCATTTCTGTGTGCATTTTCCTGATTAATTTTTCCCAATTTCTTTAACATGTTATCTGTTGTCCATTTAGGGTTTCAATTTTATTCCCTTATGAACTTTCTAGGGTGTCTTTTTCTTTGATTTATTAATATGTCTTCATCTTATTGCGTACTATTATTATGGTTTATTCTCTAACAAATACCAGTCAGGCTTGTGTGCTTTACAGAAAAGTTCAGTTTTATTTATATTTGTCCTCATGTGGTGCATATTCTGTTGCAGTGGACCTTCCATCCTTTCATTTTCAAGGGCAAAAAGATTTACACAGTTCTCCTCTGGTGTAAGGTTCTAGCATTCTTATCGGTAAGTGGTGATAACAGGTTTTGAGAAGTTAGTTCTGTGATAAAACTGAGAAATATTGGTTCATTTTGGTTTGATATGTGAACTTTTTATTTTATTTACATTAACTTGTACCTTGTCTGACAAACTCATAAGAAACTTATGACAGTTAATTTGTTCTTATGGTTCATTTGATGTTTCGGACCATAAGATTTCCAATATTTTTCCGCTGATTTTGCTTCATTTCATGAGTTCCTTTCTTTTCTAAGTGCTGTTAGAGAGATAAATTGGTTAAAAAAAAAAATGTTTTTCAAAAAAGAAAACAAGGGTTTGTCATTTCACTTGTGCAGTGAACCCATGTTTTATATTTTTAATCATGTAGTAGTCTAGGCACGGGGCTGGTGACAAATAAATTCCCTACCTTTTTGGTCTGACAGTTTCCACTGTTTATTGCAGGCTTGTTAATTTCTGCGGATTATCACATTCTATTCCACCCAGCTTCCTGGTCCAAATTACCATTGTCGAGAGGTAGGTTGGTTGTTTACTTTTTGTTATCGGTTTTGTTGTATACCCTAGGATGTAGTGTTGGATATTAATGTGTGCAGTTTTGAATATGTGTTGTGTTTAACTCCCTACTGTGCATTTATGTGTTGTGTGATGAGCTTAGCTGTGTGTGTTTTGATTCTGTGCAGTTTTAGAATCTGTGTAAAAATGCAGTTTTAGAATCTGTGTAGAATCTGCGTAATGCAGTTTTAGAATCTGTGCAAAAATGCAATTTTTGAATCTATGTTTGATGCATTTGAAATGCTATTCATTTATCTTGAAGAGTGGTTAGTAGGTCAATTCCTTTATTCTGTTGTTGGATATAATAATATATATATATATGTGCAGTTTTGAATCTGTGCAGTTTTAGAATCAGTGTAAAAATGCAGCTTTTGAATCTGTGCAGTTTTTGAATCTGTGCAGAACTGTAGTTTTTGCTTCTTCTGTGTTGTGCATTTCTGTGTGCTATTCATTTAGCATGGTTTCTGTAGCATACGGGAATGTGTGTTTTGTATAGTTTGCTTCTCTCCTTATTCCTAATTATTCCTATTATTTGATTAATGAATACACTTTCATTATTTAATTTTTACAGATTTTTACATAATGTCTCAATCTCAAAGTCAAAGTAGCCCTAGTACTAATGTAGCATCATCTACGGCTACATCACCATGTCCTCCACAACCAACACAACTACAACCCACACAGGAAAAAACATCAATGCCTCCCCCAAAACCCGCCTCCTCTAGAAAAAGAAAAGCACCACCTATTTTCCAAAGACAAAACAACCAACTATATTAGCTTCAATAGAGAGATCTTCTTCTGAGAGATCTTGGGTTTGGGATCATGTCACTAAGTGTACCGTCTCGAAAATACAAGCAGTAGAAAAGGATGGAAAGAAAGAGATGGTGGAGGTACAAGTATTGACGCCTAAGTGTAACCATTGTAGTGCCCTTTTTGCATGTGATACTAGTGAGGGTGGAACTAGTACTTACATTAAACATATCAATAAACATTGCAAGTCATATAAACCAACTGATGAGTTGCAAAAGGTTCTAGGCAATTCTGGACCTTCTGGGGACGTTAAAAACATGCTTGTTGCTAAAGGGTGGAGCCAAGAGGAGGCAGTGGAAGGTATTGTTGAGTATATTGTGCTCGAGAATGTACCTTTTAGTGTTGCGGAGACTGAGGGGTTTAGGCGGATGATGTACAAAGTTCAGCCTAGGTTGCATGTTCCATCTCGGAGAACTATTGTGAGGGACTTATTCAATATGTATGATACCATGAAAGATCAGTTAAAAAAGGAGATACACAAGCATAGAGTGAGCTTGACTACTGATACATGGACAAGTGTGCAAAATTTGAACTACATGGTGCTAACTGCTCATTTTGTGGATGACGAATGGAATATGCACAAAAGGATTCTAAATTTTTGTTTGATTTCAAGTCATGAAGGCAAAGAAATAGGGAAGCTAGTTGAGCAATGTTTGGTTGAGTGGGAGATTGAGAAGGTGATGTGTATCTCAGTTGACAATGCATTGGCTAATAAGGTGGCAATTGAGTATATTGTTAGTAAAATGCAGAAATGGCCTAATAGCAAAATTGTTATGAATGGCAAGTTAATGCATGTGAGGTGCTTAGCCCATATTATCAACTTGGTAGTGAAAGATGGGTTGAAAAGATTAGATACAAGTGTTGATGCTCTTAGAAATGCCGTGCAGTTTATGAGATCAAGTCCTCGAAGGTTTAGTTATTTCAAGAAATGTGTGGAGAATAAGAAGTTGGATGGTAGGGGTCTAATTGTTATGGATTTGCCTACTAGGTGGAATAGCACATACATGATGCTAGAATCATGCTTGAAGTTTAAAAAAGCATTTGAAAGGATGTTCGAAGATGATGCCAATATATACTCCACCTATTTCAGGGAAAATGTGCTTAATGATGAAGGAGAAGAAGTGGCGGGTAAAGGGAGGGTTGGACCACCGAAGGACAAAAATTGGGATAGTGCAGAAATATTTGTGGAATTTTTGAAGGTTTTCTATCTTATAGCTTTAAAAGTTAGTGCAAGTAATTATCTGACATCTAATACAGCTGTTCATGATGTCATTGCTGTGGAGAAAGAGATTGAAAAGCTTTTTTTGCCTGAATATATGCAAACTGGAGGAAGTGTAGAGGTGGTGCTACGTGACATGGCAATGAGCATGAGAGCCAAATATCGAAACTATTTTGGTTCAATTGAGTCCCTTAATCAAATATTTGTAGTTCCCCTTGTCTTAGACCCAAGGTTCAAATTAAGGCACTACATGCACTTGTGTAGAAAGCAATTACACCTTCCTGAAGAAGAGATTCAAAAGAAAAGTAATGAAGTGAAGACATTGTTGAAGGCGATGTGTGATGAATATGCTTACCAGGCTTTCGGTTCACAAACACAACAAAAGGGTAGAGGAGATTTATTTGTTGATGATACTACTTGTTCAAGGGTAAAGCCATCATCTTCTAGTGTGCTAACAGAAAATGCAATGATATTTAGTCAAATGATGGATGATTGGGAGAATGAACTAAAAGACACCAAGGATATTGCGCTTGCACATGAGGTGGATAGGTATCTCCTCGACACTCTAGAGAAAGTACAACATGGTTCATCATTTGACGTTTTGAAATGGTGGAAGTTGAAAGGGAGGAGCACATATCCCACACTTGCTTTGATAGCGAAAGATGTGTTGCCAATTCAAGTGTCAACAGTTGCTAGTGAGAGTGCATTTAGTGGAGGAAAGAAAGTAATTGACCCCTTTAGATCATCTCT
This sequence comes from Cotoneaster glaucophyllus, assembly GCA_036320875.1. Taxonomy (NCBI): domain Eukaryota; kingdom Viridiplantae; phylum Streptophyta; class Magnoliopsida; order Rosales; family Rosaceae; genus Cotoneaster; species Cotoneaster glaucophyllus. Next base: position 18,337,035 of record CM070068.1, on the reverse strand, counting down.
CCTTCCTCAAACAGTGGAGTCATTGATATGCCTCCAAAACTGGTTAAGAAGTGAACCAATTAGCAACATTAAGTATGAAGCAAGTCCGGCGGAGCTTGAATTTTATCAAAAGTGTGAAGAAGGTAATTATTTTGTTTTGTATAGTTTGGTTTATAACTTTATATTAATTTGTTTACAAAGAAAAGCATATGCTAATGTTATATCTACAAGCTCAACCATCTCATCAAGTGCTGCTGAAATTGAAGCTCCTCAAACAACTCAAATGAATAAAGGAAAATGAATTATGGTAATATTTTAAACTCAAATGAATAAGCTTTACATTTCAATGATTCAATGAGGATAATATGATGATGGACGTTAAAAATATCAAGTTTATATTATATTTTTCCTTACAGATTCAATGATGAATGATGTTGGACGTTGGAATTGGATGTGGTTTCGTATGTTAATTTGGAATTTATTGAAAATGTCATGTTTATGTTGTTTTGAATTATTTGATTTTTGGACTTCGGAATTTGGATGTCTTGGACTCTCGGTTTCGGATATTTTGTATGTTGATTTGATCTTTAGATGTTGGACGATGTAATGTTATTTTGGATGTATTGAATCTGTGCAATTGTAAATTTCCACAGATTGCAAATTTGTGCAATTGCAATATGTGCAGTACTACAATCTGTGCTTTTTTTTTTTCAATCTGTGTCAATATGTGCAAACTGGAAACTGTAATCTGTTATGTGCAAACTGCAATATGTGCAAATTGCAAACTGCAACTATTCTGTGCAATTTTTGCAAACTGCAATCTATTCTGTGCAACTTTTTTTAAACAGCGAAAAAAAAGGACCCGTGGACCCGGATCGAACCGGCCCGTTTCAATCGGGCCGGGTAAGGTCCGGTTCCTATTTTAAGAATTGTAATGCCCGGCCTAGCCCGCCCCATCTCCCTTGATTCTGGGTCCGGTCCGGCCCCTTCAAAAATGGGCCCGGCCCGTGCCCACCCCTAATGCAAAATCAAATGAAACGTCTACGGGGCGTCATCAGGGATATAATCAACCCAAGGTGGATGCCTCGTTAAAACCTAGTTAGGTAGCACAAACCCAGGGGGAAAATGCTCCTAATCGTAGCGGAAAAGACTACATTAAGATCAAGCAAGTATACTTTAGAATACTCCCCCCGAGTTTGACACAATTCCAAAGAAAGCTAGCAATGTTACAACTCATAAAGTTTACGCATACCAATTCCTTGAACAAGCTTCTGAAATGTCATCTTCAGCATTGATTTGGTGAAGAGGTCTGCCAGATTGTCTTGTAAACGGATTTACGTGACTTCAATCTTCTGATGCTCTTGTTGTTGATGTAAGAAGAAGAACTTCGGCGCAATGTGCTTGGTGTCGTCTCCTTTGATGTAACCCTTCTTGAGCTGTTCGATGCATGCTGCATTGTCTTCATAGATCGTCGTAAGGATATCAACGACGAGGTAAACATCGCAGGAGCTTTGAATATGGCTCATAACTGCTCTCAACCAAAAACATTCCTGAGTTGCTTCATGTAAGGCGAGAATTTAATCATGGTTAGACAAAGTGGCAACTAAAGTTTGTTTAGTTGACCTCTAAGAGATTGTGGTGCCTCCAACGGTAAAGCCATAACCCGTTTGAGAATGATCCTTGTGCGGATCAGATAAGTATCATGCGTCGGCATAACCAACAAAGTGAGAATCAACTCGAGAAGCAAGGGGTGCGACATCACTCAAGGATTCGTAGGGACAGAACAAGCCCAAATTCGTAGTACCCTTAAGGTAACAGAGGATGTCTTTAACACCAATCCAATGTTTGCATGTTGGTGCATTACTGTATCTTTCCAAAAGATTAATAGCGAAGGTGATGTCGAGTGTAGTACATTGAGCTAAGTACAATAAATCGTCTATCGCACTTAGATAAAGAACTTCAGGCTCCAAAATCTCTTCATCATCCTTCTTCGGACTGAAGGGATCTCGTTTTGCATCTAGCGATCGAACGACCATAGAAGTACTCGAAGGCTTCGCTTTATCCTCGTTAAAGCGGCGCAACACCTTCTAGATGTAGTTTGATTGAGTACTAAGATTTCATCCGAACAGTGCTCTATCTCAAGACCGAGACAGTATCGAGTCTTTTCTAGATCTTTCATCTCAAATTCCGACTTCAGGTGCGCGGTAATACTCGCAAGCTCTTTAGGAGTTCTAATGAGATTCATGTCATCGACATATACTTCAACAATCGCAAAACTAGAATATGATTTCTTAATGAACACACAGAGGCATAGTTCGTTGTTTAGATATCCCTGACTAGTCAAATACTCACTCAAACAGTTATACCACATTCTTCTAGATTGCTTCAAACTGTAGAGTGAACACCTAAGCCGAATTAGGAGCATGTTCCGGGGTTTGGAAATATTTGATCCAGTCAATGTAAGTCATTTGGAACTTTCATATAAATTTCCGTATCAAGATCCCCAGAGAGATACGTAGTTACTACGTCCATCTACTCAATTTTTCGAAAACTACCAAACTGATAAGGTAGCGAAAAGTAATCACATCCATAACGGGTGAATAAGTTTCTTCATAGTCAATCCCAGGGCGTTGTGAGAAGCCTTGTACAGCAAGACGAGCTTTGTAACGCACAATTTCATTCTTCTCATTACACTTCCGAACGAAAACCCATTTGTAGCCAATGAGCTTCATATGTGGAGGAGTATGAGCTACAAGTCCAAACACCTTACGTTTCGCATGCGAATCAAGTTCCACTTGGATTGCTTGTTTCTAGTTTGACCAATCGATTCTACGTCGACATTCATCAGCGGAACAGGGTTCAATGTCATCGCTCAACATGATCTCAGTAGCTACTGCATATGTTAATGCATCATCGATGATCATCTAATTTGTACACCACACATCAACTAAGCTAGCATAATAGACCGAAATCTCACGATTCTCGGGAGGAGGATTTGTCTCTTCAAGATGCTTCCGTAATCTAGAATTTCCTCATAAGTTGGATAGAATGAGTAAACGACAGTCGGATTCACGATAGATTCTTCAGGTGCATGTGCCTTGGGTTTCCTCTTTTGGGGGGTGTGAATCTTTTGAACTAAGAGGTCTGCTACACTTATGTTTAGGGACAGATGATTAGCTAGCCGCTAATGTACGTCGATCTGCCAAAATGGCATCCCGAGCCTTCAGGAGGGAAATCCGTCTTACATTTGGTACTTCCATCTTTGCAGGCATATTTGCAGCTGAAATTTGTGATCTTGTCACTCGCGCTATATCGGTGAAAGCATCTGGCATGCTCTAAGCTATGCTCTGGAGATCTAATATGCGTTGCACTTCAGTTTCAAACTGAGCGGTGCAGGGATCTAAATGAGACAAAGTGGGAGTCGTCCATGATAATTCGCGTCATTCTTCAATAACGTTGACGTTCTTATCTCCCCCTAACAACGGGAAGACTGTCTCATAAAAAAGTGACAATCTGTGAAATGAGTAGTAAACAGATCGCCTGTCAAAGGTTCTAAGTAACGAAATATCAAACGAGAATCATATCTGACATAAATTCTCATCTTTTGCTGAGGCCCTATTTTTGTACGTAAGGGCGGCGAAATAGACATATAGACCGCACAACCAAAAGCGCGCATATGCGATATGTCGGGTTCGTATCTGGTAGCCAACTGAAGAGTGCTATATGGTTGGGTCGCAACAGGCCTCAGGCAGACCAACATGGTTGCGTGCAATATTGCATGGCCCCAAGCAGCGATCAAGAGCTTGGTACGTATGACCAACGATCGAGCAATCATTTATAAGCGCTTAATGAATGCCTTTTCCATGGCGTTCTAGGTGTGAACATGGGGTACATAATGTTCAACTTCCACCCCAATCGACATGCAATAGTCATCAAAAGTTTTAGATGTGAATTCTCCAGCATTATCTAATCAAATAGATTTGATCAGATAATCAGGGTGGTGAGCCCTGAGCTTGATAACCTGAGCCAACAGTTTGGAGAATGCAGTATTCCTTGTGGACAACAAGCACACGTGTGACCAACGTGTGGAAGCGTCAACCAAAACCATAAAGTATCTAAATGGTCCACATGGAGGGTGAATTGGTCCACAAATGTCCCACTGAATCCTTTGTAGAAAAATGGAAGGATTCGAACTAGTCTTGTCATAAGAAGGCTTAATGATAAGTTTTCCCATGAAGCAGGTTTGACATGTGATTCCTTGAATCGAACCTAAACTTCGGGTTAGTGGATGCCCGTGTGATGATTTGAGGATACGGTGCATCACTATTCGTCCAGGATGTCCCAAATGATCATGCCAATGTGTAATTTCATGCGCGGTCCCAGAGGTAGGGCCGGCCATATAATGGCATTCTATAGGGCGTATGACCACAGTATACAGACCACTCGAGATACGTTTATGGCCATATTCGTAGGAAGTTATGCAACTAAATTCAACTTTGCTTTCTACATAGGTTTCAACATGGTAATTGTTATCTCTAATATCCTTGAAACTCAACAACGTTCTTCCGGAATGTGGAGAATAGAGTGCCTCATCAATGGTCAAGATTGTACCATTAGACAACATTATACGTGTCATAACATATCATTTGATCAGGTTGGATGAGCTTGAGAGGGTTGTCAGAGGTGCATCCTTAGGTATGAAGTTAGTGAAATAGATGTGTTCACGTAAAACGGTGTGCGTGGTTTCACTATCTGCTAGACAACTAACTTCCCCATTAGTCATACCTAGAATGAAAAAATTAATTTGAATCTGTCACAGGCATAAAGGTTCTAAAAACAAATATCCATTCAAAATAATTTTAAGTATTCAAGGATGGTAATTAGTTAAAAACTTAATATCCAAAAAATAAATCACCAACAAATAATCCAAACATAAAGGAAAATTGTTTAAAATTTAACCAAAACACAAGGGGGTTCAGCCACTGCTATGGAATTCGGCCGCAATGTCCAATTTCAACTAAAAAAATAGTTTATGTCTAAGACTCTCATCTTCCATAGGGTTAAAGACCTCTTGAAAGTCAAAAACCTCCATCTTTGTACTTTCTGGTTCGTCCACTTGCACAAAGTTTGATTCAAACTTCTTAGGACAAAAATGATATTCAGCTACAACCTTATAAAGAGCTTGGCAAACATTGGACCAATGGTCCTTTGAACCACATCGATAGCACATATTCGCATCCATGATTTTAGGTGCTTTGCCCTCATTCTTGAAGTTTGGGGCATTGGGAATGAGGTTAGGCCGCTTCTGGTGTTTTCTCCCTTAGATGAGCCTTGGCTCTGTTGACCTTGACGGGGTTGCTTCTGGTCGAGTGGCTTCTGGCCACCCCTACCACGCATCTTTTGGCGTTTTGGGCATTGGATCATGCTATATTGTGCTTCAGGCACATGAGTCGCCCCAGTAGGTCGAGCTTGATGATTTTTCACCAACAACTGATTCTGTTTTTTAGCGAGAAGTAAAACAGAGATCAAATCTGAAAACTTAGTGAACTTCTGCGCTCTATATTGTCACTGTAGGACAATATTAGTAGCAGAAAAGGTCAAATAAGTCTTCTCCAGCAAATCTTCTTCGGTCAAAGTCTCATTACAAAACTTGAGAAGTGATCGGATTTAACAAACTTCAGAATTATATTCATTTACAGACTTAAAGTCTTGCAAGCGTAAATGCTGCCAGTCATGTCTTGCTTCAGGTAATAAGATGTCATTTTGGTGATCAAAACGATCGGCCAAAGTGACCCATAATGCTCGTGGATCCTCCTCAGCAAGGTACTTGGTTTGCAAGGTGTCATGAATATGTCTTTGGTTGAAGATCATAGCAGTGGCTTTCTCAGCTTCGCCAACTAGGTTGTCTGTCATCTCATCTTCAATAACGGGACGTAAGTTCTTTGCAGTGAGGTGGAGCTTCACATCTTAGACCCACTTGAGGTAGTTCCTTCTAGATGTGAAGTCGAGTTTGTTCAAATTCGACATGTTCCTATCACAAAACAGATGGACAAGATGTGGTTAGTGTAATGGAGAAAAATTAATCCATTCACATAGGAGTATAACATTCAGGTTCTAATAGACATGTATTGGTTTAAATTTGCATGAAAAAAACTTCGGGTTTTCATGGGTGATGTTTTGAAGGAAAACTTCAGGTTTTCAAACAAGGCATATTTTTAGAAACTTCAGGTTTCAAAATAATTATGAACTTCAAGTTCATATGTTCCTGCAGACAAACATAAATATATATATACAAAAATATGCAACAAGCAAATATGCAAATAGAACTTCAGGTCTAGAATTATAATTGAATTAATTATTTAGACTTCGGGTCAAATATAAAGTGGTGAAAAAAATATAAAACCCATTAGGCCTAAAATAATTAGGCAATTAAACTCGGGACCCAAATAAGGCCAAAGCCCATGGATGGGCTAATCAAATAGGTGACGTGCGTCTTATCCTAGGCCCAAATATTGGGCTAGTTTGGTTTCAGGCCGAGCATGCATGCTAGACCAACATCACAAAGTAAATGGGCTGCATGCGCAAGCCCAAAATAGGGGCCCATGAAGGGCACAGATCATCTGTGATGTAGACACGAGAGCATGGATACTCCAACGAAGCTGAAATCCGGTGCGGCACACACACATATACCAGCAAAAGCTGGGATCCTGTGTGACGCGGTGCACGGTAGAAACAACATGAGCCTTGATGGGCTCAACTGGTTCTCAGGGCCGGGTTATCATCAAAGCCCAAAGAGCTGGTGATGTGAGTCGAAACTCTCGGCACAAGCAGACCCAAATAACAAGGGGTGTTGTACGAATGAATCGAATGGAAACTGAGACCTATTAGGGCTCGGGTGTGATCTTCAGGCCACCCCAGCAGTGCTAGGTGTGGGGATCCGCTGAAACTAGTCGACGACACTACTTCAGACGGTGTTTCCATGGTCGATGCAATCGGAGAACCATTTTGTCAACGAAGGTGTAATCTCAATGTTGGGGTGGAAAAACCGAAGGAATCGATCGAATTCGAATAAAAACTCACGAAATTCTTCTGGAATTTTGAAAAAAAATCGTTGGTAAAAACGATAAGTTTCGTCCAAATTACACGACTACCAGTTGTGTTTTGTTGAAAAAATCGATAGGGAGGACCTGAGGTTCAGGCCGAGGGTCAGGACGATGGTGCCTCAAATGCACCGTTTCGATTATGGGCTTGCAGTCTGGGTTTCATTGCTAGGATAGGCTTGCTATACCGATGCAGGCTGCTGGCTGGTGCTGGCGGCTTGCACAGTTCAGGTCATGGGTTCAAAGAACCCTAGCAGTTTGCAATTTTTTTTCTTTCTTTTTCATTTCAATTCAATGCATATTATATAATTTAATGCATGAGCAATTATTTGATGCAATTCATGACAAAATCAAATTCTCATAATTCAACAATTATGAATATAATGCATGCACAATTTATGTAGAATCTAAAATTCGAAAAACATAAAGTTGGGTCATGCATTATGGTGAATGTTCATGCTATCAGGGTTGCAAAAATATCGAGATAAAAATCGTTGTTTTGGAAGAATCTGATTGCGTGATGATATGGATGAATTGGTTTGATGTAGAAAGCTTCCTCGTCAGATTCCTAAGCGCAGCATTAAGAGCATGCTGATAACGTGTTATAGTCTATTTTATCTGACAGGGAGATAGAGGGCCGGCGGCAGAGGGAGAGAGACTATAGAGAGAAAGTGTTTGTAGGAATGTAGGGGAATGTGTGTGTTATCCCTCCTACGTAATGCCTTTATTTATAGTAATAAGGGAAAGAAGAAATCCTTCATCCCCAAGGAATACAAGTCATAATAGAAAAGATAAGTAGAATCAAATCTAATATAGGATTTACACAATCACACTTTAATAGGAAGTTTACAACATTTTAGATATTATTGTTCTTTATTAAAATATAGTGTGAAAATTAATTTACTTATTAACTACCTTATACGTTTTTGTTTTTGTTTTGTTTTTGTTTTTGTTTTTGTTCTTTGTTTTTGTTTTTTTTTTTTTTTTGTGATAATCCTAATAGGAAAGAACAATTTTGATATTAGGAAAACTTCACATTTTTAGCCTTCTTCCTTTATATTTCTAAATTATTTTGTCTACAAGGACAAGACACATAATGCTACTGTCTAGTGGTATTTTTATCAACTAAATGTGTTTGTGTGACTTTGATTCTTTAGATGACTGGTGATAGTAGATCCAATTAAAGTACATGCTCCTATTAATTTTGGTTCACTCATTTCCCCATTGTCTTCAAGAGGCATGCAAAGATTTTTCAAAGGATATTCCTTGTTTATTTTTTATTCTGTTATAATGGAAGTGTGATAACTCGTCCCTACTTTTACGATTTTATTAATTTTAGAAAAGTGAAAGGACGAAAATACCCTAGAAGCAAGATAGTTGACTTTAGTTGACCGTCATTTCGTGACGTGTACAAGCTTCTATTTTACCGTATTCTCGAAGTACTCGACGATACGAACGCGTAAGCGTAATCTGAATCGAAAACCGGACGTTACGATAGGGGTTTTACAGAACTACAAATTCGAAAAGTACTTTTGTAAGATTACTATTTATTATTTTATATATTTTTAACTATTATAATATTATTTTAAGATTATTTGGTTAGAAATGAGGGGAAAAAGGAAGAACAAATTAGAAAGGAGGAGAAACAAAGGAGGAATGAGGGGGCGAAGCTACCCAAGTGGGGGAGAAGAGATGATGATTGACCAATGAGAAACAGGAGGAAGGAGGGGCACCCAATCAAAAACCTATCCCCTTGACCCGTTTCTGATGCCCTCACGGCGTTTTCCGAGCAAATCAAAGCTCCCCACCACGGCCAAATCATTTCCCCATCACTTTCCCTTCAATTTCCAACCAAACCCGACGAGATTTGGAGATTGATTGTGCGATGGAACACCGACGAGTCCGAGAGTGTCTAGGTGTTGATCCTCCAACTGTAAAACGTTTTCCTTCAATTACCACCACCAAAACACTCTTCAAGAGGTCAAGAAAAAAGCCCAATCAGGTTTGGGGGCAGCGGAGCACCGGAGGTGACTGATCGAAGCCACCCATTTATAGCGGATTTGAGACAAATTGGATCTTTTTCTGGCCAAATTGGACTTGGCCACAGGTGACTTGCTCTACTCATTGAGATCTTCATTTTTTGTGAAATTTGGTAATTTTTGGAAATAATTGATTTTTCTGGCGAGTCGAGGCGGTTGGCCACCACGTGCGGCGGCGCGTGGACAGAGACACCACTTAACCTCCCTTGGCTAAAATTTCTTCCCTGATTCCATATTAGACTTCCGGTTGATGAAATTCCGTTGTTTGGTTATATTTCCATTAAGGGCAGTTACTTGGCTATTGTATGATTCGACGATCCGACCATCCGACCATTGGATCGTCACCAAACTTTAATACATAATAGTAAATAATATTTAAGGATATTAGGAATTGATAGATCGAGAATCTGACGTACGGATCTTCCCAGATGGGTTTTCTAAGTTTGTACATCTAAATGTCGGCCGCCACTTAATCTTAGCAATTGGTAGAGATCCAACCGTTGGATCGTTCTGAAACTTTATGATGTTGTTCTAGAAGCATAATGTGAATCTTTGGAAGTTATAGATAAAAAAAAAATCTGAGGTTCGGATCGTCCGGATTGAGTTACGTAGGGTTGTGGACCCTACCGTTGACCTTTGACCGACAGTTGACTTTTGGTCAATGAGTTTCAAATCATTATAGAACGTCATTGGCGATGTGTTTTATGTAATTTACGTGTTCTATCAATAAGAATTCTGAGACGTGATTTGATAATTGTTTTAGGCACCGATCGTTTGTGTCGTCTAGATATTCGTGCTAGGGAGTTGTTAGTGCGAACTTCAGGTGAGTGGGTCTTTTCCTCTTTATAGTGTGTGTGGATATATATATATATATATATATATATATATATATATATATATATATATATAATTGATAGTTTCCATTTATGCGTTTGGAAAATAATTTCTTACGTACGCCTGAATTAGACTAAAGTTTATAAGAATTAGCGAAATAACAAAAAATTATGAAGTTATCATAAATCCTACGGGATGCACATGTATGCTTATAATCTTTGATGCCATGATTAAATAATGTTATAAGAAATGTCGCACTGTTGTGAAATGCCAAAATAATCCTACGAGATGCGCAGGTAAGTTTATTATGTTGAATAGAATTATTGAATTGTTATGGCATGCTTATATTCTTGTAGTCTACTCATCATTGCTACACCCCGATGTTAGTGCTCACCCCGGGCCAGGGTCAGTCCTTCACGTGTATGTTCATCTCTGTATCGCACGCTCGCCTTGGATCCAAGTAGGTGCCAATCCTGTCGTACAGGTCGCATTACGTGACTTCGACTCGTAGGTGACCGCGACTATCGCCGGTCTTCACGTGATCGCAGCACTAGAGCGTATATTATGATTACACCCAGTTCTGTCGTACAAGTCGCATTAGGCGACTCCGACTAGTGTGCTAGCATAGATTGATGAACATTAGGTCAGTCGTACAGGTCGCATTAGGCGACTCCGACTGGTGTGCTAGTATAGGTTGTTGAGCACCTGATTTTACTTATATTACTGTTGAGATTTTGTGATTTTGGGATATCATGCGTTACTTACGTTTTGCAGGCTATGGTAAGTATTTTCATACTATACATAGTATGTATATTTTGGAAAACTATACATGTTTTACCGCAAGGGGTTGCAACGTTTTCAAAGGTTTTTATTAAAACTTTATTTTCAGGCCCTCACCCTTGTTTTTCGCCCCTCCAGGTTTTAGCTGGTAAACTTTTGTATCGACGATGATTCTAGGCAAATCTCAGTATAGGTGGCTACCTTTGAGGGTATAATCCTTATCCTATCTTACTGTACTTTACTTATGCTCTGACATCAAGTGTGAAATGGGTTCATTCCCGTTCACAGAGTACTCTTATATTGAGGCACTTTTAGGTTTAAATTTACTCACAATTCCACATCACTACACTTTATGGCTTCGTCACCTTCCAGGTGTCGGCCAACACATCTCGATTCAAAGTCCTAGTGGACATTCCGAGTCAGGGTGTGTCAGGAAGGACTCGAACACTTAACCTAATTTTATCATAACTCATTTTTCGACCGATCAAGTGGATTTTTTTTTATTTTATTCATAGGGTATGTCATTATAGAATATTTTTCAATTTGAATGATTTTGGGAGTTTTCCATCAGTAACTTCATAACTTCATAATCTGCCAAGTGAAAGATTTTGTGCACAAAACTATCAACACAACTAGTAAGGGAATACTCTTTGAATACAAGCATTGCAAGATCCGGAGAGGAACTACATAGTTAGTAACTGTTATAACAAATAATATACGAAAAATGGCAATAAAATTGAATCTGTCAGTTACATTAAAATAGACCGCACCAACTTTATCACGAGACTCGAACAAAAGACACTAACCCCAAGAGCAAATTTAATACAAATAAAAGCTGCACTAACATCTACAGAAACATGTCACAAAAGTTAAACCCATTCTGTTGCCAATCTCACACTACTAAAAATGGTGATGCTAGGAAGAATAAATTTGTAGACAAATTTTGTAAATTAAATGACATGGAAGCTCTTTTTTTATTAGTGACACATCATTTGGTTTGTAAATTTTCAGAGCGCAAATGGGTCAAAATCGAAAATTCAGTAAGAAGAAAAAGAAGCCCAAACCCGGAGGGTCCAGCCCCACCTGAATAACAACAATAACGCATCTGCACCGAAGAAAAAATAACGTACCAGGCAGGCAGGCGTGCAGCGTTCAGATGCAGTGACCCTCTTCTTTTGTCCTCTCTCTTTCTCTCTTCTTCCCATCTCAGTTTCCTGATACGAGACACAATTGATTGCAAATTCTGCGCAGATGTCGAGTTAAACCTCTTTCGGAAGCTTCAATTTGGCTTTCGACCCAACAAATTTTGTGGGAACGTTTCGAATTTTGAGGTAATTGCTAAGGGTTTCGTTCATTTCTCGTTTTTGAAACTCCTGGAATTTGAATTTAGCTCAAGATAGCTCAAGAAATTTTTAAAATTGAATCGTGGGTTTGTTTTTTTGATTTTGGATTCATGCGTTTAGGAAGATAAATTTGGTAACTTTTAACTGAAGGGCTGATGGGGTTTAGGTTTACTTACCAATTCTGTTGACCTAAGTGTGTTATATTATCTGATTGTGATTTTCATTTTCATTGGAAAATAGGTTGTTTTGAGGAAGATTTTGATGTGGGGTTTGCTGTTTTCGTGTGTTTTTTTTCTTTCGAAACGAAATGCTGATTTGGAGGTAGTTTAGTCCTATGAAGGAGGAGAAGTTGTTGGTTGGATTAAGAAACCAGAGGGGAAAAAGAATAATGGGTGTGGATGGAGTTTAATCCTGCAACGGTGAAACCGGTGGTTTTGAACTAGGAACTAGGGTCTTGCAGGATTATCTTCTTCGTTGTGGTTTGTTGATCTTGAGTTTGTGCGGGAATGGATGACACCGAAGATGATGCGAGGTATCCTCCTAACCTGTACGGTGGGAATCACCAGCAGGGTTATGGTTCTTCACAACTTCCCAAGCTTCCTGCTCGTGGTGGTGGTCCATATCCTAGGCCAGTCCGTAATGACTATGCTGATGATGATGAGGAAGATGAGACTGATGACGATGAAGAGTTGGGTGAGGAAGAAGAAGATAACAATGGTCGAAATGGTTTTACTTCTGTTCACAAAGGTGTTGGGGATGATTATCATGAGGATGATAGTGATGATGAAGATGATGAGGATGATGAGGAGGATAATAAGATGATGGTTAGAAGGCTGGATGATGATGATTTGAAAACGCACCCTAAGAAGCGTAAGTTGAAGAGTTTGATTTCAAGTTATGAATTTGCTCCTCGTTTGCCGGCTCCTCCTCCTGCTGCTGCTGCACCCTCTGCTCCAAAACAATCAATTGGTGGCCGGAATGCGCTTACAGATTGGACTGAACATGAGACTTTTGTGTTACTAGATGCTTGGGGTGACCGGTTTCTTCAACGTGGAAAAAAGAGTCTTCGCTCTGAGGAGTGGCAAGAGGTTGCAGAGAAAGTATCAGAGGTGTCAAAAATTGAAAGGACAGACACACAGTGCCGCAATCGGTTGGATACCTTAAAGAAAAAGTACAAAAAGGAGAGGGCCAAGTTCGCAGAGACTGGTGGTGCCACGAGCAAGTGGGTTTACTTCACAAAGATGGATATGTTGATGTCATCGCTACAACAGCAAGCTGGCCTGTCTTGTGGCTTGGACTCAGGGGAGTATGTTTTCATGAACCCTAAAGTGTATTTGAACCGAGCAAATGGGTTGGATGAGATGAGGGATAGTCCAGGGAATTCAGAATCAGCTGAGGGAGGGGATGATGATTCAGATGGGCTACCACCCAAGAAGAGAAGGTACGGAAGGGAGAATGATGATCGGGGTTCCTTTAGATTGCTTGCTGATTCCATTCAAAAGTTCAGTGACATATACGAGAAGATTGAAAATAGTAAAAGGAAGCAGATGGCAGAACTAGAGAAGATGAGGATGGATTTCCACAGGGACTTGGAACTGCAGAAGAGGCAGATTATGGAGAGAGCGCAGGCTGAGATAGCGAAAATACAGCATGGCGATGACGAGGAGAATGATAACTCTGCCGAAAATGCGAGCGGGTGATATCGGTATCTATCTGTAATATTAATTGGTGATGATAACTATTAGCTGTTGTTGTAACAATTGGGGGAGACTTTAACCCCTTTCTATTTCTTTTTTGGAAATAAGTTGTTGATTTTATATCAGATATGGTATTAGAAATTAGAAATTTCGAATTACTACTGTGTTGCCTCTAAAGATCTTCCCTTTTGTTCCATATTAAGAGCATATCTAACTTGTTGGGGAAGGGCTGGAGCCAGAGGCAAAATTTAGCCCCTCCAAATGATGATATTGCCTATCAATACCTTTTTTGGTTCTAATGGTGAAGGGTTCGAGATTAAGAATCTTGTTGATGCACAAAATCGGGTCGATTTTGGATCAACGTAAATCCGATTGTAAATCACATATTCGCACAAGAACATGACGACATATCGTGGTTCATCTTAAATTGGGGTTACTTTTACACTGGTGTCGATTTCACTATGTAGATGCTGGTGACATTGTAAATAGAGGCTAGAGAGGCTACGGTTTTCCGTTCTTGTCATCCTTTTAAAGTGAGGGTGAAGAATCTCTTTTATAGAATAAGGGTTTCCTTCCCTTCTTGTAAACATCATCGGCTAAGTAGTGAGGCCTAATATATGGTACAACAAATCTAACTGTTAAGTGGGATTCACGCTGCTCAAGGCTTGAGGAGCTAGTTTGGCCTCGCAAGATGTCTAGGCTTCAATCTGACCGGGCAAATTTCTTGGGCTAGAAGTTATTTTTCAATTTTGAGGCAAGATTAACAATTTGCCTAGGCCATAATGCTCCCTTATATATACTCTAATAGTTTATTTTCTATATTGATTCCCCCTGCCAGCATTTTGAGCTGGAAGTCATGGCAGTGGACTTTGGAGTAATAAGATAAGATTCCATTCGAAAACAATTTCGTTTTTAATTTATAATTTTTAGTTTTCGTTTGTGTTATGGATGGAAAAAACTACGGAGATGGAAAAATGTGAAGGGAACGTCTATGTAATGACCAGTGTTTTAAAAATCGGCCTAGGCGTTAGGCGGTGAAGGTCCGCTGCGATTTAGGGCAAATCGTTTTGAAAAATCAGTCTGAAGCTAGGCGGGCTAGGCGGCCGGTTAGGCGGCTCCTAGGCAGTCCTAGTCGGCTCTTAGACGGTTTGATTTTTTTTTTTTTAATTAATTGTGTGCTTTTTTCTTTTTTTAGTTTCATGGTGGTATACTTATGGAAATGGTGTACCTAATTTGTAAAGAATGGATTGACTACAAGTTCATCCAATTGTGAAATGAATTTGAGCACTTTTGAGGGGATACATACAAAGAAAAGAAATAAACTAGATACAACAAGGTTAAATAATTTAGTCTAAGTCCAATCCTATGCAAGGACCATGAATAAGAAGAATTTAGTCTATCATCCAAGAATATTCCTCATTATGATTATATGCTTACTGTTTTTTAAATATTGAACTTGTTGGATGGATGTATTTTGCGTATTCTTCTACTTCTATTTTTGCATTTTATCATTTTTTTTATTATCCATACAAGTATAGTTTTTTTTTTTTTTTAATTCTTGGAATTTTTTTTTTTCCAAGTGTAAATGGTTATTTACAAGATATATAATAAATTTACATAAATCCACCTAGGCCCCTACCCGTCGCCCGTCGCCCGACTAGCGTCTAACGTTTTTTAGAACCTTGGTGACAACACACAAAACAATTCACTTTTCAAATGTTTGTTTTCATATAATTTCTTTAATTTCTCCCTCCTCCCTTCATCTTCTCTATTCTTCATTTCTTTCATCTATTTTTCTACATCTTTAGCACAACAAATAAAAAAAATAAAAACCAGAAACAAAAAATTGCAAATATTCAGTTTGGAGTGTAGATATCTCAAAGACGATAAATTATGATGTAAGATGGCTTGAAGAGGAGCGTCAAAATCGCTACCCTGTTCAGCAGTAATGAGGTGGCGGATATGTATGGTTATAAGAAACAGAGTTATCAAAAACGTATCAGAATGAATTGTTCCTCACAAAAATAGGTGGCGATATGAACATTAGATTATAACATCCTTTTATATACTACAATTAGAAAGCTACTGCATTTCAGCACTGAATTTGTCCAGCTCCTGGATAAGTTAGGTGAGGCAGTGCAGAGACTACGAAGCCAAACCGCAACCCTCGTTCTAATCCTATTTACAAAGTTAGCATTCGAATGGGGTTTTCTCTCACTTCCGGGACCATCTTTTCCAGTTTCGGTTTAGTAGCAAGTTCTACAATGCATCACCTTTATAATTTCGTGTTTCTTTTCCTTTCGTTTTCAGCCAAGTTCCAACCTCGATGATACTAGAAATTTGTAGGATGTGATGCTGTTCAGGTGGCACTTAATAGGGTGTATGACCTGCAGAAGAATTAGTCACTTCATGAGTGAGTTAATTACACAGCAGCAGGGATACAACAACAACGATTAAATGAGCTCAAATGCAATTACGAAAAGCAATCAATCATATGAATAGCTGATATAGCATCCTTTCACAAGTACATTTTTTTTATTTTTCTTATAAGCAAGTCTCCAACCATCTTAAATCCGAAACAATCATTAAAACCGTGCGTAGGTAGAGTGCAAGAGCCTCGACGCTAAATTATAAAATCAATTTTACTAGTAAAAGAAGAGAAACTACGTCATACCAGATCCCCCTGAGGAAGACTTATGAATGTCATCAACCTTGCCGACTGCCTCAAGAATTGACGAGTAAGTAATGAGATCATATTCAAAACCTTTTGAATCCATCTCTTTCATCAGCTTTGCAGCCTCTTCAAGCAAACCAGCTCGGCTTAGACAACCAAGAATAGTGTTATAAGTAACCGCATCTGGTTCAATCTTAGAATGCTTCATTTTGGAAAACATTTCCAAAGCCCGATTTGGGCCACCCGTCCTAGCCAAGCCGTTCAAAATAATGTTATGTGAGTTTAGGTCAGGAATGCAGCCGTTTTCTTCCATGACTTTAAGCAAGGAAAGTGCTTCATCTATCATATCAGCCCTCACCATCCCTGACATGAGTGCATTATAAGCATACACATCTGGACTGCATCCGAGTTTCTTCATCTCGTTAAAAAGATCCACAGCTTCATCGAGACGCCCACATTTCCCAAAATGTTTAATCATCACAGCATATACCCTAGCGCTTGAACGACCACAATTTTCTTTCAATTCTTGGAATAACTCATTCGCAGCTTCGTACCGCTTTGCTTTTCCAAGACTGTTGATCAGGCTGCAATAGGCAGCTGGACAAGGAGGAAAACCCTTCTCATCCATCTCTTCGAGAAGCAACAAAGCTTTCTCAACTCTATTTGTTTTGCAAAAACCATCAATAAGAATTGAATAGGTAAATGAACTGGGAACAATGCCATTAACCTTCATCTTCTCAAACCATGAAGCTGCCTCGGAAGCTGGACCTCTGGATTCAAATAACGCTTTGATTACAGTGTTATACGTCACCACATTAGGTGTGCAATGCAAAGATGACATCTCGTTGAAAATCTTAATAGCATCTTCTATACGACCTTCCTTTCCCAAAATGTTTATCAAATTGTTCATGAGCACAACATCAGGCTTACAACCCTCCCTCAGAAGGTTTTTGTATATAGCATAAGCATCGTCTACTCTCCCCGCTCTGCCAAGCCCCTTAATCAATTCAGTGTAAGTGAAAACAGTAGGCGGGCACCCCTTCTCTTTCATCTCCTGTGCTAGGCTTAAGGCTTGCTCAACTTTGCCTAACTTGAAAAAAATTGCCAATAAGGTAGTGTATATCTTTGCAGTTGGATGTAAACCATTATCCTTCATCTCATCAAACAACCTAATGGCAGAATCATCACGACCCAATTTCCCAAATGCGGATATCAGTGCACTGTATGTAACTGTGTCTGGGAAACAGTTACCCTCGTTACACATCTCATTGTAGAGCTCATGGACCTTGTCATTATGCCCTTCTTGCATCAGCATTAAGATCATGGAGTTGTAAGTATTTGCAGTTGGTTTGCACTTGTGGCCTTTGACCTGGTAAAACACAGATAATGCCTTGTTCACCATCTTAGCCCTGCCCAAGACTCTTATGATTTCGGATAACTCAGCTGGCTCAATAATGCGTGCACTCCGAGCCATTTCTTGGATTGTTCTCCACATTTCACCAAACGCACCAGCCTCGTCCAAGCAGCGGATCAATGCCATGAACGTGGTTGAATCGTGTTGGAAATTTCTTCTCTTCCCAGCCCACTTGAAAAACTGAACCTTAACATTGACATCCACATCAATCTTGAGAACCGCGACAACCAATCGATGATCGACTCTCAGCTTCAGAACTTCCAGTGCCTTTTCTGCATCAGGTCCCCACTTGAAAATTTTCAAAATCTTGGTGAATCTCTCATCCAACATCCTAACTGAAGGGTCCTTCTTTGACATGTTTCTACTCATGGGAAAGTTTCGCCCTTCCCCAGATGCTGCTCTAGGCAACTGGAACATTTTGACTATCTCACTTTCTGCTTAATCACAACACAAAAATCAGTAATCACACAACATTCACTAAGTAAATTCAATCAAAACCCAGTTGCTAATATATAGATATATATGACTACACACACACACACACACACATGTATGCATGTATGTAGCAATACAAGTTGTTCACATATATAGCATAATCTTATCAACCCCAAATCAAAAACACAAACAAGAGAGAAAACCCGGTTGCAGAAAATTGAAAAGGAAGCAAATGTTTTGCAAATAATTAAGCTGAAAGGGAAGCATAGACAATGCAGATTACCTGTTTGATTAATTCTCCCAGAGAGATGAGGAGAGGTTGATATGCATCGCTTTAAAGCAAACGAATTTGCAACCAATTTTACCATAACGCACGCTGTTTTTGCATCCGAATTTACACCTCGGGATCAGAGTGGACGAATCCGCTCATGCTAATTAGTGCAATAATTTGTGTTAACTTACAAATTGTCGTTCCGGCCGGCCTTCAAACGAAAATCTTGCGACAGGAGCTGCTGTTCCGGAGTCAGTTAGCAGATACAAGATACAGGGAAGTAGCAGTCGCGCCGTTGTTCAAACAGGGATAAGAGAAGGACGGAGGACGTAGTAAGGGGAGAAAGCAGAGAACGGAAAGGACGGGACGAGGGAGAGCGCCAAGATATGAACTTTCGTTGCTGTTGCCCCTCTCTCTAATCTCTAACTATTGTTAGTGATTTGAATAATTTTTGGGTGGAGTGTCGATTTAGTCTACTGAATTATTAGCTCAATAAAAATTAGGTTTCTATATTTAATTTTTTGGTAAAATAAATCTCTAAATTCATTAAAATTGCTAATTTCACCCCTATTATTATATTCAAAACTATTTTATCCAATTTTTCATAAACTTAAGTCACTTGACACATTTTAGAGTGTAATACTTGTCTTTTCTCGCCAATAAGCCTTTAACATTTCATATAGGTTGTGAATCTAACGTTTAATTTACCCTCTAAAGTTAACTCCATACATTATTTCTTTGTGTAAAATTACCAATCTACCCTCCAATGTATATCACATGCAAGTAAAGCTACTTAACTTGACAGAAAATTGAATATGGTAGCTTCAAAATTAATATTAGGAATGCAATTGGTAAATTTTTATAATTTAATGACTAATTTTTCTGAAAAAAAATAGCTTAGGGACCTAATTATCACTCAAGTGATAATTCAAGAACTAAATTGGCAATTCACCTTATACGCATGTAGTACTTGGAATTGTAATACATATGTGAATTGTGATTGCGTAATTCCTAGTCAATGAATTAAAAGGCGAAGGCGTAGGCAAGGATAGCTTCGCCTAAGCGAAAACTTTGAGGCGTGAGGCTAAGCCTCGTAGAACCTGTTTTAATATATATAATTTAATATATACACGCACATACTATTTAGATGGGATATGTGGAGTCTCAAAAAGAAAAATAAAGGGTAATGTATAACGTTAAAAAGTATAGATGTCTTTTCAGTTTTTTTAGGTATATTGAATATATCAAAACGTATAAAAAAAATATAAAAACATTATTTTTCTACTCATCTTTAGTTTTTGAAAAGGGAAGTGTTAGTGGCACTCCAAAAATCTTATTTTACACTCCTCATAAGTGTATTTTTCTTTCTAAATATAGAAAGTTTGGAGTGTATAATGAGAAATTTGAAGTGCCAATAACAATTCCCTTTAAAAAAAAAAGAATATTCAAAGTACCTGCGATTTTTCATTCGTTGTTGAGTCCCAAAGAAGATCTAGGGAGACAATGCCGCATGTATTGACCAGACTTAGCAAGGATACATCAACAAAGTCAAAAACAAGCTTATTATGTCTACATCACTTCATGAAAGCATTAGAAGATTAAAGTCAAGTATATGCGATCTTAAGACAATCTTGCCGACCTCTTCACGAAATAACTGTCAAAGTCAACATTCCCAAAACTTGTCCGAGGCATTGGTATGCGTAACTAACTCATTTGCAACACTTGTAGTTCTCAAAGGGAGTTTTGTCGAACTCAAAGAGAGTGTCCTGATGTATACTCACTTGACCTTAATGTACTATTTTCTCTTAGATCATGAGCATTTTTTCCACTGGGTTTTTGCTAACCTGACGAGGTTTTTACTAGGCACCCACATTAGGATTGTCATACCCTCATGTGCGCTTTCTACTACTTGCGTCATGAAGATGTTAACTTACCTTTTTCTCCTTGAACTATGGATTTTGTCCTATTGATTTTTACCATAGCCATGTTTTGATGAGACTTACTCTTATGTGCAATCCCTATATGAGACTCGTGTTTGCCACTTGCTCCTACTAGACGAGACGACTTCATCAACTACTGCTAATTTACATGAAGATCAGATGCGTTGCCTACTTGAGTATTTACACACTCAAAGGGGAGTGTTGTTAGAATTACAACACATGTGTGGTTGTGTAATTCTTAGTAAATTGCACTGTTATAAAAATCCCTAGCGCCGCCTATGATTGGTTCGCTTAGACGTTAGACGGCTGGCCACCACCCCGATTAATTCCTAGACATTTGAAAATTAAGAAAGAACACCTAAACATGCTTAGGTGCCCGCTTGAGCCGCTTAGGCATCCGCCTAGGTTGCGAGTCTCATTTAGACAGAAAAGAGATAACTTTCATTTTGCATTTTATAATTTCCGATAAATTGTGAGAGACTTATTGAATATCGATGAACACATATTATAAATTTGATCCCCATGTTTTTATTATGTTTTATTAATTTATAATCTATATTGACATATATATTTGTTCCCCATATTTTCATTATATTTGCTCCCCATATTTTCATTATGTTTTATAATGTAGCTTTACTAGCACCACCCGTAGAATATGCCCTCATTTAAAAATTAAGTGCTTTCAAAATGAATGAAGCCGTTTTTGGTGAAATATTTTTATGTTTCAAAAATACTTGAAATACTTATTGAAAGTATTTCAAGTGTTTTTTTTTTCCAAAATTCACCGACTGTAAAACGTTTTTATAAAAAAAAACGTTCAGTCATTCTAAAAGCACTTCCAAACAATATCAAATTCCTTGCAATTTATAGGTTATTGTTTCCTCAAACCTTACCTTGCCACGTTAATCGTCAAATCCGAGGTTTTTCTCAACTGTATTCCATCGTCAGCGTTCCTCTTACAATTCTAAGCTTGTCAACTACTAACTGTAGAACCCGTCCAGCAAGAGCATCAATGCGAAATTTGAAGAGCAAAATTGTGCAACCTTCCCAAGTCAATAAAATTTTGGAGATAAATTCAAGCCATAAGAAGAAAGTGTAGCAATGACCAACGTAAAACAAGACTAGAGAATAAATACCGGTCTCTTTCCCGTCGCAAGAGGGGAGAGAGACCCCAAAGGGTACAGTTTCTCTTTAAAACCCCTAACAAAATCTCCAGAATTCTAGAGACCGATCGTACCAATAGTTAACACTGACAGACCACAAAGCACATAAAAGGCTTTATAGACACTCCTAGAAGTATATCATCCATTAAACACACCATGGGCCTCCCCCTCCGCGTCCAAACTGTGTCTTAAGGCTCAAATTGTAACTGTTCCAAGCTTACGAATCAAATCCTGGCCATAAGAAAACCATAGAAACGCACACTCTACAAAACTAGGCAGAACTTTGGGGAGCTTCTGGCTTGTCGGTTTCCATTGGTTCTGTAGAAGCCTGTGGAGCCTCATTGTTGCTGTCAGCAGGATTCTCCGTGGAGCCGGCATCTCCGCCCTGATATTGCTCACTCTCCTGAGGAGGTGGGGTTGGTGGAGTTTCAGGGGCAGCTGGCTTGGCCGGTGCGGGTTTAGGTTTCGTCATTATCGGTCTGCAGAACCTGTTAACAGAAGTGGATTAAAGAAAAGGTTACTACTGTGTCAGATATCATAGAGCTATAAAAAAGACTAGCTTATTGCTATAGGCTACGGTTGTCTAAGACAACCAGTTCGTCGACTAACCAAAGAAACAAATTCATCAATGCAGAAATAGTACCTGTCAACTGCTTCAGCCTTCCGCCTCACATCAGCTGATAAGAGTACTGGGTTGGCATGTTTGGGGAGTGAATCCTGTTGCTGCTTCTTCTCTCTTAACCAGGCCTCAGCTTCAACACACTCGTTTAATACCTAAATAACACAAAGAACATTGTGAGTTGGAATGGCTGAGAGTGGAGGAAGGGGAAGAGAGCTAATCGAGACCCTTACCTTCTGTTTATCAGTAATATCAATGTGTTCAAATTTTGCATCATTCGATGCTGCAGCTTCTCGGTAACTATTAACACAGTAAGCGAGTTGATCAATCACTGTTCCCCTCTCCGTGTGCTCCTTGACCCGCTCTTCAATGGGGTCACCTTGCTGCAATTTGACAAAATCACCCATCAGCTCTAAACAATCAAAACCAACGGCATCAAGTCCAATCGCTGCCCTCTCACAACAATATGGAGAAAAGCCACCAGAGAATTAAAAGAAAATCCTCACCTTCTTGAGTTCCTCAAGCTTGGCAATGTAAACTCCTTTGGTTTCATCTTCACCATCTTCATACAGCCAGTCCTCCACCTCCTGAAGTTTAGCTATAAATGCTTCCCTCTCCGGTTCAGTGACAAACTCCTGATACTTGTCATTGAGCTGGACACAAAAGAGAAATTTAGTCATAAAATGGTAAAAAACAAAGGAAATGTTCCACGAACATATAAGCAAACTACCTTGTTTCTCATGTCATAGACATAGGCCTCGACAGCATTTTTCTTGTCTTTTGTTTCTTCCATAACACGGTCTTGTAAGGCCATCTCAAACTCCTTCTCAATTGCCTTCTGCACTTCGCTTGGAGGCAACCCTCCATAAACCAACTCTGTCACAGGTATATTTGTTTTCTTTACCTTTATCTTTTTAGCATCAGCCTGCATCGCAAAAACCAAGACATCAAGAGTGCAGCCCGCAAATGGAACCAAACAGACCACTGATAGCATTTACCATTCCAAAACAAAAAATTTAATTAACTTTTAGCACTGTTCATTATCTTTTCTTTATAGTGACATTAAATGTAGATTGTCCTTTGAGTAAAAGATTATGAGGAGCGTAGAATTTAACAAGCTTTCTCTGTAGTTAACATAGCTGAACATGGGAAGATTGATCAGATATAAGCTTAGCACAGTGGACTTTTAAGTATAAAAGCACAGCATAGAAACTTGGTCATCTTACACATCTCCCTTAGTCCAATTAAGTTCACTCAAATCGAGTAGCTAAACACTATAACCAAAATGCATTGTTTGCTAGGTTATTGCCCTCACGCCCCTCCCCCAAGTTCCCCCAAGTTGCCGTCCAAGAAAAAGAACAAATAATTCATGGAAAACCCGCATATGAGTTTGATAGAGAGAAGACAACTGACCTTCGCATCAGTTTCCATTTGCACAGGCTTGTCCCCTGACTCAGGAACACCATTTTCAGCACCTGGAGCATCAGCAGTGTCCTTAGCATCTTGCATGTTCACATCAGTCTCATTGGTACTTGGGGGAGCCGCATCACTGGGGGCCTCATCAGTCTCCATTTTAGCGGGCTCCTTTGTTTGCTCTTTTGTGACGGAACCTCAACTTCTTCTTCTTCCAAAAGCTACAGCACATGAAGAAAAACAAATAGAATTAGAAAGAATAATCAACCAAAAACAGCCAGAAGCACAAAATTCTTTTAACTTACAGTTGCCGAGTCTACAGATACTATCCCATGCAGATTCAGGCGAGCTTTGACCTTTAGTTTTGCCCGCTCACTTTTAGTAGACTGGAAAGGACCAATCTGCACATGTAGTATAGTAGAACGTTAATAAATATCAGCAGAAAACCTACTAGTATTGATACAACTTAGAGAAAGCAAGCTCATATTCGATCTTCCACTCACCGTATATGTGCTGATCTTTGCAGGTGCCTGCAAATCACTAACATCAGCATACTGCACATCAACTGAAAACGTGCTCGATCTGTAAAATGTAAGGGCCTTGGTACTTGGAATAGGATTTCCCTTGGGGAAAACAAGGGTACTTTGGTTGTTCTCAGCTGCTCCGTTCTGGGTGTCTGGACCCGAACCTTTCCAAGACAGAGAAATCGAAAATGGGAAGCTCTCATTCACCTTCACATTAAATGGGATAGCATTAGTTAAAAACAAATCAGCAGGAAACATAATGTACTGCAAAAGCAAGCAGGTTACACTATATTGCTCAACTTATGGAAACAAATACAGATACAAAGAAAAAGTTAAACTCACCTGAAACTCTCTAACTTTGAATGTTGGACTAAGAATTGCACATTGCAACGCACAACCCCTAGCAACGCACTCACTTGCATTCATAGTTCGCCTAGGCTCCTTTTGGAAGAAATCTGTCAATATCTTGATTATAGCAGGAACACGAGAGCCTGAACCAACAACCTCAACCGTATGAATGTCCTCTATTGAAAGTTGTGCATCAAGAAGGGCCTTCTCCAGAGGTCCCTTCACACGCTCCAAAATAGGAATACTAATTTGTTCAAATTCATCCCGCTTAATAAATCCCCTAACATCCTTCTCTTCCATTAAACACTCTATATTCAAAGGTGCCTCGGGATTTGCACTAAGCACCTTCTTCAGCTTCTCACAAGCGGTACGAAGGCGAAGGCAAGCCCTTGCATTCTGGAACACATCAATCTTGTACTCTTGCTTGAATTTAGCTGCAAAGTGGTGGAACAGTGCTTCATCAAAGTCCCTACCTCCCAAAGACTGGTCAAAGGAATGAGCCAATATTTTCAGCTGCCCCTTCTTGAAACCAGCAATGCAGACTTGCATGCTAGCATGCCCAATATCAACAAAGGCAACATTCAATTGGTCATTTTCTGGTAAATCCGTCTTGTAAATACCATAAGCCAAGGCAGTCGCTGTAGTTTCATGGAACAAGCGAAGAGGGTTCAATCCAGCAATTTTTGCTGCATCCATAACAGCTCTTCTTTGGAGATCAGTGAAATAAACTGGAATCCCAATACAGCAATCGACAACAGCTGCATTGAGATTCTTCTCAGCTATGATTTTCAGATCAGAGAACAGCATTCCAAGAACTTGAGTAGGTGTAAATGTCTTTTCTTCTCCCAAATATCGGGCATGAATCAATGGATACCCATCAGGCCCTCCAGAAACAGCAAAAGGCAATGACTTGATATCCCGCTGCAACACAGGATCCGAGAATTGCTTACCAATCATTCGTTTAATCTGGGAAATAGTGTTCTTAGGGTTCATCAATGCTGAAGCAGCCCCAGCAGTCCCAATAAACCGCTGCTTCTCACCGAAACAAACAAGGGCCGGAGTTTCACGTTTGGACTCATCATTGAGCACAACGTCAATACCCCTCTGCCTGGCTACGGCCACAATGCAGCTTTCGTTTCCAAAATCAAATCCAACCACGCTCATCCTTGCAGAATTTTAAATCTGAAAAATAAGTAAGACCCACATTTAGTAAACAACCAAAACTGGAATTCCAAACCAAGCAAGAGCCCATATTCATTAAACAACTGAATTCTAAATAAATAACACCAGTTTAATCATACAAACAACATAAAATCCGACGTTCTAACGATGAATATCTTCACCATCATCACGACAATTGGAGTATCAGAAACAAACAATATAGTAGGTAAAGGAAACAAAAATATAATACCACAAACTACACCTCCGCAAATCTTGGATAAAAAACCGTCCGTCCCCATTCAACATACATAACATACAAAACAATAAACTTAAAGAAAAAAAGATTATAAAACCATTACATAACATACAAAACAATAATCTTTAAATAAAAAAAATTAAAATTAACCAAACCTAATTGCTAATTCAAGCCCACGCTAATCACTCAAGCAATCTACAAAAGCCATGATTATCTAATTATCAGAATCTCATCAAACTAATGGAAATCATATATTCACCGAAATAGCACAAACCCAAAAATAGCGAACCCAAAAGATATGAGAAAATAATTGAATCGAAGCAGAAAGTGAAGCATTCCAACACTAAAATTACTTAAACCCCAACCGAGGTTACACCCAGAGTAAAATATCCAAATCAGGAAACACAAAATCTAGGGCAGATCTAATAACAATTTCACACAGAGAGATCTGATCCGATGAAAAATCTAGGGTTTTAGGGAGCGTACCTCGAGGGCGATCGACAGAGGGTCTGAGATCGCGAGGAGCGAGAGAGCTTCGGCAGGGGTTCTAGAAGCCTCTGCGGGAACGCTTTTGTGGAGAAACGGAGAAGGCAGAGAGACTCAACCTAACGAGGGCTTTTGGTAGGATTTTCGCTTTTTATATATTTATGAATTTAATTAGTTTAATGTTGGGAATTGGTGTGGGGTTTTATAGAGTTTGAGGTCAAGGAGCGGTGCTAGAGGTGTCTAGATAGATACTCGTCCTTCTAGAAACATCTTTTGGTCTTCCGAAATTCGGGAGAGAGAGGTAGAGGAGGAATTTTCGAGCGGTTTTATTTTTTTATTATTCTTCTTCTTTTTATTTGGATTGGTTTGGAGGAGATTTATTGGGTTTTACGTTTTATGGGCCCGTTTACAAGGGCTTCTAGTCCACAACAAAATTACACGATAATTTATTTATTTATTTTAATATGTGATATTATTTACTAAGCAAGTGGAGGAAGCAGGGAGTGAACTAAATCTTACAATCAACGAGTGATAACAGTGTGGTTCAAATTTGTATTTGGTGATAATCGAACCTAAGACATTTTACTTGCTTAAAAGTGAAGAAGAATATCACTAGAGCGTAGTATTAAGTGACTTATATTATAATTTAGTTAGAAAATAAAAATATGCACTATAATTTAATTGAATAAGAACTATTAAATTAATTGATCTAATGGATCTTTGTTCAATTGTGCAAATTAATTGTGTAGTTTTCTTGTGCATTGGGAAATCATATCTTCAAGTCTACCCAATCAACTCTTGATTTGGTAGCAAATTTTAGTGGCTATGTAAAACAATATAGAGGCGGATGTGTGGTCATAGTCACATTAGTTAGGGTAGGTGTGCTCCTTTTATACACTCGAGTTCGAGTCTATTTGATGTAATTTAGATTAGTTAGACCATGTGAGATCCCACATCGCTCAGGGGAGTGATCCTTATATGTATATTCCCATCCCTACCTAGCACGAGGCCTTTTGGGAGCTCACTGGCTTCGGGTTCCGTAGGAACTCCGAAGTTAAGCGAGTAGCGCGCGAGAGCACTCCCATGATGGGTGACCCACTGGGAAGTTCTTGTGTGAGTTCCCAGAAACAAAACCGTGAGGGCGTAGTCGGGCCCAAAGCGGACAATATCGTGCTACGGTAGTGGAGCGGGCCAGGGAAGTGATCCGCCCCGGGCCGGGATGTGACAATTTGGTATCAGAGCCTAACCCTGGTCGTGGTGTGCCGACGAGGACGTCGGGCCCCTAAGGGGGGTGGATTGTGAGATCCCACATCGCCCAGGGGAGTGATCCTTATATGTATATTCCCATCCCTACCTAGCACGAGGCCTTTTGGGAGCTCACTGGCTTCGGGTTCCGTAGGAACTCCGAAGTTAAGCGAGTAGCGCGCGAGAGCACTCCCATGATGGGTGACCCACTGGGAAGTTCTCGTGTGAGTTCCCAGAAACAAAACCGTGAGGGCGTAGTCGGGGCCCAAAGCGGACAATATCGTGCTACGGTAGTGGAGCGGGCCAGGGAAGTGATCCGCCCCGGGCCGGGATGTGACAGACCATCTCCAAAGAAGATGTAAAAAATGCCACATAGACATATAATGGTAACAAATGACATACCATTTATTTCAACCGAGATGTCAAAGTTGACATGGAAAAAAAGGCTAAACTGACATGGACAAAGAGATGTCAAAATTGAAGCTGCCTTCAACTATGGTTTTTGTTATTTCTAAAAAAAAAATTCATTTACCTTACCTTAAATGCTAGCATATTTAAGTATTATTTTATTATTTTTAAACCAACAACCACCCAACTGTTATTATTTTTGTTTAAAAAATACATAAATGAAGCAATAAATTTTGGAATATCAGGTGGAAGGAAAATATTGACAATATGTCAAATTACCAAGTCAGCCAATAAATTGAAATTTGATGTCTCTTTTGGAGATGCTCTCAAAAACCGAAATTCCTAAATTCGAAATAAAGCTAGGAATTGGAATGTATTGAATATTAATAATTCCATCTGAAATTCCAAAACTTGCATAACACTGTTACATACACTTAATTAGGGGTGGTTCGGTATGGGATCCCATACCGAAACCCTTGTCCCGATTCCCAAACCGAAATTTTCGGGAATCCCAATTTCAATACCGATCCCAAACCAAATTTTCGGGAATCCCGAAATAGTTTCGGGATTTCGGGACAAATCGGGAATCCCGAAATGATTTTGGGCTTTTGGGCTTTTGGACTAAATTTGACATATTATGTTTTTGGGCTAAAATTTTAACCTTTTATATTGAAAATTTGGGCTTTTGGGCAAGCAGCCAATCTGGGGCCCAATCTGTTTTTGGACTAAAATCTGCAATCTGTGCAATCTGTTGTGGCCCAATCTGTGCAATCTCCAATCTGAATCTGTGCACAAATCTGTGCACAATAACTATGTGATCTGCCTATTTAATTTCTATGTGATCTGCCTATTTAATTTCTACTAATAGCATATGTGATCTGCCTATTCAATTTCTACTACACATGCATGCAATAAAATAAATTAAGTAACAAATCGAAAAGCAAAAAAAATTAGTTACAAGCCAAAGTTTCAAAATAAATAAAGTAACAAACTCAAAAGCAAAAAAATTAGTTACAAGCCAAAGTTTCAAAATAATTAAGTTACAAACCAAAAGCAAAAAAGCAAAGTTTAACGTTTATGAAGATTGTTGTTGGCCTCTTCGGCCCCTTGATCTTGTTGATGATTGTGGTTGCTCCCAGCTTGTTGGTACTTGTACTCTTCCCCTTGATATAGATGGTTGAGCCCTTCCCCTTGATATTGATGGTTAAGCCCTTCCCTTTAAAATGGGTGGTCGTGGTCGTGGAGGTAGTGATTGATTAATTTGATTTTTACGTTGAACTTCAACTTGAGGTGGTCGAAGAGGTGGAGGTGGAGGTGGCATTTCATTTTCTTGTGTTGTATTCTCCTCACCTCCCAAATTAGCCATGCCTAAAACAATAAACCACAAATCATTTAGATTAAATTATAGTCTAATAGTAATAGATAATAAATACTAAGAAAATAAAAGAGGAAATTAATTTGTTTGCTTACTTCTTTCTAAGCGTTCAAGCTCCTCGTAGAAATATAATTCGTCAAGTGTAGGCTCCTTGTAGAAACAAAATTCTTTTCCTCTAAGCCAATCACTAGTACACACTAAAGCCTCAACCGTTTTAGGTGTTAAGGAAGCTCTAAAAGGATCAACAACTCTCCCACCAAGACTAAAGGCATTCTCACTAGCAACGGTGCTACTAGGAAGGGCCAATACATCCTTAGCAACTTTACTAAGAGTTGGATATTGACCACAATTTCCTTTCCACCAATCCAAAAGATTGAAACCCTCATATGTTAGGCTTTGATGTGGATCATTGAAGTACATATCCACTTCATTGGCTATCTCATTTTGTTGTGCCTCCGCTCTCTTTCTTTGGATCTTCTTTGTCATCCTTGAAGCAACATCAATATCTACCATCACACCCCCCGCCCCATCATCTAGTACAACACTTGATCTTTGCTCCACATTTGAGGTAGCACTACTACTAGTACTACTACCACTAAGGACCACTCCCTCCTTATATACATTATACAACTCGGTTACATAGCCTTTAACCCTACTTTCTCCTCCCTTATTTTGTCACATCCATAGCCGAGCTCTTCTAGATTTGTCTCCAACATATCAAATTTGTACCTCGGGTCGAGTGATTGGGCCATAAAGAGAATAGGATTCACCTTTTCAATGTCACCCCAATATTTGTCAAACTTGAGCTTCATTGAGGTAGCCACACTTTGCAAAGTGGCATTATAGGCGTTTAAAATTTGTTCTTCTATCTCCACTTGCAAGGCAATCACCGTGCTAAGTATTAAGTGTGACGATGGAGTAAGGGTTGCACTCAATGTCAAGGTGGCATCTTAATTTTTTTTGAGAAAGTGAGCAAAACTCACCGACCTTTCCCAATCATCCACCTTCGGAGGACCCACCCGCTTGGCCTTTGTTGTCACCTCACCAACCTCTTTCGAGACCTCCTCTTTAAAGTAAGCAATAAAAGAGTCACACTCAAAGGTCATCTTAGAGAACACTTCTTTAAACTTGAAAGCACTATTAAGCATTTGATACATGGCATTCCACCTTGTGACAACATCAAAAGGGATACTTGACATCCTATCAAATCTCAACAAGACACAATATTCCCTAAAAGACTCCAACCTTGCAGGGGATGAGTGTATAAACTTCACACAATTTCTTATGGCATCAATCTCCCTACTAAGCTCCGCCATTCCATCCTTAACTATCAAATTGAGGATGTGACAAGCGCAGCTCATGTGCAAGTGAGCCCCGTCAAGTAAAAGAGTACCATTTGACTTGAGTCTTCTTTTCATGTATGCAATAGCCGTGTCATTTGCACTAGCATTGTCAACGGTAATGCTAAACACCTTGTCTATGCCCCAATCATTCAAGCAAACCTCTAGACATCTTCCAATATCATCACCCTTGTGAGAAGTAACTTGGACAAAGTTTAGGATCCTCTTATGCAATCCCCAATTGGCATCCAAAAAATGGGTCGTGATGACCATGTAGTTTATCATTTGAATCGAGGTCCAAGTATCGGTTGTGATACTCACTCTCAATCCCTCAATCACACTTTTTATTTTTGCCCTCTCTTCAAAATACAACTCCAAAACCGCCGCCGCCACCTTATGCCTATTAGGAAGTTTGTACTTTGGATTCAAGTCACGAATAAAAGCTCGAAAGTCCTCTTGATCAACCACCCTAAAAGGCATCTCCGCTATTATAATCCACCTCACACATCTCCTATCAAGTCTTTTTTGATTGAAAGTGTGAGTGACAACCGGACCTCCCATCCTCGCTTGTGTCAATGTAGGTTGGTTCGGATCCACATTCTCAAAGAGACTAGAACCCGGGCATTTCCTCAAATGCTTAAGAATTCCCGCCGTCCCATGAGTTCTAGGGTGTGCCGGTACTAAGAGTTTGCAATGCTTGCATTCGGCCATGAACAATCTCTCCCCATTATTATCGGTGATCGTTACCCTCTTAGCATCGTTCCACGCCGAACTTGGACCCTTTCTCCTATTGCCCTTTTTCAGAGGAGGACCATCCCATTGTTTCACTACTTCTTCTACTTCCTCTTCCCACTATTCCCCCTCTTCCCTCTCTTCTTCTATTTGTTCTAATGCAATATCTTCCTCCACATCCGGATCATCATCCCAACAATCTTCATAATAATCATTATGCAAATAATCTTGAGGTGAGGGAGTGCCTAGTTGAAGGGTACCACTAGGTTGGGTTTGTTTTCGTTTTCCTAATACCGAGACCATAGGTGTACTAGATTGGCTACTAGACCCGTCCATCCTAACAAATAAAATAACAATGCACATTAATATATCACAACCACAGTTCAGCATATATCCAAATTCCAATCAATAAATCACATATGTGCAAAGTAAGAGAAAACAATTAAAGCGAATTAAAGAGAATTCATATATATTCAGATTGTTGGACTATAATTTGATTTTGTGCACAAATCTGTGCAATCTGAATCTGTGCAATGTGCAATGTGCAATTTGCTGCCCAGCGTTGGTTGTCAACTTTAGTTCAACTTAGGTTTCTGAGCACGGGGGTAAAACAGCAAGTAGAACAGTTTTCACTTGATTAGACCAACGCGCATTTTCATAAATTTAAACAGTTCTTTAGGGGAAAAAAGGATAACTCCAAGTATAAACAAACACCAATTAAAACAAATGTATAGTCTAAATGATATAAAGGACTCAAGTAATAATCATATTACAAACGTAATATGTGAGTAAACAGTGCCAAAAACAAATGTGCAAACAACAAAAAAGGAAAGTATTAAGACGTAAACATATGATATACATAATTATAAAGACAGCTTACGTGGGAAATTTAACTCGGAATCGCACATATAGATCTCTATGCTTAACTAGAAAACCATGTTTTGGCAGTCCTGCAACAACCTTCTGGCTAAGCAAATTTCAATAAAAAAAGGGTACTAAATTTTAAGCATTAAAAAGAATGATATAGTTACCTTTGCCTCTGAGTACCAGATGTTGTCCAGGCTGAACCCCCTTTGGTATCTAACAGGTCCATAATTACAAGGAAGAGTCAATTCGATGTAGGATTAAGAAGAAAGTGGAACAGAGAGAAATAGGAAGACAAGCAGAATTGAAAGAGAAAAGTACTCAATAGGCAAAACTGAAATCCAATCACAAGAAGGAGCCAATCTATATGGTAAGTCATCTAATAAAGTCTCATTAGGAAGCACCAATAACTAAATCACTAAAATAAATATTCAGCTTAATTCACACTCAATCATCTGACCCTAAACAAATAAGAATGTCACCACAATGAACGTCATCATAGTGGGAACTGGGTGGTGGTAATATTAGGCAACGCATGGATGATCAGTTTCCCAATTTAACTACATTTGTTTCTTTTAACATACAACATATTGGGTTTTACTCTCATTCATTAGTATTTGTTTTAGTAATTCAATCCTCATATAAAATTCAATAAACGCCCCTACTGAAGAAGCAAAGAACATAAACGTATGGTTTTCATATTTGCTTGCAGACACTGTTGTAGAAGGTATTTTAGAAAACATTTAAGTCAAGCTCCCTCCCTCTGTAACCTCTCATTCCCTCTGTAACCTCTCCGTCGATTCAAAATCCCTAATTCCAAAAGCCCTAATTTAGAAACCCTAATTTAAGAAATTCCTAATTCAGAAACCCAAATTCAAAATCTCTAATCGAATTTGGAATCAAACAATTTGTATGAACTTTGTTTGAGTTTATTGCAGGAATTTCTTACCTTTTTCAGTGAGGAGGGAGTGCGGACTGAGACCGAGAGCTCTATTCAGAAGCCCAATTCCGGTGGTATGGACAGTGGGTGAATGCGCGATTCAGGTGAGGAGTGAGGACTAAGAGGAATGAGGACTGGCTGGTGTGGGTAGATTCGGGATTCAGGCGACGGATGTGGGAGGAGAGATAAATCGGCGAGATACTGAGGTGAGGTGAGGTTTTTAGGTCTGAGGTGGTGAGGTGAGTGAACTGTGAATGTCGACGAGAGAGAGAGAGAGTAAGACACGGCTTCGTAACTTTGATTAACGGTTGAGATTAAATCTCAACATAATCCAACGGCTATTAAAATTCTAAATATATATTTAAAAATTAAATAATATATATATTTTTTTCGGTTCGGTTTGGGATTACTGAAATCCCAAAAACTTGAGATCGATTCCCATACCGAAATTTCGAGATCGGTTCGGTATTGGGTACCGAAATTTTCGGGAATTTTGGTTCGGGAATTTTTCGGTTCGGTTTCGGGAATTTTTCGGTTTGGTTTGGGATTTTTGGGATTTTTTTCCAGCCCTACACTTAATTATGTAGTTATTGAGTTGTAATTTGTAACAATGTACTCAAATATGTAAAATTCCAACTCTCTTGAATATAATATATACAAAAATGAGAATTTGAGAACTATAACATTTTATATTATGTAAATAGAGCCATGTGTTTGGGTTGATATTTGACTTTGGGTTTTATAATAATGGAGGCCCAAAAATACAAAAGCAAAGAGAAAGACTGGGTTTGGACAAGCCAACAGGCCTGAGAAGAATTAGAAGCCATTTCAACAAAGGTATAGGCCACATGCCTATGTTTGAAGTGATGGGCAACAGAGAACACCTCACCACCAGCCAAAAAACACTTTTCAGAAGCATGAAAGAGTAAATAGGCAATGACTCACTGCCCTCTGAAAGATATCAACTAAAGGCAAGGCTCAGCAGTCGGGCCAAATTGTCTATAAAAGCAGATAGGACACCAGAGACAAGGACACTCAACCAATCAATCAAAAGACATACAAACTTTGTTCTCACACAAGTTCTTACCCAGAAAGCTTTACTTTGACTAGATTATGTTCTAGTTGTAGTTCCCTAGTAGAAAGTCACCTTTTGTCGAGTTTAGAAGCTCTGCTACCTTCCCTTAGTGTTGTAGTATCGATTCCCTCTAGTAAGATCTATGTACTTTTCATCCCTCAGAGCATACAAACCCCTGTAAACCCCAAGAGAAGTGGTTGTAAGAAGACCAACCTTGCTGGACAAGGTTAAATCTTGCCGAACTTCTCTTTTTCCTTCATGTATTCAAATCGTTTTCAACTATTTTCCACTTAAAAGTCTAGTCTGCAATCGAATATGGTTAAGTAAATGACACCATTTTCATTTAAAGTAAACTTTGATCAATGAAATAGTTAAAAGGGCCCTGAACACCCTTCATTTTGGACATACAAGGTTGTGAATTAAAAGTTCTTGTTTACAAGGCAAGAAAAAGAACTTAATGCAGAGTTAACCCATCTATGACAATCCTTTGAGAATAAGAAGTCTAAGTAACTTGAGGCGCAAGTAATCGACTTAAACATACAAAACAATCTGTTATACAAAAGATAACAGTGGCACGCCTAAATCCTTGTTAGCTTTGATTGTGAGCCTCAATGCCTAAATCAAATGTCCCACAAAGGCACATTTCAAACTAACATAAGACTCTTATTGCAGCATACCAAGTAGTAAGCTCTTGCCTGACAGGCCAGAGCCACACTAGAAGTGTCATTCCCCAAGAGAGCTATGCGAGAGATCGAGATCCAAAAAATTCCGCCCGAACATAGTTTTGGCACTCCTGGTGGGACCCCATTGACAGTTTTGTATGCCAAGGAGAAAGAAAGAACGAACCTTCAGGTGGAAAGCAGAGTTTGGATAACCCCCTTGTCCAAAAGAAGTTAACATGACAGATCACCCAAAAAAATTTCCCTCACTACGAGGCCCTGCATTTCTGGAGAGCCCGACTTCTTCTAAGAAGTCAAAAGGAAAAATTACTAACGAAGACTTGCAAGCCACTATGATTCAAGTGCTAAGAAGTATGAAAAAGATCTCTGTAGAGATAAGAGGATAGGTTAGTGGAATATGTTCCCTAATCGGAACTCTGCAGAGAAAACTGGAGTTGAAGTATTCTACCCCAAGAGATGGTTATGTCAGGGAAGTGATCAGGGAAACAAGCCTGGAGAATGAACCAATGATTCCTTTGTTCCCCCTACTCGAAGAAAAGAAAGATAGGGGAAAAAAGAAAGAAGAGGCTAGAACCAGTCGAAAAAAAGAGGCTATAACTAGTCGATCAGAAGAGGGCTAGAACCAGTATGACCATGAGTCTACGGAAGATTTCATGATAAGGCTCAGAAGAACCAAGATAAGGTGTCAGTTCCTGATTAACCATGCTACATTTGATAAAGAAGTTTTATGATGTGCAGTTCAACAAGCTTCAGGAGTTGGTAATCATAGTTACTAAGTATGAGAAGTTTCTAACAGAGGAACAGTAGGTGAAACACTCCTTTAAAGTTCCTCCGTTCTACAAAAACAAAGCCTTAGTACACCAGTTAGAGTTTGAAGGCCTAGAGCCAGGAGAGAATGACAACAGTGTGGAAGGAATTGAGCTATGTGCAGCGGAGACCACTCATTTCAAACCTTTGATGGTGAAGGGATTGGTCCAGCCTATCAAGGATCAGAAGATTGTTATGAATGATGAAGGCTTTGTGCCAGTGAAGCCCTCGAAATACCAGGCGTACTCCTTTGATCTAACCAAAGCGACAGACATTTACGAGGAGCTAGTGAGGGCTAGAGTGATCTTGCCTAACAACAACAAAAAGATGCCTAAACCAGAAAAGCTAAGAGAGAAAAAATACTGCAAGCTTTACTACACCTTCGATCATTCAATAACCAACTGTGTGCAATTCAAGGATTGGGTCCAGGACCTCATAGTTAAGGGAAAACTATTGTTGGAGAAACCCCAGGCAAATATGATGGTTGACACGGACCTATTCCTAAAGGCCCCAATCAATATGAGTAACCTTAATTGGGTTGAGAAGGGAAAATGAAAGGCTACCTGGGATGAAAGAGGTGATAAAAGGTAAGCTGTCAGGCCATCTGAAGGTGTTAGAAGGTTGCCCGACAGACCTAAGGCAGCGGTGATCAAATGAGTGGTTTTATGCAGTAAATGTCAATGTGAATGTGAACTAGATGTGTCAGCATCGAGTGCCATTATTGATCGTGAGTTGGTTAGAAGAAGGGAGATAGAGGAGCAAGAGGCCCGCAGAAGTATTGTTCGGGCTATAGACAGAGAAACCACCAAGAATGTCTTCCAGAGATTGGGAGGGAACTCATAACCCAAGGGCTTATCTGAGGTGTTCAGAAAATATGAGGCCTCTAAGAAAGCTGAAGATAAGGAAGCCAAAATGCCAATGTGGGTGGATGTGAAACCTCCCCAGCCAAGTTACCATAGCAGTGTAAGGCAAGGATGGAGAGAGAGAGAGAGAGAGAGAACCATGAACCCAATTTCCCCAGTTACTAAGAAAGATTCAGCCTGACTCAGCCGGAAGTGGTATATAGTTGGGAAAAATGAGAGACCTGTTAACGAGATGGGGGCATCTATGATCAGGAGAGTTCAAAGGTAACATAACGCTCATATGAACTCATTGAAAATCCCTACCATTTCAGAAGCTTCTAGGAATGTTGAGTTTGAGGAAGTCGCACAAGGAGGAATAAGACAACTCCAATGGAGGAGTAAGAAGGAGATATAGAGGGCTAACAGTAAAGCAGAAGGTGAGGGAGACCATATACCTCAGAACCCCCACCTGGGGAAGTGCAGAGTCTTGAGAATAGCTCAAGAGAGTGTAGTGATGATACTTACACCATGCTGGAATCTAGAGCCTCTCTGTTTTGGAACCATTTCCCCTGAGAGGGGGATACCTCTACCTCTACTGGAAGATGCTCCTTGTAAAATCTCAACGCAGTTGCATAAATTTGATATAGCAGAATAGGAGGAGGTTGTAATATCCTGAAATTTTCTAAATATATGATTGCGTGGAATTTTTTTTATAGGGAAGTGAAATGATGAAATTGTCCCTCATTGACAAAACGTTATTTTATGAGGACGTATTTTATCCTCATATATTTTATCGTATTTCTTGACATATCTAGATAAAGGACGATTCCACGTGCGTATAAGCGAAAGCCGTTTGCGAGTCCGGATTATAACGGTATAGTTACAGACATTTGAAGATGTTTTACTAAACTATAGTTTTTTTTTTTTTTTTAAATTAATTAAACTCCCACTAGGTGGGAATGAGAACCAATCATGGGCTTGGTTTCGCCCCAATCAGTTTTTTTAAGGGGCCAATCAGATTATTAGCAAGGGAGCCAATGGGAGAAGGGAGCATGGAGGGGAAAAGATGGAGATCCCTTTGATCTGAATACCGACCCGACCTGGTTCCTTGACCCGGTTCTATCTCCTCCGTCCGACATCGGTTCGAAACGATTCTTGTGTCTATGGAAAACTCTCATCGAGCCCAACATCCCTGTGGTGTTAGAATTCTAGGTTTCTCACCCAAATTCACAAATCAAAGCCATAAATCCATGGGCGGTTTTAACCTTTTTCCGATGGCTCCGGCAAGCTTCACCATCGATGACCACCACCAAAAGACTCATCTCAACCCCAGGAGTAAGGCCCAAGCCTTGGATGAAGCGGCGGAATTCGTTTTGGTGCGAATCAACAACTACCCAAATCGGGATTTCTGGCGGTTCGAGGGGTATTCCGGCCACTTCCTGGCCGAACTAGGCTTCGGCCCAAGTATAAAAGTTCTTCCCCTTGTTGTGTTCTACAACCCTACAAAATTTGGTAATATTTAGAGTTCAACAAAATTTGGGGTTTCCATTCGTTGGAAACCGCCACACTTGACGGCGCGTGGCCAGTGAACTGACGCTACCATTTTATGCTTATTGTGATATTCTGAAACCATATTTGTTACGTAGTTGGTATAATTCACTTGTTTGGACCTAGTTAGTGATTGTTAGTCACTTGAATGATTTTCAGAAATGAGTTAGAAATTGAATTGTGAACTATGAGTAGCTTGATCCCTTCGTAGGGTACGTAGGCAGTCTAACGAGAATGTTAGATGCAGCCATAATAAAATAACCCAAATTTAATATTGTGTTTGATTTTTTTAGAAAGAAAACTTATTATGGTGAATAGTGTAGAAAATAACCATGACTTTATTTTGGCCTATCACTTGATTTAGCTTTCAAAGAAGAATTTTGGGTTGTTACAGAGGTGCCCAAGTTAATGCTAACCAATGATGCCCAGGCCTGGATGGATGAATTTGTGTATCAGATTGGAAGGAAGAAAGAAGAAGTACCTGAACCAAGCAACTACCACATGAACATGACCTATGGCTTATCGGCCATGTTCTGTGCTGAACCAGATCAGCCAATGGCAATGGAAGGTGACTATTTGGCACCGAAACCAATGACAGCACTTGTGAATGTTGAGGAAGTTGAGAAAGAATGATCAAGTTTGGCAGACTTGCCTGACCTTGCACGAAAAGAGCCTGAAAAGGTTTATTCTGACAAAATGGTGTTCAACAAGCCAAGTCTAGCTTTAGCAAACCATTTGAAGCCTATTTACGTGACAGCTCATTTGGAGGGAGTCCACTTTAAAAGATTGTTGATAGATGGTGGGACATCGGTCAATATGCTCCCACTCAAACAGATAAGGAGGCTTTGTATGAGTGAAGAAGATCTTATTCCCACTGATTTTACAGTGTCCAGTTTCTTTGGGGCTATCACTAGAACCTATAGGATATTGCCTTTGGAGGTAGAGTTAGGATCTAAGAGGATTATGTTCACATTCTTTGTGGTGGACAACAACTCTATATATGGGGCATTGTTGGGGAGAGATTAGATCCACCAGAGTCTGTCAGTGTCATCCACCTTACACCAACAATTTGCTGTTTACCATGAGGCCAAAGTTGAGTAGCCTGGATTCTAGGAGATAATGGAGGCTGAATCACGGCCATTTCTCCCTACAGCCAATGTTGCAGAGGCAAATTTTTACAACCATAGTGTTAAGATCTTACAGTGTTTAGGTGTTGACAAGAACGGCTACCTTACCAAGATGACGACCCAGAAGCTTCTAGAGCAAGGACTTTTTCTTACAAATGAGGAATGAGATAGGCCTTACATTGTCCCCGCCCACCAACACCGATGATAGCATATCAGAAGAGGAAAGACCAAGTGGTTGTAGTCAGGTCCTTAATCCAAAGATTGTTGGTGTATGAGATAAAAATGAGAGAGATTAAATAAAACTTAGCCAATGAGATGGTAGAGTTTGGAGAAGGAACTTTGGGCACCAAAGACAGAGAAGGAAAAATGATTTTGGGAGAAGAGGTGGAACCAGCCATTCACATGGCTGAATGTATATATGATTTAGACTGGTCGAAAAATGAGCCTGAGGCCTTAAAGCCAATTGAATTTTTGTGCACAGAGCTTGATAAACCAGCACCAGAAGTACAAGACCACTTGGAAACCATTAATTTGGGAACTGAGGAGAATCCAAGTCCAATACAACTTAATGGCTTGTTAGGGGTTGAAGATTGGGCAAATATAGTTGACATTTTGCATAAGTTCAAGGATTACTTTGCATGGCATTATACAGAGATGCGTGGATTGGACCCCAATTTAGTGGAGCACAGAATGCCTATCAAAGAGTGGTATAAACCTGTGAAGCAAGCACCAAGAAGAACGTTAAAAGAAATAGAAGAGAATGTCAATGAAGAGATAGAGAAGTTGGTAAAGGCATAATTTATTAGGCCTGCAAAGTATGTCGAGTGGTTGGCCAACATTGTACCTGTATTAAAAGTTGTAACTAATGTTATTCGATGTTGTGTCGACTATAGAAACATTAATAAAGGCACACCTAAAGATGAATACCAAAAGCCGTAACCAACGCCAAGTGAATGTGATATGTTCCATAAGTGATGGCACACCCATATCTGAATCTTCCAACAGGGCCATGAAAAACAACGAACGAACTTTGAGGCCTGGCCGCCAAATGTTTCATGTAGAGAACATCAGGGGAGGCAAATATCAAAAGCTTAATTGGGATCCAATATGTTTCTACCCTGAGGAGGAAAGAGGTATCATCTACCCTCACAACGACCTACTGATCTTGGAGGCTCATATAGCCAACTTTGATGTACGATGAATCCTTGTAGACACGGGGGCTTTGGTCAGTATCATGTTTGCTGAAGCTTTCAGGGCACTTAGGGCTCGTTTACGTAACTGTAATCAAAATAGAGGAATTGGATTGAGGAGGAGTCAGAATCGGATTCCTGTTGAAGCTGTTTACTTAAATGTTCTGGAATCGAAGTAAAAATGAAATGAAATTCATTTAAGTTGTTTACTAATTCACCTGAATCGGAATAGAAATCATTATGATTACTAAAATGTCCTTATTCTTTTTGTTTTATTTCTTTCCCATATTTGTTTTAATAACATTTTCACAAAATGTTAAACCTTCATCTATCAGACTTCCCTACTCCCCAGCAGATAATAAGAACTCTTCCCTCCCCTCCCTCCCCCCCCCCCGCGCTTTCATCTTTCCCACTCACCTTACCCCATAATCATCACTCTTCATCCCTGCCAAGTATTTGAATTTCAAGATTTTCTGGGTTTTGAGTGATTTCTTCACCGGATCTTTAGGTTTATTAATTGAGGTTTGGGTGATAAATTCTTGAATCTGATTTGGGGGAAATGTGGTTGGGTTTTGTGAGGCAGTGGCAGGGGAGTAAGGCATGGCTACAAGGGGAGGTGGAAACTGTGTCGTAGACGGTGAAGGTGAAGCACATGGAGCGATGGGTTTGTTGGGTTAAATAGCAGCCAAACCCCAAATCAAAACCGTTCGAC
This sequence comes from Cotoneaster glaucophyllus, assembly GCA_036320875.1. Taxonomy (NCBI): domain Eukaryota; kingdom Viridiplantae; phylum Streptophyta; class Magnoliopsida; order Rosales; family Rosaceae; genus Cotoneaster; species Cotoneaster glaucophyllus. Next base: position 18,295,674 of record CM070068.1, on the reverse strand, counting down.
ACGACAATGCATGAGGAGGCAGAGAAGGATCTAGGCACTATGATTGATAGCGAATCCTTTGTATTCTCTTGTGACGATTTGCCGAATCCTATGGATGAGGACATGAAGGATTTTGAGGTAGTGGAGCGAGAGGAAGTGGCGGAGCAGCAGAGAACTGCTGGAGATGATGGCGGAGTACTGAAGGTGCAGGGCATTTTGGGAAGGAAAATTTGATTCCAGATGGAGCCTTCTCCTCGGAATCCAAATACTACATTCTTCTAGGTAATCCAATTTCGATAATATCAAGAATTGAATTCTTAATTTTACGTAGGGCCCGCAGAACTGTTCATTCCGCTTAAGTTGGTAAACGGAGGAATAATCAGGAATGGGGAATGATTCCCATTCCGCCATATCCTGGGGAATGATTCCCATTCCGCCATATCCTTTCCTCATATGTAAACACGCCATTAATGTAGTTGAACATTTGCTCGATCACTTGATTTCTCCTCTGATAAACTTCTCCGGTGATATCGTGCAACCTTTAGGGAGCATACACTTACTCTTCACCATTGGTACAGTCCCTTACACAGCTACCATTACCACTAACTTCCTGGTGGTTGACTACCCAACGGCATACAATGTCATCTTTGGGCGCACATGCATCAATAATCATAAGGCCATGGTATCCACACATATGTTGTTGAAGAAATTTCCAACCCTCTCTGGCAATGGTTACATCAGATGAGATCAACTTAGTGCACGATCATGGTACAACACTTCAGTCAAGCAACAACATCTGCCTATGCCCAAGGAAACCCTTTCTATACTTGACCAAGTCATGAAGACCAGCCCGGACGAAGCCAACTTGGATCTTCATGGTGGCGACAGTCAACCCGATGATCCTCGAGATGACTCTTTCACCAAGCAAGCACAACCTGCTGAAGAGTTTGAGAAGGTCTCTATCTCAAAAGACTATTCGAATTGCATAGTGAAGATTGGCACCACCTTGTCACCACCATTCGGTTGGCATTGATCTCCTTTTTGCAAGAAAACACTGAGGTCTTTGCCTAGTAATACGAGGACATGCCAGACAACTCTTCCGATATCATCTGTCATCGCTTGAGTATTGACCCCAAGACCAAGCCAATGAGACAGAAGCGAAGATCTTATGACGCTGAACGGTATGAGGCAATGAAGGCAGAAGTTGAAAAACTCAAAGACATAGGCTTCGTCCGTGAAGTCAATTATCCAACGTGGGTAGCAAATATGGTCCTTGTTAAGAAGAATCCGACCAAGGAAAGTCTCTTGCTTCAAAAGATCTTATGGAGAATGTGTGTCGACGACACCGACCTAAACAAAGGATGCCTGAAACATAACTTTCCCCTTCCTCTCATTGATAAACTTATAGACTCTACAGTAGGGTGTGAACTCTTGAGCTTCATGGATGCTTACTCAGGGTACAACCAAATCCTCATGAACCCTCCGGACCAAGAACACACGGCCTTCACTACCGACAGAGGACTATATTCCTATAAAGTCATGCCATTCAGCCTAAAGAATGCAGGGGAACTTATCAGAGACTTGTCAATTCAATGTTTGCCGAACAGATTGGGAAGAGCATGGAAGTTTATGTTGATGATATGCTAGTCAAGAGCAAACATGCTGACCAACACATCACCAACCTGTCTGAAACCTTACCATCCTAACAAAGGTATCGAATGAGGTTGAACCCCAACAAGCGTGCTTTCGGCGTTGGCTCTAGAAAAATTCTTGGGTTTCATGATTAGCCAGCGAGGCATTGAAGCTAACCCCAAGAAGATCAAAGAAATCATCGACATGAAAGAACCAATAACTTCAAAAGACATCCAAAGCCTTACTGGTAAGGTGATAGCCTGACCAGGTTCATCTTTAAGGCCACAGACAAATGTGCCCCTTTTTTCAAAACGCTTAAGGGAAGTAAGAAGTACATTATATGGACTGATGAATGTGCTGAAACATTCAGGAACCTCAAGGAATACATGAGTAAAGCCCATCTACTCTCCAAACCTGAAGTTGGTGACACTCTCATTATCTATATGTCTGTTTCGGCTTCAGCAATCAGTTTCGTTCTCATTCGAATGGATGGTAGTGTCAAACGGCCGGTCTACTACGCTAGCAAGGCCCTACAAAATGCGAAGACACGATACTTTAACATTGAGAAATTAGCTCTAGAATTGGTCATGTCTACTCGAAAACTTCGCCCTTACTTCCAAGCACATTCTATCATCGTGCTTACCAATCATCCCATTTCGACAAATACTTCAGAGCCCTGACACTTTGGGGCGAATAATCAAATGGGCGATATCATTGGGTGAGTTTGACATCTCCTACCAACCAAAGTTAGCTGAGAAGGGCCAAGCAGTGGCAGATTTCATCACCGAATTCACATATCCTATTAACATTGCTTCTACACCAAAAGCAGTGGCCTCATTACCCTCGGAAGCTCGGAAGGTAGAACCAACATTCCCAGTATGGACTCTGTACGTTGATGGCTCATCCAACCAACAGGGATGTGGAGCAGGACTAGTCCTTACTACCTTCGACAAAGTAGCGATGAAGTATGCTATTCGTTTCAAATTCAAGGCGTTGAACAACGAGGCCAAGTATGAAGCCCTTCTAGCAGGCTTACGTTTGGCTAAACACCTTGGAGTTAAGAAAATTGATATCTTCAGTGACTCCCAATTGTGGTTAACCAGGTCATGAATAGCTTTGATGCTAAGGACAGCTCCATGGCAGCATATCTTGCGCAAACACAACTTTTGCTTAAGCACTTCCACTACCAAATCACCCAAGTTCCTCGAGCGGCAAACAGTCATGCAGATGCCTTGGCTCACCTCAGCAGTAGAAGACAAGATTAGGAGAAAAATTCATGTCGAATTATTGACAGCACCAAACACCATGGCCGCAGAAGTATGCAACTTACAACAGGAGGGGGATTGTTGGATCACCCCGATTTATGCATTCTTTGCCCATGGCACCCTTCCAAATGATAAAGTCCAAGCTAAGCAGATTCGATACAAGTCTACCCGCTACCGGATCATTAATGATCAACTCTACAAGCGAGGTTTTAACCTGCCATACTTAAGGTGTCTTACGCCTGCTAAGGCGAAAATTGTCTGAGGGAGTCTGTGGAGATCATGCTGGATCTTGGTCTCTAGCACACAAGGCTTTTCGCCAAGGATATTACTGGCCAACACTCCACCAAGATGCCATCAAAGTATCCCGCTCATGTGATAAGTGTCAAAGCTATGCGACTATTCCTTACTCCTCCCTAAGCCTCTCATTCCCATGATTAGCCCATGGCCCTTGGCCCAGTGGGGACTTGATTTGATCGGCCCAATGCTTGTAGGGAAAGGCAAGGTCTGTTATGCAATCGTTACAGTTGACTACTTCACAAAGTGGGCCGAAGTAGAACCCTTGACAACCATTACTGAGGCAAAAATAGAGGACTTCATATGGAAGAACATCATTTGCAGATTCGGTATTCTCAATACAATAGTCACTGACAATGGGCGAGAGTTTAACAACAAGAAGTTCAGGATGTTCTGCTTTAAGTTCAATATCAACTTATGTTTCGCTTCCCCAGCTCATCCTCAATCTAATGGACAAGTTGAAGCCATCAACAAAATAATCAAGCGCACTTTGAAAACCAGCTTAGACAAGGCTAAAGCCTGTTGGCCAGAACTTGTACCCCAGGTTCTTTGGTACCGCACTTCATATCGGACTTCAACAAGAGAAACTCCATTCTCACTTGCCTTTGGTACATAGGCCGTTGTCCCAGTTGAGCTTGAGTAAGCAACATACCGAGTCCAGAACTATATGCAGAGTGAGAATGATCAACATGGCTGTTTGTTAAAAAAATCGAAGAGGCACCACTCTCCGAATTTCTAGAAGCAGATTTTCCTGGGTAAAATTTGTCGGCAATCTTCACATGTAACATCAGCTCCTTGGATACCACGAATAACGTTATCAAGAGATCCCTGACAAAGTTAAGACGTGTGATGTCACGCCCCGATCCCAGCATACGTCCAAGATCAACACGTGACGTCATCAAATACCCGTATCACAACATACCCCGCCTCCGGGATATGGCAAAATCACAACTCGAGAATCGAATCGCATAGTAATTTTCGTATACTTTATGGCTGCATCTAACCTCCTCGTTAGACTGCCTACATACCCTTATTTAGGGATCAAGCCATTCGTAGTTCATCATTTCACTACTCTCGAACATTCATCACATAGACCACTAGGTCTCAACATAATACCACAATTCAATTATGTAGCACCTCAAGGAACATTTAACAAAGCACAATAATAATCTCTGGTCATAATGTCATTCATCCTCACATATGCATTCCAACATCATCCAATTATCACATCAATCAATAATGCCAATCACCATATCATCAATAACACATACAATTCATCGGAATACCAGGTTAGAGCGACACAGTTCATCTGAAGCTGTCTCAAATGAATCAAATGATGCAATTTCGAAGCACTCAACGAAATCCATCAATATCGGGTTCCAGACCTCTCAATGGAACCAAGACACCAAAAGGGATTCCGGAACACTCAACGGAACCAATTAAAATATGATCGCCCATCAAATGTACCAAGTACAACTAATCATCCTCACTTCTAGAGTGCATATGGTCCCCCAACGCAGATATACCAAGCAGAACCGTATGCATAGTTTAATATCATAGGCAGTGATCACCCAACGCGGATATACCAAGCATGATCACTCCTAAGCATACATGGCCATAAGGATCGCCCAACGCGGATTAACCAAGCACGATCCATATATAGTATGGTCCCCCAATGCGGATTAACCAAGCAGGACCATTAGTGACCCCCCAACGCGGATTAACCAAGCAGGGTCATCAATGTACCAATGCTACATGGTGCTATCAAACCAACACACAACCTACCTCCTACCTCCACACTTATGATTTACAACATGAGCACATACACCATCCATTTATGTATTTCCCATCTAGGTTCCAAAGCATTGTTTCGAATTATCACTACAAGCATCCATCACCTCGATCAACTACTATTCTCAAGTATATGCAATTACTAAATGCATCACTTTCGACTCTAGTCTTAATTAGATTACTTGGGACTACTAATGACACTATGAGATCCAAGTACTATTTTGGTTAATTTGAATTAGCATGATCAAATTAAATGTAACATTTGAATGAAAACACTTAGAGAAAATAAGTGAAGATGCTACTTACAAATATAGATGTACCTGTATATAAAAGCCTTGGCAGTTAGTGTATATATATTTCCAGGTATATAAGTAAGTTCATTTGAATATGCATAAGGTGAATAAGAAAACAATTTCACATATGAGACAATATAAATATCGATTTCCCATCATCAACATTACATTAATGCACTAAAACAAATATTACACCATCAGCAAAATCACCTTACTTCAAACATGGCTGGGGGGACCAGAAAACGAAGTCTGCATTCAAACAAATAACAAATTCGATGTTTATAAATTAAAAGTCACCCCAGTATCTGCCGCAACCAACATGCTCTTTAGACCATTCAACTCCCCAATTAAAAAAATACACACTTTCAATATTTGAGGAAAATTTGTGGGGTTCTACAAATTTCCATACGAGGCCACCACAAATTTCCATACGAGGCCACCCACGAGGCGAAGTCCAAATCTTTCACAGTTACAAAACTATCCAAAACAATTTGACACTACCCTAGTGCTTATATACCACACTACCATTGTTACCTCATCAGTCACCAGATTGACATTTTATCAAACACCTAGTGTGCAACTCAATTAGCTACTGTGCTGATGCAATTAAAGGGCGATATATAGAAATCCCACAAATCAAATTGATCTTAACTAGTGTTTATCAAAAACCTAATGAACAACTCATTGGTCCACCAAATTGACATTTTATCAACGTATGGTGTGCAGCACAATCATGAATCAAACTGTTCCTAACTGTTTTTCACGATTCAACAGTAATGAACAAACCATTCCTGTTATCTACTACAACCGGAGAGAGAGAAGAGAGATACCTAAAGCGGTATACGACGGGTGCGGTGCTGCAAATCACTGAAATTAACCAAACCAGACCGGAGAGAACCATTTGCAGCTTTTCATGAATTCAGGTGACATCTACTTCTCACCAACTCAAAGGCACCCTTTGCCCTGTATCTCTTTCTCTCTCTCTCTCTCTCCCCCTTCTCTGTGAAAGTTTTTGATCAAAAGGTGGAGAGTGAGAGGCCCTTTTTTTCCCACCTCCAATAGCCGATCCCCTTAACCCAAATATATATTTGGGCCTTTTACCATCAAGTGGAAATTAAATAATTCCCACAACCTAAAGTTTCACAACTTCAAACGACTGTAACTATACCGTTATAATTCGGACTAGCAAACGGATTTCGCCTATGCATTCGTGGGTTCGAGATCTATTTAAAAAACACTAGTTGTAACTTCGAAAGGTCAACGAATAAAAAAAATTATTATGAAATTTCCAACTCGATAACCAAAAAATTTATATTCCTAAAATTAACGGAATAAAAAAATTAACTAATAAAGATAACGTAATCGCAAAATACGAATTTAAATTACGAGATACGTAATGAATAGTGAAATTTCGGGGATGGGATTTCACATGTGAATTTTGCAATTTCAGCTACCCTACTATTACCTACAAGGGTAAATGAATAGCATCACTACTTGCTAATTGGGAAATCACTATATGTGTCAACTTCTGTCCTCCATGGCAAAGCAGATTTGCGAGAATGCCTAATTTTTCCTCCTCCCTGAGAATGCATCTTTCACAAGATCTACTTGTTCAAAAATCGAAGAGGCATCGCTCTTTGAATTTCGAGAGCCAGATCTTCAACAGATCTACTTGTTAAAAAATCGAAGAGACACTGCTCTCCAAATTTCTAGAGCCAGATTTTCCTAGATAAAATTTGTCAACACTTTTCACACGCAACATCAGCTTTCCAGATACCACATACCACTTTGCCAAAGATATCTAACAAAGTTAAAACACGTGAATTTTGTAGCTCCCACTACATCGATATTACCAAGAAGAGTAAAAGAACAGCACCACTACTTGCTGTTTGGGAAATCCCTATATATGTCGACCTCCACATAGCTAAGCAAACCCGCAAGAATGCCTAACTCCTCATCCTCTCTGAAAATGCATCTTTAACAAAGCACCTCGAAATACTCAACTTTCAACCATCCCCCGATAATACCTCTGCAAACAAGTCACGCCAGAACAAGAGTATCTCATATCATCAGGGTCAAAAGCAAGAGTATCCCATATCATGCTTTTTCCCTATCTTTTCCTTTACCATTGCTCTTACCTGCAAGACAAGAAGAAAGAAAGCAATAAGTCAGAACCTGAAATCAAACTTCCGATCTGGAAACTGATTGCTCATAACCTTTGCATGGTTACTTACCTAGCATTGCTCTTGAGTACTCATCCTCAACTGTTGTCAAGGTCACGAATTCCTTCGGCAAATACCTCAGAACAGTTGATACGATAGTCTCTTTACATTGAAGCTGCCAAGCATGGATGAGTCGCTAAGAAGTGGTGTTCTAAAGGACCATTCAAATGCAAAGGTTGCACACCACTTCTTCTATGCAAAAGATTGAAGCAAAATGATCAATGCTGAGCTGGGACAGGTCACTATAGCACGACGCCCTTCCTGCAGAACCGCATAATCTAGACGAATGAGTCTTAAGTCAAATCCAAGCTTGGCATCGCGGCCCTATGCAAAAAAACTCGAGAAGCTTCAACAACCTCTCGCTGGCACCGTTGCTGAAGAACAAAGCCTCGCCATGCCACATCCACTACTTTGTCAACATCAAAAGTATCCTATATCATCACAGTCGAACGTACTCTAGATTTGACGGGCTTGTTTTGACCCTTAAATTCTTGAGTCGGCTCATTACTCTGGAGGAAACCAGAAAACCTTACAGCCCAGTTCAAGAGTAAGCTTGTGGAAAGTCAACAAGTACAACAAAACATGTGTCGATTCATCCGTTACTTCTTCAAAAGCAAAAGTATCTCATGTCATCTTTTCTCCCTGTCATTTTCTTTGTCCTTGTTGCTGCCTGCAAGACAAGGAGAAGGAGAACAATCAGCCGGAACCCGAAATCAAACCTTCGATTTGGACCTGATTGCTTGGAACTCTCTTCCCTAATTGCTTACCTTGTTTGTCACCTCTTGCAGCATATCTTCTCGTTCCAAGACTTGGGGGACTCCTACTACATGGTTTATATCGCTCTTGACCAAGCCCGAAACTATAAGTAAGCTTCAAGTAAAAATGATACATTACCTTGTGCGTCAACATCAGCTAAAGATACCACTCATGGATGGAGGACAAGTACTTCCAAAGAAGATGCCATATCTGTTTGGGGGAAAACTAGAGAGCGTATCACTTCTACCTATGGGACAAATAGGGCAAGTGAAAATGTTATCACACTTCGGTACTTAGAAGTTTTGTGATTACTCAGTGGCTTGGATCTTATAAGTCCCCAACCAAGGAGCTTCCCTCACTCGGGAACTTAGGGGAGCACTGTTTATACCATACTTGACCAATCCCAAAACTACTAAGCACTGGTCAACATTATACCGTCAAGAACCCACAAGAGTTTCCCTTCAACCAGAAGGCCAATCACAGCGTGACACATGTCAACATCAGAAGCCAATCATAGTGCGACATGCGTCGACATCAGAGGCCAATCACAGCACGACACGTGTCAATGTCAGAATAAAGGTAGAAACTCTCTTCTATAAAAGGAGATCATTCTCCCACAATAATGCCGAATGTCATTTGTACTAAATCATTTACTAGAACTCACTAAAGAAGAGCTGAACCTATGTATTTGTGTAAACCTTTCATAATTAATGAGAACTCCTCTACTCCGTGGACGTAGCCAATATGGGTGAACCACGTACATCTTGTGTTTGCTTCTCTGTCTCTGTCTATTTACATACTTATCCACAATAATGACCGGAGCAATCTAGCGAAGGTCACAAACTTGACACTTTTTGTTGTACCAAAGTCCTCACTGATTTTGTGCATCAACAGAGTTAGATCGGGCAACTTTTTGGGATTCCTAGTTCATTAGAGAGGTGTGAAAATAGATAAAAACAAAGCTCGGGCTATATCTTGTTTCTACCTCAGTAAGGATCAAGTACATGCCAAGACTTTAACATGCTACAGGGGCAGGGATTGTCATTATTGATCCCAAGGATAATCAACATTGCTACTCATTCCTTCTGGATTACCAAGATACTACCAACAATAGGGCAGAGTATGAGACATTGATTATTGGCTTGGAAATCCTGATAGAGTTGGGGCAACTGATGTTGAGGTATTTGGTGATTCAGAGTTTGTGATTAACCAGTTAAATAGAGAATACAAGTGCAGACATATCACAATGGCAGGATATTATTTGGCAGCTACTCAGTTGTTGAGTTATTAGGGCAGTGAAGTAACAATCAACCATATCCCCAGATAAGCAAACTTGATTGCCAATGAGATGGCACAAAAGGCTTATGGAGCACAGATTCAAGAAAGAATGCTTGATATGGATGTAGAAGTTCAAAGAAGAAATCTCCATTTTATCTGTGAGATAGGGTTTAGCTTGGATGTAATGACCAAAGAACCTGAGATGGAAGACTGGAGAACATATATCATTCAGTACTTAAAATACTCTTTTTCCCCCCAACAAGCAAGAAGATCAGAAGGCAAGCAACTAAGTTTGTCATGTGGGACAAAACCTTCCTAAGGAAGACTCCAGATGGACTTTTGTTGAAATGCTTAGGCATGGAAGAGTCAATGAGGGTGATGGCTGAAGTGTATGAAGGCATTTGTGAAGCACACCAAGTCGGGACAAAGATAACGGTGCCTTTAAATCCAGTAGTGAAGCCATGACCCTTCAGAGTGTGGGCAATGAATTTCATCGAGCAAATATACCCAGCTTCCAGCAAATGACACACCTTCATAATTGTGGCAACTGACTACTTTACTAAGTGGGTAGAGGCTTTAGCTGTGAAGACCATCACTTCAGCTGTTGTGAAGAAATTTATTGAAACCAAGATCCTACACAGATATGGGGTGCCTGAGATAATTGTTACAGACAAAGGGCCATCATTTATCTCAAGATAAGTAAAGGAGTTTGCAAAAAAGTTCAAGATAAAGATGATCCAGTCTAGCCCTTATTATCCCTAATATAATGGGTAAACAGAAGCTAGCAACAAGATCTTGGTGAACATTATTAAGAGAATGGTGGCAGACGGGCCAAAAAGGTGGCATGAGAAGTTGTGAAATACTCTTTGGGCTTACAAAACCTCAAATAGTAGGAATTAGGACCACCCATTATGCATTAACATTCGGGCAAGATGATGTACTTCCTGTGGAAATCAATTTGAGTTTGTAAGACTTTAGAACCAGTTTGGACTACATAGTAAGGAATTCATCCAGACCATGCGTCAAGGGATTGAAGATTTGAATGTAGCCAGAATTAAAGCTTTAAACAAGATCCAAGAGGGGAAGAAAGCTGTTGCCTGAGCCTACAACAAAAAGGTAAAACTCAAAACCTTTGAAGAATGAGGGTTAGTATGGAAGCCAATGCTACCTTAAAGAGCTCAAGTTAGAGGATTTGGGAAGTGGAGTCCTACTTGGTAAGGCTCTTTTACCATCGACCGAGTGTTAGACAAATAGAGATATTACTTGGCAGATTTAGAAGGAAACTTGCAAAAACATCCAATCAATGCTAAGTTTTTAAAGAAGTATCACCCAACTTTGTGGGATGTTAGAGATTGCTACATTGATGAAGTTTAAACACTGGAAAAAGTGTTATGTATCTAAAGCAATTAAGTCTTAAGGTATAAATGGACAAGTAAAAAGTGAAGAAGGAAGTGGTTTGTTTTTCATTTCATAATGGAGAAGATTACAAGAGATCCTAGCCTAACAAGTTTACATCCCTAGCTAAAGCAGCTACCCTAAAGTGATAGGTCTGCATAATAGTGAAAATTCTGCTCGGTTCTTCTAAGGCAATGTTGCTATTGACTAATTGAGCTTCTGAATCCTCCACTTCTTGATTGACCTTCTTTACTTCTTCAATCTTTTGGTAGAGATTGCTTGAGATGGTCATCTGTTCAGCCTTCAAAGCAGATAGCTGCTCCTCTAACTTCTGGATCTCACAGGTCACCACCATGAATCTGTTTTCCATGGCCGAACCCTCATCCACCAACTGTTGCAGGGAAGTTGAAGTTCTGGAATGCTTCTCCTTGTAGCACTTCACACTGTTAGCCTGCCTCTCAGCACGAAGATGTTGGTCCCTCAGAGCCCTCAAGTCCTCAAAGAAGGTGAGGAAGGACTCATATTGGATCTTTAACATCTGCTGAGCCTTGTACAACTCAGAGAGAGCTTTCTCGGCCTCTTGGAGTGCTTTGAGACTGAATGAAGCCGTGAAGTCCCTCTGCATCCATTCTCTGAAGACCCGGCGTTGATCTTGAAGGTGATGAGGCTCGGATGAGCCATTTGGAGACCTCAGCCTTGTCCTGATTTGCTCGAACTCTCTACCTACCTTGTTTCTCATGTCATAGACACAGGCCTCGACAACAATTTTCTTGTCTTTTGTTTCTTCCATAACACGATCTTGTAAGGCCATCTCAGACTCCTTCTCAATTGCCTTCTGCACTTCACTTGGAGGCATCCCTCCGTAAACTAACTCTGTCACAGGAATATTTGTTCTTTTTACCTTTATCGTTTTAGCATCAACCTGCATCGCAAAAACGAAGACATCAAGAATGCAGCCCGCAAATGGAACCAACAAACCACTGATAACATTTACCATTCCAAAACAAAAAATTTAATTAACTTTTAGCACAATCCATTATCTCTTCTCTATAGTGACATTAAATGTAGATTGTCTTTTGGAGTAAATGATTATGAGGAGCGTATAATTTAACAAGCTTTCTCTATAGTTAACATAGTTGAACATGGAAAAATTGATCAAATATAAGCTAAGCACAGTAGACTTTTAAGTATATCAAAGCATAGCATAGAAACTTGGTCATCTTACACCATTCATCTCCATTTTAGCAGGTTCCATTGTTTGCTCTTTTGTGGCAGGAACCTCAACTTCTTCTTCTTCCAAACGCTACAGCACATGAAGAAAAACAAATAGAATTAGAAAGAATAATTAACCAAAAACAGCCAGAAGCGCAAAATTCTTTTAACAAGCTTACAGTTGCCGAGTCTACAGACACTATCCCATGCAGATTCAGGCGAGCTTTGACCTTTAGTTTTTCCCGCTCACTTTTAGTAGACTGGAAAGGACCAATCTGCACATGTAGTATAGTAGAACGTTAATAAATATCAGCAGATAACCTACTATTATTGAGACAACTTAGAGCAAGCAAGCTCATATTCGATCTTCCACTCACTGTATATGTGCTGATCTTTGCAGGTGCCTGCAAATCACCAACATCAGCATACTGCACATCAACTGAAAACGTGCTTGATCTGTAAAATGTAAGGGCCTTGATACTTGGAATAGGATTTCCCTTGGGGAAAACCAGGGTGCTTTGGTTGTTCCCAGCTGCTCCGTTCTGGGCGTCCAGACCCGAACCTTTCCAAGACAGAGAAATTGAAAATGGGAAGCTCTCATTCACCTTCACATTAAATGGGATAGCATTAGTTAAAAACAAATCAGCAGGAAACACAACGTACTGAAAAAGTAAGCAGGTTACACTATATACAAATTTGCTCAACTAATGGAAACAAATACAGATACAAAAAAAGAGTTAAACTCACCTGAAACTCTCTAACTTTGAATGTCGAACTAAGAATTGCACATTGCAAAGCACAACCCCTAGCAACGCACTCACCGGCATTCATAGTTCGCCTAGGCTCTTTTTTGAAGAAATCTGTCAATATCTTGATTATCGCAGGAACATAAGAGCCTGAACCAATAACCTCAACCGTATGAATGTTCCCTATTGAAAGTTGTGCATCAAGAAGGGCCTTCTCCAGAGGTCCCTTCACACGCTCCAAAATAGGAATACTAATTTGCTCAAATTCATCCCGCTTAATAAATCCCCTAACATCCTTCTCTTCCATTAAACACTCTATATTCAAAGGTGCCTCGAGATTTGCACTAAGCACCTTCTTCAGCTTTTCACAAGCGGTACGAAGGCGAAGGCAAGCCCTTGCATTCTGGAACACATCAATCTTGTACTCTTGCTTGAATTTAGCTGCAAAGTGGTGGAACAGTGCTTCATCAAAGTCCCTACCTCCCAAAGACTGGTCAAAGGAATGAGCCAATATTTTCAGCTGCCCCTTCTTGAAACCAGCAATGCAGACTTGCATGCTAGCATGCCCAATATCAACAAAGGCAACATTCAATTGGTCATTTTCTGGTAAATCCATCTTGTAAATACCATAAGCCAAGGCAATCGCTGTAGTTTCATGGAACAAGCGAAGAGGGTTCAATCCAGCAATTTTTGCTGCATCCATAACAGCTCTTCTTTGGAGATCAGTGAAATAAACTGGAATCCCAATACAGCAATCGACAACAGCTGCATTGAGATTCTTCTCAGCTATGATTTTCAGATCAGAGAACAGCATTCCAAGAACTTGAGTAGGTGTAAATGTCTTTTCTTCTCCCAAATAACGGGCATGAATCAATGGATACCCATCAGGCCCTTCAGAAACAGCAAAAGGCAATGACTTGATATCTCGCTGCAACACAGGATCTGAGAATTGCTTACCAATCATTCGTTTAATCTGGGAAATAGTGTTCTTAGGGTTCATCAATGCTGAAGCAGCCCCAGCAGTCCCAATAAACCGCTGCTTCTCACCGAAACAAACAAGGGCCGGAGTTTCACGTTTGGACTCATCATTGAGCACAACGTCAATATCCCTCTGCCTGGCTACGGCCACAATGCAGCTTTCGTTTCCAAAATCAAATCCAACCACGCTCATCCTTGCAGAATTTTAAATCTGAAAAAGAAGTAAGACCCACATTCAGTAAACAACCAAAACTGGAATTCCAAACCAAGCAAGAGCCCATATTCATTAAACAACTGAATTCTAAATAAATAACACCAGTTTAATCATACAAACAACCAAAAATCCGACGTTCTAACGATGAATATCTTCACCATCATCACGACGATTGGAGTATCAGAAACAAACAATATAGTAGGTAAAGGAAACAAAAATATAACACCACAAACTACACCTCCGCAAATCTTGGATAAAAAACCCTCCTTCCCCATTCAACATACAAAGCAATAATCTTGAAGAAAAAAAAAAATTAATAAACCATTGCATAACATACAAAACAATAATCTTTAAATAAAAAAAAACTAAAATTAACCAAACCTAATTGCTAATTCAAACCCACGCTAATCACTCAAGCATTATCTAATTATCAGAATCTTCTCAAACTAATGGAATCATATATTCACCGAAATATAGCACAAACCCATAAGTAGCCAACCCAAAAGATATAAGAAAATAATTGAATCGAAGCAGAAAGTGAAGCATTCCAACACTAAAATTACTTAAACCCCAACCGAGGTTAAACCCCAAAAAATATCCAAATCAGGAAACATAAAATCTACGGCAGCTCTAATAACAATTTCACACAGAGAGATCTGATCCGATGCAAAATATAGGGTTTTAGGGAGCGTACCTCGAGCGCGATCGACAGAGAGACTGAGATCGCGAGGAGCGAGAGAGCTTTGGCAGGGGTGTACAAGCCCCTGCGGGAACGCTTTTGTGGAGAAACGGAGAAGGGAGAGAGAGAGAGAGAGAGAGAGAGAGAGAGAGGGAACGCTAACGAGGGCTTTTGCTAGGATTTTCGCTTTTTATATATTTATGAATTTAATTAGTTTAATGTTGGGAATTGGTGCGGGGTTTTATAGGTCTTGTTTGGCAGTTCAGACTGTACTGATTATTTCTGTTAGATAGGATAAATAGTCACCAGACTGACTAAATTAGTTGAGTGTTTGGTGCAGTATCGGACTAATAACTGTATTATTTATATTGTGTTTGGTATTGAACCGGATAGGATAAGGGAAAAAAAAAAATTTGACAACCTTTGTTTGTTTGTTGAACTTTTCTCATATTTATACCTATTGAAAACCATACAAATTTTCAAATAACAAAGAAAAATAGTAAATTACATACATTAAATTCAAAATATTTTCCAATTACATAAAAGAAGGCTCATAAAATACTACTACAGTCGTTACCTTATATAAATTAATCCAACCATATATCCAACCAATTATTGTGAGATCCCACATCGCCCAGGGGAGTGATCCTTATATGTATATTCCCATCCCTACCTAGCGCGAGGCCTTTTGGGAGCTCACTGGCTTCGGGTTCCATCGGAACTCCGAAGTTAAGCGAGTAGCGCGCGAGAGCACTCCCATGATGGGTGACCCACTGGGAAGTTCTCGTGTGAGTTCCCAAAAACAAAACCGTGAGGGCGTAGTCGGGGCCCAAAGCGGACAATATCGTGCTACGGTAGTGGAGCGGGCCCGGGAAGTGGTCCACCCCGGGTCGGGATGTGACAATTATCCTATCAACATAATCTTGAAAAATGTATACATTCTTCTTTCGTGGCAGTATTTATATATGTATATCCCAAACAGGTAGGTATATATATATGTCCTTTTTTTAGATACTCTACATTAAAATGTACTAAAGAGAAGGACAGTTTTATCCTTAAGATACAATGGATTGAAGAAGAATGTCCTAATCACCAAGCAATCTATCACTTGCAAGTATATGCCTTTTTAGATCAAGAGAATCCCAAATATTCAATTCCTACCCATCATATTCTCAAATATATAAATACATAGTTATCCGTGAATGCCTTAGAAAACTAGACTAATGAAGAAACACAACCTAGTTGTGGCTTTGGTGGTTCTCATTGAAGTCCCTACTAATAACCATTAACTTAATGCAGATTACTTTTTACTCCACAACCGAATGACCAGTTCTTCAAAATAAAATATTTTTGCTTATTGAATATATTGACTACTACGCAGTAAACCAGAACTTGGGATAGATAATAACCTTGCTTTCGGTCTGGTCTTGCTTGTCTGCAAACTCTTCCCTCTGCTTTTCTTTCTCCTTAAACACCAACAAACACATGGAGCATCAACAAAACAAATATTTCCTGCAATCATAAAGGCCATATGCATTAACGTCGCAAAAACTAAGCCCAAACAACCAATAAAAGAAATTGAACCAATAAAACCAAGACAACCCCACTAAAAATCTGATAAATGCAATGAATAAAATAACTAAAAAAGCTTAAAAGGAATAAGATTTGAAAGCCTAACAATAAAATACCCAGGAGGATAAACGTTTATGTGAAGGAAAAAACATGCGGAGTCCGTCTTCTTTCTCTTCCACTCGGTGGGTTGGGATCGAAATTCCAGAAAAGGGTTCGAAGGTTTTGGATCAGAGAATCGCAGGAATTCAAGAAAAAAGGAAATGGCCTTTGAGAGCTTCGAGTCTCAGGTATTGGAACCCAAAAACAAACCCTAATTCGACCCCAACAACAAACTCTAAAATTCAAAAATTCTAATTAAAACACAAAATTACATAATCAATTGCATAATTACAGAGAAAACAATAACTAGATTCAAACAATTGAAAGAAAATTGCAAGAAAAATAGAAAGAGGGGGAAGAACAGAGGGAGGGACGGAACCTAAGAAGAAGAAGACAAAACTGGGAGCGGTGCGTCTGGAGAGGAAGGAGAGAGCGAGAGTGCGTTAGCCGACTAAATTGTACTGTCGTTTTAGAGGGGATAAGGAAATGGTGTTTACATATCATACTTCGTATTAATAATCATATCTAATGTATTATACGACGTACCAAACAAGACCATAGAGTTTGAGGTCAAGCGATGCTAGAGGTGTCTAGATAGTAGACCTGGCATTCGTGTCGTGTTTTTGTACCATCGTTTTAGAGGGGATAAGGAAATGGTGTTTACATATCATACTTCGTATTAATAATCATATCTAATGTATTATACGACGTACCAAACAAGACCATAGAGTTTGAGGTCAAGCGGTGCTAGAGGTGTCTAGAGAGTAGACCTGGCATTCGTGTCGTGTTTCTCGTGTTCGTGTCGTTTTCGTGTCATATCCGATATCATAACGGGTCGTGTAACACCCACTAAAATAAACGGGTAAAATGACCCGACTCGAAATTGACCCGATAATATTAACGGGTAATATGACCCTACCCGTTACCCGTTAAGGAAAATATATTTTAAACCAATAAATAATCAAATGAAAAACATAATACTAAATAAGTATATACATACCATATTATCACATTCAAAACATAAAAATGCATTTATCTTTCAAGTATTACATATTTACATACCAAAAATAAGAGCATAATAAAAAATAAAAACATTAGAACATTACAAAATATCAAATGTTCAAAAGATTTGCAAAATTAAGGGAGTTATGTTTCAAGGTTTGGAACCTTGCACATTTTCTTACAATCAAACTCTTCAATTTTCATCAATCACCATGGGAAACTGTATTGGAACTTTGGCTTGATATATTGTCTTCAAGAGTTATATTGATGATATTTTCAGTGAGGCTTTCTACATTAGCATTATCTTCTCATTTATCATATGGCCATTGTTTAAGTAAAGTCTTTAATAGTTTTTTAATTAATATAGAAGTGTGAAAAATATAGAAAAAAAATATATAAACGCTCGTAATGATAAGCTTTACAACTTTCGTGAAGGGCTTAACTTTGAAATGTGCCACTATAATCATATAAATCATAGATCAAAATTCAACCGTCGATTATTGTTTACATTTATGCTTCATTTTTCTCACCAAATTTTGTTCTTTCAGATTTTCTTTTTTGAAAACATGATCTATTAGAGGATACAAGAAGATGAACGGTTCGGATCGTTGATATTATGTTCAAAGTTTTAGCGTTAGTGAAAATATTGCTTGGTGTTTATAGAGTCCATACAAACTATATAACATCGACTCATATTTCAATTAACCGTAAATATCGGGATGCGATATCAAAGATCCGAACCGTTCATCTTCCTACATCCCCAGAAGATCATGTTTTCAAAAAAGAAAATTTTAAAAATGAAATTCAATATAAATAATAAAGCCTAAATTATAATCGAGGGTTAAATACAAATTTAAGGTTTATGGATTATAGTGTCGGATTTTGAAGTTGACCCTTACACGAAAGTTGTAAAGCTTGTCACTACGAGTGATTGTATATTTTTGTTTTTTACATTTCTTACACTTCTACAATAATTATTATTAATTTTATTACTTTTACAGTCAAATAAAAAACACTATTCATAACAGTTTGGAGGGTTTTAAAAATCTAAACAATAATATAAGTGTAACCATTGTCTACTCGTGGATGAATGATGAATCACGAGTGTTTGTATATTCTTTCACATTTTTCATACTTGTAGGGATGTCTTATTACCTATACTAATACTATACTAGTTGACTTTAATTTTGGACAACAACATGTTAAGTAAAATTATCCTATTAATGATAATAAGAAACTCTAGTAATAAAAATAAATAAATGAATAAAACTTAATTTTTTTAACTTATATAGAATAATAATACAAAAATATATATTTAATATAGAATATACCAATATATACAAAATATGGCTATTGTATTTTATAATAATTTTTTTAGTAATTAAAATTTAAAATTATAATTTATTTTTCTTAACGGATCGAAACGGGTTACCATGTGTTACCCGCGTGTATACCCGTTAAGAACCCGTTATTAATAGGTTCTTAATGGGTCACCTGATAATGACCCAATTAGTTATCGTGTTGATCCGAAACCCGTTATTTTCGTGTCGTATCACTGTATCGTGTAATAAACTGCTGGGTCTACTAGAGAGATACTTGTCCTTCTGGAAACATCTTTTGGTCTTCCGAAATTCGGGAGAGAGAGGTAGAGGAGGAATTTTCGAGCGGTTTTATTATTATTTTTTTATTCTTCTTCTTGTATTTGGATCGGTTTGGAGGAGATTTATTGGGTTTTAGATTTATGGGCCCGTTTACAGGGGCTTCTAGTCCACAACAAAATTACACGATAATTAATTAATTTATTTATTTTAACAAGTGATATTATTTATTCAGGAAGTGGGAGGAGCGGGGAGATGAACGAGTGATAATAGTGTGGTTCAAATTTGTATTTGGTGAGAATCGAACCTAAGATCTCTTACTTACTTACAAGTGAAGAAGAATATCACTAAAACATAGTACTAAGTGACTTACACTATAATTTAGTTAGAAAAGAAAAATATACACTATAATTTAATTGAATAAGAACTATTAAATTAATTGATCTAATGGATCTTTGTTCAATTGTGCAAATTAACTGTGTAGTTTTCTTGTGCATTGTGAAAACATATCTTCAAGTCTAGCCAATCAAAAACAATATAGAGGCGGATGTGTGGTCACAGTCACATTAGTTAGGGCAAGTGTGCTATTTTTATACACTCGAGTTCGAGTCTCTTTGATGTAATTTAGATTAGTCAGACCATCGTCAAAGGAGATGTCAAAAATGCCACATAGACATATAATGGTAACAAAAAACATACTATTTATTCCAACCAAGATATCAAAGTTGACATGGAAAAGAAGGCTAAGCTGACATGGACAAAGAGATGTCAATTGAAGCTGCCTTCAACTATGGTTTTTGTTATTTTTTAAAAAAATTCCATTTACCTTACCTTAAATGCTAGCATATTTAGGTATTATTTTATTATTTTTAAACCAACAACAACCCAACTGTTATTATTTTTGTTTAAAAAAAATACATAAATGAAGCAAAAAAATTTGGCATATCAAGTGGAAGAAAAATATTGACAATATGTCAAATTGCCAAGTCAGCCAACAAATTGAAATTTGATGTTTTGAATTTGACGTCTTTTTTGGAGATGCTCTTAAAAGTAAAATATATATACATGGGTAATTTTGTCAAAAGTCAATAAAAACTTTACTGTTAAGCCATATGTCAATAACATATTTTTGTTTTGGACTTCATAAATGATATATTTTTATTAATTAGGCATAGGTCAATGATGAATACAATATAGGTTTAAGTCATTATACATAATTAGAATTTGACTCTTCTATCATTTTCTCTCTTTCTCTCTCTTTTTCTCTTTATGAATGTCATATGGGTTTAAGCTATTATAAATAAGAATTTAAATCCTCTGGATCAATTTTGTGGAGATCATGCGGACCGATGGATCTCTTCCATTGATACAAATCCAACAGCCAAAATCCTTTATCCTTCCTATTTTCCCATCAACTCTTCTCTTTCTCCCTCACTTCGAAGCTCTCAACCTTGAACCACCAAATCCCCAAATTCCAAATTAAATTCAACCCCACCTCAAAATCAGCCCCAACATTGCCACAACCCCACCCCAACCCACAACCACCAAGAAGTACATCCTTATATGTAGGCGATTCTCCACGGAAATTCCCATAGCATGTGCTCTTTACAATGAGAAAGTTGATGCAGATCCTAACTCATGGTGTTAAAGAGTGATCTATAAAGATCCTGGGTACGGCAACGGGAGATACCGAAAAAGTCCCTATAACAAAGCACTCCCCTTTAGATATATATATAATAAAAATAAAAAGTCCCCCATTAGATATATATATATATATATATATATATATATATATATATAATATTCTCAAAAAAGCCCCGAGAAGTACATCATTATATGTAGGCGATTCTTCCCGAAAATTCCCATAGCCTGTGCTATTTATAATGAGAAAGTTGATGCAGATCCTAACTCATGGTGTTAAAGATTGATCTATAAAGATCCTGGGTACGACAAGGGGAGATACTGAAATTTAGGAACTCAGTACAAAAGCCCTCGGGGATCAATACATTATATAAAATCAAACTGAAAGCCAGTGCAGACTCCCTGTTTGTACTTTTTATCGAGATTTTAGAGGGCGTTCAGCTTCGTGTGCCCACGAAGAGAGCAATTGGTAAACAATCTTAAGCACATCCCTAAGACAGGGCCTGTTTGGTGATTCTAGGTCACGTTAAGCCCAGTGGAGGTTATTCAAAAAAAGATTCTTTTGGAATCTGAATAATAAAGCATCGGTGTATCTAGGTACCAAATCTCATCTAGAGATTACCGAGGTCGAGCATGTCCGGTAGTTGACTCTGCTAATGGAAGGTTTAGCATCCGGTGGAAGCACTAAAAATTCAATCTCCAATGAAATTGTTTACCGCATTACAGTATGAAAAAGTTAAGTTCGAGAAGTGGGAATTTAGTAGATTGATTTGTAAGTATTCAACGTATAATAAGGAGGATATTCTTGAAATATTTTGGCATAATCAATCTACTAAATTTCCCCTTCTCGAACTTAACTTTTTCAGATTGTAATGCGGTAAACAATTTCATTGGAGATTGAAACTTTTAGTGCTTCCACCGGATGCTAGACCTTCCACTAGCATAGTAGACTACCGGACATGCTCGACCTCGGTAATCTCTAGATGGGATTTGGTACCTAGATACACCGATGCTTTATTATTCAGATTCCAAAAGAATCTTTTTTTGAATAACCTCTGATGGGCTTAACGTGACCCAGAACACCAAACAGACCCCGTCTTTGGGATGTGCTTATTTACCAATTGCTCTCTTCGTGGGCACACGAAGCTAAACGCCCTCTAAAATCTCGATAAAAAGTACAAACCGGGAGTTTGCACTGGCTTTCAGTTTGAATTTATATAATGCGTTGATCCCCGAGGGCTTTTGTACTGAGTTCCTAAATTTCGGTATCTCCCGTTGCCGTACCCAGGATCTTTATAAATCACTCTTTAACACCATGAGTTAGGATCTACATCAACTTTCTCATTGTAAAGAGCACATGCTATGCGAATTTCTGGGGAGAATCGCCTACATATAAGGATGTACTTCTTGGGGCTTTTTTGAGAATGTTCTATATATCTAATGGGGGACTTTTTTTCTTTTTTTTTTTTATAATTATTATTTTTTTATATATATATATCAAAAGGGGAGTGCTTTGTTATAGGGACTTTTTTGGTATCTCCCGTTGCCGTACCCAGGATCTTTATAGATCACTCTTTAAAACCATGAGTTAGAATCTGCATCAGCTTTCTCATTGTAAAGAGCACAGGCTATGGGATTTCCGGGGAGAATCGCCTACATATAAAGATGTACTTCTCGGGGCTTTTTTTATTGCAGTGCCCGAATCCAAATGTAAAAAAATAGAACCAGGAAACAAGCACTCCATTGCAGTGGTTGAATCCAAATGTAAAAAAAAAAAAAAAAAAAAAAAAAAAAAAAACAGAACTAGAAAATGGACACTGCAGTACAGCGTCTGAATCCAAATATAAAAAATAGAGCCTGGAAGGAACACTACATTATAGTGTTTGAATATAAATGTAAAAATTAGTAGTCGTGTGAGGTGTGAAGTGTAAGGTATGTGGGAGTGATGGAAAAAAATAGAATGAGGAAATGGACACTGCAACGCAGCGTCTAAATCCAAAAGTAAAAAACAGAAATAGGAAACGGACGTTGCATTGTAGTGTCTGAATCTAAATGTAAAAATCAATAGTCGCGTGAGGTATGAAGTATATGAGACGTGTGAGTGATGGAAAAAAATAGAACCAGGAAACGGACACTGCAACGCAGCGTCTAAAACCAAAAGTAAAAAACAGAATCAGGAAACAGACATTGCATTGTAGTGTCTGAATCCAAATGTGCAAATGAACATGTAGGAGGCGTATGAGTGATCAACGCAATGTCTGAATCTAAATGTAAAAAATAGAATCAGGAAAAGACATTACATTGTAGTGTCTGATCCGTGATGACTTATTTCAAATATAAAACTATGAGAAAGAGAGTGTTAGTTGAAAGTGAGTGCTAGTTGTAGTGGCATATTTTGTAATTTTTGTTTATTTTAAATGCATTTAAGTATCACAAGACATGATTGACCTATTTATAATTAACATCAATATTGTTGATGTTGTAAATATGGTGGATATCCACTCAAAAGGAATCAAGTAATGGCTGTCAATCAAACTGTTTTCGGTGCTTGACAACCATTGGTCACCATGACTATCCAACTAGTTGGTATTTGCCTATAAAGTGAATTGTTGAAGCTGAGAGCAAATGTACACACAAAAACTCAAGCCACACGGCTGAGAAAAGAGAAAAGAAAGAAGGAAGAAGAGAGGAAGAAGAGAGAAGCCACAAGGCTCATGGCAGTGTGAAGAAAAAGAGAGGAGAGAATAGAGAGTTATCTTTGTAATATTATTATTTCAGATTATAAATGAAAGCATCACTGTTGCTCCGAGGACGTACTCCAGTCACACTGACTGTAGAGGAACCTCATAAATTTTGTGTCTTGTTTATTTATTCCACTGCACACACCGTCGATTTTACAACACGTTATCAGCACGAGAAGCTCTCGTGTCAGTTGAAAGCACAACGCCACAAATCCTGTTCACCTAATCTCACAGATAAGAAATTTTTTTTATTACATCTTAAAATCTTTGTATTACTGATTTTCCTGAAGCAAATATATATATGTTGTTGTATGACTGTATATCATCCTTTGCAGAAACAAAAGAGTACAGACTCAAAATTCGTAGAGAACCTGACAGCCATATAAACAGCCTCGGAACTCCAACTTGTAGGTTTTGGATTGAAATGTTTTCTTCTTTAAAGTTGTTCGTCCACCAAATACCTACAACATATCAAATTTTCAGAAAATTCCAACGGTGCGATCATCCCAGATGACTGAAATACCAAACCAGTTTCCAATTTCCGCAGAAAACTGGACAGCCACCTTATGAGTACCAAAACTCCATTTCGGTAGCTCAAATCGAAATTGTTTCTTCACGAAAGTTGTTCGGTATCCTCTTATCCATATCATACTAAAATTTGAGCTAAATCTAACAGTTTGATCTTCTCATAAGTTGCAGACACTCTTGACTCCAAAATTTATGGAAACCGTTTCGACTTTTTCGAAACTCACCGGAGGAGGAACACCAATTGGAACTTAGTGTTACTATTATTTCCTGGGTAACTAAAATGACTTCGAACTGTGAAACAATAATAAAAATAAAAGGGATGAAACAAAAGAAGTGGCAGACCAAGAAAAAGAAAAAGATGAGGACTTAATCATTGCATTTTTTGTTTTGGCATATTTATGTGCATGGTGTTGGTTTAAAGCCCTATCACAAGTTCTATTTATTTACAGTGGGTAGAATTATTACCCTTTGCTTTAAAGCTTTGATATTTATGTGAATGGTGCTGAATCAAAGTCCTTGTCACAAGCTTTATTTACTTAAAAGCAATTTATTTACCATGGTTGGAATTACAGCATATTGCTTTAATTTATTTATTGAACTTCTTTTTGTTACGATGAGTACACACTGGACCCGAAGTTTCTTGATCCTCATCATATAAAATGATTGGACCTGAAGTTCCATCATACAAAAAGATTAGGCATGAAGTCCCTAGATCCTCAAGATCGGACATGAAGTTCCTTGATGAGTACCTTAAGTTTGAAGACCGAAGTGCCACAACTTAATTGTAATAAAGGACATAAGAGTCTCAGTCCACAAACTATTAAATAAGGACTAGAAGTTCCTTGATATATGTAAATGATGATATAATGCATATTTGCTGGAGAGTTTACATCTCAAAGTCTTGATGATTATTGCATGTCACTAGGCATTGATGTTGAACGCCATGTTCCTCATGTCCATACTCAAAAATGGTTTAGCGGAAGCATTTATTAAGCCGATGAAATTGATTACCCACGCTTTGCTCATGAAACGAAATTTCCAGATGGGGACATGTAAATTTTACATAATGCATTCGGTTGAGACATGTTGCCAACCATCAATATTTCTTAGTACAACTCGTGTTTGGGCACCAGCCAAACATTAACATTTACGAGTTTTTGGTTGAGTTATCTATGTGCCTATTGCACTGCCACAACGTACTAAAATAAGGCATCAACGCAAACTGGGAATTTATGTTGGATTCATCATCTATCATTCAATATTTAGAACCCTTGACTGGAGATATGTTTACCGCGTGGTTTGCGGACTGTCATTTTGATAAGATAATTTTCCCGCCGTTAGGGGGAGAAAATAACACCATTCCAGAAGAACGATGAGAAAATATCATTCCAGAAGAATGATGAGAAAAGACCGTTCTAGAAGAACGAAGAGAATTTGTCTTATTTTGATTCATGAAGTAATCAATGAGAAAATGAAGTAAGAATAATTGAATGAAACAACGATGTGTCAATCAAATGCCAGATGCATTTAATGATGTAATGAAAGTGATGAAATCACATCTACTTGCTGCAAATGTGCCTACAAGAATTAATGTCCCTGTTAGACAATATAATGAGGCAGCAAAATGAGTTATCTGTTGCACGCCTGAAGCGTGGCAGATCTTCAGACCAAAAAAGATTTAGTCATTCGAAAGAAGAAGAATATGGCACTACTGAACTATTGCATTCCCGGAGCATAATTGTTACATGCCGGAAGCATGATAGTCGTCGCATGGATACACGTCCCAGAAAGGACAATCCGTGGACATGGAAATTTTGATGTCTCATGCATGAAGCATGATAGACGTATAAGTTCCAATGACTCAACTCCCAGAAGTGGAGATTAAACTCTATAACGCTCAAGAGGAGGTTATGATCCGCATTCTCTAAATTATGACTATCCTAGAAGAGATAGTGTAATGCCTTTGAAGAGGCAATGGATATCCAAAGAAATGAAAAGTTTTATGCATGCGCATGTACATGAGAATATGGGATCGCAGAATTGATGATAACCAATGGTAATTTTGGTTTTTATAAGTAGCTACTAAATTCATCAATGAGCTGTGTTGATATTGAGTCTCGTTCTTATCATCAATAAAAATTATTGGAAAAATGGAGAAAGATAATTCCATTACAATTTTGTAAGAACGTGGAAAAATAGACCTATATACTTGAATACGATACAAATAGCCAAAAGATGTTGAACCAAGCAGGTTACATATGGGCATTTGTAATACAGTGAAATACACTCACATGATATAACACAAGGTTACTAATTGAAACCTGAAATTATACTTTTGTAAACGAGTTGATATGAATGGAGAATTATATACGAAGGGTTGTGAGTCGCCCACATCATATCTCCATAAGTAAATCCCTCAAGTATACATGGGAGCAAATTGCTCTGTATAAATTTCAAAGGAGAATGTGTCATGCAATGTAGAAAACCCTGAAGGATTCAGATTGCTTGAAGAAAGCCCTGAAAAAGGTAAAAGCATAAATTATGTACTCAATACCAATGGATGGTATAAATTGCCTTAATAAGTACTATCATTATGATATTGTTGCAACATACTAAAAACTCCTGAAGAGTTGATGATATTAAATTAGAACTCCTGAAAAGTCAAGAAAGATTATAAAGTGTTGATAGGAATATTGTTTCGAGCTACAAATCGAACAATATGCCAACACGAATCTGATCCATGATATTAAAGAATCATATGGATTGAAGATTATGAGTTGAATACTTAAATGATGTAGACATTAAGAATGATCATTTATCTTCGTGAGGGTAAAGATAAATTGATATTTGGTCCAGAAGTACCACATCTTAGTGAAGTATATGCTTTATTGTATTTAGCACAATACATTGAATAAGATAAAACTTATATATTAATATCTCCGAGAAATTACAGACATGTACATACACATGAGTTAAAATGAAAAAAACAGGAGGGAGCCTTCACAAAAGTTGCTCATGTGAAGCCTCAGTACTTGGAAGTACCCCAAAAAGGGGAAGCACTGGAGGTTAATTATTTGGAGCCTAAATACTTGGTAAAACTCCGGATGACGAAGGCAATAGGTGTTTTTGGAATAAAGTCTCGAACCAATGATTGTCACTTTGAGTCCGACTTTCGGATTCCAGTAGCTGGTCGAGCTTTCTTTTCATGCTCGTTAAGTAAGTATTTGTAAGCATGTGTAACACTCAATTCTCGTGCTTAAGCCCTCTGATCTCTTGTTTAAGACTTGCCACTTCGGCCATCAATGATTCAACTTGGCGAGTTCTAGCAAGTAGACGTTGACCCATATTGGAAACAGAGCTAGCACACTAAACACTGAAAGACAAGGAGTCTTGAACGGCCAGCTCATCAGACCGTTCTGAAAGGATTTTGTTATCCTCTGGAGTAAGAAGATTTCTAGCTACTACTGTAGCAGTTGTATTATCCCTCATCACAGAGTTTCCAACTGTAAGAGGGCCATTAGAAGATAAGAAGGATGGGCGCCAAATATTATCCTGACGCGGTTCGTCTGTAACCCTCCCGAGACTCAAATCTAAACAAAGGTTAGATGGGCAAGCCATTTTCAGAAATGATGAAAGATGAAATCTCAAAAGTGCAAGAAGGGGAAAGTTCTAAATGCAGCAGTTTTCCGAACATACATTTTGAGCACAATTGATGCCTCTATAAAAAGAAGAGGCAACAGAGCCACTTGTTCAAAGATCGAAGAGGCACCACTCTCCGAATTTCAAAAGCCGGATTTCCTACGTAAAGTTAGTCAACATTCCTCAGACACAATATCAGCTTTTTCAGATATCACGTGCAACTTTGTCAAAGATATCTGACAGAGTTGAAAACGCGTAAAGTTGCAGACAAGCATGGGTAACAAGGCCACATCCGCACCACTACCTGCTATTGGAAAATCCCTATATATGTCGACTTTCATCCTCTATGGTAAGGCACACATCCAAAATGACTAACTTTCTCTCCTTGCCGAAAATGCATCTGCAACCAAACCTCTCAACATACTCAGTTTTATTCCTCTCCGAGAATACCTCTTCAACCAAGTCCCTAAAAATGCCTAACTCATTTCTTCAGCAAGAAACCCCTTTCGATCGAAAAGGTTTACACCAGCATCAAAATCTTATACTCTTTCCTTCAAGAGCAAAAGTATCTCATATCATCAGGGACAGAGCAAGAGTATCTCATATAATGCAATCTCCCTATCCTTTCCTTTGTCCTTGTTCTTATCTGCAAGACAAGGATAAAGAGAGCAATCAGTCGCCACTTGGAATCAAGTTTCGGATCTGGAACTGATTACCTGAAACCTTTGTCTGGTTGCTTACCTTGCATTGCTCTCAAGTACTCATCTTCAACTGTTGATATGATGTTGGTTATTTACACTGAAGCTGCCAAGCATGATGAGTCGCTGAGAAGCAATGTTCTGAAGGACCATTCAAATGCAAGGGTTGCATTCCACTCCTGCATCAGGGGACAAATACTGCAAGAGAAGATGTCACACTTGCATGGGGGAAAACTAGGGGAAAAACCACTTCTGGAAGGGGAACATATAAGGTAAGTGAAAATGATACATTGAAGCATGTGGAGACAAGCATAACAAAACATGTGCCAATCCATCCCCGATGGAGCCGAAGATTACTTGTCAAGTGGAGCTGCTTGTGGTCCCATTTCATTCAAGAACAAGTCCCAAGGCCCTTAAAGAAATCACAAGTCCGATTCAAGATCAAGTGTTCACCATCCTTGAATCAAATTCAGCTCCAGATAAAAGGAGTGAATTTAGACCTTTGGAGGAAGTCTAGCAGAAAGCTTTCCAACCCAGTTAAAGAACAAGCCTGTGGAAAGTCAACAAGCACAACATATGTGTTACTACTCATCAGGGGGAGTGTTGTAAATATGGTGGATGTCCACTCAAAAGGAATCAAGTAATGCCTGTTAATCAAACTGTTTTTGGTGCTTGACAACCATTGGTCACCATGACTATCTAACTAGTTGGTCTTTGCCTATAAAGTGAATTGTTGAAGCTGAGAGCAAAGGTACACACAAAAACTCAAGCCACATGGCTGAGAAGAGAGAAAAGAAAGAAGGAAGAAGAGAGGAAGAAGAGAGAAGCCACAAGGCTCATGGCAGTGTGAAGAAAAAGAGAGGGGAGAATAGAGAGTTATCTTTGTAATCTTATTACTTCAGATTATAAATGAAAGCATCACTGCTGCTCCGAGGACATACTCCAGTCACACTGACTGTAGAGGAACCTCGTAAATTTTGTGTCTTGTTTATTTATTCCATTGCACACACCTGTCGATTTTACAACAGTTGATCTATTGTTAATATTGTAACTTATTATTGATTTTTCACAAAAGCACCCGTTTATATATATATATATATATATATATATTGAATAAGAAAACAATATGAATGACTAGAAATTATGTGTAAGAAAACAATATGAATGACTAGAAATTATGTGTGAAGTTCATATATAATCGTATAAATATGTTGTTTACAAAGTCTGGCAACGTAGACATATATTTGACAATACAAGTAACGGAAAAAGAGTATTATCTTTTATTCTCAAAGCTAGTGTGAGGCCATGAATTATTAAGTTTTGACACGTGGCACTAGGGTGCTCAAAATGATCATAATACATTTAGAGTGTTTGTTTGACTTTCCTAAGTTTCACTGGACTGACTTGGCTTAGCTAAGAATGTTAGTATGTGTTTGTTGTGCACCATGACTCACTTTAATGAGACTAAATCTCACTCATTCAGACTAAATGCTTCACTGGGAGATCTTAGCGAGACCTTTAGGAAAGTGGCGGACTAGCTAGGACCGTTCGCCCTTATCTGCTGTCTGCTTCACACCTCCTCTGAAACTAACATGCTTCTCTCAAAGATGCCCAGAAAACCAACCCAACACCAACCCACATGAATCTACATCTCAAAGATGCCAGCAACATCTGAAATGCTTTAACCGACCAAAGGACCTCAAAAAGCCCAGAAAACCAACAAATTTTTACCCTTGATTACCTCATAAATTCATGCGGGTTATCTCCAGAAGCTTCGATTTCAGCATCCAAAATGCTCGAATTAATTGCAAAAACCTAGTTCAAAACCCAGATCAACCAAGTTGCCCAAATCAACCACCTAGGTTCTTTCCTGATTTAGCAAAATTGCTTTCTTACAAGGACTTTCTATGGATCATAAATATTGTACCCATATAAGGTATGCCAAGTTATATGCTCTCAAGCTTACCGCACTAAATTATATAATTGTTTCCTAATTAGATCGCCAGGGAATCTTTGCTTGGTACTAGGGGGTTCGAACCTAACTATTTCATCTAATTCAAATAAAAAACCGAAATTGCGAAATTTGAAAAAATTTGGAAAAAAAAATGATAGGAATTGGAATGTATTGAATATTAAGAATTCCATCCAAATTTCCGAAACTTGCATAACTCTATTACATACACTTAGTTATGTAGTTATTGACTTGTAATTTGTAAACAATGTACTCAAATATATAAAATTCCAACTCTCTTGAATATAATATATACAAAAATGAGAATTTAAGAACTATAACATTTTATATTATGTAAAGAGAGCCATGGAGATGACATATTTTGGATCTTGGTATAGATGAATGTGGAGCAAAAAATAATTTAGAAAATTTTGAAGCTAACTCGTGAACTTTTGTTCACTATTGACTGGAATGCTCTCATTAATTAGTGAGACCCACATTCATTTCATTGGCAGTTCAACCAATGAAAAAGTCATGAACTGCATACCACAATTTCTCCAAGCTCATTTATCCCTAGTAAGAAGTTAAGGTAATGGAATTAAAGGTAGATTTAATAACTAATTCCTACCTTTAAGCTTTTCTAATTGAAGACATATTCCTTTATTTAAGGAAACGCAATCAAATCCAATCAAAAGTGTTGAGATCTTGAGCAGATTCACTCAAAAGTGTCATGTACTATTGAAGAAGTCTAGTAAGTACTAAAACTTTTGAGAGATGCTTCTTAATTGATGACTGATGAGTAGTGAGTGTTTCGTTATACATGAAATGTATAGCAATGCTTATTTCAACTTTTATACTTACCTTGATGTGTTGAAACATGATGTTCTAGAGAGATTTTATGTAACGACCCGTCCCGGAATTTACAGAACGAAAGGGCAATTTTGTATTTTCACCATGGTTGGGTTAGATATTTTGAAATGTTGTTTTTTGGGTTTTAATTGGTGTGCCCAAGGGGACCCACCCTTTGGTTTTGTCCCCCGGCCCAACCTTCTTCTCTCATTCCTCTTCCCGTGACAACTCTTGGATCTCTATCTCATTTCCGTCTCTACTTTCTGTGCTCTATCCTCTCCAGCGGCCAACACCCACACACACATATACACCCCTGCAACGATAACAACACACCTACATCACCACCGTTTGACTACGATGACAACCTACCTCCGGCTAGGCAACCATTTATCCCCCTCTTTTTCTCGACACAATAGCACGATCAATGTGCTTGTAACCTCTGGCGAACTTCTTGAATCTCTAACCAAGGTAAGCTTATAGAACCCCATAGATCATGTTTTGGGGTGAGATTGAGACGTTTATGCGTAGTTTGTGGTTTTCGGACGAAGAACCCCCGGGGAAAAACACTTCCCAATTTTCGGCGTGGAACCCAAAGATTGTAGGCCATTTCCCAGCCAACTCCAGCCACCCTTCGACCTCTTCTTGGTACGAATCTCTTCCTCTCATCTTAAGCTTCATTTTGGCTCTTGAATCATTGAAAATTTTGAAGAAATAAGCTCGAATGAAGCTCGGGAAGAGTTGCCTAGAATCCGGCTGAACACATGGCCTGAAACCAGGTCGACCCGACCCGACCCGATACCTTAAACCTAGATCCAAACCCAGTTACTACCTGGCCCAAACCATTGGGCCATGCTACCAAGCCCAAACCCAGGCCTTCGGCCCAACCTAGAACCTAGATCCGACCCAACCCAGTCGATCCAAGATTCCAGTTGGCGCGTGGGTCCACGCGTGGGCCTGCACGTAGGCACCTATCTTGGCCGGAGTATGGTACACACGCGCCTCCTCCAAAGGTACTGTGCTCCGCCACCGTCCACGGCGACGACTATGGCGACGCCAGCGACTTTTCCGACCAACTTTCCAGTGACTCAACTCGGCGCATAGGGGTACCCAAGGTCCTCCTTTGGGTTTTTTCACGTCCTGAATCCGTTTATGATGTTCGCTTTTTGAAATTCAACCATTTTAGTATAGTTTTGTTGATTGGTCCCTTTATGTGCTTAGGTGCATTTGTTAGTGGCGTTTCCGTCTTCTCTTATTTGCCCGGCTCTTCGACCACAGAGTAAGGTGAGTGGACTCTTTCTAAAATGCATGATTTTACTATTAGAAATGCATACATGAAAAACATGATTTTAGGGTTACATTTTATGAAACATTTATGAGTAGATTGGATTTACGCTTTATGAATTATCTTGCTTTATCGGATTTACGTTCTTTGAAAGATTTATGATTATGTACTACAAATATGATATAAGATATGATGTTTGAGCTACTGAGCTCTGTTGTATATATATATATATATATATATATATATATATATATATATGTAGACACATATATTTTGGAAATATTATGTTCATGTTTTTATGTGCTTATTTAGTGGTTACTCATACGATCTACCTATGGGCGAATGATTTTGCCTACGGGCTACAGACGAATGATATTGCCTACGGGCGAATAATACTGCCTTCGGGCGAATGAAGATTTAGTCCTGCCTACAGGTGATTGATATCATTAAATGGCTTCGATCGGGTGATGTAGGGTGTAACACCCCAGATATTTATGATAGGCCCAAATTAAACTCTTGTTTATTTACTACCATTAATCATAATTCTTTTATTTAATTCTTAGTTACTCACAAAATCTAATACCCAATTTATTCACCAAAAACATAAGGTTAATTTTTAAATTAATCACCCAATTCGTTTTCTTAGACAAAGTTTCAACAAAAGATTAATCTCGATTATTTTAAGGCTGCATCTAACTCCCGTTAGACTACCTACGTACCCTTGAACGGGATCAAGCCTTTCGTAGTTCACAATTCATTTATATTCCATTTTCGAAAATATTCAAGTGGAGGAAATATTCAATACTCTATTTAGAAATTGAAACACATCAAATGGATACCAAAAACGAATTTTATCGAAGTCTGCGTAAAAAGGCAGCATTAGCCTACTGGCCATGCGCCGCCGCATGTGGCGGTTTCTGGCGAACGGAAACTTCATTTTCCGACCAACTCAACAAAATACCAAATTTTACAGGCAAGTAAATCTCAGTGAGGGGAGCAACTTTCATACCTGGACCAAAGTCCAATTTGGCAGGAAAATGCCTGAAAACCTCCTCGATCCGCCGGAACCATAGAATTTGGGTGTTCTTCAATTCTTCTTCTTGGTGCTCCACTGCCCCCAATCTCATTTGGGCTTTGTTCCTGGGTTCTAGTAGAGTCAATTATGGGTGGTGATCGAGGATGGTAGCTTCGGGAATGACAGATTGCCTCCGTGACACCCACGAAACTCGTCGGGTAATTTTACCCAAACTCAAGCCAATTTTCATAAAATTTTGGGTGTAAAAAGGAGAGGGAAGGTTAGGGATTTGTTTCTAAGTGTTCATTCGATGTAATTTTCCTGAATTTGGCCGGAGGAAGCATCGGAAACCATTGTTTCCGTCAGGTTTGGTTGCCAACAGAGAAACAGGTTGAGGGCAGGACCCAGGTTGTCTACCATTTCCCCTCTCTTCTTTCCCTCTCGTCTCCCCCATCTGATTCGTTCCCCCTTCTCCTTTTCCCTCATTTCCTTCTTCACCCATCCATCCATCTATTCCCCCCCTCTCACTCTCCATCACAGCCATCCACCTAGCTAAAAAATATCGGGAAGGCTCCCAAATTTTCTGGGCCTTCAAGCAAAATGGGACAATTTTACCATTTTGCCCATAACCTTCTCGTTTATATCTTATTATTTATAACTTCGTTTCTCAAATGGTTTGTGCCTACGCATTCGTGAGATTGAGCTCTATTCAAAAATATAAATTGTGACCTCGAATGGTCTACGGATTTTAAATAATTAATTTCCAAACTTCAAACTTCGTAACTAGTTTAATTAAAATCTAAATTCACATAAATTAATATAAATTCTCGAAAAATAATATAAAATCTCAATAATACAAATACGTAGATCATAACAGTGAAATTCAGGAACGGAATTTCACATTTCCCCACTGAAATATTCTTAACCATTTATTGATTCATTTCCTTATTTTGCCCACATATTCATAAATATGAAAATCTTATTCATATACTTACAATTTTTCAGGGTATTGCTTAGGGCTTACGAGTGATGATACTTATATATGGCTTCGGCCGGGCGTTTATAGATGGCTTCGACCGGAAGATACTTATATATG
This sequence comes from Cotoneaster glaucophyllus, assembly GCA_036320875.1. NCBI lineage: Eukaryota > Viridiplantae > Streptophyta > Magnoliopsida > Rosales > Rosaceae > Cotoneaster > Cotoneaster glaucophyllus. The sequence continues at coordinate 18,261,229 of CM070068.1, read as the reverse complement.
GCTTCAGCTGGGCATTTGTAGATGGCTTTGACCAGAAGATATTTATATATAGCTTCGGCTGGGCGGTGTAGGTTCTTCGGGCTAAGGGAGTTATATATATATATATATATATATATATATATATATACCTTTATGATGCTATTAAGCACATTATATATATGATATATGTTTTATGAAAGGTGTTATGGCATGTTAGGGTTTTTGAAAAAACTAGTACTACTTATGCTATATAAGTTTTCATAAACTGGGGGTTAGTACGTTGAAGAATAACTATTTTAGTATTACTTATATATAACTTGGTCCACTCATGTTTTCTTTGCTTCCCCTCAGGAATTAGAATTGAGGCGTACAATCTTGGTATCAAGGCACTCCATCATCAGTAGCTTCGAGTCCTCTTGGTGTAGGATCCATTCCTTTGTTGTACATTTGTATATTATTCCTTCTTCAATATTCTGGTTTATGTCGTATGCTCTAAACACGTTCCATAATTGCATATTCATTATAATTAAATTTACAAGTTTTATTTATGTTCGCTCTTTCTTCATAGTTCTCATGCATGTTAGTATGGCTTCGTCACCTTCGGGTGTCGGCCATCACATGTCTACCTTGGTATTTGGAGGATATAGGGGTCGGGCATGTCATTTTAACTAGATATGGAAGTACACCACGAAACTCTAGTTAGTAAGTCTTAGAGAAGATCTCAGTCGGAGAGCAAGTGGTTATAGAATATATTAGCGGAGGTCGTTGAAGAGGCTAATTATGATTATGTAAGCTTAAGATATCCCACTATTTATGGAAGAGACCATTCTCAAATTTGCCTATTATTCAGACATCCCTTTATGGAAGAGACCAGATTTATCTGTGTCAATGAGAGCTTGAGCTAAATATAATTTTATCTTGCATATATGCGTTCGACAATATGTTTGAGGTCAGAAATGGATCTAGCTAATCCTCTGACAAATCCACAAAGTTAAATCCTAGTGATGATTTTTACATCGAGGGGATGAGACATATGCCTATAACATTGATCAAGAATGATGGTAACCCAACCTATGTGAAAGGAGATCCCATGAAATAGGTTCATATGGGTAAAAACGAGTCACTTGTTGATTGGGCGTACATTATCAATTTATATCAACAACTTTATTGATGAGAGTCCATCCTTATGGTGTAGATAGTGCAACTACTGCAGCGTCCAAAGTTGAATTTATGTTCTTAATGAATACCATAGCCTATATATGGGTGGTGTGCTTGACTGCAATGCACACTTAATAGATTCACCTATACGAGTGTGGAGAGGGGCCGTTTCCTATGAGAGCTTAGGCAGGTTCTCTTGAGCACTCATGAATATCCAGGTGGGCGCATGGCCTATTCGTGCCAACCAACTCGAACAAACTTGATTCGGAAGATTCAATGTGGGTGGTTAGTCCTATGACTCACACAAAAAATCTTGGCTCATAGAAGATTTAATTTTCACCAAATTTCTTTGAGTTACGGCTAGCTTGTCTTAAGGCTAGTTCATAGTCCAAAAGACACCAGTTCTGATGCTTTGGATTCTCACTTTCCGTTGGTACTTCCTTGTCCTCTTTAAACTTGTGTTACTTAAATTCACTTCTGGTGATTTGAATTGTATTTTGAAATATGTGGGGGATCGTTGGAATTTTTATTGGGTATTTCAAAATACAACTCCTCATTGATCATATTAATATTATTCTTAATGATTTCTTTTAATCTTAATTTCAGTTTTATTTTGCAAACCAAAACTGACGTATTAAAAGGGTTCATAATGTTGGCATTTGATTGTGCACTAATAATCTTTGAATTACAATTTTTGACTTTGAATATGTCATCTTGATTAACCCATTAATTAGGCCATTATAGAGACCAACGTTTTTTACCGTCCTTAATCTATCAATGGCCATTTTTGTAGCTTTTCCATGTCCTATATAAAACGCTCTTCAATCCGTGAGATATATGGAAAAAAAAAAATAAGAATAACAATTGCTTATATGTATCTCTATTATTTTTTCCCTTGACTACCCCTTTTTGATATCGATCTTTAAAACTCAGTTCTCTCTTAATCCATCATTCAAGTGTTTTATTTCCTGTATTCATACCAAAGGAAAAATTGAGATGTTCACCCGATCCAAGTATTGTGAGTGTATGCTTACAAAGATCTTAAGTTGTTGTATCCTGGAGAGTAGGGCATCATAACCTGTTACACTGAGACATGTGTAAGAGGGGCGAAATCTACTCTTAAGGACAGTGAACTTACACGCCTCAACCTAAATCTTATTCTAATTAAGGATTGATGAAGAGCATTCTCTACCGACCAAAGATAAGTATTTTATCTTATTTTGTTTCTTTTATGTAATTAACTGTGGCAATGAAAATTTTCATATACTAATATTTATCTAATGTGATTTGTTGTAAGAGAAGTAGCATCCACATCGCCAATATTTCCACACAAAAATTAAGTGCGAATGTTTGTAGAATTAGGGGCGATTACTAATGCACCCCCTCTTGACACACCCCGACCGAGATCGAGGTATGCTGGCCGTCACGTGAGGGTGACGTAGCCATGTGCACAGTGCGGAAGCAATAATATAAGGAATTACGAATGAATAAAAACCAATCTTCAGGAGTACTAGAACAGAAATAAGTGTGAATACACAATCAGAGCACAATTAGTCTAGGTGCAGTCAAGCATAAGAAGTACTTAATTAAATGAGACCCAAAGGTGGTCCTACATATGTGATGGTCTGTCAAATAGTCCGCTGATTCCTCGTAAGCCACCAATAAACGCTACCTAAAACCTGGAGGGGCGCAAAACAAAAGCGTGAGTGGGCAAAAACAAAGCTTTTCAAAAATCATTTCAATAACAACAGTTATATCCCCTCGCCGTAAAACCTGTATACTTTCCCATAAAATAGTATATAGATATACTAAATCTCAACTGAAATCATCATCGTCACAATATGTAAACAAATCATGAATATGTCATGCCATATAAACCAAAACATAAGGTAAGTAATCCAGATGCAATGATAACTGTAATAACTCATCAAACTGAACTCTAGCTCATAAATCATGCCGGCACACGAGTCGAACCCACTTATAGTGGTCTATACGACAGGACTGGGTGTAAAACAATACGCTCTAGTGCTACAATCACGGGAAGACTGTGAGAATAATCGCGGGTCACCTACGAGTCGAACTCACTGAAAGTGGTCTATACGACAGGACTATGCACCTAACTTGGATCCAAGATGAGCGTGTGGTGCGGGAGGTGAACATCACGTGAAAGACTATGCCCCTAACCATGGGCGGGAGCACTAACACCGGGGTGCAGGTTAATGAGCTCTCGATGCATCTCATCATAATCAACATATCACAACTCCTCATTATCAATATGTAAACTTACCTGGAACTTACCTGAGCGCCCACAGCGTCGACAATCATGCATAAACAATGCATAATAAAAAATATAAATGCATTGGCATGGCAATTCATTGATAAAATCATTTAAAAGTGCATTTCTGGGAAAAATACTTGGTATATAGGTATATACGGAAAACCAAAAAGCCCACTCACTGGTAAGTAGATAGATCGTAACCTCCATGCCTAGCCTGGCTACGCTTGTCCTCCGGATAGGTCTCGCCTATGTGAGAAACAACTATAATAACGTTATTTTTAAGCACATAAACGGAACTCGGAAATAACTTCTCATACATTGCTCAATTGGGGTGTTTGAATATACCAAAGTGATCTACACAACCTCAGGAACATCCTTATATTTTTAGAATTATTTTTTTACCCCTCACGCGCCGGCCAAGGCACAGCCAGACGCGCCACCCACGCGCGGCACGTGCCTGGCAAAGGGGACGGAAACCCTAACGGCATTAGGGAATATTCTGTTAAAAAATGCGAATATGCCGTTAAAGTTACTTGACGCCGTCAGGTTTCGTTAAGAATATTCCGTCAACTTGACGGAATATTCCTCTTTCTTCTCCAGCGTTCCTCTAGTGCTGTCGTCGTCGCCGGAAACTGGGAAAATTTTCAAAACTTCATATCTTTCTCATTTTCAACCATTTTTCGTGAAATTACTACCAAAATGAAGCTTAGGATCTAAGGAACCACGTTATACCTGTTTGAAGCTTCAAAATCCACGGGATCACGCCGGAAAAAGCTTCGATAATCCGGCCAAACTTGAAACTTGTAGAACTCGTGATTCCGACGTCCAATATTCACCAGCGAACCACTCCGAGGTTGGTGAGGACCTTCTAAAGCTCCCTGTGAGCTTGAAATTGAAAGAAAAACCTTCGTTAAAAAGTTGGTGAACAATGCTAGGATCGGGACTTCGTTTTTCTGGGTTTCTTTACGTCCAAACTCGATTTAAAACATCCCAAAACACTCAAGAGGAAGAGGAGATACCTTTTTGAGTTTTTAAAACGCGTGAAACTTCGACGATCAACACCGTGCTACTGTACCTCGACGGACCTCTCGAGTTCTAGGGTTTTTCGAAGGTTTCACAGCCAGAAAAGAACATGGTTGTGCTCGTGGACCTTCGAGGATCACGTTGGTGATCTTATTTTGTTCGATCTGCAAGTTTTTGGGATAATTTGGGTGCTGCCGTACAAGATGCAGAGAGAGAGAGTGAGAGTCTGAGAGTGAGAGAGATGAGAGAAAGCATGAGTAGGAGAGAGATGGAGAGTTTCAGATTGATGTGTGTGTGTGTGTGGTCCTCACACAGCCAACCTACACACCAAAACAACCACAACCTAGCTTCTAGTTGGTTTAGAACTAAACTACAAACCAACTAAACCTTAATTGATTCCCACAAGTTAGGAAATAAACCCATTGGTCCAAAACCAACAATTTGGGCCTTGAAACTTAGCCCAAAATAAGATTTCAACCCAACGCTCAAGGGTAAAATTGTACTTTCTTATTTCTGAGGATAATACAAGTACATAAATCGGGACGGGCTATCACAACCTACCCCCCTTAATGAAATTTCGTCCTCGAAATTCATACAACAACAACTGCAAAAGTAAAACAACTAATAACCATAAAACAAATGTGGGTACAAATCTCTCATTCTATCATCTGTTTTCCACATTGCTTCTTCCACCGAATGATTCCTCCACAATACCTTAACCATCCTAATCGTCTTGTTTCTCAACATTTTGTCCTTCCAATCCAAAATCGTCACTGGTTCCTCCTCGTAGGTCAAGTCTGGACTAATCTCAAGCTGTTGAGGAGGTATCACGTGTGAAGGATCCGAAACATAGTGTCGAAGCATAGAGACATGAAACACATTATGTACTCTAGCCAACGCCGGAGGCAACTCAAGCTTGTACGCCACTTCACCAACTCGCTCGATGATCTGGTAAGGTCCGATGTACCTAGGGCTCAACTTACCTTTTTTCCCGAACCTTACAACTCCTTTCCAAGGCGATAACTTCAAGAATACCCAATCACCGACCTTATACATTCTGTTAGTGGCATGTCTATCAGCAAGACTCTTTTGTCGATCCTGGGCCGCTTTCATATTTGCTTTAATCACATGTACATTTTGAGCAGTCGCCTCGACCATCTCAAGGCCCACCAATGGTCTTTCACCCACTTCTGACCAACACAATGGTGTACGGCAAGCTCTACCATATAGTGCCTCAAACGGTGCCATCCCGATGCTAGAATGGTAGCTGTTATTATAGGCAAATTCCATCAAATCCAACTTTGCATGCCAATCATCACCAAACTGGAGTACTGAAGATCTTAGCATATCTTCCAAAGTCTGAATCGTCCTCTCCGACTGACCATCTGTCTGAGGATGGTACGCTGTGCTGTAAATTAGATCTGCACCAAAAGCTTCCTGGAATGCCCTCCAGAATTTAGAAGTGAACCTGGGATCTCAATCTGAGATAATACTCACTGGCACTCCGTGGTACTTTACAATCTTGAGCAAGAACAACTCAGCTAGCTTATTCAGAGAATACTTTTGCCTCACTGGAATGAAGTGTGCTGACTTGGTAAACCGATCAACAATCACCCAAACGCCATCATAACCATTCCGTGTACGAGGAAGCTTGTACACAAAATCCATAGTGATATTTTCCCATTTCCACTGTGGAACAGGAAGTGGTTGCATCAAACCAAATGGGTTCTTCCTTTCAGCTTTGACCTGCTGACAAACTGCACACCTACTAACATACTCATCAATTTCTCTTTTCATACCTGGCCAATAGTAAAATGGTCTGATGGTATAATACATCTTAGTGCCTCCTGGATGCATTGCATATGCTGAAATGTGTGCCTCGTCAAGAATTTCTTTCTTTAACTCCTCAATATTTGGCACGTACATCCGTTTATCTTGCATAAGCATGCCATCAGTCTCACAGACTCTGAGATCCTTTTTCTTCCCTTGAGAAATTGCAAAAAGTAACTCCTGAACTTCCTCATTATTTCCTTGAGCTTCGAGTATACGATCAATCAAAATGGGCCTAACTTGGAAATTAGCAAGTAAGGCTTCCTCTTGAGCTTCAACCAAGGCTTCTTCTTTCTCTTCAAGTCCCAATTTCACTCCAGTGGACCTCAAATCTGCAAGAAGAGGAACGCGAGATGCGTACAATGCATTAACTCGACCTTGGGACTTCCTACTCAGTGCATCAGCCACTACGTTTGCACGACCAGGGTGATACTCAATCGTGCAATCGTAATCACTGAGTAATTTCATCCATCTCCGCTGCCGAAGGTTAAGATTTTTCTCAGTGAAAAGATATTGAAGACTTTTGTGATCTGTAAAAATTTTCCACTTCTCACTATAGAGATAATGTCTCCAAATCTTCAAAGCGAATATAATGGCAGCTAATTCAAGATCATGTGTAGGATAATTCGTTTCATGAGGATTCAACTGTCTCGAAACATAAGCAATTACCCCACCATGTTGCATCAAAATACATCCCAGGCCATTCAAAGAAGCATCGCTATAAATCTCAAAGTTACCACTGTCGTCTAGAAGTGTCAGAACAGGTGCATGAGTGAGACAATACTTAAGCTGCTGGAAACTTTGCTCACAATTCTCATCCCACTCAAACTTAACTTCCTTCCTAGTCAACCTTGTAAGTGGTAAGGCAATCACTGAGAAATCCTTAACAAACCGTCGATAGTAACCTGCTAAACCCAGGAAACTCCGTACCTCGGTGACGGTTCGTGGTTGTTCCCAACTTTCCACAGCTGCAATCTTCTTAGGGTCCACCCGAATTCCTTGAGCTGATACAACATGACCCAAGAATGCCACTTGATTTAGCCAAAATTGGCATTTACTGAACTTGGCATAAAGTCGATGTTCCCTCAACTTCTTCAACACCAAAGAGAGATGTTGTACATGCTCTTCCTTAGTTCTAGAGTATACCAGTATATCATCGATAAAGACAATGACGAACCTGTCAAGATATTGCTGGAATACTTTGTTCATCAAGCCCATGAAAGCTACTGGTGCATTTGTTAATCCGAACGGCATCACAAGGAACTCATAATGACCATAACGAGTCCTAAAAGCCGTTTTAAGGACATCATCACTTCTAATCTTCAGCTGGTAGTATCCAAACCTCAAGTCAATCTTTAAGAACACACAGGCACCTCGAAGTTGGTCAAATAGATCATCTATGCGTGGCAATGGGTAACGGTTTTTAATCGTTACCCGATTCAATTGCCGATAATCAATGCATAGTCTCAAGGTCCTATCTTTCTTCCGAACAAACAGAACTGGGGCTCCCTAGGGTGAAACACTAGGCTGAATGAAACCTTTGTCCACTAATTGCTGCAACTGGGTCTTCAATTCTCTCAACTCAGCAGGAACCATTCTATATGGAGTTAGAGATATAGGGTCCGTACCTGGAAGTAAATCGATGGTGAACTCCACATCTCTATCAGACGGTAATCCAAGCAAATCATCAGGAAAGACATCCGGAAAATGCTTAACCACTCGAACTTCCTCCACACTACTGGGAGTAATATCGTTCAGCACAACATGAGCTAAGTATCCCTGGCACCCTTTATCCAACAACTTATTTGCCCTCATGGCGGAAATAACACCATGTCTCACTCCACTACGTGCACCTACGAACGTAACTCCAGGTAAACCTGGGCGACGAAAAGTCACCGTCTTCTCACGACAGTGGATGTCGGCATAGTTATAGTGTAACCAGTCTGCTCCCAAAATCACATCAAAGTCTGCAAGATCTAATAGGAGAAGGTTAGCTGGCATTACTACATCCTCTATCAACACAGGACAACCAGGGTAAACATAGCTAACAGAACACTTTTCTCCTCTAGGCATAGAAAATTCTAACTCATAACCTAGAGGTGTAGATTGAGGTTGAGTTAACAGAGCAAATGTATGAGAAATGACAGAATTGGTAGCTCCACAATCAATTAAGACTCTAGCAAAATGCCCAAGAACATTTAACGTACCCATTATTAAATCCGGATGGTTCTGGGCGTCCTGCAAAGTAATGTTGTTGATACGCCCCTGGGCCTGCTGTCGTCCTCCTCGACCTCTACTAGCGTGAACACCTCGGCCCTGCGCATTACGCCCCTGACCTGACTGACTGTGCTGCCTTGATGATCCAACACTACTAGTATCAACGTCAACCTACTGGGCTGTCCTCCCGACTGCCACTGTGAACCGCTGGCTGAAAACTGACCCAATCCACTTTGCTGGTAAGGCATGTATCATCCCGAGTACTGGCCATAACCACACTGCAGATAGGGATCCTGAGGGTACTGATACTACCTGGAAGCATAAGGAATGGGATCCCCCTGATAATGGTACGCACCACCGCGACCTGTCAGAACATGACCACTAGGTCCTGAAAACTGCTAGGTCTAAACTGGCGGTGGTAAGGGAGGCTGTTGTGGCTGCTGTGGAGGCTGAAGTCTCTATGAATTCTGAGGACAATACTTAGACAGGTGCCCCGTCTGACCACACGTATAACAACAACTGCTACCTCGACGACACTCTCCAAAATGTCGATTATTGCACCTACGGCATAAGGGAGCGCCTGTACCACCCGACTCTCTTGGCCTCTGAAAGCTAGACCCTCCAGTGAACCTACCACCTCTCATCTGACCGGTGGCACTGAAACCTCCACTGGAAGAACTAGAACTAGTCCCACTTTTCTTAAAACTCTGAGTCTGTCGAGGTCTCTGAGATGACCGTCATTTACCTTTATCGTACTTCTTCAGATTACTACCTCTTTCTTCTTCCTCTTCACTCCCACTAGGCATTTTTTCAGAATCCTCAATCCTCAACAAAACATCATACAACTCCTGATAAGTAGCACATGGTAGGATAGTTGCCATAGAGCACCACTTCTTCTTAGTACCCAATTTAAAGCGGCGAAGCATCTCAACCAGATTAGCAGCAATTTCCGGATCGTAGCGGGACAAATCAGTGAACTTCCTGTAATACTCATTAGCGGTCAGCTTCCCCTGTTTCAGGTTAGTAAACTCTGATCAAGATACGCTGGAGGGATGAATCTCTTATAGAATGACTGTCTAAAATTCTCCCAGCTTGTTTTTTCCTCGGGCGACCATCCATAAGTTTCCTGATTCCACTAGGATGCAGGCTCTCTACCCAAAAACCAAGTAGTTGTCTCGACCCACCTTTCAACAGCAAGGTTGCCTTGACTCTGCATAACCTGAAAAGTCTTCTCTACATGCTCGAGCTAACGCTCAGCCCCTTCATGTCCCTCGTTACCCATAAAAGTAGGCAACTTCAAATTATACACCGTCTCCAAAGGAGTCCTCTGGGGAGGACGAAGTGAAGCCTAAACGGCATTCGCTATAGCTTCCCCTAACTGAGCAACATCGGGGAAACTAGGCTCAACGGAAGAACGTGGATCTCTACGAGGCGGCATAATTCTAACGGAAGACATCACAGTGATTAGATTACTCACAAAATATGCAAGACTGCGAAACCTAGGCTCTGATACCAAACTGACACACCCCGACCGAGATCGAGGCATGCTGGCCATCACGTGAGGGTGACATAGCCATGTGCACAATGCGAAAGCAATAATATAAGGAATTACGAATGAATAAAAACCAATCTTCAGGAGAACTAGAACAGAAATAAGTGTGAATACACAATCAGAGCACAATTAGTCTAGGTGCAGTCAAGCATAAGAAGTACTTAATTAAATGACACCCAAAGGTGGTCCTACATATGTGATGGTCTGTCAGATAGTCCGCTGATTCCTCGTAAGCCACCAACAAACGCTACCTAAAACCTGGAGGGGCGCAAAACAAAAGCGTGAGTGGGCAAAAACAAAGCTTTTCAAAAATCATTTCAATACCAACAGTTATATCCCCTCGCCGTAAAACCTGTATACTTTCCCGTAAAATAGTATATAGATATACTAAATCTCAACTGAAATCATCATCGTCATAATATGTAAACAAATCATGAATATGCCATGCCATATAAACCAAAACATAAGGTAAGTAATCCAGATGCAATGATAATTGTAATAACTCATCAAACTGAACTCTATCTCATAAATCATGCATGCACACGAGTCGAACCCACTTATAGTGGTCTATACGACAGGACTGGGTGTAAAATAATACGCTCTAGTGCTACAATCACGTGAAGACTGTGAGAATAATCGCGGGTCACCTACGAGTCGAACCCACTGAAAGTGGTCTATACGACAGGACTATGCACCTAACTTGGATCCAAGATGAGCGTGTGGTGTGGGAGGTGAACATCATGTGAAAGACTATGCCCCTAACCATGGGCGAGAGCACTAACACCGGGGTGCAGGTTAATGAGCTCTCGATTCATCTCATCATAATCAACATAACACAACTCCTCATTATCAATATGTAAACTTACCTGGAACTTACCTGAGCGCCCACATCGTCGACAATTATGCATAAACAATTCATAATGCATAATAAAAAATATAAATGCATTGGCATGGCAATTCATTGATAAAATCATTTAAAAGTGCATTTCTGGGAAAAATACTTAGTATATAGGTATATACGGAAAACCAAAAAGCCCACTCACTGGTAAGTAGATAGATCGTAACCTCCGTGCCTAGCCTGGCTACGCTCATCCTCCGGATAGGTCTCGCCTATGTGAGAAACAACTATAATAACGTTATTTTTAAGCACACAAACGGAACTCGGAAATAACTTCTCATACATTGCTCAATTGGGGTGTTTGAATATACCAAAGTGATATACACAACCTCAGGAACATCCCCATATTTTTAGAATTATTTTTTGACCCCTCACGCGCCGGCCAAGTTACGGCCAGACGCGCCACCCACTAGCGGCACGTGCCTGGCACAGGGGACGGAAACCCTAACGGCGTTAGGGAATATTTCGTTAAAAAAATGCGAATATGTCGTTAAAGTTACCTGACACCGTCAGGTTCCGTTAAGAATATTCCGTCAACTTGACGGAATATTCCTTTTTCTTCTCCGGCGTTCCTCCGGTGCTGTCGCAGTCGTCGGAAACTGGGAAAAATTTCAAAACTTCATATCTTTCTCATTTTCAACCATTTTTCGTGAAATTACTACCAAAATGAAGCTTAGGATCTATGGAACCACGTTATACATGTTTGAAGCTTCAAAATCCACGGGATCACGCCGGAAAAAACTTCGATAATCCGGCCAAACTTGAAACTTGTAGAACTCGTGATTCAGACGTCCAATTTTCACCAACGAACCACTCCGAGGTTCGTGAGGACCTTCTAAAGCTCCCTGTGAGCTTGAAATTCAAAGAAAAACCTTCGTTAAAAAGTTGGTGAACAATGCTAGGATCGGGACTTCGTTTTTCTGGGTTTCTTTACGTCCAAACTCGATTTAAAACATCCCAAAACACTCAAGAGGAAGAGGAGATACCTTTTTGAGTTTTTAAAACGCGTGAAACTTCGACGATCAACACCGTGCTACTGTACCTCGACGGACCTCTCGAGTTCTAGGGTTTTTCGAAGGTTTCACAGCCAGAAAAGAACATGGTTGTGCTCATGGACCTTCGAGGATCACGTTGGTGATCTTATTTTGTTCGATCTGCAAGCTTTTGGGATAATTTGGGTGCTGCCGTACAAGATGCAGAGAGAGAGTGAGAGTCCGAGAGATGAGAGAGATGAGAGAGAGCACGGGTAGGAGAGAGTGGGAGAGTTTCAGATTGATGTGTGTGTGTGTGTGGTCCTCACACAGCCAACCTACACACCAAAACAACCACAACCTAGCTTCTAGTTGGTTTAGAACTAAACTACAAACCACATCCTAACATATCTAACATATCTAACAATACATGAAAAATAATTTACTTACAAGTTAGAGAAATGTTATTTGGTTGGGTGTAGTATAAAGTTTCTTAATAATTGGAAAAATTAAATAAAACTAGGTGTAGTGTAATTTTTTATATATATAATTAGAACAAATTAATTTACCTACCTACTATTTGAAATGTTCATTTCCAAAGATGCAAAATGTTCATTACCTAACTACAAATTAATTTCCAATACCTACAACAATTATAACATGGGTGTAATGTAATATCTTTCTTTACAATGATACAAAATATTGTATGTACCAACAACAAAACGTGCCTATCATAAGTACTTGTACATGGAAAATAATTTACCTATGACAAAAGAAATGCAGTTTGATGTATAAAATCAACAATATTATGTTCCACTCATGTTTATACAACAACAAAACATGTCTAACATATATAACAATACATAGAAAATAATCTACCTACAAGTTAGAGGAATGTTATTTGATTCAAAATATATAATATAGGTGTAGTATTTTTTTTTATAAATAATTGGAACAAACTAATTTACCTACCAATTAATATGGATAAAATTGCTACAAAATATATCACGAAAAAAAAAACTACTTTTCTAGTTTGACATGGATATATTTAATGCAAACACTTTTTACATTTTATTTCACTTTTTCTACTACTTTTAATTTGGCATAAATTTAGGAATTTGGGAAAGGGATCATAAAGTATGAGTGGCATGGGTGTAAATAAATTGTATTAATAGGTCAATAGTGTTCTCATATGTTTGCAAATTTTAAATTTGGGCTTAAACTGGATCCTTAAAGGTAGATGGGTTTTTATCTAGAAATAATGAGTTGTAAGGGCCAAAATCACTTAAATATATATTTACTTAAGTACTCGAATGTTGGGAGAATATCTGTTATTCATTCAAAGAGCAAGCATGGCTTTAAATAGCCTTACAAAGAAATATGAACGCTGAAAATATGCAGCCCACGTTTTACAACCCTAGCAACGTGGTATAAGACTAAATCAAAACAGAATTAAATAACTTATCCCTAAAGACTAGGACTTATTAACAACTGCTGAAACAACCCTACAAACTAGGAGACCTAACCCTAACGGCTAGGAAACCCTAACAACTTCAACATCCTCTCTTAAACTGAATGCTATCAGCAATCAATTTATATCCACAAGTGAATAAACACCCAATAGCCCCCGTAATTTCTTAAACACGTCCAGCTTCAGAAGCTTGGTCATGACGTCTGCCATCTGCTCCTACGAAGAACATTGAACCAATCCCACAACTTCATCCTTGGTGAGCTCTCGAAGAAAATGGAACCGAACATCTATGTGCTTCCTACACCCATGCATCACTGGATTCTTTGAGAGCTTAATAGTAGAACTATTATCACAATAAATTGTTGTGGACTTACACGGTTCATGATTGAGCTGCTGCAAGATCCTCCTTAACCAAACTGCTTGACATGCACTTGAAGCTGCAGCTATAAACTCTGCTTCGGTGGTTGATAACGTGACCACAGGTTGTTTCTTCGAGGACCATGAAACTGCCCCTGAACTCAACATAAAAAGGTACCCAGAAGTACTCTTCCTATCATCTAGATCTTCAGCATAATCATTGTCAGTGTACCCAATGAGTTCTTCTCTTCCTCCCTTCTTATAGAACAGCCCAAAACTCATTGTGCCCTTTAAGTACCTCAACACTCTCTTTGCTGCTTTAAGATGCAGCTCAGTAGGTCGTTCCATGAACCTACTAATCAAACTGATAACATACATCATATCTAGTCGCGTTGCAGTCAAGTACATAAGACTGCCCACGATTTGTATGTACAGAGTGCTATCAACTTCTATTCCCTCTTCATCCTTCATCATTTTGAAACCAGGAACGATAGGATTATGAACTGCATTGCATTGGTTCATGTTAAACCTCTCCAACACTTCTTGAGCATATTTCCGTTGACTAACATAGATGTCTTCCGACCTATAAAGCACTTCTAATCCAAGAAAGTAGCCCATTCTCCCAAGGTTAGTCATGTCAAACTCAGTCATCATTGAATGCTTGAAATCTCTAAACATGGACTCATCATTCCCAGTGAATATAAGATCATCAACATAAAGGCAGACAATTAACATTTTACCTCTATTCATTCTTTTGACAAACAATGTGTGTTCATGTGGGCACTTCTCGAAACCTTCCTTCATGAAATAGGACTCAATGCAGTTGTATCAAGCTCGATGAGCCTGTTTAAGACCGTATAGAGCCTTTTTAAGCCTATAACCTTATGCTCATGCCCCTTTTGTTCATAACCTGGGGGTTGTGCAATGAATACTTCTTCATTTATTTCACCATGGAGGAAAGCCGACTTGACATCTAACTGATAAACAGTCCAATCATTTCGAGCTGCAAGTGAGAGAATGACACGAACTGTATCCAAGCGAGCCACGGGTGCAAACACTTCTGCATAATCTATCCCATATTGTTGGCTATACCCCTTTGCAACCAAGCGAGCCTTGTACTTGTCCACTTCACTTTTCTCGTTGAGCTTTGTTTTGTAAATCCATTTTACCCCAACTATTTTCCCTTCTGGTGGCATCTCTATCAATTCCCATGTATTATTTCTCTCTATCGCTTCTATTTCTGAATCTATGACCTTTTTCCATTTGTCACTTTTCACAGCCCCCTCATAAGTAATAAGATCTAACTCGGCAAATAAAGCTAAGTGAGCCATATCTTCCTCCTCGGAGAGACCTTCTCTACTCACATAGTCTCTCATCCACACTGGTTGTCTTCTAACTCATCCTTTTATGGCAGTTCTTTCTGACTGATGATTGTGATCAGATTCTTCGCTCTCTGGTATTGTTTCATCAATCTCAGACTCTTCTACATTGTCGTCATTCCTTGGATCTTCTTCTCCATTCATTTCCCATTCAAGATCAGCCATGGTTGTTTCTTGATGAATGTCACTCCAGTCCCAAGCTTTGTCTTCTTCAAAAACAGCATCTCGACTTATCACAATCTTCTTAGAAGCTGGATCATATGGACGATAAGCTTTGGATTCCTCGCTGACTCCTAGTCTTATCATCAAGCTTAATCTTCTTGCTATCAGGAACATGCACATGTGCTAAACATATAAAAACCCTAAAGTGCTCAACTGATGGTTTAGAACCACTCAAAGCTTCTTCTGGCGTCATACTTTTCACTGCTAGGGTTGGACTTCTATTGAGCACATGAATGGCCCAATTAACTGCTTCTGGCCAGAAGGTTCTTGGCATTTTCTTCTCCGTAAGCATGCTTCGAACCATGTTCATAATGGTTCGATTTTTCCTCTCCACGATGCCATTCTGTTAGGGAGTGTAGGCAGCTGTCAACTGCCTTTGAATTCCATGCATGTTGCAAAACTCTGTGAACTCAAGTGAAATGAATTCGCCCTCACGATCTGTACGTAGAGTTCTTATGCTTGAACTGGTTTCCTTTTCAACCCTAGCCTTAAAAATTTTGAAAATACTAAGGGCTTCTGATTTCTCAACCAAGTAATACACCCACGTTTTCCTATTGTAATCATCAATGAAAGTAATGAGATACCTCTTCTTGCTGTTGGAGATCGGATTAATAGGCCCAAATATGTCTGCATGCACGAGTTGAAGGTTCTGAGATGCTCTCCACGTACTCTCTTTTGGGAATAGATCTCGTTGTTGCTTTCCCACCAAACACTCTTCACAAACTTCCTTGTGTGCTTTGAACTTTGGTAAGCCCTTCACCATATTCTTTTGCTGAAGGACTTTTAGACCACTCCAACCCAAATGTTCATATCTGCAATGCCATAGTTGAGGTTGATCGTCAACACTAACGTTGAAACATTGTTGTCCTTGTAGTTGTGTGCGAGCCAGTAAGATAAACATGCGATTTTCTACCATTATGGTCTCCCAGATCAATCCTCTCTCTGGATGATAAATCCTGCACTTGCCACTTTTGATAAAAATGGCAAGACCCTTCTCTTGCAATCATCGAAAAGATTCTGAGATCAATGACTGCTAAATATGACTGTGTGGTATGCTCCATTGAAGGGTCAAATGATCTAGATATCTTGTCCATTGATGAACTGCAAAGCAGCTTGCTCGTACACGAGTAAAGAATGGGGAGACACACAGTGGATGAGCAAGCTCTAAAGGTGACTCAGGATGCCCAACAAGGTGGGCGAGGTGGACGCAGCAGTTCCAGAGGAAGAGGACGAGGAAGGGGTAGAAATGGACCAGACGGGTCCACCCTTGAATGTTACAACTGTCATGAACTTGGGCATTTTCAGTGGGAATGTCCTAAGAAAGGGAAGGATTCAAAAGGTTTCTATGCAGAAACTAGTGAAGAAATGCTATTGATGGCCTACGTGGATATCAAGGAGGTCGACAGAGAAGAATTGTGGTTCCTGGACTCGGGATGCAACAATCATAAGTGTGGCAAGAAGGAGATGTTCACAGTTTTGGATGATACCTTCAGGAAATCTGTGAAGTTGGGGAACAATTCAAGTTTGGCTGTGCTAGGAAAGGGAAATGTTCGTATGGAAGTCAACGCAATCATGCAGGTCATCACTGAAGTATTCTATGTGCCAGATTTAAAAAATAATTCCCATGAATCCTCATCTTGTTGGCTATGGTGAGAGTACGTGCAAAGTACTCATTCATTGATTCCTGATATGAGCATATTTATGCAATTTAGTTAGCTTGTTTTCTTGCATTTACTTAGTTAGTTTCTACTTATTAGAGTGTTTTAAGCCATTTTTCATGTGTTTTCAGGTTCAAATGACAAAGTTGGCAAGAAAGTGCATTTTGGTGCATTTTGGAGCAGTTTTGGGCTTGAAATGGATAGCACATGCATGGAGCAAGGTGGATAGACAAATTTGGAGTTCAAAAGAGGCTAGGAATGTGCTAAATATATGGAGAAATTAATTCAAGACAAAGAAGATAAGGAGTCAGCAAGAAACAAGGAACATTATCCAAGCATTATCCAAAACCTTATCTTATCTTATCCAAACCCTATCTTATCCTAACCTTATCCTAATCCTATTCTACCTTAATTCCAGCTGCAAAGGGGAGTTATTTTCATATTAGGACACCTAAATATCTGATTTATAGAAGCCTAGTCCTTTTCCTAAAAGGGTGCCGCAATACCCCCTTTCTAGAAGCCTAGAAATCTGATCATTGTCCCTGTTGGCTTGTGTTGTGCAATCCCTTTCCAACACAACCTTTGGAGTGCCAAATCCTTCTCCAAAACTACCTTGGAGCTGTGCCCCTAGCCCTATAAATACATACCTGCCACACCAATTGAAGGGGAGAGCTTAATAGAGAAAAATTCAGAGAAAGCACAGGTTGTGCCGCAACACAAGGAATGAGAAGCTTGGAGCGTTTCTAGGTGTGTTCTATCCTTAGTTTTTAGTTCAATATTTGTTTTAATTTGGTTTTCAGTCATGTGGAACTAAACTCGTTTTAGCTAGGGGCGATTTCAAAGCCATGAACATATATTGCATATGAATTGATTACTTCCAGTTATTGTTTCATAAATCGTGAATGCAATTTGCTTAACTGTTTGATTCAGAACTTATTCTTGTATGTTGATTAAGGAGGCCTACTTAGTTTGCATGCATGAATTTGATGCTAAAATATAAGGGAATTTCACCTAATAGTTATAAACTTATATTTATAAGTAGTGGAGGTCACTAGTCATGATCGCGTTAAGTAAATTCCTGGCAAGAGTATCATGCTGTTCATAGTTACGAATGCCTTGTCAATGCTTATGATTTTCATAAAACTTAATGATCTTTGATATGTATCTCTATCATGTTGTTCTAATAGGGAACTTGATAAGAATAATTTGGTTGCGATGCGATGTCCAATTCAATGAACTTAGGAAAATTTGATGGTTAATTAGTGTTGTTCACGGTTAATCTGGGCCATTGTCATTCATGGTTTATAGGAAGAATAACTGGAAATCAATTTGTATGCATATGTGTCGTGTGTGAAGAATGACCCTCTAGCTAGCCTTTCACCCATCAAAACACCCAAATTCGTACCCTTTACTTAGTGTCTTTAATTTGTTTTGTCCAGAGTTTTAAATTCGTCAAAAACAATCCCGCTTTATTGTTTAGTGTCCAATTAGTCTAGAATTGGTTTGAAATTGTCCTTTTTAGTGTTTTGAAGTTAAAGTAGAATTTCGTCCAAAATCACCTTTAGAGTTAGTTTTGTGTGTTTTGAGTCTGTTTAGCTTGTTTTGAGTTAGTTTAGCCAGTTTTAAGTCATAGGAGTCTAGTTAAGGTCTTTTTAAGTCTAGTTTAGTGTTTTTGAATCTAAATTGAGTAGATTAGCAGTCCCTCCTAATCCCCGGCCTAGAACGATCCCTACTTACATATATACTACAATTGTTCAAAAGAGGGTTTAATTTGTGTGCTAAGCTTTTACCACATCAAATTTTGGCACCGTTGCCGGGGATTAGTAAAATTGCTAATCACCCTGTTTTGTTTATTTTACTTTTGATATTTGATTTCGTTTTCTTTCTTTGATTTCAGGTACTATAGAAGTAAGACATGGCAATTGTTAATCTTCAAGCTCAAATGATGAATCTTACTTCTCAATTGTCGCAGTACATCGAAAGGACCACAATGCAAAGAGCCCCTATATTTGATATGTCCTATAGGCAAGAATATCAAGCTAATCAACGTCCACAAAGAGGTTGGGAGAATGTCAATACCTGGGGTTATCAAAGCCATAATCAATCAAGGAACAACTTGTTTTCCAACACGTACAATTCAGATTGGAGTGATCATTCAAATTCTATGTGGTGGGAACCTCAACAAGTTCAACACAAAGGATATTGGCAGCCATCTGAGGAGTTCTATTCAGAACCTATGCAGCCCCCGCAACAATTCCAACCAAATTCAGGTTCATCAATGGATTATGATCAAATTCTTGATGTACTAACTTCTTTGACGCAGGGCTCACAAAATCAAGCCAAGGAGGCTCAACAAGAAGGATATTGGCAGCCACATGAGAAGTTCTATTCAAGACCTATGCAGCCACCACAACCTCCTCCGCAACAATTCCAACCAAATTCAGGTTCGTCAATGGATTGTGATCAAATTCTTGAAATACTAACCTCTTTGACACAGGAAGTACAAAATCAAGCCAATAAGACGGGCGAATTGAAAAATCAACTTGGAGAGATGGTAGAATTCATGGGGCAAATTCAAGTACAAAGCGAACTCTCCAACTCAATCATTGTAAATTCAACGGGAGATTTTGAAATCGCTGAAGCTTTCACCTTGGGAAGTGATATGGAGGTTGGAGCGGAACCAAAGATGTCCAAACAAAGCCACAACGTGGATGAACAACTGCTGCTCAAGGAAGAGGAGGATGACAAAGCCATGGCAAGGGAAGAACACCCTTTGCCGCAGCCTACCCTTGCTCCACCACATTTGCCGCAGTCCCCCAAGGACCCTACACCTCCCAATTCAAGTAAGGTTGTTCCAAATTCAATTCTTTCTAATCTTAGTCCACTAAATGTCCCTATTCCTTGCAGGTTCTTGCAATCCAAGGAAGGAAAGAGTGAGAAAGACATCTTGGAAGCCTTTCCAAAGGTGCAAGTTGATATCCCGAGTCTTGAATTAATCAAAGAGGATGTACTTGAGACAACCATTTCCAAAGAAGTTGGATTTTATGACACAGGACAAGTCACAACCCTCAAAACACCAAATCTGGCCGAATTTTCTAGTCCTAAAACTTTCGAAGTGATGTTTGTCCTTGAATTCTTGCAGGAGCACACAGGCAAGCCACCTCCCTGAATTTCAATTTCGTTTTATACTATCATGTTGTTAATGATTCAGGCACCCACGTTAGAATTTAAACCATTACCGGATCATTTCAAGTATCACCTTCCATTCAAAGATCAACTCCATGTCGTGGGCCCTATCCAAGCTTAAATGGAGGTATCGTCCGACTGGAAGACATTAAAGCAAGCGCTTCTTGGGAGGCAACCCATGTGTTAAAATAAAGAAGACCTAGGAATCTCCGGCTCCAAAAACCAGATTTGGGTTCCTAAACCCTACTCTTTATTGCTTTTACTTTGCCATTATTGTCATGTTTGTTAGTTGTTTGTTTGCTTGCTTGTGTGTGAGTCTATGTTTGAAACATTGAGGACAATGTTTGGTTTAAGTGTGGGGGGGTAAACTAAGTGTTTTTCATGCATTTTCGTGGGATTTTATCACCTATCACTTCTAAAGTTGTTTCTCACTTTTTTAAGTGTTTTTAGTGTGTTTTGAAGTGTTTTGATGTGTTTTGAAAGAAAAATCCGAAAATTTTTGAAAAAAAATCGAAAAATGTCTTGAAAAATCCAAAAAGAGTCGTTTTTGTGTTTTTGTTTGTGTCTTAGGGTACCTTCCAACACAATGATGAGGATTTGGTTTTTAATTTCATGATTGTTAAAGAAAGTTACAAACATGGATGGAAGTTTGATATGCTCTTTGGTTTATGCTTAGTTGTAGTTGTAACTTACGAATTCACATATAATCACAAAAGAAGGAAAAAATCAGTTTTTGTAACATGCTTGAAGGAAGGAACTCAAACTAACGCTACAACCTTGAGAGACTTGAGCCTAAACGTTGTTTGGAGAGTTATTAATATGTGATGTTTTTGTTTTCTAAAGTCGTTGCATGATCTCATTATTTCTTTGCTTGGTTGCTACTTAGAATGCGTTTTATCACTATAGATCCAAATACTAGAACTCGTACCCGTTTCATTCAAGGCATAAAATTGATTAGCATAACAAATAAACAAGATGAAGTTGTTTAGTTAAACTAGAGCCAAAAAGCCTTACCCCTTGCATATGTATTGTAGGTTTAACCCCTTTGAGCCTTAGTTAGCCTAATTTCTTTGTTAGCCCACATCATCCCTACCTAGCCTAGAATAGGACTATCCATACCCTTGTTCTTAAAGAATAGTGGAGCATGACTTAGAGGGAATTCCTTTTGATCGGCCTTATGCAGAAAAACAAGTGTGGGGGAAGGGCATTTTGTTTGGAATCTATATGGTTGTACATCTGTGTGCCAAGAAGAAGGAAAAAAAAAAAAAAAAAAAAGAGAGAAAAAAAAAATTCGTAGAAAAAGAAAAGAAAAAAGAAGAGTGTGTGAAAAGAAAGAAAAAGAGTTCAAAATAAGTTAGAATAAGCTCACAAGTATTGGTTGTTGAAGAAAAGGTCCAAAAGTTTGAATCCGGCCCTAAAAAGTGTGTGAATCTCCCCTTTGTGTTTAAAGTTGGTTTTTGCATTCAAAAGTGAATTCTAAGTGTCAATTTCATTACTTTGCTTACTATCGCTTTAAGAACTTTTGTTTATCCTTACCATTCTTTGTTAGCCAATACCCCTAGCCCCGTTACAACCCTTATACTTCTATCTTGATTGTTGTGTGTTTCAATATGTGGAGGTTGGGATTGGTACGAGCATATGGTATCCCTGGTTCTCGCGTCTAAGTAGTGGCATTCCGTTCATGAGATCATATACATATACATAATTCCAGAAAGTGACTTCTTTGATTATAAACATATGTGAGTGCTAGTCTACATGTTTACATCAATCTTCTCACATATACCTAGTATAGGGAGTGTAGTCAGAAAATCTGTGTGAAAATAGAGAGTATATCCTGTGAGGAATTGAGGAAATTCTCTAAGGCATGTTACTACATTCAAAACATTGTTTTATTTGATTAAATGCGAGCTAGTGAGTGGCGACTGCGATTAAGTATGAGCTCGAGGGTAGGGATAGCTAAAATCTGTGGGAGTAGTGATTTTTAACATGTCATGTTTCATTGGAAATCCCTAAGGCAAACGTTGGAAGGTTTAGGTTTAGGTTTTGTTTTGTTTTGCTCGAGGACTAGCAAAAGTTAAGTGTGGGGGAATTTGATAGAAGCATATTTATGCGATTTAGTTAGCTTGTTTTCTTGCATTTACTTAGTTAGTTTCTACTTATTAGAGTGTTTTAAGCCATTTTTCGTGTGTTTTCAAGTTCAAATGACAAAGTTGGCAAGAAAGTGCAGTTTGGTGCATTTTGGAGCAGTTTTGGGCTTGAAATGGATAGCACATGCATGGAGCAAGGTGGATGGACGAATTTGGAGTTCAAAAGAGGCTAGGAATGTGCTAAAGATATGGAGAAATTAATTTAAGACAGAGAAGATAAGGAGTCAGCAAGAAACAAGGAACATTATCCAAGCATTATCCAAAACCTTATCTTATCTTATCCAAACCCTATCTTATCCTAACCTTATCCTAATCCTATTCTACCTTAATTCCAGCTGCAAAGGGGAGTTATTTTCATATTAGGACACCTAAATATCTGATTTCTAGAAGCTTAATCCTTTTCCTAAAAGGGTGCCGTAATACCCCATTTCTAGAAGCCTAGAAATCTGATCCTTGTCCCTGTTGGTTTGTGCTGTGCAATCCCTTTCCAACACAACCTTTGGAGTGCCAAATCCTTCTCCAAAACTACCTTGGAGCCGTGCCCCTAGCCATATAAAAACATACATGCCGCACCAATTGAAGGGGAGAGCTTAATAGAGAAAAATTCAGAGAAAGCACAGGTTGTGCCGCAGCACAAGGAATGAGAAGCTTGGAGCATTTCTAGGTGTATTATATCCTTAGTTTTTAGTTCAATGTTTGTTTTAATTTGGTTTTCAATAATGTGGAACTAAACTCGTTTTAGCTAGGGGCGATTTCAAAGCCATGAACATATATTGCATATGAATTGATTACTTCCAGTTATTGTTTCATAAATCGTGAATGCAATTTGCTTAACTGTTTGATTCAGAACTTATTCTTGTATGTTGATTAAGGAGGCCTACTTAGTTTGCATGCATGAATTTGATGCTAAAATATAAGGGAATTTCACCTAATAGTTATGAACTTATATTTATAAGTAGTGGAGGTCACTAGTCATGATCGCGTTAAGTAAATTCCTGGCAGGAGTATCGTGTTGTTCATAGTTACGAATGCCTTGTCAATGCTTATGATTTTCACAAAACTTAATGATCTTTGATATGTATCTCTATCATGTTGTTCTAATAGGGAACTTGATAAGAATAATTTGGTTGCGATGCGACGTCCAATTCAATGAACTTAGGAAAATCTGATGGTTAATTAGTGCTGTTCACGGTTAATCTGGGGCATTGTCATTCATGGTTTATAGGAAGAATAACTGGAAATCAATTTGTATGCATATGTGTCGTGTGTGGAGAATGACCCTCTAGCTAGCCTTTCACCCATCAAAACACCCAAATTCGTACCCTTTACTTAGTGTCTTTAATTTTTTTTGTCCAGAGTTTTAAATTCATCAAAAACAATCCCCCTTTATTGTTTAGTGTCCAGTTAGTTTAGAATTGGTTTGAAATTGTCCTTTTTAGTGTTTTGAGTCAAGTTAAAGTAGAATTTCGTCCAAAATCACCTTTAGAGTTAGTTTTGTGTGGTTTGAGTCTGTTTAGCTTGTTTTGAGTTAGTTTAGCCAGTTTTGACTCATAGGAGTCTAGTTAAGGTCTTTTTAAGTCTAGTTTAGTGTTTTTGAATCTAAATTGAGAAGATTAGTAGTCCCTCCTAATCCCCGGCCTAGAACGATCCCTACTTACATATATACTACAATTGTTCAAAAGAGGGTTTAATTTGTGTGCTAAGCTTTTACCACATCAATTCCCCTTCCTTCATGTGCAGAATTTCAAACTCTTTGCGAAGAGCTTGTAATTGTGCACGTTTAACTCTTGTTGTGCCTTGGTACTTCTACTTCATGGAGTCCCAGATGTCCTTCGCGGTCTCTTTCTTCAATATCGTTTCCAGGATTGAACGATTAATGGCCTAGAACAAATAATTCTTGGCCTTCAAGTCCTTTAGTCTCTGATCTTCAATAGTTTTCTGGAATTCCAGTCTCCACCAAGCTCCAATATTCCTTGGAGCGCAGGAAATTCTCCATAAGCATGCTCCAATGATCATAGTGTCCATCAAACCTCGGGATTGCAGGTTGCACAAAACTACTTTCAGTCGTCATGGCGTCGTTGTTGAACGATGAAACTAGCTTCAATCAGGCCCCGCGGTGGGGCTCTAATACCAGATGTTGAAAACCTAGGTTGAACACTCATGAAAAATCACGTAAATATGTATTTACTTAAGTACTCGAATGTTGGGAGAATATATGTTATTCATTCAAAAAGCAAGCATGACTTTAAACATCCTCACAAAGAAAGATGAGCGATGAAAATATGCAGCCCACGTTTTACAACCCTAGCAACGTGGTATAAGACTAAATCAAAACAGAATCAAATAACTTATCCCTAAAGACTAGGACTTATTGACAACTGCTGAAACAACCTTACAAACTAGGAGACCTAACCCTAACGGCTAGGAAACCCTAACAAGTTCAACAATTTCTACTAAAATAATTAAATTTAAAACTTGACATCATTTGCTCTGATGCATTATCAACCCAACTATTATTTTCATCACGTCGACGTGCACCATATAAAAAAATCTCAATAGGATCAGACTTTTGGTCATGTTTTTTCTCCGAACATTATAATACATTAAATAAAGGGTAAATTACATAAAATTATCTCAACTATTGAGTCAGTTACAGTTTCATACTTCATCTTTAAAAAATTTCAATGTCATACCTCATCTACGAATTTTTTACAATTTCATAGCTTTCGTCAATTTTATGTCAATTCTTTCATTAAATAGTGATGTGGCTTAAGACGGGCCCACTATCTATTAAAAGATTAATAAAATATTAAAAACTAAAAAAATAAAATCTTTATTTTTTTTGCATGGTGCACCATAGATCCTACCCATCTCATCTTCTCTACATCGACCACTTCCGCCACTCTCTTCGACCTCCCCTGCCACTTCTCCAACTTTACTGACCACCTTCAATTGTCACTCACCCACCTCACCCGCGCCACGCCATCGCTCGACTCCCTCCCTCCCTCCGTCCACACCGTCATCTACCGACTCCCTCTTTGATTCCAACTCCGCCTTCACCAAATCGAGTCAACCGGCCCTCTCTTTGCTCCAGTACCATTTATGCCTTCTTCCTCTACCCCTCAAAACCCTTAAATCTCTCTGCTCCAGTACGACGCGGAGAACGCCATGGCAGTGATCGCGCAGGTGGCCGGGTACGAAGAGAGCGAGGAAGCGTTTAAGAGGGTTTCCGGGGTAAGGTTTTAGATGATTTGTTGGATGTGGCGGAGTGTGGCAGCGGAGAGAGGGTGTTGAGGGAAGTGAGGGAAGAGGGGCTGGGAATGGTCGATGGGATTGTTGATGTAGCGGAGAATGGCAGCGGGGAAGAAGGGATGGGTGGGATCTGGTTGGTTTTGGGTTTGGGGAAGACGGGGGCAGGGGAAGAAAGGGTGAGGGGGATAAGGGGTGGGTCCCCATGTAAAAAAAAAATTAAAAATGATTTTATTTTTTTATTTTTTAATATTTAATTAATTTTTAATAGATAGTGGGTCCCGTCTCAAGCCATGTTACTACTTAACGGAATAATTGACAGAAAACTAACGGAAGGTATGAAATTGTAAAAAATTTGTAGATGAGGTATGACATTGAAATTTTTTAAAGATGGGGTATGATGCTATGACTGACCCAATAATTAAGGTAGTTTTATCTAATTTACCCTTAAATAAATTATTGAACCCAACTACACCAAACAATAGTAAAACTACAATACATACAATCACATTTTGTTTATATTTTAACAAACTAAATAAGAATATGCAATTTACTTACAACCATGTGTCATGGGAAGCTCTTTGTGCCACCTGTGTGATTAATCTTTTACTTCTTGCTATTTATAATTTCACCTCAACAATAATTTGTTATTAACAAAGTAATATATATTTATATATCATAAAATTAATTTATTGTATAGAAATAATAATACTTATTTTATTTTTTTTATCGTTGTCCCATTAATTAACCATAGTTTTCCACCGGCCCATGTCTATACAATAATCTCACATGAAATGTTCTGCCATATGTCAACAGAGTCCAGATCTTCTGCACCCAAAACCCCCTGTGGCCCCTCTGTGCCTTTGCTTTTTGAACTAAACATAATTAATATTAACTTGACAATAATTAAAATAATAAAAAATAAACCAAATACTCAGCCAAAAAACAAAGGCATAGAGGGGCCACAGGGGGTTTTGGGTGCAGAAGATCTGGACTCATGTCAACATATGGAGTGTAGTATTTTTCTTTTTAATTTGGCCTTGTAATTACTCCACCTAGTAGCCACTTTACTCAACAATTTAAAACAAATAATAGGAATATCAAGAATATCTTTTGGTTGCCAATAATTAGTTTAACGAGAAATCTCACTTATTAAGGAAGACGCAAAAAATGAACTTTAAGTTGAATAAATCAACTTACTCTAGCAAATGAGACAATTTAGGGCAATTGAACATAACACATAGGTGACATTGTTCCCAAAAACTTCTTTGAAGATCTACACACACCTGCCTTGACTCATAAAATGACCTGATAATGCAAAGATTGACAGACCTCCAAGGATATCACGAGGCATAGAAATATTGACATTACGACAAAGTTGAGTACGATAATTATCGATATCTCATAAGTTCATTGATTAAAACTATACAGGTTCATTAGTAAGATACCCTACGCAAATGAGTCCTTTGGGGTAATTCTTATTTCGAACATATCTTTTCAATGTTTTGTAAGTACCTTGAGTGAAAGTAAGATTTAAATGAGTTAATGAAACATTTAGAACGGGGAAGAAAATTTAATGAAAAAATTTATTTACCTTTCTTTGTATACATCTAACAATATTGAATTGGTTCTGCAATTGCAGCCTCATAAGCTAGATGAACAAATAGGTGAACAATTGTATCAAAGAACAAAATATGAAGCATTTTCTACATTTGACAAAGAGCCAATACAACCCAATTTTCCAATTGCTGGAAAGATGCTTCAGGTTCCTTTTTACTACATAACTGTCATAAAATAACACTCAACTCAAGAAAAATAAGGGTAATAGACCTCGGTAATACTCTTTGTATCGCAAGCCAGAATAAATGTTGTATTATAACATGATGGTCATGACTCTATAACCACATATCTTTCTATCCTTGATATTGACACATTGAGAAATGTTTGATGAATATCCATCAAGAACACGCACATTTGACAACGCTTGACAAAACAACACCTTTTCTTCTCTTGTCATAGAAAATATAGGAGGTAAGTATGTCCTATTTCCTTGCCGAATAAGATGAAGATTTCATTGCCGAATAAGATGAAGAGCTCTTCTTATTTTTAAGGGTAAATTACACAGAACCACCTCAACTATTAGTCGTGAACAATTTCATACCTCGTCTTTAAAAAATTTCAATATCATACCTTATCTTCGAATTTGTTGCAATTTCATACCTTCCGTCAGTTGTCAGTCAATTATTCTGTTAAATGCTGACGTGGCATATGACGTGGCACATTTTATATTAAAAAATTAATAAAAAATTATTAAAAACAAAAAAACAATTATTTAATATTTTTTTCTCTCTCTTCTTTTTTTTTTTTTTTTCTCTTCTTCTTTCTTCCTCTTCCTCCTCCTCCTCCTTCTCCTTCTCCTTCTCCTTCTCCTTCTTTCCTTCTGGGTTCCAAGCGCCGGGTCAACTTTTTTTTTTTTTTTTTTTTTTTTTTCTTCTTCTTCTTCTTTCTTCTTCCTTCTTCTTTCTTCTTCTTTCTTCTTCTTCTTTCTTCTTCTTCTCCTCCTTCTTTCTTCCTGGTTGCCGCGGGGAGGGGGGACCTTTTTTTTTTTTTTTTTTTTCTTCTTCTTCTTCTTCTTCTTCCTCTTTCTTCCTTCATTCCTCCTCCTCCTCCTCCTCCTCCTCCTTCTCCTTCTTTCTTTCTGGGTTCCAGGCGCCCGTTTTTTTTTTTTTTTTCTTTTTCTCTCTTCTTCTTCTTCCTTCTTCTTCTTCTTCTTCTTCTTCTCCTTCTCCTCCTTCTTCTTTCTTCCTAGGTTGCCAAGGGGGGGACCGAATTTTTTTTTCCCCTTCCTTCTTTCTGGGTTTGCAAAGAGGGTTGGATTTTTTCGGGCGGGCGGGCGGTTGGGGGGGGGAGGGGACGAACGAACTGGTTTTTTTTTTTTTTTTCTTCTTCTTCCTCTTCCTCCTCCTTCTTTCTGGTTTTGCAAGGGATTGGGATGGGGGGAGGACAGACGAAGGAAGAAGCAGAAGCGGGAGGGGGAGAGAGAAGAAGAGAGAAAAAAAAAAAGAAAAAAAAGAATTTTTAAAATTTTTTAATATTTAATTAATATTTTTAATATTTTTTAAGTTTTTAATAATTTTTTATTAATTTTTTAATATAAAATGTGCCACGTCACATGCCATGTCATCATTTAACAGAATAATTGACTGACAACTGACGGAAGGTATGAAATTGCAACAAATTCGAAGATAAGGTATCACATTGAAATTTTTTAAAGACGAGGTATGAAACTGTTAATGATCCAATAGTTGAGGTGGTTCTGTGTAATTTACCCTATTTTTAAACTTCAAGATCGGCACAAGCTTCAAGTTCATCCTTTATTTCATTCCAGCCCCCAACAATGTGGAAATTTTCTGTGAAATACACTTCTCAGTGTGCATTAGATCTAAGTTATGGCGTATCAACAAATGTTGCCAATATGGCAAAGAAAAGAAAATGTTTTTCTTTTTCCGTGAATTAGTAGCACGAGTTCTTGATTCTTTGGGACATTTGCCTTTCCTTTTTTTTTTTTTTTTGGTCAAGGGTAATTTCATTACCAACAAAGCAAGATTACATGAAAGGAAACCCAAAAACAAAAGCAAGCACAAGAGAAAAGAAAAGACCTTCTAAACAAACATAAGTTTGGGCCAAAACAGAAATTGAAACCCATAGCAAGAAAAGACAAAGAACTTATTCAATCTTCCTGCAACCGCCGCTACCGGTGAACCAAATAGGAGACCAAAGCCTCGACAGGAGATATGTAGAAGATGGTATTGTAGCATCAAACCAGAACTAGCAATAGGCGTCATCTTTAAGCAATCAAAGGATGAGTCAAACATGACTCTCGAAAGGTCCGACCCACCACCGCAAACGTGAAACCACAAATGTGAGAAGGACTAAGAGAGGCACCAACAACAAACGAAAACAAGAAGACATCAGAGGCAATAAGCCCAAAAGTAAAAACATCCGAAAAAACCATAATCCCTAGCAAATAGAAACAGTCCCATGCCTTTGTCTCTGGCCAGCAACCACCAGAATAGTCACCATGGAGGATCCAAAACCAGAGTGGGTCTGCAAAGACCAAGGCACAACAAAATCAACCAAAAAATGGCAAGCATGCCTAAAGCAAAAATCAAATCTTAAAGTATAGAAATCGAAATTCCAGATCGGGTCCAAAACTTTAAGATCTAATTTTTGAGTAAGGGAGAAGGAAGATGGTGGGGAAAAACATGGTTGAAATGGACTGATGTGCAGGTTGGTGATGGAAATATAGAAGGGGTGAGGTTGAGGGAAAATGGCTGCAAGATGGGGACTAAGGTATTAAAAGAACACAGAAAGTAAAAAGAAAAATTCCAAGCCTCCGACTCTCAAAACGGCAATGGGATGGGGAAATTGAAGAAAGGGGAATAAGAAATGGGAGGGATGGTGAGAAATTACAATTGTTAAAATTCTCTCGCAAAAGGAGGGAGAGACCCCCACATACGGAGGGAAGAGCTCAATTGTTAAAATTCTTTTGAAATCCTCTGAAATCCAAATTGACTACACCCTTATTGTTTTATTTTGGATAAGAAGAAGAATATTTTAATTTTTTTTTATTATTCTAAATATGTTTTACGGTAATTCTCACTTTACCACCATATAAGTATCATGATTTTCAAACTTTCATACATTTAGTTTTTTTATCTTAGTGTCATACCTAAAGTGAGAATTGTGGGACACTTCCGTTAGTTTTTTTTCGTGAGAACCTCCATTAGCTCGTGATGGGGCATCCACTTGAACAATAAATAAAAATCAAACCCCAATCATTTCTCCAAACAACTATCGAACCCCCAAATCCTAATTCCTACAAAACCCCAACTCCCCTGTCATTATCATCGGCGAAGGACTGGCTAGCCTTTCCTCTGCCACCTACCTCAACTCTCAAAACAAACCTTTCCTCCTCCAGTCTTCGATGCAGTCGGCACTCGTGTCCGAACTGACGTCTTCGACGGTTCACTCTTGACTGTAGCTTCCAAATCTTCATCACCGCCTACCTCGAAGCTCAGAAACTTCTCGACTTCTAATCCTTGACCTCCAGAAATTCTACTTCGGTGCTTGTACATTGTATGGTGGTAGTTTTCACACTGTCGCCGATTCCCCCGGGGGAACTCTGTCAAGTCCCTCACCTACCCAATCAGATCAATTCCATAATAAAGCTGCTGAGGGGAATCAAATTCTCCGATTCGATCGTCACCCAATTGTTTCAACCATTTTTCGGTGACGTTTTCTTCGACAAAGAGCTTGAAATGACATCTTTAAGGGGCTGATTTGGTATTGCTGTGCTTTGAAAAAAAAAAAAAAAAAACTGTTTATGTTGTGCTGTGAGAATAAGCTTATTTTTGCTGCTTTATGTTTTTAGTTTTTTTCACAAAAAAATGTGAAAATAAGTTGTTTTTAAGTGTTTACCAAACATCTTTTTGAGCTCAACTTTTTTTTATACCCACTTTTTATAAAAGCACCTCAGTACCAAACCAGTACTAAGTGTATTTCCCAATTTTATTTTTATTTTGTAATTTTTAATGTCCACATGGAGCCAAATTGATACGTGACGTCCAATCATTGTCCATGTGAGCTCGACATCACAAATCAACGACTGTTGTCATGAAATACTTAACGGATGTATGAAAGCGTCTCACAATTCTCACTTAGATAAATGACACTGAAATAAAAAAAATAAAAAATAAAAAATAAAAAAATTCTTGATGTATGATAATGCTTCGAATTACCATGTGTTTTTAATTGCCGATTCCTACCGGTTCCAAATAGAAAAATTTTGAGTTTTCACCTGCGGAATCCCCCCCACTCGGGCCACCCTGCTCCGTTATCCATATTACGAAGGTGGAAAGTGGAAACTACTGAACAAGCCCAATAGCCCTCACGTGTCACGCACGTGAAGAGACCAGTTCACTCAAACAGAGCAAGATGGCGGGAAAATACGCAGTCCATCGCTCTACCTGACTATATTTCCCTCTCTAGCTTCTAGGGTTTGCAGATTTTACCTTTCGGATCGAAATTCTCAAAAAAATCCCTCTTTTGTCTAGCGACTAGCGCGGAGACGGAGGCGATGCCGACGTACAACATCAGAGGCATCAATGTCGATTTCCCATTTGAGGCGTACGATTGCCAGCTCGTTTACATGGAGAAAGTCATCCAATCTCTCCAAGAAGTACGCTTCATTTCCAAAGTTCATTTCTTTCTATTTAAACCACAACTTGTTGTCTGTTTTTTTTCAATTTTTGTTTTTTTGTTTTTTTTTTTGGGGCATATTTTGATTTTCAGTGAAGTGTACAATAATATATTTGGACCGATTTGATGTCAAATTGAAGAATTTGGTAATGAGTGTAGCTCAAAATCATGTAAGATGCTCACCTAAGCATACAATTAGAGCATATTCGAGTCGATTAGGATAATGTGGTTACTGGGTAACAAGATTTTGGTACTCTAATAGCATGAATCCACTTGGTGCGGTGTTCTTTGTATCGATTTTGGTGATAATTAATTTTTGTTTGATACTTTTTAAGACTTGTTGACATCATTATCATTGTTGTTTTCGTGGGAATGCTTGCCCCAATTGACTTGGCAGTTGGGAACAACCTATCAGGAAACACGGGTATGGCTACTTATGGCCTACCCTTTCTAGACTCCGCACTGGTGGGAGCCTTGCCTTCTTCGAATAATTGGTATAGTTTGTGACTTGTTTGTGCATGTAAAATGCTGCAG
This sequence comes from Cotoneaster glaucophyllus, assembly GCA_036320875.1. Taxonomy (NCBI): domain Eukaryota; kingdom Viridiplantae; phylum Streptophyta; class Magnoliopsida; order Rosales; family Rosaceae; genus Cotoneaster; species Cotoneaster glaucophyllus. Next base: position 18,228,859 of record CM070068.1, on the reverse strand, counting down.
AAAAGTAATGCACTGCTGGAGAGTCCCACTGGAACTGGGAAGACCCTTTGTCTTCTGTGCGCCACATTGGCCTGGAGGAAGAGTTTGGGCCCTTTCTCAACTGGTCCTAATGTCAAGATGAGTGTGATCACAGGAGATGCATCAGGTGGTCCCTCGTCACAGTCTGCGACAAAAGGTCTTCCTACCATAGTATATACGTCCCGCACTCACAGCCAGATCCGGCAAGTAATTCAAGAGTTGAAAAGAAGCGCTTACAGGTCAGTCATATTATGGATTTACAATTACTCAATATCGGTTGACCTTGGTTATCATTATTACTATTGTTATTGTTTTTATTGCTCACCTATTGATGCGCAGCTATAGTGTGATTTCCTGATATTAAGGAGCTTCGTAGATGAATGTACAATGTGCCTTCCACAATTTGTTTTCTACTCAATAGCAATACACCATTTTGCGATATACCTCACCTTTTACTGGTCAAGACTTGCAATCTTACCCATGCTTTTGTAGTTTTTATTTAATTGTATTTTCAGGTTTAAATAGTTAGTGCGGTCTCAATAATGCTACATGTAATTTTTTTTTTTATTGCTTTCTACGCTGATGTGCTGTGTGCACTGAAGCCTGTATTATTTGACATATCTTTGAGCTTCTGGAGCAACATAAACTTTCCTAAGCTGCATTGTATTTTACTTTCCACGAGTTAGTTGTTTTTATTGATGGGTACCTAAGGACTGCATATGATTTCTTGTCATGAAAGTTGCACTGGACTCAATTATGGTTAGTTTAACTTATTCATTAACATTTGGTTGCTTAAAAATAACATATACTACTATGGGATCAGTCTTCATAGTGTAATTAGTTGAGTAAGAGTTGTTGTGATTACCAACTTATCGACTCCAATTATGAGCTGTTGAAATCAGTATTGAGTCATTGATACATTGTTGAGGATTTATTTGTTCTCAATATATTAGAAACTGAACTGAGTGTTTGACAATCTGCAGGCCAAAAATGGTAGTGTTGGGATCTCGAGAGCAATTATGCATTGATGAGGAAGTGAGTTTACTTCGCGGAAGAACACAGACAAAGGCTTGCCATGTCCTCTGCAGAAAGCGCACAAAGGATACAAAGCGTCGTTGTTCTCATTACTCTCGTGGTTCTGGTAAATTTTATGCTTGTTACTTTACTTAGACACGTATGTGGTGGCTTGAAAGAATAATTTGGTTGTCCTTTCTTATAATATTTAGTTGTCTCAACTTCAGTATATGTTAAGGCAATTTTAATACAGAACCTATTCTCTATGAGACTTGGAACATATTAGCCATTTTGAGTATTACCATTTACTCTCAAGAACTTTTTGGTTCGGCTGTAGCATTGCTTTAGATTTGACCCTTACACTTCTTCTGAAATTAGCTATATAAGATGACTATGAAGTTCTCCATTCTTCATACCAAAAGGAAGCTAATGGTGCTGCATTGCTCTAGTTTGTTGTGAACTTGTGATTAAAAGTACTTAATTATTTGTTTGGATATACAATGGGCTAAATTTATGCTTGGTGTCTTTATCCTTGATTCATGATTTGTTTATACTTCTTTACTTGCTTGAGTGACTGAAGTGAATGTGAAGATGAGTTATTGAGTTATGAAATTGCTTAGCCTTATGAGCTCAACTAGGTTACTTATTAAAATAACCAGGAATGTTATTGATGATTGATCTGCTCAGGAAGGTTGATAAGTTTATTTCTGTGTTATGTACTGAAGTAACTTGACTGGTTCTTCTTAGGTTTTATTTTGATGTGATGAACATATAAGAAAACCTAATTTTTATGTATGTTTGTGCTTCTGTTGTAGGTTTCTTGAAGAGTAATCCTCATCTTGGAGATGAACCTGTTGATATCGAGGATTTGGTCAATACTGGAAAAAAATTGGGGCCGTAGGTTCTTTTATCTGTGTTCTTTCACTATGTTAATGGCAACTTACAACCCCCATCTCTTTAGTATCCCTGGAAACCCATTGTTATGGTTGCTTAATGTGGTTAGCTTGCTTTTTTTTTTTTTTTTCTAAAAACTTGTTAACACTTTCTTGTAGGTGTCCTTATTATTTATCGAGGGAGCTCCATAAGGTTGTTGATATATTATTTGCACCTTATAACTATCTCATTGATCCTGCATTTAGAAAATCGCTACAGGTTGATTGGAAAAACAGTATTCTGATATTTGACGAAGCTCACAACCTGGTAAGCAAAAGTGATAAGCTTTGCTATTATTTCTGACAAAGGAAACTCCAATTTTCTAAATTATCTGAAAACAGCATATGTTGGTTTTGAATTTTATTCCTTGTTCTCTCGTCCACTCTTAGGACTTACACAACTTTGAAACAAATACGCATCTCATATTAATGCAGATTGGTAATTTGGATTATTATCTGAGTTTTTTGCTTATCCAACCGAACTTAAAAATGATGCAGGAAAGCATATGTGCAGATGCTGCTTCCTTTGACTTGCCCTCTTGGCTTCTTACAGCTTGCATTTCTGAAGCGAAAAATTGTATTGAGCTTTCTTCAAAAAGAAGGGAAGACTCAACTGATAAATCACAGAATCCAGATGACTTTGCTATCCTCAGAGGTAAACCTAATTGGTCTATTTTCAGTTTTGAATGTTTACCGAACTTGCCATTTCTAATCAATACTATTCCAGCGCATAATCTCTATACTGGCGATATTTCGTTAAGGGCCACTTGGCTTTCAAAAGACTAAATCCCATTGAAGTGGCTTTTCCAATTTGCTACCCCCCCCCCCCCCCCCCAAACAAAAAAAAAAAAAAAATTGACATTAAATATACCATATTTATACTTCATGTTGAACCCTGCTGTTGAGCAATAAAATTTTATGTGGTCACACATTTTTCAAGTTAATGATGCATATCTTGCAGCACTACTATTGAAGCTTGAGAAGCGTATTTCTGAAGTACCTATCGAATCCAAGGAATTGGGATACACAAAGCCTGGGCCTTATATCTATGAACTCCTGGCGGATTTAAACATCTCGCATGATACTGTCCCTAAGCTCATTGCAATACTTGAGGACGCTACCGTACTTATTGAGGAAGATAACCAGGACAAGGCGAATCGAAATGCCTGCCGGCTGGAAAGCATTAGTGACATGCTTAATATAATTTTCAGAGATAAAGACAATAATCATGCGAAATCCTATCGTGTAAGTTTGGATATTGGTTAGTCATGTGAAATCCTATCCGTATAATGTAGGTTTCGGTATTGATTTCCTAATTGTTATCACCCAGGATTAGCAAGAGCTTCCTTTTCCAGTTTTGTTTGTCTTGCTGCTTCAGATGTTAATTGTGGATGCTAGTTCATTATCCTTATTTTGGTTCATTATAGGTTCATATACAAGAAGTTGAAGCCAGTGCTATAGATGGTTTAAAGGGTAAGTTACATTTCTGATATTTTGAAAGAAATTCGTTGTTTCATCTATGTGACTATAGTAAATATGTTTTTGTGCTCTAATACTCCAATACAAGTTTAGTATCACACGCCATGTGTTTCTTCAGAAAGATACGCATGAGGGCTACATCTCAGATGTTAAACTAAATTAGATCAAAATGGGTGGAACTGGCCCTCTGGGCTTCAAATTTTAGGTCATTTCACAGGTCATAAACATGATTTCTCTAAATTGTTATGTCAAACTTGTCACTGAGTAGCTCAAGAACGTACCTTCTCATTCCCTGAATATAGAACTGAGAGGTCTGGCCAAATCGAGTGTAGTAGGAAACATCAAAGGGAAGTGGAGGAGATGCCAATATTTTAAGATATGATAATGGAAAGAAGGTTCAAGTTGCGGTTTCTTTTGATTTTATGAGCCCTCTGCTGTAATTGGTGAACACAAAATTTGGTTCTGCAAGATCACTTTTTAGTGCTGTGAGATGTATTTGACGATTTGTCTTGGTATGATGGTGAATCAATGTGGAATAAATTGGTAATATCTCAGTAAATTTCAGTGAAGTGGAACTAGGAGTTCGGGGCAAATCAAATGGATGATGCAAAAGAGGAGTTTTGTTTAGATCCATAGTTACCGTGGTTGTCTTCTAAGCAACAAAATAGAGCATTAGAGAGGTTGGTTTTCAATCGTTTAATGCTATTGTATTGTGTTTCAGAGTGGGAGAGCTGTGATGATTAGTTTGCTATTCAAGCTTTCTTTCTTATGTGGGGATCTAATCTGAACTCTGTATCAGGCCATGTTGCTTCACCTTTTTAGATTGAGCTTTTCATATACCGATATACGATTGATATTCTTTCCTATAATACTGACCATTATATTCTTACCCTTCCGTTTCCAGGGAAGGCTTCTAGGACACTTAGCTGGTGGTGTTTTCATCCTGGAATTGCAATGGAAGAATTTGCCAGGATAGGTGTGGGCTCTATTATACTGACATCTGGCACATTATCTCCCTTGGATTCGTTTGCACAGGAACTGAAACTGTAAGCTACTTCTGTGCAGTTTATTTTCCATTTGGTTTTAGTGTGGCTGACTTGAGTTCTAAAAAAGAGAATGGTTTATTGTGTCTCAGAGAGTTTCCTGTGCGGCTGGAAAATCCTCATGTTATTACCCCAAATCAGATATGGGCTGGAGTTGTACCAGCTGGCCCTTCTGGATTCTCTTTCAACTCCTCTTACAGAAATCGTGATTCTACGGAGTACAAGCAGGACCTTGGAAATGCTATTGGTATTTTACATTTTTTGGTTGCTATTTAAGCCACTGGTCTGGATAACACCTTTTGTTGATAAATTAATAGCTTTGTTGAACCCCAGTCCTTCAAAACACAAAATTTGCTTATTTCATATTTCAGACTGTTGGGAGGAATGATTTTCTAAATTCGTAATTCGTGGGATTTCAGATTTGCCAAATACGTCAAAGTAGTGCAATGTAATATTGCCATTCAAATTTTCTTATATGCAGCTGATGTAAATAGGTATTCTATTAGGCTTAGGCATTGAGTAGATCTGCTAGTTGGCAATTAAAATTTGGACGATTTGCAATTGATGTATTTGTGCTTTATTCCCTAAGATTTAAAAGTTATGTCCTCTTACTCTTGATGTGTATAGCGTACTTTTTTTTTTTTTTTGAGAACTGTAGAGCTTGGTACTTGATTACTAGCCGAGTCAAAAGACAAAGCAAATTGGAGTGTCCATATTGTATACTGGTTATTATTGAGTATCACTTAGAAAATCTATAATGTTCTGACTTTCTTGTTTCAGTCAATTTTGCTCGAATTGTTCCCAATGGATTGCTAGTATTCTTTCCGTCATACTACATTCTGGACCAATGCATTGCCTGCTGGAAGAAAATGGTAAGGAATCAAGTAGATTCTGTGAAGAGGTCAAATTGGTTTGCTTTCGTCCCATGACACAGTATGTTCAATTTATACAGAGCCATGCCAATTCAACTACAACATGGGAAAGAATCTCTAAACATAAGAAACCTGTTGTGGAACCTAGACAATCTTCTTTGTTTCTTTTGTCAATTGAGGTGATCAATATGACCTACAAACAGTTAGAAAATTTTCTTATTTATAAGAATGTGGTCTTTCTCATATGTTCCCTTGATTATATTTCTGGTAGGATTATATGGCAAAGCTGAAGGACGCCTCAGCTTCTGGTGCAGTATTTTTTGCTGTTTGCCGTGGTAAAGTATGTCTGGTTCCTTTTGAGAATCACTCAAATTTTGTGCTCTGGAAGACTCCTTGTACTGATTTATTAAGACTTAAATAATCTATTGTGAACATTTGACTGTTATACAATAGGGGGTTTTATCCTACATATTTGCTTAATAAGTGGCTTTAAAACTAAACCTTTTTGTGTTTGTCTCTGGTATCACTATCATGGATGCTTTATTATTTAATTTATTTGATAAGAGCATTTGAAGTGCTTGATTTTCGGTGGCGACACCTTTTTGGGTGGCTCCAAGAGGGGAAGTAGAAACTTAGAGATGGTAACAATATGAAAGTTTAGAGCATCAATATGGGCATGATTATTGTATGATGCTATTTGGTCATATTTTATGAAAGGGCTCTCTTATCTCTATTCTGCCACAAATAAACATCCTTGAAATGTGTTATAATTTGGACTCTAGTTCAAAAGCTCGTCTCTTGTGCTGAACACACTCTTTTATGGCCTTAATTGCACCGTACAATTTTTTTTTTCTTTTTCTGACAAGCATCGTTAGTGTACTGTTTATGAATAACATGTTTATCGGTGTTATTTACAGACACTAGCAGCTCTAGAGTCGAGACTGCCTACATTGCTAGAAAATTTAGAATTTAATGCTGCTGAATAGCTAAATTTCAGCTGATTTTAAGAGTCATACTGTATAGGTTCTTGGTTTGTGCTTCCTATCATAATGTTAATGAAATTTTTGGGTGGCTATTGACACTGTTGTTCTACACTTCTACTATATATTTGCTCTAGACCTTCTTGCTGAAATCTTAAGCTAGTGATCACAATTGATTGTCAATAATGTGTCAGGTAAGTGAAGGACTAGATTTTGCTGATCATGCTGGAAGAGCTGTCGTCATTACTGGTCTACCATTTGCCACAAGGAATGATCCTAAGGTGATAATTTCCCCCATTTTACCTTCAGAATACTTTTTCTATGTGTTTATTATCAAGGTCTTGGCTGCTTAAAAAAGTTGAAATTGAGACCACTAACAAAGAAGTAGAAATGGAGAACGGTGATTTTATCAAGCACTTCTGATTCTGTTATTGACACTAAGTCATGCCGGTACTTTGTGATTTTATTTTTGACTGCTACCATGATTGACAGTTGTTGAAGATAGTACTATGAAAGTTAATATAAATGTTGATTTACCCGAAGCTACCTCTCACATGTGATGCTGATTGAGGAAATTGTTGATATTGCGGCATTAGATAGAAATCTTATGCACAACTCTGTTTATGGAAATGAGTATGGTGATTCGTGAACATTCACTGTGAATAATTACATATTAGTATACATACATGCATACAAACATATCTCAATTACATCACTCGAATATGAATCTGTGAGTATGAACTTATGTTTCATGATAGTGACTAGTATTAATATAAACATAACCAGTTTGACAATCTCACTGTATATTTAATTCATTACTTGGTCTCTCAGTAACTTTTTACTTTCATATGGTGCTTTGGTTGATGATGTAGAGATAATCAGAATGTCCCTTAAATTCTCTTTTAACGTTTTCCATTCGTTGGAATTCTTACTTGTATAGTTGCTGCATCTTATTCAAATTTCGACACTCATATCAAATGACAACATAAAACAGGTTCGACTGAAACGTGAATACTTGGATCAGCAGGCATATTCCCAAAGGCAAGCATGTAAGGTAACGTCTTGCTTGGTGTGAGATGCCATTTTCAACTAGCAGGTGCTTTTCCTTATTCATTTTGCCAGTTTTCCTACTAATTTTTATCAAAACACTGAAGTTGAAGGTTCTAACTGGAGAAGACTGGTACAATCAACAAGCATTACGAGCTGTGAATCAGGCTGTTGGGCGCGTAATCCGTCATCGTCATGATTATGGAGCAATTATTTTTTGTGATGAAAGGTTGTTTCTTTTTTCTTTTCCTATTGTTATCTCATGACTTGCTATATATTAAAATGCATGAATCTTTGTTTCGTCTAAAAGAAAATTGATGATTTGGTTTAATGTAAGATCAGATTAACTTCTTGTAACCAGATGCAGTTTCAACATGTTGTTGTAACTGTAAAGTTCTGATTTTTACCCAACCCAGCCCTACAAAACAGGTTGAAAAATTTCATAAACTTCTAATGTTTTTTTCTTTTCTTGACAGGAAAGTTCAATATTACCTTGCATGTGATCGATTGCCTCCATGGTTAGGGCCTTTGTATTAATCCCACTGCACCCGGGTTCAAACCCTCCCACTCCCCTTAGTGTACCTTTTATTAGATTTAGAACTACCGCTTGTAATCAAAGAAATTCAATAGTACCTTTAAATAATTCTCTATATTTGAAGTTTTCCATTCCAAATGTCCCACAAAAATGTTGAGCTCTTTTTAGTTTTTACAACCTGATTTTTCTGCGAAGATATCGAAAGTGGAGAATGTCAATTTTTGTGTGGCTTTTTGGCTCATGTATCTCTTGTTTTTAGGAACACATCCCTATCTGATAATATTTGAGAGTGGAAAGCTGTTGTGTCAGACGAAAATAGGGTGACTTAAGATGGATGTAGTTTGTTGAATTAGTGCTCTCTCTTCTGCTCATGGGGAATTGCTTGTCTACTTTTCTATACAGTTTCTATTTGAAATAAATTTCATCTCGTGAACAAAAGAACCCCTGATTTTTCTGCGACCATGGTTGAATTCTTCTGAACTAGACTAGATTCTATGACAATTTATTTATTTTACCTCTTTAATATCTTTTAGCAGAGATATGTAGCTACTTTGGATGATCTTTAGTGTTTATGGGAGTTGTTTAATTTATAAACTGTTATCAAAAGCCAAGTTTGTTTTAGATTCACAAGCTTGTAGTTAAAAAAAAAAAAAAAAAAAAAAAAGAAATCTGCTCTTAATCTGTATTTCTCTACGGATTTTGTTTTCATTGGTTTTGTAATCAATCATATATGGTTTAATCAGCAACACTGATCTCTTCAATTGTATGTGCATATGTACTTTGTTTAACATTGGAGTTATTAACAGGTTTGCACATTCAAACCGTCAATCTCAAATATCGCTCTGGATACAACCTCATATCAAGGTGCTTTATGTTAAAGAATAACCTTTTAATCTATAAGAACTTTGTACTTATATTGTCTTTTCAGTGTTACCCCAACTTTGAGCGGTTAGTTTTTTCATTGTTGTCAATCTCAAATCTCTCTCTGGATACAACCTCATATCATTTTGCTTTACGTTTACGAATAACTTTTTAATCTATAAGAACTTTGTATTCATATTGTTTTTTCAGTGTTACTCCAACTTTGGGGACGTAGTTTTTTCGTTGACCCGATTCTTTCGGGATGGAGATCGGGGTCCTACTAAGCTGCAACAAACTGAAAAAAGGGGTAAGAATAGTGCAGTTAAGGGATAAATATCCATGAGTCTTTTAGAGTTTTATTTCTGCTCCTATCAAATGATGTTTTGAATGGCACATCGTGTCTACATTCTTATCTCATTATAAGTACAAATTAATTAGCTAGGTTCACAAGTTTTATCATTTACGACCAATCCTTGAATTGAACAGGAAAAGTTTCTTGCTTTTTTCATGATAGGATAACAAGTTTTTTTCTTCACATCATTTAACTGGTTTTGAAGTTAGATAATTTCAAACTATCGGCTATCAATTTAAGTGTGGAAATCTGGTAAAGGTATCACCAAAGGCATCATTTGAATGGAAGTAGGAGAAGAAATCATTAAAGTATTTGGGGGAGACTCTTCCACTAGCTTTCACAGTATTACTGGTTAAATAACTTTATTTATTGGCTGCTTTACATAATCTTACGAAGTCACCTCATCATACACCAAACTCACCTTTCTGTCATACTTTTCTGTAGATGCAATTTCTACTTCAAAATCAGTACTCCATGAGCAGCCCAATCATAAACCATCTTCTCTAGGTTCATCAACTTCAGATCATGGTAGATCTTTCTTTCTTGACTGAATGTTCTGTTTTTGTTATCATCTTGCCTGCACTGGCCTATTATTAATTCACCTTTGTTAACTATATGAATTCCCTTCCAAATAATGTGGTCTAGGGAGTTCCACTAATCAAAAGATAATGTATATGCGATGATGTAAAATGGAATTTGGTAATGTTATTCATTGCTTTGAGGTTGTGCTTTTTTCATACTGGAATTTTCAACTGAATTTCCATGTCTCTCTTGTATCATTACATCAGGTTTACCATTTTCGTTTTATTAACAAAGGATAAGTTGTAACACATGACTAAAGAGAATCCAAAAGTTATTGTTGTGACAATTAAGTAGAATATCTGTTAACCTTGAATTTGTTAGATACAAATATTTTGGGCTAGCATGAATCACTTTGGGATGCAGTATAGATCATAAGATACTGATTACTTCTGTAGATATATGTTTCATGAATAATAATTATTTTATGAAATTGGTATGATCTGAAGAGACATATATGCTCAGGTCAATATTTAAAATCCCAGAAAGGTAACCTGGATAGAGAAAGAATAACTAAAGTTCATTACTGTTTATACGGATCAAATTGCATTACTCAAATATTTTTGGCAAAGATATGTGTTGGCTGGTAAAAGATAGAGGAAAAGATTATGGTTTCTCTTATCTTTTATCATTTTCTCCTTCTACATAAGAAACCAAATTTCATTAATTAAAATGGAGAATCAGGCGATAAAGATTCTAACAATCTTATTTTCTTAGGGATAAAGGGTCTAAGATTGTTAGACTAGGTCTTACATTCTAACGATTTAGGAATGGAGATTTTACAAGTACTAAACTTATCCCAGAAAACATCATCCCTTGGACCTGTAAAATTTGAAAAGGAAGGTGTTCTGAAATTTTGTAGAGGCCATCTAAAACAGGGAAGATATTGCCTTTGTTTTCAGATGTTTGAGTGGTGATCGCCAGTTCATTTGTATCGTCTTGATTGGATTGAAGAAAATTCATTTAGTTGAAGCCAACTTTAAGATGCAACTTTAAATAAAAAGTTGATGTTTTTATCTTTCTGAATTTTCTTTGCTGTAGTTTGAGCTGAACTCAATTGTCATTCCATTTCCAGTGCTGCTGTTTAAAGCATCTTTTGTGGTGCGACAACCTTTAAATGCTGTAGTTAATTTGATTACCTTTATTCATTTTGTAGGAACCCCAGGGAAAATATATGAGTTGAAAACTGAGGAACCACCAGAAATATTTTACTTGGACCAGTTTCTACCTAAGGTAAATCCTTTATCAGTTCCTCTGCAGACATTCATATGAATGATATGTCACTAGTTTTATATTGTATTACTGCAATCTGCTTCTTAGTTATTTGTACTTGTAGACAACAGCAGTTGGTCAAGACCCTGCTGTAAAATCGCCTTCTTTCCTACTTAAAGCTAGAAGGGACAAAATATCAAGCCTGTTAGGCGAAGTCCTTCCTGCCAACCGCTCATCTCTTACTTGCTGTAAGGATCAATCTGTGTCATTAAAGTGTTCAAATGATCTATTTCAAAGTGAGAAAAAGATGCGTATGTGTGAGAGGGAAACTATGCAATGTCAAGAAAGTAAGGTTCTTGGGTTTCCTGGCAAAAATGAGAAACGAAGTGAACAACAACTGATAGCACCTTGTTCCACAAAGAAGTGTAAATTAGAGCATGGTGCAGAACAACATGACAGTTCTAAGCATTCATCTCTTACAAAAGATGCTCACTCATATGGTCTTTACTCCACTAATAATTCAATGAGAAGTGAGAGTTCACATAGATCTGACAGTGGAAGTGCACAAAATGCTCAAGTTGGTTCAGCTCTGCTGTGCAAAGATAAGAGGATCCTACAACAGGGAGATGCTGAGTTTCTGAGCAAGAAAAAAACGAGTGCAATATCCAGTCCTGTGCCTTCTGGAGATGGGGAAACCAGAGGATCTGAGTTTCTAGTTCAGGTAAGGTTTCTGACGATGTAAATTCTTTTTATCATGGCTGGCAAACATTATAAACTATAAGGTCTTATTTTCTCGTGGCTTTCATTCAAAGGACCATGAGAAGGAAACTGACATAGGTGATGGGCCTCATAAAACATATAAAATATGTTAATTGCCACAAACAACTTAAGCTCACATGCTTCATGTTGCTATAGACTAGTTCTATTATATATACAAGCTGGTGTGCTTGATGCTTAATTATGCTCTTGTTGCCTTACTTACAATGATTAGGACTTGTTATCCTGAATGGGATACTAGAGGATTTGCCTGGTGGCCGAAAATAATGCAGAAACTGTTGCGATCTACTGTTCTGTGTATGCTTAAATTTCTTAACACTTGGGGAAGATTTGTTTTCCGGGCAGTTTGGTGGGGTTACTGCAATGGGATGAGGGAGGACTATGGAAATGTATATACTGAAGAAATGAAGTAGATTAAAGGGTATTGAAATTACCGTGTGGTTTAGATACAGGGGAAAAAAGGTAAATATGTGGAATTCTTATTTAGACTAGGGAAAAATAGCTAATGGCAAATATAAAGAAATGAAGATAAAAAAGTTCACACTTTTGAAACATCTTCCGTGAATTTGAGAAACATAGATTTTTAGTTTACCATTTGTTCCTTGACATTTTCAGAAATAGCCTTCCCAACTCCTAATGTCATACCTGAATTCTTTGTGTGAATTTGTTAATTCAGTAACTAGGCATTTGAAATTCTTAGAACTACTCTCTCAGAAATGAGTTTGGTAGTGTTTCTTCTCTGGAATCACACAGTTTTTCTGTTTAGTACTCTGAGCAACTTGGCGTTTATGACGTTTTCTTTATGCCGTACAGGTTGAGGAAAAACTTAGTGCTCTGGAATATAAAGAATTTGTAAATTTGATGAAGGCACTTAAGTCCAAAGCTATGAAGATAAATGAGGTTTTGCAATCCATTGCGAGCTTGTTTTCCGGAAGAGAGAGGCTTCCTCTTCTTAAAAGGTAATCCTCCCATCTATATTTTAGATTTTGATGTATATACTCATGATATCCAGCTTGGTGAGCATGAAAGTGTATTTGAACAGTCACTGTTTCAAAAACCAATGGGTAACATTTATCAAAGAAAGTACTTTTTTTGGTGAATATCAAAGCAAGTACTTTATCAGAGTTTAAACATGAACTGCTGAATTTTGATCCATTGTTGATGATCATGAGTTTGTACTAGCCGATGAGTAAATGATCAAAAATTGTGCATCTTTCTGCAAGTCTCTCTGTCTCTCTCTCTGTGTATAAATATAACCAATGAATATACACCAAGGGTTTTGCATCTTCATATTCTAGTTCTCACTATTTCTGTCTCGATTTTCAACAGATTTAAGGATTTTATCCCTGCAAAGTATCACTCTATGTATGAGAACTATTTTCAAACAAATGACGGATCTCTTGATATCCAAGGTAAGAAACTCTAGTTTACTTAAAACCTAATTATAACATTTGCTGTGAATGAGATATCAAAATAAATATACACCGAAAATTTTTGGGCAAGATCAAGTGTAATTTCGTATACATATATAAAGGGAAAATATAATACATTTTTTTTGAAGAAAGGAAAGGATCACATTGTGGGACCACCCTACAATGTGGTCCAATGATCTAAGCCATCTATTCATTTGTTTCATGTTCACAATCTGAGGGGAAGAACATTTTCACACACACACACACACGAGTTGTTTTGGTAAGGACCTAAGTTACAGATGTGATGCACTCTTAAGTGTTTTATCTGTATACATCAAGCAAGTAGATCCACTACTAGAAAAGAATAGGAAACATCATAATTAGATGCTAAATCATATTTAGGTTTCAACATAATGTTTGGAAGTTTTGAAATTATCATGAGATGATTAGTTTATGGATGTTGAATTCAGATTTCAAAATAATAGTTGTTGCCTATTTCTTCACATCCTGAAAGTAATTTGAAAGTTAAAATTAGACATGCCTCAAGATTAAAAGTTAATTCTACTTTATCTTTGAAGTTTAAACATAATAAGGTGCTCTAATTTGACAGGGTGATATATCCTTGCATGTATTTTAAAGCTTAAAACACAAAAAAAAGTTGAAGAAAACATCCCCTTATTCTAATAAATGACTTGTCATGCAGGAAAGTAAAACTCTTAAGAGGGTTTTTGTGCGTGTTTGGCTCCATAAAACTTCATGAATATTTCTGGAGCAGTTGGGATGCGTAAGTGCTTGTATCAAGAATCATTCGTGGATTCAGTATCGTACTTGAAATATATTGTTAGTCCAGCTTAATTTCTGATTGGTAGCTTTTTGCTTGGTTTGCCTCACTGTTAACGTAGACAAATGTTGTTTTCTACCCTTCATATGGAAGTAAAAGAACACACTTTTTAAGGTCAAGCTACACCCAGTGATCCCATTCTACTGGGGTTCAAGAACCTGCCTGGTATTTCAGCTCAGGTCTCCCGCAGGTAGGACACTTCGAAAGGATGCTCTGGGTCACGAAGCTACAATTTGTTTTCTGAAAGAGTACAGGACTACTTGCTCTGGTTGTACATGGATAAATAGTGCAAAGGAAGCTTTCACTCACTCTTATTAGCCTCTGCAGCCTTTCACGGTGAACGGAATACGAATTATTATAGAAGTGGTTAACCGCTGTAGTGACCTGGGTGTTGTAGCATAGAGGTGCCGAGTGAAGGGGATGCATTTGCGCATTCCGGATTCTCTTCTTCAGCAATATTTTTCTGTAGCTGCTGTTACAGCTTCAGAGGCAGTATATTGCCAAACCTTCGTTTATACTGTGTTAGAAAAGTTGGTTTTGCTTCTCAATCTTTGGTGATCTTTTTTTGGCTCTAACAAGACGTTCTAGTGCTTCTCAAAAGGGCAATATATATTGAGTGATGCCTGGGCTGGCACAAAGCGGAAGGGGAAGAGTGGAGAAAAAGGGCTCCTATTTATTTGTCTGTTGATTTTTGTATTTATTCAATTTAAAGACTAGGAATAAGCAAATAAGTACATGGGAAGACAAAAGAGTACGAAAATCATTTTCACGGATGGATCTCAAATCCAACCCAAAATACGTTCCACTCATTTTTGGCTGCCATGGCTCCGTCAGCCATGACGGGTGCCATGTCGATTTTAAGTCCAAGCCCAAATCCTTGGCACTGATGTCAGGTGTCTTCCCCGAGTCCTTTATATTTTTTTCACCAAACTTGGAGAGTGGCGCGACATATTTTGTTGCATGAGTCCTAAGGTATTAAATATCGGTAATATCGGAAATATCGGTAGTCCGAAAACACGGAAATATCGATGGAAATATCGGGATAATATCGATATCGATAAAAATTATATGGAAACCACGGAAATTGTAAGAAAAACTTGGAAATTTTTATTGAAACTTTGCAGGATGTTTATTTAGTCAATTATCTATTAGTTTATCACAAAAAATTGGAAGGAAATGCATTGCATGATGGATTTAACATTATCAAGTTGATTATATAGCGAGCTGACAAACATTGTGAGTGTAGAAAATATGTAGTAATTAATGAAAGAAGTTTAAACACACCATAATCATTTATATATAATGAATTAGTACAATATTTTACATTTTATACATTGCATGGTAAGATACATGAGTGACTTAGTACCACATAGAGTTCCTATGAGGTTCAAATTTTTCACTATCTTCATCATCTCTATGTGTAGAGTGAGTGTATTGTGAAGAGTAGTTATCAAATGATAAATCCCCAAAATAGTTTTGCATGTAATTGTTAACATGCCACCCATATGGATCCGAGATTGGTTGACGTTGTCCATAAGCAAAATCATTTGAAGATTGAGTCTCAGATTCTTTCCATGAGTCGCTCGATTCCATCCCAACAGGAATGGGTCGGATCGGACAACATTTCAAGTTTCGCTCCGAAATTTCAGAATCGGATTGTATTCAGGACATAACTTTTCGGAACTTTTAGAAATTTTGGAATCTGAATAATCTCGGAAATTTCAAAACATAATTCGAAAATTAATATATTTTACAAGTTTTTAACACTATCAATTTTTATTTTATTTATTTTATTTATTTTTGTACATGTAACTTATTGTTCTTTCTAAATATCTGGTAAATGCATATGTACACACACGCACACAGACTTCACACACGCACACAGACTTCACTTCACACGCACACAGAGACCTCAGTCTCTCTCTCTCGATCCTTCATTCTCTCTTCTCTCCATTCTTCCACACCCACACACACACACAGAGATCTCTCAATCTCTCTTCTCCCTTGTCCCACACACACGCATAGAGACCTCAGTCTCTCGATCCTTCTCCCACATGGCCTTCTGCTCCTCCCTCGCCTTCCTCCTCGTCCGAGTCTTCCGCCTCGTCGGCGCCGTCTCTCTCTCGAAACTCTCATCTCTCTCATTTCTCTCTGCAGTCTGCACCGAGAGTCTGAGACCCACATATACACACGCACACCATCACACCTGCTTCAGGAATACACCCACCTCGTCTTTCTCCCTCTCCTTCTCGTCTCTGCAACTCGGCGAACGCAGGAACCCTCCGGCGAGTTTCTTGAATTTCTCCGGTTAGGTAAGCTTCGGGTTTACCTCTTTCTGTTGAATCTGTTCTAGATCGAAGCTTAGATGTGAAATTGAAGTTCTATCTCGTGTTTTTGCAAGGTTTTTGGGATGAAATCGGCTCGGGAATAGGCACACCCATCTCCGGCGAGGCTGTAGAAGCTCCGGCCTTCTTCTCTGATTTGCACAGTTCCAAAATTTTACGATAATATCGGTAATATCGCGATATTATCGATATTATCGATAATATCGCGATATTTTGACGAAAACTCCTCGGATACCAATTAAAATATCGTTAAAGCAAAAAACCGATAATATCGGCATTTAAGACCTTGATGAGTCCCACCACAACGGTTGTCAAGACACGTGTTTAAATCTCAGACGTCTACTTCAAATTCTTACTTTAATCCGGGAATTGTTATTGACATTCTAAAAATTTTATTCGATACTCTTCATAAGTGTATTTTTCTTTCTAATTATAGAAAATTTGGAGTGCAAAATAAGATTTTTGGAGTGCTAATAACAATTTCCTTTAATCCAATTCTTATTAGTTTCTATAATAAAATCTAAAAAAAAAAAAAGGAAATAATCAGAATAATAAAATAATAAAATTTCCAACACTTTGAATTTTTTTCACTAAACACTAAATTAATTTTTTTACTTCCCACACCAAAACTCCATACAATTTTTCAGATCCTTATTTTTTAACATTCTTATTTCATTTTCTACATTCCTTTTTTTCTTTTTTTCTTTTTTTCTTTTTTTTTTTTTTTTTTGAGGAACATTCCAATTTTGTTTGTCCTTACAAAATTGGCATCTCCCGTTGAAGGTGAATTCAAAGCCAAAATCGCATGGTTGACTGTCGAAATGTACTCGAGAATTTAAACAAAATTTTTGATAAACATGAGAGTTACTATTCACAATGGGTGGATTGTGAATAATAATCGTCATGCTAGTTACTATTCAAGTGAATAGTAACTACCATAACTCCAATCCTAAATCAAAATCCATCAAAATAGATGGAAATGCTCTTGGATAGATGACTTTAATATGACTAGGTGCGATGCATCAAAATCCATCAAAATAGATGGAAATGCTCTTGGATAGATGACTTTAATATGACTAGGTGCGATGCACTTAGATGAATTTGTAATGACTACTTGAAATGAGATATTTAAAATTTCTTTATTTAGTGCCTATGTATGTTCATGTAATACATTTTCAGGCTATCTATCTAATATTTTGTGGTGTATTTCTTATTGAAGTAACTTAAGTTCCTTTGAGCCTAGAAATCTCGTATCCAAACACACCATCAATATTATTGTGCAAGCATAAATTGTAAGGTCATCTCTAGCCAAGAGTTATAGACCATTTTTAGTCCGAATTGGTGCAAAACTCGTCTCCAGCTAGGCCAAAATGAATCTGATAAAAAGAATCAGGGCTAAATTTAGTCTAGAACTAGATACATATAGCAAACCCTCAAGCCATTTGGCGGGCTCAAACATGTGCATCCCAAGCTAAATGGAAACGTTTAGCCCTGTGTGACTTCAGATGGAAATTTTTTTCTTTTAAAGAGCTAAAATATAGTGAAGGACTACGTTTAACCTCCATGAATGAAGATGACATGACCAAAAGCTTTTCTCGCGTTACTATGCATTACTTTGTTCAATGTGCTATATGAGTCTATGACACCATAACAACTGCACTCTCCTGATCTTACATACATCGATCATTGGCCACTCCTAGACTCCTAGTGTATGCCAGAATAATGCACCCAAAAATAACTAAAGACTTTTTAAGTCCTATATATCCGAGCACCGGGGAACATGCATCAGAGATCTTATTCAAAGTCCATAAAATCTCACCAAAAACCACAAAATTACAAAAATTAAACGATTAACAAAGAGTTATTTTCTTGAAAGCTACATCTTGTTTATATTACAAGCAAAGCATTTGCATGTGATTAAGACTACCGTGAATAAATTTTTAAATTACATTATTAATTTTCTGTAGTACCAATAATCTTCATGTCCAATTCTTTGCTGAAATCCACGTACGATCCCTTTTCCTTGAGTTTCAAAATTTTGACGACGACGACGATCTCTCCGAAACTCTGTCTGAATTCTTACGCAAATCCACGACCAAATCAGCGAAGGCGCTTAATATGAACCTGTAAGACTTCTTCTCGTTGAGGTTGAGATAACAAAACAGAAGGTCTTCCATGAAATTCCAATCCACCTTTGCATGATGTCGAAGGCGGGCTTCAACCATCGCATGCATGGATCGCTGAAAATCGTCGTATGGGCTCGGAGAGTAGGTCAATACCGCGATACAGTCGTTGGGAAGCGTGACGTCTTTCGCGTCATCATTGTTATTGGAGTTCGACGTAGTAGCCGAGTCGTTTAGGGTTGGAGTTGAGATGGAGCTTGAGCCCAAGTCCTCGGATGTAGTGGTAGTGCTTGTCCGAGCTTCCTCCATGACCGAGCTTGATGCTCGGCCGGGGGACACAAAGAACCTGTGGGAGCCACAAAGATCCACGGCGGGCGGATCAATATTGAATCTAGGCGATTCGAACAAAACCCCGCCTGAGTTTTGATCAGTTTCATTGTCCGGCCGACGTTCTTTCAGGTGTAAGGTTTTATCCCAAAAAGCCTCAGCATGAAGATCTTCTTCAACCCTTCTTTCATCGTTGTCATCGCCGTCGTCTCTCAAGTAGAGTGATCTGAAATTCTCAAACAAAAACTGATCAATATCGGAGAGGGAGGCTGCATCGTCCTTGTTATTTGCTTCCTTCTGGTCCCGATTGATGGCGAAAGAAAGGGTTTTCGGGTGCTTACAGCCTGATCGGATCCATTTTCTGGAGGGGAATGGGATCTGTGGGGGTGGCTTTTTTATCCTCGAGAGGTAATCTTGGAGATACTTTTGGAGTTTATTGGGCATTTTCTTGCTGATATGAATGTAATGGGATTGGGTGAGAAAAGTGTGGGGGGTGGAGTGGTTTATAAACAAACAAGCAAGGAAGTAACATATGCTTCAATTGTTTTTTAATAACGTTTTTTATAATGCATTAATTTTTACATATAAACATGGAAGAAATTTATAGGACGTGGGGATTTCTTGACTATTTCTCCGAGATTTTGAGCATTATGAAAATCGTAAACATGGTAACTTTCTAGGACTGTTTTGGATGCAACATGATGAGTTTTGCTGTAAAGGTTATTAGTATATATTAATTAATTATTTTTTTGAAGTAATTGTAACATTGCGCGATATTTTTTTCTTTTTTGAGAATATACGATATTCACTTATTCATAAAATCGAATACACAAACATGTCAGAGGAACAAGAAACTCGTATTTATTCACTAGCAACCAGAAACATATATACATCTTAAATTATACTTTTAAGATATAAAGTATAAACCGGTTACCTACCACGTGTGTTATAAATATTTTCTGTTTTTTTTGTTCAACAGCATGTTATAAATACTTAGGTGAAATAGTAACACCGAATTAAAATGTCTGGTAAGATTACAGTCGCACACTAAAGAATTAAAGTGAGACATTAACGTCATTGATTGGAGTTTTGGTTTGAATGGTATTAAATTGGGTTGAATTAACTTACTTTATAAGTTGATTCAGTTAATCTTGCTTATCTATTTTAACAAAAAAAAATCTTGCTTATTTATAAACGTTTTCATTTTTTTTTTTTACTTTTGCTTTTTCCAGCTTGCAAACACTTAGAAAAAAAGAAAAAAAAGCCACTTAAACCAAATGATTCAGCAGCCTCGTTGAAAGATTACATATATATATTCAACCAAAAAAAAAATATTGGTTTTGTTCCACATGTCCTTGCTGGGGAGGGGCAAGACTCTCTTTCTGAAAGGCTCTCTGTCCATGCTAACCCCAAAGAGTCATATAAATTTTTCTTTCTATTAAATCAAAGGCTCGGTTCATGCACTTGTCAAAAAAAAAAAAAAAGGCTCTGCTCATGCACTTTCAAAAAAAAAAAAAAAAAAAAAAGGCTCTGTTCATGCACCCAATGTATATATTAGAACTCAAGTTGAAAGTAGGCGATGAACAAACAAAATATAA
Source organism: Cotoneaster glaucophyllus (assembly GCA_036320875.1). Taxonomy (NCBI): domain Eukaryota; kingdom Viridiplantae; phylum Streptophyta; class Magnoliopsida; order Rosales; family Rosaceae; genus Cotoneaster; species Cotoneaster glaucophyllus. Next base: position 18,208,512 of record CM070068.1, on the reverse strand, counting down.
CCTAGGTATTATACTTATTAATTGAAAACAAATAAATACAATATATTAGCTGAGACGGCTACATAACTTGTAAAACTACCTCTTGCCAGACTTTTTAGAAATAAACAAATACAAAACTCCTATATATAAAGAAAACTAAAGTAAACCTTAATACTTAATGAGTAAGGCTAGTACTACAATCTAGTGGTATTTTCTCTTCACTTGTAAGTGAAATGTCTTAGGTTCGATTCTCTCCAAAGGTGAATTTGAACCACATTACTATGGCTGGCCCATCATGAGGCTTAATCCACTCCCCCACCCTCTTAGTGTAGATAATATCGTTTGTTAAAAAAATACTTAACGAGCAAGAAAACCTAATGCTAGGGGTCGGCTCACAAGAAACTAATACAATATAATAAACTAATTTTCCGACAAATCATGTTTAACTGTTGTGTACGGCTGTCGCCAGTTAATACTACAATCTAATGATGTTCTTGTTCACTTATAAAAGCGGACTTAAGTTTGATTTCCGTAAATGACGAGTTCTATATCTAGCCCTAATATTAAACACATTTACGTCCAACCTTGGTTTCCATTTCTTTGGACATCGCTCCTAAATTTCTTAATAGCCCAACTCCAACCCAGCCCAGCCCAAATAGGCATGTCGATCAATTGTGAGAATTAATGATTTTGTTCTTCTTTCAGATCGAAGCTTGATGGTTTCTCATTATTTTTCCGTTGACCAACTAAACGACATCGCAGAGGTTTGCCCTGCAATTGTATGGATCTCTCTCTAACGGAAATACCTGACCGACACGAAACAGTTATAAACTCGAAGGAAGAATCAATCATCAAAGGCAAAGACAATGGACAACGCCAGCAGAGAAGAAAGAAGAAGAAGAATTGTAGAGGGAGGGTCGGATCGTATGGCTCTGATCACGGGTCGGATTCAGTCTCTTCCTCCTCCGTCACCACCACCGTCACCTTCAGTACCACCGCAATCCCACCGTCACATCAACGGTATATGAATTCCATCTCCAAAAAGATTAAAAAAGGAGTTTTATTTTTTATTTTTTATTTTTACACCACTACTTCAGTTGTTTGATTATTTCTGTTAATTTGATTATATATATCGTCGTATGTAGGGTTCATGTTATTTCTCGACAATAGATTTCATCACCGATTGTACATCTCTTTCATCACATCACATGATTAAAGACTAATTAGATAATAAGAATGATTAACACCAAAAAATCTCTTCAGCTTTCGTTAATTTATAAAATTAATTGAATATTTAGCATGCTTCAAATCGTCTTTTATTTATTTATTTATTTATTTTGAGCTAGCATATATTGATTTTCAGGGACTTGACTCTTAAGAATGAGAATATAAAATGCATAAGCTCATTCAGTTTTCACTGTATCACATCACAATCAAGGAAGTGCCAATTCACCCAAAAGTTTACATTTCTACAATTGGTGGCACATTGTTTCTCTCTTGGTTCTGATAAAAATCTTTGTTTTAGATGTCTGATTTTGGGTTAGACAGATCACTCAAACGATACAGAAAACTAACTACATTGCTGACACACTGTTTAATTCACGTAATCCCAACCGACATGGGATTAGTAAGAAAAATGTTGTTACTAGCTAGGTGGTATATATTCTCACCAATTTCCCTGGTTTTGCAGCTGGTACTGAGGGTAAGGATGGCACTCGTGCGGGTTCCCCATTGCAAAATGCACACGAAGCTAGCAATGAAGACGTTTCAAGGAAAAACAATGTTGAAACTGAAAGCCAATTAGATGGACCTTCATCCTTCAAATGTGACCCAACAACTACAAGCACTATGGAACCGCAAGGTGCTGGTGGCACCACCACGAAAATTCAAACACAATTAGGCACATCAATAGTTCAAAAGGCGCCAACTGATACAGAACCTGGAAGCAGGCGGCATACTAGGGCAAGGTTTTTCTCTTCGAAAAGATTAAACTCCTGCATAGTAGAATCCGAGAGCACAAGAGTTGTCTGTTCTCTCATAATAGCATTCTTGGTAGTGTTGTCATTTGCTGATTACGCATTGTTTGGGATGAACTTGGTTAATTCGGAGAGCGTTGTGGCCTCGAGGCCTCTGTACATTATACTGCTGACTGACATAACAATTGTTTTTGCGCGGTTGTGGCTTGTGAAACGAGAGGAGGTAGAGGAAGAAAGAGCGGCAGGGCCTCAGGATGGACATAATTGGGTTGAAGCAGTTAAGCTTTTGGAGAGGGGTTTGGTGGTTTACCAAGCCATTCGAGGTATATTCATAGATTTTAGTGTTTATGCAGTAGTAGTAATTTGTGGCCTCTCTTTGGTTTAGCCTTGGATTCCAAGAAACAATCTTGTTTCCCGTTCTACCTCGTGTCATTTGCAAATTGTTGGCATTATATTTGTGCACCTTCATTACTATCCCTACAGTACCATAAAAAAATTCCATGTTGGAAATTGAGATGGCCTTGTGAGTTGTAACATGCTATTTTCTCACACAATTCATACAAAACATTAACATCCATTAACTTAGTGTTATACAGAAAGAGCTTCTTCCTAAACATGTGAGTTGTGATTTGTAAACCATGTGGCATATTGTCACACCCCCAAAATAAAGACGCACTACACAGAATATGAGCGTTAGTAACAAGCCTGAAGAAATGCTTTTAAAAAATATGGCAACTTTTAGATCGGCATCACGATAATTAATGGGTAAAGTGTTACGAAACTCAGATTTCGCGTCTTTCTATCACAATTATCAAAATTGTGACTTGTGTCCTAAATTTTTATCACTTTATTTTCTTAAACAATTGATTAAATTTGATTCTATGTTCTCCAGTTTTTGACATTTTTTTTTGGAGAATCTCGGTGGCACGAGAGAATTTTATTGATATAAAAAAAAATTACACCTAATCAGGGGGAAATAAATCTTATCATCATAAAATAAGAAAATCAAAAACAAGAAAAAAAGGAGGAGGGGGTGGGGGTGGGGGACATCAACCTTACCCTTCTTTAAAAAGAAAACACAAGAAAAAGAGGGGAACATAGACCTTACTCTTCTCAGAAAAGAAAATACGGGAGGGGGAGGGTGACACACCTCGACCTAAATCAAGGCGTGTTGGCCGTCACGTGAAGGTGACCTAGCCATGTGCGCAATGCGGAAGTGATGCAAGTATAAAAATGTGAGTAAATAAAAACCAAACCTAGTGAATTTACACTAGATAAACAAATAAGTGTCGGTGAATGTTAATTAAGTGAAGTTGCACGAAATCAGAGCGTAGGTAGCCTAAGTGCAGTCCAGCAGGACAAATACTAGTTATACAATACCAGAGGGATGGTCCTACATTAAATACAATCTGTCAGAACTGCCGTCACTTCCTCGTAAGCCGCCAACAAGCAATCCTACCTAGAACCTGGAGGGGCGCAAAACAGAAAGTGTGAGTGGTGCTGCGTTGGGTGCGCGGCTGACTTCTCAATCTTGCGACTTCGGCCGAGGAAGGAACACGCCTCGGCCTTTGGATTCTAGAGCCTGAAGACAAGGCTGCTAATTTGCGAACACGAATCGTCGGCGCCGGATTCGGTTACGGTGATTATATTTGTAAAAGTATAAGCACACCGAATCGACGCCAGAGTGTAGGGGCACAGATACTCAAAGGAGATGTATGTCTTGATGGTGAATGTGGTTTGGCCGTCAGAATGCCGAACTCTGAAACCAACTCGCGAATATCCAATCATAAAACAACTCGGCGTTCAATGTGCCGAGCCTAGTAATTCGTAACACCTCACTTCACCGAAAAGGGCTAATGAGATGACCTCTGTCGATAAGGATTCGAAAACCCTTCTCGACCGAGACTTAGATAGGTAACCAGTCGGTCTCGACGCAGTGCTGTCTATCCAAACTGAAGATGCTCCGCGATCGGCTGGTTCTACGACGATAGTGCTGTCTATCCAAACTGAAGGTATCACCGGTTGCCTTCACAGTGCTGTTTATCCAAACTGAAGATGTGTCGGCGAAAAGGAAAATAAAAATCTCAAGGTTGTTGAGAGGTTTCGCGTAGAGCGAGAGTTTGCGCAGGGCAGTTTGTGTGTTGAGTGAGTGGGGGTCCTTTGAATGCTGCCCGCGACACTGTATTTATAGAAGCAGATGTGTGGCGCTGCTTTACTAGCACAAAATTTGATTTTAACTCAAACTCGTCAACTAGAAAATGCTTCCAACAACCTATCTTTTAGATGTCATCATGATGCTGGAACCAAGGCATTATCCCCCATTTATTTTAACAGGACTCGGCAATAAAGAACACTGCCTCTAGTAATTCCAATGCAAGTTCAAATCTTGATCTTTCCACCAAACCTGTCCAGGTGCAATCATACATGCCCAAGCCGTGAAAATCAATTTCACTTGTACTATGACTCTGAAAACTTTATCTGTATCTCTTTGCCACCGTCTACGCCTTATCACATCAACCAAAAGGCTTTTCATCTTGAAAATTTGACCTTGAAATGCAATCCTTGTCAAAGTTCAACCCTAACTGCATTATCACCATCATTCAAAATCCACATGTCCCTTTTGTAGCAACCTGATGCAGTTTATTTGACTGGATGCTTGGCATCTTGTCAAGGATATTTGGTGGTGCTCCTTGATCTCAATCTTCACCCTCCAGGCTAATCTTAATATTTTTCAAGATAATTACTACAATAGTCCAATAGTAATATCTAGAAAAATATGAGATCCAACAGTCCAAAACTTGCTCATTTAACGGCCTCGATTGCTCGGGCCGATGGTGTAAATTTGGATCCAAACATTGCCCCCCAGTTTCCTTGAACTTCGGCTTGTAAGCCGAATGGTGAAGGAAATTAACTGTCTTGCTGCAATTAAACCTCGCCGTATCGCGGAAAAAGTACTTTTGTTCCTTGACAATAACATGTATGTTCTGTCAACACTGTGGTCTTCCTCGACTGCCACAACTCTATACCAGGCTCGGCAACTTTGCCAGAAGGTCGAGAAGAATTTGGGAAAGGGTAGAGAAAAATTGTGGTCAAGGAAATTGTGGTCGATAGTAAAGCAGGCTGAGGCCGAGAAAAACTGAAGTCGAGAAGAATGTAGCTCGGCCTGCCTCTATATCTACTGATCCAAGGTCGAAAAGCTCGGAAGGCGAGCAGAGACAAAGTGAAAACATTGTTGAGTTCGACAAACACATCACTGCGATCTTCCTCGGCCGAGACTACTCCACCGAATGGGTCACAATAATAGCACCATATTTGAGTCACATCAAATCTCTCTGCTTACCTTGATAGTCCTCCAATCCCCCACTTTCCTTTTATTCTGATCAAAAGAAAATGAGAAAACCACTTTAATGAAAAAGCCTGCAACCATCAGTCCACTTGTCTCTTTCATGCACCTTTCATTTTTACCGCCAAGGTCAAGAAAATTGGGGGCCGAAACAAACCATTCTTTGTAGCTCAGCCTATCACCAATCAATGTTGTATTAAAATTCCATAAATTCCATTCATTCGACCAAAATTGTCTGTCGAGCACACCATCTTGTTGCCCTCTTTTATTTTCTCAAGCATCGGCCGAGGAACCGAATGGGTAAGAAAATAATTTATTCTTCTTATTCTTCTCATACATCTCCTTTGAGTATCTGTGCCCCTATACTTTGGCGTCGATTCAGCGTGCTTATACTTTTACAAATATAATCACCGTAACCGAATCTGGCGCCGACGATTCGTGAACTTCGCAAATTAGCAGCCTTGTCTTCAGGCTCTAGAATCCAAAGGCCGAGGCGTGTTCCTTCCTCGGCCGCAGTCGCAAGATCGAGAAGTCAAAAACTACCAAGCCTACGTGGCGCGCAGGCTGAGTAATTAATGAGCTAACTATGTCATTACATTGAATGCGGGGCGTGCCAACTCAACGGCCGAGCTTGGCCGGTGAGTAAAATGTTGATGTTGCGTTGTGTGCGCGGGTGATTTCTCGATCTTGCAACTGCGACCGATTCTAGAGCCTGAAGACAAGGCTGCTAGTTCTGCGAAGTTCAATATCAAATTCAGCTTTCAATGTGCCGAATGTAGTAACCTGTAACACCTCACTTCGCCGAGAAGGCTGATGAGATGACCTCTGCCAATAAGGATTCGAAAATCCTTCTCGACCGAGACTTGGATAGATAACCAGTCGGCCTCGACGCAGTGCTATTTATCCAAACTGAAGGTGCTCCGCGGTCGGTTGATTCTACGACAACAGTGCTGTTTATCCAAACTGAAGATGTTTACCGGTTGCCTCCACAATGCTGTTTATCCAAACTGAAGATGTGTTGGCGAAAAAGAAATAAAATCTCAAGGTTGTTGAGAGGTTTCGCGTAGAGCGAGAATTTGCGCAGGGCAGTTTGTGTGTTGAGTTGGAGGTCCTTTGAATGCTGCCTGCGACACTGTATTTATAGAAGCAGATGTGTGGTGCTGCTTTACTAGCACAGAATTTGATTTTAACTCAAACTCGTCAACTAGAAAATGTTTCCAATAACCTATCTTTTAGATGTCATCATGATGCTGGAACTAAGGCATTATCCCCCATTTATTTTAACAGGACTCGGCAATAAAGAACATTGCCTCTAGTAATTCCAATGCAAGTTCAAATCTTGATCTTTCCACCAAACCTGTCCAGATGCAATCATACATGCCCAAGCCGTGAAAATCAATTTCACTTGTACTATGCTTCTGAAAACTTTATCTGTATCTCTTTGCCATCGTCCACGCCTTATCACATCAACCAAAAGGCTTTTCATCTTGAAAATCTGACCTTGAAATGCAATCCTTGTCAAAGATTCAACCCTAACTGCATTATCACCATCATTCAAAATCCATATGTCCCTTTTGTAGCAACCTGATGCAGTTTATTTGACTGGATGCTTGGCATCTTGTCAAGGACATTTGGTGGTGCTCCTTGATCTCAATCTGCACCCTCCTGGCTAATCTTAATATTTTTCAAGATAATTACTACAATAGTCCAATAGTAATACCTAGAAAAATATGAGATCCAACAGTCCAAAACTCGCTCATTTAACGGCCTCGATTGCTCGGGCCAATGGTGTAAATTTGGATCCAAACACCTTCTTTAAAAAGAAACACAAGAAAAAGAGGGGAACATAGACCTTACTCTTCTCGGAAAAGAAAATACGGGAGGGGGAGGATGACACACCTCGACCTAAATCAAGGCGTGTTGGCCGTCACGTGAAGGTGACATAGTCATGTGCGCAATGCGGAAGTGATGCAAGTATAAAAATGTGAGTAAATACAAACCAAACCTAGCGAATTTACACTAGATAAACAAATAAGTGTCGGTGAAGTTAATTAAGTGAAGTTACACGAAATCAGAGCGTAGGTAGCCTAAGTGCAGTCCAGCAGGACAAATACTAGTTATACAATACCAGAGGGATGGTCCTACATTAAATACAATCTGTCAGAACTGCCGTCACTTCCTCGTAAGCCGCCAACAAGCAATCCTACCTAGAACCTGGAGGGGCGCAAAACAGAAAGTGTGAGTGGGCAAAAACAAAGCTTTTGAAAACCATTTCATTTATCAAAGTTAGTAACCCCTCACCATAAAACCTGTATAATTTTCCAGAAAATAGTATACATAACTATAACAAAATCAATGTTCGGAATAGCAAAATCCACAAATATACCATGCCAAATATCTCAATATAACGAACTAAATAAACCATGTGAAGCAAGTCAATGAAAAGTAACATATCAGCCGGATCCACCTAGTGTGGCTTGTACGGCTAAACCTATAGCTCATCAAACATGCCTGCACACGAGTCCGAACCACCTAATGTGGTCTATACGACAGGACTGGGTGTAAATAAATACGCTCAAGTGCTACGATCACGTGAAGTGTCACATCCCAACCCGGGGTCCACCACATCCCGGGCCCGCTCCACCACCGTAGCACGATATTGTCCGCTTTGGGCCCCGACTACGCCCTCACGGTTTTGTTTTTGGGAACTCACACGAGAACTTCCCAGTGGGTCACCCATCATGGGAGTGCTCTCGCTCGCTACTCACTTAACTTCGGAGTTCCCATGGAACCCGAAGCCAGTGAGCTCCCAAAAGGCCTCGTGCTAGGTAGGGATGTGAATATACATATAAGGATCACTCCCCTGGGCGATGTAGGATCTCACATGAAGACTGTGCGAATGATCGCGGGTCACCTACGAGTCGGAACCACCTATAGTGGTCTGTACGACAGGATTGTGCACCTAACTTGGATCCAAGGTGAGCGTATGGTGCGGGACGTGAACATCACATGAAGGATTGTGCCCTGGCCACAGGCAGGAGCACTAACACCGGGGTGCAGGTTAATGAGCTCTAAATGTCTCTAAGTATAACCATAACCATATAACTTACCATTAACCACATATAACCTTACCTGGAACTTACATGAGCGTCCGCAGCACCAACACTAATATATGTAAGTATTAAATGCATATTCTAAGTATAGAACATTTGGCATGGCATTTCCAAAGTATAAAACTATTTAAATGAGTTTTCTGGGAAAGACGCAATGCATATATACATATATAGAAAACCAAAATGCCCACTCACTGATATGTGGAAGGATCGTAGCCCCCGAGTCTCACTTAACTGCGCTCGTCCTCTGGAAACATCTCACCTATATGCGAAACAACTATTTTAACGATATTATAAGCACATAACCAAAACTATGCAATAACTTCTCATATGTTGCTCAATTGAGGTATTTGAATATACCATCATGGCCTACTCTACCCCACGAACATCCCCATATTTTTAGAAAAAAATTTCAATGCCCCACGCGCCGCCCAAGCGCAGGCACGTGCCTGGCACACGGACGGAATAGTTAATGCCGTTAGAGAATATTCCGTCAAATAATATAATATTCCGTTAAAGATACCTGATGCCGTTAGGTATATTCCGTCAAAGTTGACAGAATATTCTTCTTCTTCTCCGGCGGGTCGCCGGCAGTCGTCTGTATTGCCGATTTTTGGAAAAATTTCCAAACTTGATATCTCACTCATTTTTCAACCAAATCTCATGAAATTTGCACCAAAATGAAGCTCTAAACGAGTAGAACATTTTCTTACCACTTTGAAGCCCTAAAACTCACGGAAAATGGCCGGAAAAACCCTCGATAATCCGGCCAAACCTGCAACTCGACGAACTCGAGTGTCCCGACGTCCAAAACTTTCCAAAATTGCTCCTTAAGCTTCGTGAAGTAGTTTTAAGACCTTCTCGAGCCTTAAAACACCGTGAAAAACTTGCGATCACGACGACGTAATAGTGCACTTCGTCGGAGCTTCTTGGTTCTCAGGTTTTCGAAGGCTAACCACTTAACAAAAGGTATCACCTTGTTCTAGAGCTCTAGAGGAGTAAGAATCTGGAAACTTTAAGCTTGATCTGTGAAGTTTTGAAAGGGTTTGGGAGTTGTCCATACGGTTGTACGGAAATGGGAAGAATCGAGAGAGAGATGATGAGGATGGTGTCTGGATGTGTGTATGTGCATGTGTGGGTGTGTGTCCGGATTGGGCACCACCTAAAAAAACTAAGTTTCCAATTGGGCCACTAACTAACTAAAAAAAACACTCAAAAGTAAACCCTAAAATTCTATTGGATCCAAACAAATAGGAATTGAGATAAATGGTCCATTTCGCTTAGCCCATTTATACATTTGCAACCAAACGCTCAAGGGCAAATACGTCATTTCCACGCCATCAGAAATAAGATATAATTAATTTCGGGACGGGCTGTCACAGAGGGGGAGTAAATTAGAACCTAAAAGGTCAGAACCTGCAGGAAAAGCTGCAAAGCAAAAAGGAATATCCAAAAGGATTAGGTAAAAAAGAAAATTGCACATTAAGAAGGAGAGATAAATCTGCAAGCCTAAGAAATCTAATTGCATAAAAAGAAGAACCTTAAGAAGAGAATCTACATGCCAAACAAGAGAAGATGAGAAAAACCTTAAATTAACTAATTTGTCAATAACTGCATTCCCTTCTCGATAGCTATAGCATTAGTTCCCTAAAGTTACAACTATAGATTCCAAGAAGTTGTTAGCATTCAAAATTTGACATATATCATCCTATTGATTCAATGAGAGAGAAGTGTTAGAACATAAAATTATATTATTGGTTTACATCTTAACAATTTTTTAACCTTTTCAAAACATTGTCTGTCAGTTCCAAACTTCATACCCACTATTTATGGCATTACGCTGCACATATTATCAAGTCAGTCACAGCAAACCGTTGGAGAACAGAAAAAAGAGTCGACATCCATGTGAAGATGAATTTAATACAGTTGATCGGGTTTGGTGAATAATTGATACGTAGTCTGGTAAATTGGTTGGAACTGTATCTATATATATATATATATATATATATATATATATAAATCCTTTCACAAGAGGGATTCTCATTTTTCACAAGAGGGATCCCTATTTTTTAGAAAAATGGGGACACCCTCTAAACCGTTGGATTTGACTTTAATGAAATTATGTGGTTGAGATTGTGTGGCCTATGTTTTAATCTCAACCACACAATTTTATTAAAGTCAATCCAACGGTCAAGAGGGTGTCCCCATTTTTTTAGAAAAATGGGGATCCCTCTTGGTAAGGTTCCTGTATATATATATATATATATATATATATATATATATTGTATGGTTTCCAGCATTTATTTTACCAAATGAGGATCATTTTCGAATCTTCGATTCGTGTCCATTCATTGTATATCGTGAAATCAAAAATCATTTTAAATATTTTTATTTTAAATTAAATATTATATGATGAACGGACACGATTTGAAGATCTGGAGAGGATCCTCTTGGTATTTTACCATCTTCTTCTTCTTCGTGAACTATAATTCTCTCCCCTTCTCTTTACATCTACTTCACTCCCATCATCTCACACACTTTATTTTGTCTTTCTCTTTTTATAAAAAATTAATATAAGATGTTGACGTGATTTAACCGTAACCGTTCAAATAGAATGGGAGGGAAGGGAAGAGAATAAAAAAGAGTAGAGAGAATCTTACTCCCTTCTTCACGCCTTTCAGATGAGAACCATTTTGGTTCCTTGTGCCCTAGCTTCCAAAACATTAAATGTGTCTTTTTCCCTTTGTGAGATTTTTTTAGTATGCATTGGGGTATTTTATACTTCAGAATCTTTAGCCGTTAAGTTTTTGGTTTCAGGTAGGTGTCAAAATAGTCCATGAGATTTGCATAACTCCTCACTTTAGTCCTTGAGATTTGAAATCAATAGAAGTAGTCTATGAGTTTATCCATCATCAATCATTTTGGTCATTTCATAAAAAATCTTCATTAAATAAGACTCAAATGACAAAAATTACCCTCAAGGTTTGTCAAATCATTTGGCCTATTGTTTATTAAATTAAAGGTATTTTTGTCATTTTATTTCTTATTAAATATATTTTTTCATTGAAAAACCAAAATAATTGATGATGGAGGAACCACTTCTATTAATTTTAAATCTTAAGAATTAAAACGATAAGTTATGCAAATCTCAGAAATCATTTTAATTAAAAAGTCTTACAAATACAATGATCAATATCTTTTGATAAAAAATTCCAGAGTATAGAATACTCAGGACCGTAATAGAATTTTCCTTGTAGTGTTTTATAAATAAAACATTAAATGTGTTGACTGTTGGGGACCAATGCCCTAAGTCTTCAACATACATTTTGGACCATTCATGTCTAGTCTACGCCATGCACTACTCCCAACAAAGCATGCATGTCGTAAACGATACGAGAGTGCATTGTATTCCTCTGTTCATCTACACGTACTGACTCTGAGTCTTTCAGCTACTCACTGGTAACCATACACAACTGAAAAAAGTTGCAAGAAAGTGAAAACACGAGAGATAAAAAGAGGGTTGACATTATGAGGTTTTTTTTTACGTACACTGCCGGCCAAATTGTCTAATGCTTTAATTGTTTGGGACTTTTCTTTCATGTACTTCGTATCATTAAATGATACAGGCAGTCGACGGTCTACATTGGAAGACCTGATTAGAGGACTTTAACCTATCGACATTAAAAGTCGTATTATTTGATTATACGGGAGCATGAAAGTTGAACTCACGTTTTGGATTCGAAACATCAACGTTACGTGGTTTTATTATTTCTAGCAAGATGAGGCTGCACCAGTTTTGACATTTAATGTCTCTCCACTTGCAGGATCGGGTTGTAAGTGAAAGAAAGTGTTAACTTGATACACATTATTAGTTCATTTCTTGGTAATTTAAGCTTTTCCACACTAAGGATGTTCTTGTAAAAATAAATTGTAATCATTGGTCTTAGGGCTATCCCACTATGTAGTTTAACTGTTGAAATCATCTATGTTTTATATCCTTTTTCAACAATCATCTCAACAAACAAACAAAAAATAAATAAAGATCCAAATTCGTTTGGTCATTTAAAATGTGTAAATTGCTAAATAATTACTGGTTTAGTCAAAAGAGAATACAAAAGTTGAACAATTTCGATCTTTTGAATCACACATGAAAATATAATTATGTCTTTTTTCTGTTTCTTTTTCTTGTTCAAACATAGACCATACTTATTCTAGAAAACCTGGTTGAAATGTGATAATGTGCATATAATAAGAAAAACGCTCTCTCTCTCTCTCTCTTCTGCTAAAACACAAACCCAGAAGCTTCTTTGTCGCCGGCCTTAGCCTTTGGCTCGAGTGGCGGTGGCAACCCCCTCTATTTTTTCCCTTCTCGCAGCCTGCTATACCCTTCCTCTTTCTTTCCCATCTCATATGCCCTTTCCCTCTTACAACAATCCCCTTCTCCTCCTTCCCTCCTCACAACCCACTACACCCTTCCTCTTTCCCTCTGGTCTCCTCTGCCTTCCTCTTCTTCCTTCACCCTTTTCTAGTTTTCCTTGATCTTGGTCTCAATTTCCCTGAACTCGTTTTAGATTTGGCTTCATGCCGCTTATCATGAGTTTTCTCTTGTTTTCACTGCTTTCTGCCTTTTACTTTTCTTTCATCCCTCCTCCTTAGCAATGATATTCCATCCCCAGCCCCATCATGTGCTTGAATTTGCAGGTTCTGACTAGAAATTGGATATTAGATCCACTTCCCTCCCTTATGTCCCCTCTCCTAACCGGTATGTTGGATTCCCATCAAGGCCAGATTATGTGGCCTTCGCTATAGTAAGGGTATTTTGCATACCCCTTAACCTCACTCTCTATCCATAAGGTACTTTGTTTGTATATATTTGCAGGGGTTCGTGAAAGAGACTTTTATCTGGTGTCTACTTTTTCAGTTCGTAGTTTGACTTCTTATTTTGAGGATGTGATGTTGGTGTTTTGGTCAATGCTGCTTCAGATTAGGTTTTTTTGTTGTTTATTTTTGCTGCCTTCGAGCCTAAGCTTGTGAGGACCTCCTGTTGTCTCTTGGGTTGCTGCACCTCTTTTGCTTGGGCCTTTTACTTTATCTGTTGTTATTTTTGCTGGCTCTTTTTTACCTTGTTCTAGTTTTTAATGGAAGTAGTTTTATTTGGAAAAAAAAAAAAAAAAAAAAAAAGCTCTTATTGGTTGAATTAACACTTCAGAAACCATGATTTACAATTAATGCAAAACATCCTAGCTAACTTCAGAACCACATTTTCTTTCGCTGTGAAATCAGTCATATTTTATGGTTCTGTTCCCCCTTCAAATTAATTCTTTTGAGCTGGAGGGGGCCGATTTCCTTGCAACCTGGGTGAAGTACTGTAACCGGGTCAACGGAAAAATTAACGAACCCGAATTGCTACAAGAATTTGTGTTTGGTCTTTGGCGTCTCTGGGAAAACAGAAATGAGATGGTGTTCAAAGGTGTGCATCTTCAGCCTTTAGAAATCTTGGAGCTATGGAAAAGAAATCTTGCTGAATTTCGGGATGCATGTGTACAATGGACTGCGGGCGTAAAACCTCCTGACGACACTTCTGTCTTAATTCCTGTAAAACGAATGGAGCAGTGGCAGAAGCCGGGGTTCGGGACAATCAAGGTAAACATTGATGCCGCTTGGTGTAATGAGACTTTGTGTGCTGGTGTGGGATGGGTTGCCCGTGATTTTGCTGGTATCCTGCAAGCTGCGGGGGGCTCGGGCGGTCTATTCTGCCACAGTGCTGCAGCGGCTGAGGCTATTGCAATCCGTAACGCCTTAGAGTTTTGCATTAAGCTTGGCTTCAGTACAATGATTGTGGAATCTGATGCCAAGGCTCTCATCCAAATGATTAGGAAGGAGATTACCCTTGATTTCAGTCTGGAATGTATTCTTGGTGACATCGAGACTCTAGCATGCGGCATGGAGTCAGTGACTTTCAATTTCGTTCCCCGGGAAAGTAACCGTGCGGCTCACTCGGTGGCTAAGTTTGTATTCCAGGAGGGTAAGGATTTTGTTTGGGACTGTATTGGACCTGAATTTCTGTTTAATATTCTGGCATAGGATGTAAAACTCTCTATTCGTCTTTAATATCATTTCTAGCTTTTGAAAAAAAAAAAAAAAAAACTTCTCTAACCTATGTTGTCTATTCAAGCCTAACTATTTGAAGCCTTAATTTTATTTTATCAATAATTCCATGTTTTAGGTAGAGAAGTGGTTGAAAAATGTGTTTTCCATCTCTCTCTCTCCTTGTTTCTCTTTCTAGAAATTCAGATCCAGAGCCTACTCTCTAGCTTCCACTTTCAGCCACCGCCCATTGCTCGTGCTCAGGGTAGGCGGCAACCCACTACTTCCTCTCTTTTTTTCAGTCTCTTTCTTCCCTTCTTCCCTCTTTTACCCTTTCTTCTCATCCCTGCATCCATCTCTTCATCTCCTATTCCCAATCTCCTTCTTTCGTTTTTTTCCCGGTTCTCTTTAAGTTTATCTCAGTTTTCCCTGAGTTGGGTATCAACTATCCCCTAAGCTTGTCTCAGATTATCCGACATTGTTTGCCTACTTTTACTGCTTTCTGTCTTTTTTCTTTCTGTCCTCCCTCATCTTTAGTTGTGTTACTCCATCCCCATCCCACCATGTACTTGGATAGGCGGGCTCCGATCAGGAATTGGACACCACATCTACTACCCTCATTCACTTCCCCTCCCCAACTGGCATACCTATGTCGGATCCCCATCGAGGCCAAGTGATGAGTTTTTTACATACCCCTTTAGCCTCACTCTCTACCCGCAAGATACTTTGTTTGTATATATTTGCAGGGGTTCATGAAGGGGACTTGGATCTAGTGTATACTTTCTCAGTTTGAAGTTTGGCTTCCTCCGAGGATGTGACGGTGGTGGCGATGTGGTCTTGGCTACTGGAGTTTAGGGATTTTTCTTGTCTATTTTATGCTGCCTTCGGGCCTAAGCTTGTGTGGGCCTTCCGATGTCTCTTGGGTTGTTGCTGTCATTTTGCTTGGGCCTTTTACTTTTCTGTAGTTGTTTTCCCAGTCCTTTTTGGGCCTTGTACTAGTTTTTATCATAATGAAAGTTGACTTTGTGCTAAAAAAAATCAATAATTCCACTTTTTTTTTAAATTGTACGTAAAAGTGATAAAATTAAAAATAAAATATTTAACAATTATGATAATTAAATCTAATAGTTAAAACATTCATAACACTAAGTGATATGCACTGTTCTAAAAATCGGCCTACGCGGCCGCCTAGGCGCTGGACGGTGGAGCCCCGCCCTGATTTTAGGCAAGGTGTTTGGAAAAATCGACTGGAAGCTAGGCGGCTGCCTAGGTGGGCTAGGTGGGCCTAGGCGGCACCTAGATGGTCCTAGGCGGGTTTTTTTATTTATATTTTTTTATTACCTAATTTGCAAATGATGGATTTACTACAAGTTCATCCAATAGTGAAATGAATTGGAGCACTTTTGAGGGGATACATACAAAGAAAAGAAATAAACTAGATACAACAAGGTTAAATAATTTAGTCTATGTCTAATCCAATACAAGAATCATGATTCATGAACAAAAAGAATTTAGTCTATCATCCAAATCCTCCTCATTATGATTATATGCTTACTGTTTTTAAAATATTGAACTTTTGGTTGTATATAATTTGTGTATTCTTCTATTTCTATTTTTGCATTTTATCATTCTTTTATTATCCATACAAGTATAGTTTTTTTTAGGTGTAAATAGGCACTTATTTACAATATATATAATAAATTTACATAAATCCGCCTAAGCTGTCTAAGTGCTCGTCTAGCCGCTAAGCCCCTACCTGCTGCTCGACTAGCACCTAGCGATTTTTAGAACGTTGGTGATACGTAACATTGAAGCTATACTCAATGATTCTGAAATCTTTAGAATGACAGATGTGCCAAATTGCATATATGTGGTTGTGGAAATCAATGCCTTGGATTCCCTACTTATACTTTTGGTTTGAACAATTTTGAGAGAAGAAACTTTTTTTTTTCAATTCATACAGTGACCACATTGTCAAATGCAGCTGTAAAAAGAAACTTACATAAAATTAATTTACTGTCACACTAACGTTTCAATTCAATAATATATTAATACATAAATAAATTTTCAATATACATTATTTAATCGAAACATCAACTAAAAATAAACCCCTTGTATATTAATCATTCTAACAAATACATGCATGTTTATATTATTGTGTATCTATCTACTTTTTGTTGCATTAGATGTTGGTGGGTGCCACACAAAGTAAGAAGGCATTTAATACTTTTGTTGGTTCTTCTGGGGCACCCCAGTGGAAAGTAATTCTGTCAGCAGTGCAAAAAAGCAGCAGCAGGTTTGCAATCGCAAAATTTTTGGTGCTCGCGTACTCAGGGTGCTTCTTTTTAACAGTTAAATCTTTAGTTTTATATTTTTAATTGAAAATCTGACAGTGATTTTTTATATATTATTTTAATTTCGATCGTCAGATAAATAAATTAAAAAAAATTAAAAGACATAAATTAATAAAAGGTGTATGAGAAGTAAAAAAAAAAAAAAAAAAAAACGTTGATAGCACACTTCTTCGTGAAAGTCCATTTGCAATTGATCATGGATGCAAGCATAAAGCTTTGTTATAATTCTACACCTAGTTACCCTAGTTCATAAAATTCAACAAAGAAATAAAATTCATCCCAATTTTGTTCCATATTCTTGAAGACGAGGAAAAACAAAAAAACAAAGTACTAGAAGCATGAGCATCAACAATTCAAACTGGAAGATTAAATATATTATTCCCAATTAATTAACAGCATGTATATCATGCTTTTCAAGGGGTTACTAAACTTTGATAAGTTTGATTTGATGAATTATATAATGTGAAGAAGAACTTTAATAAGTTTGATTTAATGGATTGCTTCAACTTCTCCTGTTCCTCTTTTAATGAAGTTTCTCTTAATAATAAATAAATAAATAAACCGTGAAGAAGAAAATGTACTACATTCTCGAGATTAAGCAATCCCAGTAAAGCATCATAATATCATGCCTAAATGTGCGCTAAAAATTATCAAGCTCGGATATGCTCGACATTGACGAGTAAATTTACCCGATGATTCACGAGTGTGACACCACGAAACTAGAAAATCTTAGTAAGATGTAACAACAAAATAACTACATATTTCATATATTTCTTAACTCCAAAACTAATACAGTAATTAGAAGCAAAAACTTGAGAGAGAGAGAGAGAGAGAGAGAGAGAGAGAGAAGCAAAGCCAGCTGAACCGCACTAGAAGAAATCAAACACCAAACCACAATTTGTAATTTTCCATCAGCCAACGCTCTGAGCAGGCTGATTGAAAACTTGACAAGGAACAGCAAACCTAGCAGAAAAAGACCTCGAAAGAACGTCTGGGTCTGCCCAAGCCGCCGAACCCTGATCGAAATTCTTGGAATACGTATAAGGATCGTAAGGAACATGCACGACCTTAGTTCTAGTCGAGCAATCAAACAGCTGCAACGTCCTTTTCTTCTCCTTCTTTATTCTTTTCCACAAAACTCTCCACCTAATATTAATCGGCATGTTAATCTTGGTTTGATCTGCACTAAGTGACAGCTCGTTGAGGGACACCATGCTCCCAGACCCAATTTTGGCAACGGTTTGGATGTTTGAGATCACTGAGTTGCACCAAATGTGAAGGTCCATCGAGAGAGAGAGAGAGAGCTGAAACTAATCTTGGTCTTTTTATAGAAGGGTTTAAGTGCATGGTGATATCTGGTGCTATTTATGATGGAGGGGGAACACACTCTGAGTCTGAGGCTTTGTATTTATCATTTTTTTTTTCTTTGGTGTTTGCAGTTAAAACTTAAACTTCTGCCTGCATCCATTACGCCATCTCCGGCTAAAGATCCAAAAGCCAAAAATTATCTGATTTGCCTAAAAACTCATTACTGAATGTTGGGCTATAATTCTATGAAACTCACCGGGCCATTATTTGGCTAAAGGGGCATCAAGCTGGCCAAATATAGCTCTCCTCTTAGCCCCTTTTTCTTGGCTCAACTCTTAAGTTACAATAATTGATTCAAATTCAACAGCTAGATTTTAAAACATCCAAATATAGTTTAATCAAATTAACTAATAAATTTAAAGTATAAACTTAAAACTAATAAATTATTGAGGGAGTTATATTTAGCCCATTCGATTAGAGATGGTATAAAGTAATGCTTGACACAGTTCATTTAAAAATAATATTTTGTAGGGTTATAATTCTTGACAAGACTATATTTAATCATTTCAGTTGAAAATAGTTGAACTGGAAATTATTAGTAGAAGTACCTAAGAGGGTGAACAAGTAATTATTGTGTTGGCACATAAAAGGGCACCTCTTTGCTTAGAGTATTGAAACATGCCTTTGCATTTGCTCCTTTTATACTGAAGTGGAATAATAGATTAGGCACTGGTCAAGAACCAAAGGGAAAAAGAAGGTCCAGCCCAATCGACACCCAACTTCTTTTATATATTGAGATAGAAGTGCAACTTAGGATGGGTCAATCGATACAGATCGAAACTCAATTATACTTTAATTAAACCAGTCAATCGAGTTTAGACTTCAAATTAGATAAAACTTCTTCTCAAGTTAACTCGACCTCAACTTCATCATTTTTTAAGTTGGATTAGGTTGAGGTCTTGACCGTCTGAACCGATCCTGATTTGTAATTCGAATTCTGAATGTATTGTATTTGTATAATTTTGGCCTTTGTTACGCTTATAGATACTTTAGACTCTAGAAGTAACATTATTTGTATTATATATATATATATATATATATATATATGTTTGTAATGTTTTTGAATAACAACATTAAGTTTGTAGTTGATAGTATAACTTGTTATTCTAATACAGTAGATCATGCGTACTTTACTACGACCCAGACAATTAACCCCAGCTCGCCTTTGGGTGGGTTGGATTCACATTTTTTTTCCAAATAGATGAAATCCAAACACAAATTGTAAAGGATGAGCTAGAGTTCTTTAAAAAAGAAAAAAGAAAAAAGGATGAGTTAGAGTTGAGTTGACTTCAAATTTGCCTAATTCGTAAGGGTTGCACTCCTATTGGGACTTTTATGTTGGTTGTGCACCAGTGTAGTTTGCTTGGCCCAATAACCGTTACGAAATCTTGTGGAAAGTTGTTAGATAGAGATCTTTTCACTCCAAAGTGTAGAAGGCTAAAAGCGTAGTGGTATTTCTCTTCACTTATAAGTGAGAGTTCTTAAGTTCGATTATCGATAAATGTGAATTTGAACCACATTATTGCTAGCCCATTATGAGGCTAAGCCCTCCCTCCCCCTAGCAGAGATAATATCGTTTCTTAAAAAAAAGACCGCTAACCATGTTTTTAGGTAAGAGAGTTCATATCTCAAAGAGAAGGTGTGGAGTTTAAGTTAGGTTTTGAAATGCAATTCAATTTAACCTAGGGTATCTCTACCTTTGCTTATCAAAAGAATTCAACCACAAATTTTTATAGAATTATGAATGACGTTAAAATGGAGAAATCTTCTTCTTCCTAAGTGGTTGGAGTAGAATTTCAAACAGAAAATTTGTCAACCAATCCAAGTTATTCCGTAGCCAACGAATCGAAGCAAATAAAAAGGGTTTATACTTTTGAATTGCAATAGAGATTTATTTTACACACAAAATTATAACCCTAGCTAATGCTATACATATGTATATGCATGTTTGAATTTGCGATTCACAGCCCCGAAGCTCTCTCTCGGAGTGTCAATAATGTACATGCAACATATATACACTGACCCATTGAAGCTTCTTTTGCTGTAAATGCATATATGCGATTCATCACTGTGGGCATTGTAAACAAACACAAAATAAATAAATATTATGTACACACACACAAAAACACACATTTTATGATTTAACACTAATCCAAAGACCCGAGCCGAACTAACGAGTACTTTTTCATTCTAAGAGGTGTATATAACAAGAGAACTTCGCCTACAAAAAAGTTCAAATTAACACAAAAAAAGCCAAACTCTGTCTTACGTAAAGTTGCCAGAGTACACTGAACTTCTGGATTTGAAATCACTGCTTATATACCTGCTATTGGCCATAATTTACAACAACATTCTGTAGTCTTAGTAAGAGGGGGAAGGGTTAAGGATTTACCCGGCGAATATTTCTCCTCTATACAAGATTAATCAATTTGCATGCTCACCTCATAGCAATTATGACGAAAAATTGTCTGATTTACTGTATTCACCATAACTTCACACGAAACTCTTGCCTGTCAATTGTGACAAACCAAAACATCGCTTTAAGTCTTTCTCTGTTTCCTAAACCCTGAATTGATGAAACCTTAATCCACAAAATTAATCAATTAACGCTACCTAACATACGTACCTGCAAAGGGAACTGAAAAAACAAGAAGCCGAGCCGCCCTTGGACCTCCGTGACGGTGTCAAACGGCACCGTTCCCTTAGCCAAGTCCTCAAGCAGGAGCACCACGTCGGAAAACACCCCGACCCCATTAAACTCCACCTCCGCGTCCAAGTACGACGAGCCAAGTGCCCGCACGTAACCCTGCTGGAACGTCGCGTGCCCTAGCCTCCTCCCTCTGTACCCAACCGCCACCTCCAGCGCCTCGTAGTCCATCGCGTAAACGTCAACGTTCTGGACCTTAATCGTCACCGACATCGACACGTCGATGGTCACTCGTGGCCGCGTGTGGACTTGAACCTTGTTAAGCCGAAGCCGTACGATCTTCAGGGAGGGTTCGGACGGCCAGAGGAGGAAGGCGGAGAAGGTGGCGGCTAGGAGTGTAAGTATGAGACTAGTGGCTAGGATAGTTGTGCGCCGTCGTTGGGAGTGAAAACAAGATGGTGGTGATAGAACGACGTAGTTTTGGTCGGCGAGTAATGGGGTGCATGGTTGGGGTGGTGGTGGTTCTGAGCGGGGGGTGGCCATGGGCATGGGGGTGGTGGTGGGTAGCGTGAAGTGGAAGATGAGTTGTGGGGTTTGTACCGTTTGTTTGTTTGGTTGCTCTTTTGAGGCTTTTCGTTTGAACGTTGGGAAACTCAGGTGGGGTAGAGTTGGTGCTTCCTAGTTATTTCTCAACCCTCCTTTTTATTTTATGTTTTGTTAGGGCATCTCTAAAGATTGGATTTTTTTTTTTTTTTAACCAAACGATATTATCTACTCTAAAAGAGTGAGGAAGTGGACTAAGCCTCACAATGTATTAACAATAATGTGGTTCAAATTTACATTTGGTAAGAATCGAAACTAAGATCTCTTACTTACAATTAAAGAGTAATATCATTAGATTGTAGTACTCTTAAAATTGAATTTGGTCTGCCACATAAGCACAACTTGGCAATTCAAACTCGAGTAATTATTGCAGATTCGGCCGATGTGCCCCAACCTCTACACAGAAGTTTGGAATTTTTCCCACCAGCGCAACGGCCAGGGCCTTGTTGCAAGCTTTCCTCAAAGCCCACCCACCGACGCAAACTCGGATCCTTTCGATTTAAGCCCCATAATCCGTCAGGTGATGAACCTGGCATTCATGTGGTGGAGGCTTATTCCATATCAAACTTCAATAATTTAAATTGTCTTTTTTTTCTAAGTTGCACATCATAGATCATTCTTATTAGTGGTGCAACTCGGGCGGGTTGGACAAGTTGGAAGGTCAACCCAATCATAACCCAACTTTTACAATTCGGGCTTGGGTTCGGGTTGGGTTTCATTCGGGTTCATTTGGGCTCGGGTTAAATTGAGTTAGGGTTTACTTGGGTTAGGTTCGGGTTGCCCAACTTTTTCATGTTTAATCTTGTAACAACTTAGTTTCCAATAATTCTTTAAAAAATTAAGCCAAGTAGCATCAAAGCTAGCTAACTTTAATTTCATAAATCAGTTTACTATAAAGTATTAGGATTTAGAGACTACGAATATGGGCTGACTAATCAAATCCTCTTATTCCCTAAAAACTTAAGTAACATAAAGGGTAATTTATTAAAAACAAGATTAGAAAGGGTGTTGGTTCTTGGACTCGGCTCACTTGGGTGTAGTATAAGCATTAATTGATATGAGTTACAATCTGATTAGATTGGGTTTGGTTAGTCGGGTTGGGTTGGGGATGGACGGGCAAATGATCAACCCAAGTCAACCCAATCAATGAACGGGTTGAAATTGGGTTGGGTTCGGGGCAGGTTATAACTAAACAAAGAACCCGCTTGTTCGGGTTTAAAGTCGGGTTTGACATGGGCAGGTTCGGATTGGCCCAACCCAAGTTGCACCCCTAATTCTTACAAAATATTAGTCAAATCGGAAGTATTTAAGACATCTAATTAGGTTCAAAGAAATTAGCGAATACTTTGTTATATAAATGTTTGGGCCCAAAATAATATTGGGTCGAGCCAGGATCGCCTTCGGCCCAGTGTCTTCTCAGAGGCGCTGTGGGCTGATGCCATGGACCGAGAGGGTTAGGGTAATCGAGTATTAACTGAAGTGGAAATGAAGCGGATAAAGCATGAGGATGTGATAGAGGCCGAAACCTATTAGGAGAAGGAGTCCCAGATAAGCCGGGATACGAAAATTAATCGAGCCCACAATTGGAAGCAGGTTCAAAGTCCTAGTTGGAATAGGATCGGCCGAGATAGAGCTGGATTAGGATCGGCCGAGGTAGAATTGGACTAGGAAGAGGATTCCTATCCAGGGACGATTTCGATCCAATCAGAGGTATTCGCACTACTATAAATAGAGGGAGGAGCGCAACATACAGGCTCTCCAACTCAACACACAAATCTGCCCTGCGCAAACCCTCGCTATACGCGAAACCTCTCAACTTTGAGATTTTTATTTTCCTTTTCGCCAACATTTCTTCAGTTTGGATAAACAGCACTGTGAAGGCAACCGGTGATATCTTCAGTTTGGATAAACAACATTATTGCCGTAAAACCAGCCGATCGCGGAGTACCTTCAGTTTGGATAAACAGCACTGCATCGAGGCCAACTGGTTACCTATCCAAGTCTCGATCGAGAAGGACTTTCGAGTTCTTATCGGCAGAGGTCATCTCATCAGCCTTCTCGGCAAAGTAAGGTGTTACGAATTACTAGGCTCGGCACATTGAACGCCGATTTATTTTATGATTGGATACTCACGAGTTAGTTTCAGAGTTCGGCATTCTGACAGCCGAACCACTTTCACCATCAAGACGTATATCTATTTTGAGTATCTGTGCCCCTACACTTTGGTGTCGATTCGG